>JAZHEH010000889.1:3397500-3997500 GCA_036589455.1 Ateles fusciceps
GCAAAAATTAGTTAGTGACCATGGTGCTGAGATGCAATCTGAAATATTAGGGAAGAAGAAAATATTTATCACTATAAGGTCTTTACAAATGTTTCAAAATAATGTGTGCATGAAAAATTTTAGCATCATCAAGAGTCTTCTTCTTCTACCTTGGGAAGTGTATAAGCAGAGGCTATATTTCCTGTGTGGCTGGCACACAATACATATGCAAATAGAGTGATCCCTCGAAATTCATGGAGGATTGGTTTCAGGACCCCTGTGGATACTAAAATCCACAGATGCTCAAGTCCTTTATATAAAATGGTGTAGTATTTGCATAACACACATCCTCCAGTATACTTTAAATCATCTCTAGTTTATTTATAATACCTAATACAATGTAAACGCTATGTAAATAGTTGTTATACTGTATTTAGAGAATAATGACAAGAACAAAATCTGTACATGATCAAGTACAGATGCAACTATTTTTTTTTTTAATATTTTTTTTTTTATCCAAGATTGTTTAAATCTACGGATGTGAAACCCCTGGATATAGAGGACCAACTTAGTACGTATTAGGAATAAATCAGTGAATTATCAGGAATGCTATAGGGAAAATGTATGCCGCAGACAAGAAGAACCAGATAACCACTAAACTTCCTCCCAACTTTTTTCATTATTCTCAAATAGATCCAATTTGAGAGTTCTGCAGTTAATCTTTTCAAATCGTCTTTAGCTGATAATATCTACTTTGATTTTCTTTTACCCCTTATTCCTTCCATATAATGCACAGTTTTAAAATACTCAATTGTTTCCTTCAAGTTAGGAAATCTGAAACACAAATATTTTCAGTTTGAGATGTGGGAGCCGCTCAAACTATTTTCAACAATGTAAGTGATGATGTTCTCTACTGTGAATTAAATAGTAGCAGAAAAAATTTCTAGATAGAAAGGCTTAAGAAATGATTACTGTATCTTAACTCTTTCACAAGTAAGTCTTTAAAGAATGGATATAACATTTTCTTTGAAGTTCTATAAATATTTACTTGTCCTGACAAAACTCCACTATTTTGTGATTATCTACTATTTTAGCTTTCTGGACAGTTATGGATCATTGCAAGTTGACTATGCTGTGGTATTACCTTTCTCATCATAGTAAATGGAGATGTCTCCTGTTGATGTATATACAATTTCATCCATGTTAGCAGCAAGGGCATTTTTATGGTTGTCAGGTAGTGAAGTAACCTTTTCTTTCAATACATGTAGCACCTAAGTTTGAAAAAAGCAAGCCATTAGTTCACCAATTCAATTTTTGAAACCTTTCAAAAAGTGATCTTTATCATGGAATACATTTTTCCAAACCTGTTTTGTAAGTAAGGAAAATGTACATCATTCTACTGCAAGAGAATACCATTTATTTTTAAAGCAAAATGTAAAATATACTTTACCTCTTTGGCCACAAGTTCTTCCAACAGATCAAATTTACACTGTGACAGCAACTTGGATACATGAGCAAAAGCCTTAAAAAAAATATTAAGGGAAGGGTGGGGATTATTATTTCAAAATACCATACCATGTTCATATTTAAATGGCTAAGTAAAATAAAGACTATTTTATAGTAACAGAGATAAACAATATCAAATATTAATTTATCAAAGCATGACTCCTTCAAGGTTGGTTGACTTTTCATATATGGCCTTTCCACATACATAGCAGTAAGTGACTTGATCTTTAATTCTGAATCCACTCTCAGGCCTGGGAAATGATAGTGTGTGGTGTACAATCTAGATGTCTCAATAAAGATCCTCCTTTCTATTTCCTTTTAAAATGATGAAGTAAACAATCATTTGGCAGTTCTATGACCTACCTCTTAATCGTGCATAGATAGCAGTTGGAAAGGAGAACAGTCTAGACTGCTTTGGGAGTCTGGAAATCTGGGCTGTAGTCTGAATCTCAGTATGGGAGATAACATAAGTTTGGGAAAGTGGGAGAATAGGTAATTAGTTTATATGGTCTAAAACAGTAGATTCTAGCTTTGAAGTATGAAATTCTATTTTCAAGGAGGTAAAAACCCAACTGTAATTCTCCCCATTACTAGCAATGAGAAATCAAACTGTGAATTAAGATCCTGTCTTCAGGGAACTTTCAGTCTACTTGGGGAAAAGAGAAGTAAACTGACAAGTTTAAGAATTTTGACAGGGATAAGAACAGGATGACTTGGGAGCATAAAGGAGAACCATCAAATCTAATCTGGGGGGGATCAGAGAGGACTCCCTAAAGGAAGTAAAATCTAAACTGAAATCTGAAATAAGCTGCAATCTAAGCTGCTGGGGGATACACAGATATGTCAGATATGGCATGTCAGAGAATACTGCCTACTTGTTACAGGATGAATTGTGCTCTCCTTCCCCCTAAATTTATGTTGAAGCTCTAACCCCCAGAACCTTGGAATGTGACTATATTTGGAGATAAGACCTTAAAGAGGTGTGATTAAGTTAAATGAGATCATCAGGGTGGGCCAAAATCCAATCTGACTGGCATCCTTATTAGAGGAGGAAATGTGGAGTAAGAGCCACCAGGAGCACACATGCATACGAAGGACCATGCAAGGACACAGCGAGAAGATGGCCATCTGTTAGCTGAGAGAGGTCTCAGGAGAAAACAACCCCTCCGACACTTTGATACTGAAATTTTCATTGTTTGTATTATATAAGCAACACTGCATACACACTGGCTGATGAATGGGGTAGAAATACTGCTTAACAGCAAGGAAGGAGGTGAAAGTAGCTAACAGCTGGAGGACAACTAGGACTGGAGTGACCCCCAAAATGCTGCATGCTCCTCTGCGTGTTCAGAGGAAACAAGTACTGAGGCTTGATTCCTGCCAATGGTGGGGAGGTGATTTCCATTCCTTACTGGAACATAAATAAACTGATACCATGTGTTATGAGGTGGACCAGCTCATATATCATCAGCAGGCATTGTAGAGAACAGTAGGATCAGTACAACTTACCACTGCATAGACAAAAGATTTTGAGAACTGACATGAACAGAGGTTTATCCCTTAATTATGATGCTGAGTTATGCATCTTAATTAAGCTTGCTCTTTGACTTTTTTTAAATATAACATATATAGTAGTCAAGAGTTGACTCGAGAAGCAGGCAGCAGGAGTTAATACTGACACTTATTACACAAAGTTGACAACATTTGATTTACAACTGATAGGTCTCATAAATACAAACAGCCATGATTATTGAAAGAATCTGAAATAAATTTGGAGTAAAACATCAATACCAGCATACAACCAGTATTGTAAAATGATTACACCAATGGCATGGTCTTAAGGCATATGGTTTTAAACCGGGAAATAAACTTTATGACTTCCAGTTTTGTTTGTTTTTTGAGACAGAGTCTTGCTCTCTTGCCCAGGCTGGATGGAGTGTAGTGACATGATCCCGGCTCACTGCAACTTCTGCCTCCAGGGTTCAAGCGATTCTCCTGCCTCAGCCTCCCGAGTAGCTGGGACTACAGGCACCCGCCACCACACCCGGCTAATTTTTGTATTTTTACTAGAGATGGGGTTTCACCATATTGGCCAGGCTGGTCTCGAACTCCTGACTTTGTGATCCACCGGCCTCGGCCTCCCAAAGTGCTGGGATTACAGGTGTGAGCCACCGCACCCAGCCAACTTCTATTGTTATCAAAAGTTCTCCAACGTTTGGGAACGATATACAATCTGTAAAGGAGTCCAAAGAAAGGTATAGATGGTCCTTAGTCCTAGAAAAAGAGCATGTACCCACAAAATCTACAAATAATCTCAGGACCCAAGTGACCATATGTTGCAAGTATAAGGCAATGCATAATCAGCCAGTCAGAAAGAGGTACATAACTAACAAAGTCAGGGATAAGAATCTTTAACGGCTAAATATTCTGTGTGCTGAGCATTTAGCCATCAGGCAGTCTCAGCAAATTCTTTGAAGGGGTAAAATTGCTAACCTCCAGTTTAATCTTTAAGGAATATGATTAAGGGGTGGTGTATTGGTGGGCTCTGTCAAATAGCTGGCAGGAAGTTCTACTCTTCTACTCAAGGTGACATTACAGCACTTAGGAAATGTTATCTCAACTATTCTTCAATCTTATCCATTCATTAATGTATTCAACAAACATTCATGGAGTGCCTACTATGTGCCAGGCATTTTGTCCACTTTGTAGATTTGAAAATTATGCTCAGACAAGATGGGACCATATAGCTTTTTCTTTTTTTCTATTTTTTGAGACAGGGCCTGGCTGTCTGCCAGGCTGGAGTGCAATGGCACGATCTTAGCTCACTACAATCTCCAACTCCTGGGCTCAAGAGATCCTCCCCCTTCAGCCTCCTGAGTAGCTGCGACTACAGGTGTGTACCACCATACCTGGCCCAGAAGCTTAAAGTCAGTCAATGGCTGGAAGGCTCTATCTATGTCTGGGCCACTAATCGCGTTCGATCGCTTGTATCCCACTGAAGAAACCTCACTGCTAAGCACTTCTGGGAGTAATAAACTCATTAGAGACGGATAGGTCAACCAGGGAAATAAACAAACCTGCTTCGCTCCCTCAGAGAACTCTGCGATGCTGAACTCTTTGTCGAAATAGGCCCAGATAAGGAAGGCGTAAATTCGAGTCCTAACCCAGTTGATGGGGTTGGCGAATCCCAGGACGATCATCTTGGTTTTCTGGTGCTGCTGGGGCTTCTCCTCCGTGCTGTAGCTGCGCCGAGGGCAGGCAGGGAAAGAAGCGAAGGCTATGGGTAGTCCCCGGGCGGCCGAGCACTGGCCGCCAGGAGCCCTGGGCAGGTAGCACCGAGGCCGCCGAGGCCCAAGCGCTTCGGGGAAATGAGGCCGCTCCCGAGCCGAGGCGACAGCGGCAAAGGTAGCAAAGTCCGGCCGACGGCAGCCTCACCTCGGCCGCACCGGGAGTCCGGAGTCGGGCGGCCCCGCAGGGCAGCGACCGCGAGTTCAGCAATTGGGGTAACAGACGAGCGGCCAGCGCCATTTTCATGACCCTTCACCCCGGTGCCTGCGGGTGCTGTATCGAAAGGAAGTCGGTGGGAAACCACCTCAGTGGTGTCGGAGAAGGAGACTGGAGAGCAAAGTTGGCCGGTTGCTGCAGCCTCTAGTGAGTCGGCCACGTCCCCGCTCTCCAGCACGCAGCCCAGGCCGAGACTCTTTGGCAACCCGCCGCGCGCTCGGACCCAGCCACTCTGGAGTCCGCCGGTCTCGCGGACCTTTTGTCTGTCGGTCGTGTTTCCGGGCGGATGGCGCTGAGGAGCACTTTAGAACCGAAGTTCCGAAGACTGAAAGAGGGCGGGCGTGAGCAACCATGGCCGGGCAGCACCTCATGGTACCCCGGCTGGAGGGCGTTTCTCGGGAGCAGTTCATGCAGCACCTCTACCCACAGGTGAGGCCCTCCCGCGGGGCGGAACCATAGGAAGCCAGCGAGAGACGCGTCTTTACCATTCGTACTGCTCGGAACTGGTTTCTAGAGACCCAGGGTGTGGGAAAGAGGCGCAGGACTGCAGCAGATGACTGGTTGGCCCTTAGGCCAAGGGACAGGTGCACCGGGGACGCCGACTGGCTGCTCTATTGAAATTTCCGGAGAAAGTCCAGTGTTTGTAGGGAGCAAGATGATGGCGGAGAGCTGAGTGCGAGAGGTATTTTGCCTAAGCTCTCTACTCCGCATCTGTCAGTCTACTCCGAATTAATAGATCTGGAGGCACAGCTTTTCACTCCATTGAGCCAACAGGGAAAGCAATGGGATTCCCCCCGGGAAACTCCTACTGCTCTTGAGTTCTAACTAACTTAGGTTCTAGTTCCGACATTGGAGTCTTTTATACCTGTTGTTAGAACTTAAAATCTTTAAAAGAAAACTAATAGAGAAATATTAGGGAAACAAAAAGTGCTTTTACTTGCAGTGCTTTACAAGGGAGTCCAGACTTAAGAAAAACGGAAGGTATTGAAAGAAAAAATCCACAGTATTACAGTGTCTGTTTATGGTAAAACAAAAACAAAAACAAAAAAAACCCTAGCAGTTTTCTTACCTGATGTTTGCATTTATAAGGATGGTCACAGAACTACAGTTCTGGAGCCAGGCGCGGTGTATCACTCCTGTAATCCCAGCACTTTGGGAGGCCGAGGCAGGCGGATCACCTGAGGTCGGGAGTTTGAGACCAGCCTGACCAACGTGGAGAAACTCGTCTATACTAAAAATACAGAATTAGTTGGGCATGGAGGCGCATGCCTGTAATCCCAGCTACTCGGGAGGGTGAGGCAGGAGAATCTCTTGAGCCCGAGTGGCGGAGGTTGCGGTGAGTCCAAGATTGTGCCACTACATTCCAGCCTGGGCAACAAGAGTGAACTCCATCTCAAAAAACAAAAACAAAAAAAACCCTACAGTTCTGAGTTGTTACTAAAGTCAGGGATTGGGTGCAGTGGCTCACGCCTGTAATCCTAACATTTTAGGAGGCCGAGGCGAGTGGATCACTTGGAGTTCGAGACCAGCCTGGCAAATATGGCGAAACCCCGTCTCTACAAAAAAGACAAAAATTAGCCAGATGTGGTGGCAGGCTCTGTATTCCCAGCTACTCTGGAGGCTGAGGTCAGAGGATCTGCTTGAGCCTGGGAGGTCGAGGCTGCAGTGATCCATGATCCTGTCACTGCACAGAGAGCCTCACTCAAAAAAAAAAAAAAAGAAAAGAAAAAAAGGCGAAGGTAGTGGGGACGTGGGAGGAATGAAGTTTTTCTTTTGATAGCAGCCTACGGGCGAGGATTCAAGCCTTTACTTGGAGACTTGTACTACATGGGTTGTTCTTGCTCTCCCTGTCTCCAGACACCCCATCCCTCCTATCTCAGAATGTGCTAGTCGTAAGTTGCCTAAAAGGCAATGTTGTGAAGATTAATGTATGTGGAAGTGCTTTGTAAGATGCATAGCAAAAGGTATTTTGTAATTTAATCTCTTCAGACAAGACATATATCACAAAGAAAGCATCATTACATTTTAAAAAGTTGAAAATTACAAACAACCTTCTCTGGCCATATGCAGTAAAACTAGAAATTAATAACAAAATTGGAAAAAAATGACCTACCTTTCTATCTGGAAACATTAAAAAGCATGAGGGGGGACATAGGCCTATGAGTTTTTTTGTAAACATTTTCTAATAACTCCATCTATATATTGTACAGGTACATGAATAGATAGACCAGGGGAATAAAATCAAAAGTTCAGAAATATCTATTCATATGGAAATTTAGTGTGTAATAAACATGACATTTCAAAAAGCCCTAGGGCAAAAAATGACTTTTTAAAAAATAGACTATTTTTTAGAGTCTTTTTAGGTTCATAACACAATTGACCAAAGGTACAGAGATTTCTCATATCCTTCCTGCCCTGACATGGATAGCCTCCTCCATGATCAACATCCCCTCATTAGAGTGGTATATTTGTTACAATTGTTAAACCTACATTGACCTATCATTTTCACCCAAAATTCATAGTTTACATTTAGGGCATACTATTGATATTTTACATGCCATAGGTTTGGGCAAATTTATAATAAAATGAATCTACCATTGTGGTATTATACAGAGGAGTTTCACTGCCCTAATGGTGCTGGAGCAACTGGATAGTCATTTAGAAAATGATAAAATTCTATTTATATCTCACACTATACATAAGAATAAAGTCCCAAGTGGATCAGAAAAATGTAAAGAAATGAAACTACACAAGTGCTAGAAGAAAATATGGGTAAATTCCTCTATAATCTAAGTCAATGGAAGGCATTTCTACCTATGACTCAAAATTGAGGTGTAATAATAGATTAAAATTTGACTGCATGAAACATTTGTATGCCAGAAACACTATAAGCAAATTTGAAAGACAAATACAAACTAGGAGAAAATATTTGCAACATATATCTCATATAAAGGACAGTAAAAGCCCTTGAATGGAAAGAACTTTTAAAACGGGGTAAGGCGCGGGGGTGGTGGCTCAAAATCCCAGCACTTTGGGAGGCCCAGGCGGGCAGTTCACAAGGTCAGGAACTTGAGACCAGCTTGACCAACATGGTGAAACCCCGTCTCTACTAAAAATACAAAAATTAGCCAGGCGTGGTGGCAGGCGCCTGTAGTCCCAGCTACTCAGGAGACTGAGGCAGAAGAATCGCTTGAACCTGGGAGGCGGAGGTTGCAGTGAGCCAAGATCAGGCCGCTGCTCCAGCCTGGGCAACAGAGCAAGACTCTGTTTCGAAATAAAAAAGGAGCAGGGGGTGGTAAAAGGCTGAAAATCTAATAGAAAAATGAACAAATGATTGAGGGGGAGATAAAGCAACATTAAAATGGCCTTTAAACTAGGATGTTTAAGTTTACTCATAAGAGAAATAAAGCTATACTGAGATACAACTTCTTCCCTGTCATATTGGCAAAAATTTAAAAAGCTCTGTTAATACTCTCTTGGTGAGGCTGCGAAGAAACTGGCACTGTCAGATTTTATACCAAATGGTACAACTCTTTTGGCATATCTAACTATGGGTGTTTACTTATGACCCAGTAATTCCTCATTTAGGAATTTATTCTAAAGATATACCTTCAAAAATGTGAAAATATTTACATAGTGTTACTGTACTTGCAAATTATTGGAAATAACCTAAATGCCTATGCAGATGAGGATAACTGAATAAATTATGGCCCATTTACACTGAGGCATACTAAGATGTAAAAAAGAATAAAGGTGATACCTGATCTGAGAGTGGTGATTTCTAGGATATATTTATGAATTTTTTAAAAAGCAAATTACAAAATATATAGTAAGCTATTTATGTAAAAAAAGGAAGAGATAAGGAAATACATGTTTTTGATCACTTTGCAGAAAAGAAATACAGGAATGATAAGCCAAAAATTAAGGAGAATCGGTTATGCATAGGGGATGT
The DNA here is from genome assembly GCA_036589455.1 of Ateles fusciceps. NCBI lineage: Eukaryota > Metazoa > Chordata > Mammalia > Primates > Atelidae > Ateles > Ateles fusciceps. Next base: position 3,406,442 of record JAZHEH010000889.1, read on the forward strand.
GTGAGTATGAGATGGAAGAATATGGATGGGGGTGACTTTTGTATAGTTTTGATTTGGGGAATCACATTAATGTTTTACATGCTAAAGTCATAATAAAATCAACAAGGATGAAAAATTATTTTTTTAAAACCTGTAATATAGAATATAAAAAGTAACACATGAACCTATTTAAACGGGAGAGAGAAAGTTACCCATGTCACTTTTTTTAAACACAGTACTTTAATTATATGTCCTCAATCTAAGACAGAAAGAACTGAAAACAAACTGAATTCTAGTTAGTACAGTAAGTCCTCATTTAACGTTCTCTAAGTTCTTGGAAGCTGCAACTTTAAGGGAAATGGCCTATAATGAAACCAGTTTTTACAACAGGCCAGTTGATACAAACAAGAGTTACGTTACAGTGGCATTTTTATGGCCATAGAAACATCACCAAACTTGTAAGTAAAGACCCAAAATACTTCTAATCTTAAACACTGAAATAAATATGAGCTACATATACATTTAAGAAAGATGAATAAAAACAAATAATTACTCAATTTTTGGTGAATTGTCTAACAGTGGTCATTATAGTGGTGGGTTAAATCAAGGAATAAATGTTTACAAAAGGAAAATTGTAAGGAGTGCTTTCTACCGTTGAACAGTTCAAAAACAAGTGTGGCGGGTTCACTGAGTGTTTTCATACTGCCTTGTTTATTGTGCACTTGTATGATTATCATATGCTTTACAAATTTTTGTTTTACATACTTTGTATCCACTCCTTCCTTCATTTTCCAACTTGCTTATTCCAGTTCAGGGTCACAGGTGGCCGGAGTCTATCCTGGCAGCTCAGACACAAGGTAGGAACCAACTCTGGACAGGATAGCATCCCATCTCAGGGCGCACTCACACACAAATGCACTCATTCGTACTGGGACCATTTAGACATGCCAGTGAACCTAATGTGCACATCTTTGGGATGTGGGAGGAAACCAGAGTACCCAGGAAGACCCACAGAGATGTGAGGAGAATGGAAGAACCACTCAGACAGTGGCCCTGGCTAGGAATTGATTTTTTTTTTCTCATCTGTGTTATAACTTAATTTGAAGACCTGCTATAGACATGTTTTTTACAGTGGTGTGACCTAACAGTGGCAAAAGCAAATTCTGTGAATTCTTTACTTCCTGTGAATTCTGGGATTTTGCAAGTGATTAAACATTGAGGGGGGATGGGAACTAGGTTTCTCACTGTTAAAAATGGGAATTACAAATTCAGTAGACTATAATGAACCTTGAAATGTTTATGGTTCATACATGCATCTATTAGGTATATGTGTGTGTGCATGTATTATGTAAATGGATATATATGGAGAGAGAGCTGAATAGAATAGGTATATGCATTGTGGGATATACGTAGATCTTCACATATATCCTAGCTCTGTCCACTGTGAAGAAACCAGAACTACTTTAAGAAATGATTGATCACAGGGCTGGGCAGAAAAAGTATAAAAGACGTCAGATTGTGTTATTTTGCCATAAAGTAAGGAAGTGCCCAGGTTCAAAAGTCACAAGAAGCATTTTGAAGGGGCTTACTGGCCAAATCTGGGATAATTTGGGCATCAAAATTATACCACTAGATTACTACCCAGTGAATAAAATAATTCAATGGAAAAGTTAGAGCTCATTTTGATATTAGAATGCCAACTAATAAATGTAGAAGAAATGATGGAGTTTAGAAAAATCACTGTTTTTTGCACTCATCATAGCAAAACATCATGTGCCACCTGATGTGGCATGCTGAGAAGGCAGCACCATTCCTTTTGTGGCACATTCCTTTTCCAAAATGTGTAACTTGAGTCTTAATTATGAAGAAACTTCAGATAAACCCCATTTGAAGGGTTTTCTACGAAATAGCTGGCCTAAAATCTTCCAAAATGTCAAGGTCATAGAAGATAAAGAGGCTGATGATTACACATTTCAGATTAAAAGAGACATTGCAACTAAATGCAATGTGGCATCTTAGATTGAATTCTGGGCTAGGAAAAAAATAACGATAAAGACAATCATCAGAACAATTAGAAAAATTTGAATATGGATTGTAGATTAGATAGTAGCATTATGTCAATGTTTTGTTTTTGTGTGTCTGATGGAGTTTCACTCTGTCACCCAAGCTGGAGTGCAATGACTCAATCTCAGCTCACTGCAATCTCCACCTCTTGGGTTCGAACAATTCTTCCACCTCAGCCTCCCAAGTAGCTGGGATTACAGACATGCACCACCATGCCCAGCTAATTTTTCTTTTCTTTTGTATTTTTAGTAAAGATGGGGTTTCACCATGTTGCCCAAGCTGGTCTCAAACTCCTGACCTCAAGTAATCCGCCCGCCACAGCCTACCAAAGTGTTGGGATTACAGGCATGAGCCACTGCACTGCATGAGCCTACGTCAATGTTAAATATAATTTTGGTAATTATTCTGTGGTTATATAAGAGAATGTCTTTGTTCTCAGAAAATATACTTAAGTTTTTAGAGATAAAGGAGCATGGTGTCAGCAATTAAACCTTGAAATGGGCTCAAAAATTAAATTATGTTTAATTTCAGTTAATAATATCCTCCTCTTGACAGTAAGAACAAATCACAAAGCAAATGTGCAAAATGTTAACAACTGGTGAATCGGTGTAAAGCATTTGTGGAAATTCTTTGTAGAAGAGTCTTAAAACTTTTTTTATAAGTTTGAAATGACATCAAAATTAAAAATTACAAAAATATTTGAGTATGAAGTACAAATTTTAGTCATTATTGATGGTCTTGCGGTTTTGTTTTGTTTTTCTAATCTTAAAATTTTGTTCTAGATATTTCACATGGCTCCTCTTCTTGTTTTAGTGACAGCATGAACTGTCAAAAGCTTTGAGTTTGAGCATCTTGGTACAAGAGTCGATCTTACTTGTATTTGTCTCCCCTGTTGCCAAATACAGCTCTTGATGTGTTGTTGGTTTTCATGAATTTTGTTGTTTTATTTCTTTCCCCCACTTACAGAGAAAACCTCTTGTGTTGGAAGGGATTGATTTGGGGCCATGTACAAGCAAATGGACGGCGGATTACCTAAGCCAAGTTGGAGGGAAGAAAGAAGTAAAGATTCATGTTGCTGCAGTTACACAGATGGACTTCATTAGTAAGAACTTTGTATATAGGTATTTTCTTCCGAGGTTTACTCTGGGGGATACAAGTAACTTTTTTAAAACTTTTAAAATATTTTTGCATTATTATACAAAGACCATATGGCATTTCATCTTTTGGCTGGTTTGATGTAATCATGGAATAGCTTACTGATTTTTAAAGAGTGGTTTTTAAAAGACAAGAATTCTGAGTTTACATAATTATACAATGACTTTTTTTTTTTTTTTTTTTTTTTTTTTTGAGACAGAGTCTTACTCGGCCACCCAGGCTGGAGTGCAGGTGGGTGATTTCGGCTCACTGCAACCTCCGCCTCCCATGTTCAAATGATACTCCTGTCTCAGCCTCTCAAGTAGCTGGGATTACAGGCATATGCCACTATGCCCAGCTCACTTTTGTAATTTTAGTGGAGACAGAGTTTCACCATGTTGGCCGGGCTGGGCTCAAACTCTTGGCCTCAAGTGATCCACCTGCCTCAGCCTCCCAAAGTGCTGGGATTATAGGCATGAGCCACCATTCCTGGCCAACAATTTTTTTAAATAGGGTATATGCCCAATACCTTCTGGAGAGATGGAAGGAAGAGAACATTTCTATAACTAGGGTTAGATTACATATGAATTGGATGTGCTGTATTCATTCAATGCTTGATTGATTAATTGATCCTACCACATTAGTAACTGTTGTCTAGAACAGGAAATTCCAGAAGGTTCTTGTTTTCTTTTTCTGCCCTCTCCAGAAAACCAGGACAAGCTATGTTTGATACAATCTTTCATCGACTTAGATAACTTTTAAAAATCATACTTAATTTTCCCTTTTGATAAAATAGTCTTAAATACCTTTAATTTCTTTCATGATTGTCATTTTATGCTGTGGAATTTCTTAAGAGTGAATAAGAAATAGACAAAAGCTGCTGATTGTCTAAAGATGAAAGTTTTAAATGCTGTCATCTTGCAGGTTTCATTTGCTATTTATTCCCATGAGTTTCATTTAAATTGTTAAATTAAAAACAAACAGCTTTCAAACTCTGAGCACGTGATGGTCCCAGCAAATTCAGTCTATTGAAAAGCCATGTAGTTCACAAGACTTCAATTTAGAGATGAGTTAAACAGAGCTTCTAATGTCCACAGCCATTACTTTCTCATTAGTTTTCCAAGTTCATATAGCAGCTGCCAAAGCATTGCTCAGTTTTTAATCCTTTGAATATTCACCATAATGGTTTTAGTTATTAATAGGCCATGAATTGAATTTAATTGCCCTAAGTTTTTCCAAGTGTAAGAACTTTTCATTTTTTATCAGATTAAAAATGCCGGAATGATGAGTGTTTTTCAGCCAGCAGTTAATGATGTTTATTTTCCAGGGAGTCCAATGCCATAACAAATGAGTACTGAAACTTCATCTTGAATTGCCTTGATGTTTTGTCATGTCTTTTAAACTTTTCAAAACTTGCTTTTGAAGCACATACATTATGTAATAGTTCCTATCGCAGCTTCCTCCAAGCCTTTCACTAGAGCTACTAAAAAGTTGCAAGATTATTTTTTTTAGTGCAAGAAAAAAGATAGGTTTAGTCATTTTTAGCATTTACCAGGCAGTAGGAAAGAAGGAATGCATCCAGGCCAGAGAGAGACTAGAAAGTAAGAAACCCTGCACACACATATTTATTATGATTATCACTTCAAATTGAGATTGCTATTATGCTTTATCAAACATTGGAAGATTGACACATTAGCAAATATGAATTTTTACTCTCTTTCTTCTTGGTAGCGCTCATTGTTCAGAGTTAGGAGAGTCTGAACAAAAGAACCCTGTGTGGTGAAAGGATATTGTTGGCATTCTTCTGATCATAGATTGTTTTTAAAAAGTCTCATCATGTAAGGTTTGCCACATCTATCTGTCACATCCCGTAATTCCTGTCATCATCTTGCTCTTGTTGTTTATTGTACTCTCATCAGTTCTGATCTTGATTTTATAAAGCAGCCTTTTCCAAATGGGAAACAAGACAGTGAAGGGCTTTTTTCTTCTTTTTTAAAATGTTGATGAGTACTTGCATGCTGCAAAAGGGTACATTATCATTGCTGTTAACCCCACCATCTGTCCTTTACTGAGCACTTATTATATATCAGGTACTGTGCCAAGCAATCTAGGTTATATTACTCATTTAAACTTCAGAACAATCTGTGAGGTAGATATTTTTAATAATAATTTCACAGATGAGGAAAGAGATGTTTAAAAATATTAAGTAATTTCTCAGGATCATATAGCTTGAAATGATGGAACCCATGGTGTTTACTCAAATTTCTCTGACTCCACAGAGTGTGTGATTAAACCTTTGACATTGCCCTCCTTACTGATGCTGCCAGTCGAGACAAATGGCACTTTAATAATCAGTGCCCTTCTTTTTGAAACATGGGTAGGATAGATTTTTAAAAAGTCAAACAACTTCCCAATTTATATACCTAATTTCTCCCTCATCTGGGCTTAGCAGAAGCTATGACAGGTACCACTACCTAAGAGAGAAGGTTGCTGGTGGCACCCCAGTTCTGCTTATCTGGGCAGAGCTACTCTGCTTTTTCAGGGTCACTATTCTGCTCTGTTTTTCTAAAGGTCTAAAGAATACTTCTGTGTTCACCCTAGTAAGAAAGCTAAGCCTGGGTAAATGCAGCAATTACAGTAGTAGCTATGGTCCAGATAAGCTTCCCTACTGGCCCAGACCCTTCAAAGATGCTTTGAAGAATGAAAGCATGAAGGAATGAAGGGTATATGGTGAGGTCACAGATGGGAAACATTGAGTAGGAGAATGCCAAGTAAATTTGTTGATATTAGTTAGTCATACACAATTTATAGTTGAAGAAATCGTACTCTGCATTGGTCTGAGTAGTGGCAGACCTCCTCTTCCTCTCCTGCAATGCGCACTCTACATAATTACCAGGAGTGGCCTGAAGTTCAGATTGACATTCACAGCACCCACCAATCCATAACCTGGCATCAGATTCCCTTAGCTTTTTGCAGGAGGATATAAGGCAGGAAATGGCATTCTAGCAGGATAGTGTCAGTGGAGCCTTTATACAAATCCAGGGACTATTTTTTGACTCATCAAGTTACAGCTTAGTTGTGAGGGAATGAGACAATGGAGGTAGTATAGAAACACCTGAGCTTAGGTAAGAGACACGGGCCACAGAAACCAGGAGCTTGAAACACCCCATGAACTTAGCTTCTGCATTCTTCCAAGGGCCGTACTCAGGAGAGTTGCACTATACACAGGAAAGCCAAATCCTCTACTTCTGAACAAGCATTTATAGTCCACTCATAAGCCACATAGTGCAGACATAATTCATCAACCAAGGGTTATTTTTACAATAAACAGTTTTACCTGATGTCACAACTGACATTCCACATTTATCTTTAATTTTTTTTTTTAATTCAACATAATTCATGGGTTCACACCATGTTTGTTTTTACTCAGTATATTTCTGGGAAAACGGTGCAAGGAAAAAATAAGCCGGCCCCAGGTCATCTTCTCATAGAGAAGGAGAAAGTGTTTAACCTTTCCTTTCCACTTTCTCAGTACAGAGTTCAAGTGGGAAGATATTTAGTAGTAAGACTGAAAAGATTTCAGCTTTTAATCAGAAGTTTGGAGGCAGGAGTGCAGTGCAGGGAGCAGAGGAGAGGCCTTTGACCTAGAGGCTTTTGAGGACTTCATTTTCTTGTTACCTATACAGTATTATCTTCATTTATAGGGCAGTACTTTTGATTCTAGAAAGTGAAGGGATAGAAGCAATCTGGAGTAAAAATATGCTTCTAGCTCAAGAGTGTGATGTAACGAAAACAAACTTTGCTTCTACAGTGTTTAGCCCTGTTCATCAGGATGGAATGAGACGGGCGTCTGGGCAGAAATTTTGAAGAATAAAAATTGGTCACTTCACTGGAATTCTCCTTGAGCTATTCCTCAGAAGCAAGGATGAGAGCAGTGTTACTGGCTTCTGTGTTCTGTGATAGTGCCAAAAGGCAGGAAGAATGGGGGGTGGTTATCTTCATGGGACCATTTGTGTATTGTCTCTTCCAAAGTAGCATGAGTAGTTTGCCCCAATCTTCATAAGAGTTGTTTTGCCATGACACTTAAAAACAGGTAGCAATTGGAACCTGAAAGTCTGTGTATTTGCAAAGGTAATCAGATACCATAGGAACATTTTTCTATCATAACTTGGAATAGAAGAATATTGACCTATAGAAGGATCCATTAGAACCATAGATTTTTAAATCTTTAATTCCAAAATTTTAGACAACTTAGATCAAGTAAGCATACTGCTCAATGAGTTTTGGAAAGTTAGAATTTCACATAATAGGTTATAATAAAAATTACAGATAGTGTAAAACAGGAGATTATATCCAACTCCAACAAGCCTTTATGTGTAGTGATTACATTCTTACTAGTTGATCTGTTGTTATTAAGCTCTAAGGATTCTTTTATGTTTATTTCAGAACTTTACCTTTTGACCAGTTGGTCCAGAGGGCAGCTGAAGAGAAGCATAAAGAATTCTTTATTTCAGAGGTAATTGCTTTTAACATTTTTAAAAGAAGTCATTAATATCTGTATACTAAATGGGTTTTCTTATGAAAGGATACTAGATATACAAGAGCTATAGCCTTCTCTGATAGACATTCTTAAGAGGTAGTTGGATGCACCATAGACTGTAGCTCTGCTATTTATTAGCTCTCAAACTTTGGCCAAACTATTTTTCTATACTTCAGTATACTCATCTTTGAAATGGCGATGATAATAATACCTATTTTATAAAGTGTTTGTGAGGATTAACTAAATAAAGTCAGTAAAATACTTAGCAGTATGCCTGATGTGTAGAAATTACTCATTAAATGTTAGTTATTAATGTTACTTCCTTTTAAAATGCTTTGGTCTGATATGCCAACATCAAATGCTAATGGAGAACTTCATTTTCATATCTATTGACTATTAGCCTATTTCCATATTCTTGTTATCAGTGTGATTTCTATGTGTGTATTTGCTATAATATTTGTTCAGGATTAAATGCAGAAGAATTCTACTTAATTATAGTCTAGCTTTAAATAATTCAATTTAAATACCTTGAGTAAGGCATTAAGGCCTTGTATATAAATGTTTTTAAAAATTCACTGTGTTGGCCGGGTGTGGTGGCTCACGCTTGTAATCCCAGCACTTTGAGAGGCCGAGTCAGGCAGATCACCTGAGGTCAGGAGTTTGAGACCAGCTTGACCAACATGGAGAAACCCCATCTCTACTAAAAATACAAGATTAGGCAGGCATGGTGGCACATGCCTGTAATTCGAGCTACTTGGGAGGCTGAGGCAAGAGAATTGCCTGAACTTGGGAGGCAGAGGTTGTGGTGAGCCGAGATCACACTATTGCACTCTAGCCTGGGCAACAAGAGCGAAACTCCAACTCAAAAAAAAAAAATTCACTGTGTTACTCAAAAGCACATTTTAAAAACAAATTGCTTTTTAAGCTTTCAATAAAGCTGTTGTCTGCATTTGCGCCGTTGCATTTTTACAGTTCTCTTGTCAGGTAATAGTTACACTAGATTACCACCACAATCCCCACAAACTCAGTAGGTCTGTGATTCTGTAGTATAACCAAAATATCTTTTAAAATTGATCCCATTAGTTGCACCTGAGAACTGTTTTCTAACTTTGTAGCCATGCTTTGAACATGTATATTCAGTTGCCGTTTGGTACTTTTGTGTCTAAAGGTAATGAGTGGTACAGATTTAAATAGCCATGAAATGTGAAGTAAAAGAAATAGACACATGGTAAAAGATTAAAGTCTAAAAATTATGGAAAGTATGTAAACAAGATCAACATGAACTGTCAGTTTGGTCCTCTAGGAAGCAGATGCTGAGATGGAATTAGGAGTGCAAAAGGCTTGTTGAATAGAAATACCTGTGAAAGGAAAGGCGAGGAAGCCATCAGATGTAGATGCAGATCTGACAGTCTCTGCCAACTCATCCTGGAACTCCTGAGCAGACTGCCTGTGAGAAAGTCCTGCATTGGGTGGCAGTGTCCAGGTCATTTACCATCTTAAGTCACTGGTTGGGACTACCCCAAGAAGAGCATGACCTGGGTTCCAATCCTGAGGTGGACCTAAAGAAGTTAAACAGCTGGCAGCTCTAAGCTAATCACACTTCTTGCAGTTAAGCAGTGAGTTCTTTCTTGAAGGGATTTCTGAGAAGTGTACCTCTGTGTCTGCTGCATGAATTTTATTTTTTAAATCTTAGAACTAGTAGAAAACCCCCAGAATTTTGAAGAACATATTTTGAAAATCTGATGTAGTGGTAGCTAAAAATAGAAAAACAGTGAATCTGAGAGTTCAATTAAAACCTCAATCATCAATTTATGTCTTAAGATAAATATGATGATCTTTTGAAGTTTGTGTTATAATGCTCAGTATTGGGTGAAAGAGGCAGAATTCTGAGTTTGGATTGCCCATGTGCTTGACTTGGTCTCACTTTTCTAACAGTGAATGTTTTATAGTTCAAACAGTTCTCTGTTTAGGTACTTGGTGAAGTATAGATAATAATTTTCGGCCTAGCATGGTGGCTCATGCATATAATCCCAGCACTCTGGGAGGCCAAGGCAGGAGGATCACTTGAGTCCAGGAGTTTGAGACCAACCTGGACAATATAGCGAGTCTCCTTCTCTACAAATAGTAAAAAAAAAAAAAAATTAGCTGAACATCCCAGCTACTTGGAGGGCTGAGGCAGGAGGATTGCCTGAGCCCAGGAGGTTGAGGCTGCAGTGGGCATGATCACATCACTGCACTCCAGCCTGGGTGACAGAATAAGACCCTGTCTGAAAACAATTTTAAAAATTTAATAATTTTTTAAATGATCAATTTAAGTTTACTACGATGAAATTACATATTTCTAATTCATACATGAGCTGAATCTTAAGCATTTGGCTTGAGAATTTATAGGCAGGGATAGGGTTACATTGATAAAATACAGTGTTCTAGATTTTAAAAATATATATTATTAAAAGCATAAGGTATTTTGTTACTGTACATTTGTATTATATTTGCTAAGTATTAAAACACTTAAAATAAGTCTAAATAATTTGAAATATAAAGACTAACTCATTGTAGCTTTAGAGATGGTATGTATATATTGTCTTTAGAATTTATTTTACTTAACGTTTTAAGGATCCAGTCGTTATTATGAGCAACATATTAAAGACATTTCTTCATATGGCCACCAGAGAGCATTAGTAGAAAGGGTAAGAGAATTAACTTTTTTTTTTCTTTCTTGAAACAAGGTCTTGCTCTGTCTGTCACCCAAGCTGGAGTGCAGCGGCATTATCATAGCTCACTGCAGCCTCAGCCTCCCGAGTAGCTGGGACTACGGGCATGCACCACCATACCCAGCTAATTTTTTTGTATTTTTTTGTAGATGGTGTCTCACCCTGTTGCCCAGGCTGGTCTTGAGCTCTTGGACATAAGCAGTCTTCCTGCCCTAGCTCCCAGAGTGCTGGGATTATAGGTGTGACCCACCATGACCAGCAATAATTGAAATTTTTAGAAAACTACTTAACTGGGTCAGATTTTAAGATTTGTTTCCTAACTTCTATACTTCGTAATATTTTTGAAATTAAGGTGTTTTATTTTTTTCCATAGTTCTGAGTACATAATTCTTTTTTTACTATTAATTATTATGAATACATGATAGCTATACATATCTTAGCATTTTTACATTTAAAAAATTAGAATACTGCTGATGTTATTTTTCTATGGGATGTTTAAGGACGAGAAATACTACTTACGGTCACTTGGAGAAGATCCTAGAAAGGTAAGAATTCTGAAGGTAAAACAATTGCTTAAAATCTAAATGGATGTATATATGTTAACTGGCAACACTGTAATTTTTATATACTGCCTGACATATACCCTGTTTATCCTTTTCCATTCTTTTCTCAGTGATTTGTGCCTCTAAATAAGAATTAAGATGATTAAAAATTGATTACTTTGTATTCAGGTAGGCCTGTAGAATCTTAGTGTTTATAGTCATCTAATCTCTATATAATAAGAAATCTCTTCTGTATATTTTATAGGTGGTGACTCAGCTAATAAAATATTAATCCAAAAATAATTATTAGAATCCTGAATAGTTTATTGTGTAAGTTTTGACATGTACTCAGAGTCAAATTAGTATGGCTGCCATGTTAAGGAGTAGTCCCTAAAATGATCAAATAGGATTTTTTTCCCATTAATTTCACCATTTAGTTGTTTACCCTCTCTTTTAGTCCCTTCCCTCAGTAGAATTCACAGATTTTATGTAGATGATGACTAGTAATGTTAGTTGAGGGTGTTGAGTCCCAAATATTAGAGTGGACAACAATTGTGTAATTCTTGCTTAAAGTAGGAAGAACCTTTCTATTAATGAAGTATATTGAGCTTAACGGTAGTGATACTATTAAATCCGCAGTCTTGTTACACAGCCTGGTATTTCTTCATTTGAAAGATGATATATCAGCTGGGCGAGGTGGCTCACGCCTATAATCCCAGCACTTTGGGAGGCTGAGGTGGGTGGATCACCTGAGGTTAGGAGTTGGAGACCAGCCTGGCCACCATGGTGAAACCCAGTCTCTACTAAAAATTAGCCGGATGTGGTGGCGCATGTTTGTAATCCCAGCTACTCAGGAGGCTAAAGCAAGAGAATTGAGAATCACTTGAACTCGGGAGGCGGAGGTTGCAGTGAGCCAAGATGGTGCCACTGTACTCCACCCTGGGTGACAGAGCAACACTCTGTCTCAAAAAAAAAAAAAAGAAAAAAAAGAGAGAGAGAGAAGGAAAGAAAGGAAGGGAGGAAGGGAGAAAGATCATATATTGGCACATGGTCACATAATAGTATTGTAAAGCAGTGAACAAAGTTTTGCCCCATTCTTCCTTAATATCATAGGGTCTAATTTAATTTTTTCTTTATATGTTTCTGTAAATGCAGGATGTTGCAGATATCAGAAAGCAGTTTCCTTTGTTGGAAGGAGATATTAAGTTTCCAGAATTCTTCAAAGAGGAACAGTTCTTTTCCAGTGTTTTTCGAATTAGTTCACCAGGATTACAACTTTGGACTCATTATGATGTATGCTACATAAATGAGATATCTAAAGCTACAATAGATCTTTAGCATTATAGATTTAACAGTCACAGTTTTAACTTCCTATAGGCTACCCTAAAGATTTGTGTAATTTGCTGAAACATGACTTTTGAAAATAAGTACTCTGCATAGCAGTGATACAGGAGTGAATTATTTTGCTAATGGCAAAGCCTAGTTGGTTCCTCACATTTGTATTGCTCTGTGGTCCTATTCTTGATTCATCATCACATATATACCAAGTTTTATGAAGTGATTTTTTTGCATGTGAAAAATGGCCATCAGATAACGGGGGAGATCGTATTGAAAAAAGTGATAAGCTTGTAGTATGAGGAGGTGTAAATGATACACATGACTCTGGCCACCCAGAGATCCATAGCTCTCTTCAGAGTTACATTATTCAGGAAAATGGCAGAAGCTTGTTGAGTCATTAGCAATTGCAAGATGTGAGGGTATCTGAAGATCGTAGGATATATATGCCTTGAGAATGTCAAATATCTGCTGTATTTGTAGGGCAGGAAAGTGTGTGCAATATTGATCTTGATTATTTATCGATGGTGTTAGTTTGCTTAAGTTCGTGTACACATCTATAAGCATTTTTAAAACATTAAAAATACTAGTCTGATATATAGTTTGGTGTTGGGAAGTAGAGAAACTTAAGGAAGGTAGAGCAATATCTGACAAGTTTCCAAAGAGAAAAAAAATTTTTTAAGTTCTAAATCACACTATAATGTTTTATATGTGTGTTTTATAATTCAGTTGAGAACCTCTTGGGAGGTTTTTACCATAGTCAGTAAATCTGTAATTAAATCAAATAGACATAAACTCTTAGCATATTTTATAGTTTTATATTAACGACATGGTGAGAAAATCATGTGGTAATACATTGTAACTGCATTCTATGATTATTATCATTATTATTGTCGTCCTTGTTGTTTTTGAGACAGAGTCTTGTGCTATCACCCAGGCTGGAGTACAGTGGCACAATCCTAGCTCACTGCAACCAATCCCTCCCAGGTTCAAGCAATTCTTGTGTCTCAACCACCTGAGTAGCTAGGATTACAGACATGCACCACCACACCCGGCTAATTTGTTTTTGTAATTTTAGTATAGATGGGGTTTTGTCATGTTGGCCAGGCTGGTCGTGAACTCCAGGCCTCAAGTGATCTGTCCACCTCGACCTCCCAAAGTACTAGAATTACAGGTGTGAGCCAAGGCACCCAGCCTCTCCCATTATGTTTTAAATTTTAAGTAGTATCCCTTTTACTTTGAATTATAATAGAATGCCAGGGCGCGGTGGCTCACGCCTGTAATCCCAGCACTTTGGGAGGCTGAGGCGGGCAGATCACCTGAGGTCGGGAATTCAAGACCAGCCTGACCAACCTGGAGGAAACCCCATCTCTACTAAAAATACAAAATTAGCTGGGTGTCATTGCAGGCTCCTGTAATCCCAGCTACTTGGGAGCCTGAGGCAGGAGAATCACTTGAACCCAGGAGGTGGAGGTTGCAGTGGGCCGAGATCATGCCATTGCACTCCAGCCTGGGCAACGAGAGCAAAACTCTGTCTCAAAAAAGAGAAAAAAAAGAATTATAATAGAATGTAATATATAAAGCTTTTCTTATAAAATTAAGTCAGAGGAATGCTAGTTTGAATTGTATAGTTACAGTATACATAAGTAAAGGGTTAGTACTAAAAGGAAGAATGCTTGGGTAGAAGCAAAAGTCATGAATGCATCTTGCTTAGTGTTTATCGTAAACCCTTAGCTGAGAATTATGTGGCTCTGCCTTTAACATTTTTCACAATCTTTACCAAGAAAGTGTACGGTTGCATTCACAGGAAAAGTTAAGATTGCTCCAATAATAAATATATATTAAGAAAATCTGTCATAAATCACCATACTGTTTGCAGAAAGAAAAAAAAATAAATTCTGTGAAATTATATTCCTATAAAAATAATTTGAAAATCAAGATACCTATAATGAAATTATGGTTGAACATACATTAAGAGTAGCAGTAGTTGCAGCAGTACCTTGTATTTTCCTGGCATCTGATTTTTCTAAGTGCTTTTACTCTGTTGTCTAATATTGGGCTTGTAGCATTCCTTAACAGATAGTAAATATTAACCAAGGGGAGCCTTAAATAGGCTTAACTATGCTAACTGTCAGTTAATGATAAGGGCAGATAGTTTTCTGACTCCCCATTTCCTAATTTGCCAAGCCTTCCCATTTTAGGGCAGTACTGCAGAAATGTCTTTAAGGCCCAGTTGTATATGGAATACAAATGTTTGTACTGTAAGGTGACTGTAAGGGTCCTAAGTAAAGTAAGTCAAGTCTCATTAAAGGATCAGGTTTGCAGTTAAAGTTTAGAATGTCATTGGTTCTATTTATTTGAATTTTAGATAATAATTACCCATAAGCTTTTATTGGTCTTCAGGTAATGGATAATTTCTTAATACAAGTGACAGGAAAAAAGCGTGTTGTACTCTTCAGTCCTTCGAGATGCCCAGTATTTATATTTAAAAGGTAGGTTTTTTTGTTTGTTTGTTTGTTTATATTTCTAAAGTCTATTCAGTTACTCTTTGAGAAATCTCTTGATTCTTACAGGAAAAGAACACTTTAGGATGTCTTCCTAATTGTATTCTCCATTGTATTTGTGTATATATGTAATAACAGGTTCAAATTTTGCGACTGTTTTAATTATATTACATGGGTATCAGTCATCAGAATTAAAGAGTGAGTCACTGAAAACTGTCTTAGATGTCAGTAGCATAGTAATTCTCACAGTATGGGTATAGTAAGTAGTTGTACAGAAAAGAATAAATTTTCAAATGTATATTTGCGATTACTGTTATTTAAATGCTAACTTTGCTGAATCTATATTATCCCTTTTTGGAACTTTTTAGGTACTAAATCAGAAGTACTGAATATAGATAACCCAGACTTGGCTAAATATCCACTTTTCTCCAAGGCTAGAAGATATGAATGTTCCCTTGAAGCTGGTGATGTATTATTCATTCCTGGTAAGATTTCTAGACCTCAATAATGTGCTATTTATAAAATATATACTCTGTCACTCATCCTTCATGTGATTTTTTTTTTAGTACAAACATGTATTTGTTATATGTATCCTGTCCTATACAATCTGATTTTTATACAAAACTCTGTGTGTGTGTGTGTGTGTGTGTGTGTGTGTGTGTGTGTGTGTGTGTGTTTAAAGCAGGCCTAGGCAAACTTTTTATAAGTTAACAGTCCTACCACTTTGGGAGGCTGAGGTGGGAGGATTGCTTGAGGCCAAAAGTACAAGACTAGCATGGGCAACATAGTGAGACCCTGTCTCTATAAAAATAAATAAATAAATTTAGTCAGGTATGGTGGTGTGCATCTGTAAGTCCCAGCTACTTAGGAGGCTGAGGCAGAAGAATCTCTTGGGCCCAGCAGATTGAGGTTGAGGAGGTTGATGCCATGGCATCATGAAACCACTGTACTCCAGCCTGAGCAACAGAGCAACACTGTCTCTAAATAAATTAAATTAACAGTCTTGCTTTCAAGCGTAACCTGTAAAAATAATATTATACTCTGAACTATTTTACTAAATGACATCAGGTAAGACACTTTTTTTTAATGTGTTTTTTTTCATTTGTTTTTTTAATTTTCCAAGTAAGGCACTTTATATCTGGGAAAAGATTATACTGGTTGGTTTTTTAAATTATGTTTTAAAAATAATATTGTCCTCTATTTTATTAAATGGCATCAAGTAAGATTCTTTATATCTGGGAAAAGATTATATTGATTGGTTTTGTAAATTAGTTTTAAAATATTTATGTATTTTAGAACTGTGCCACTTAAATATTTATCAAAAAAAGATAAATAGTTTTCAAGGCCAAAACAGATCAAAGATTTCATTAAGTATTAAAATTTTGTAATCTCAACACCTATGGTATCACTTGTGTACATTATTTTTCTATACAGTCTAGATTTGTGTCACTTAATTTCTTTGTTCAATTAATAGGCATTAGTTTGAAAATCCATAAAGTTTTAATGTTGTTAGTCACCACAGCAAGGTAATTAACATCTATAATTAATACTTAAAAATGAACTCTTGAATATTATAAATATCATAATTAAAATAAAAGGGATGTATTAACAAATTCTATTTATAGTTGTAGTTCCATATCTAAATTAATATATTAAGAATCAATAATTCTTTTCATTGATAAAAATAAGTAAATGTTAATAAAGATAGATATTTGATGATTTCATTTGGGACTAGTTGATAAATTCCTTGAAGACAAAGAACCATGTTTTGTTCATCTTTTTTCTTTCCCCCAAAGAGCCTGATATAATGTCTTTCATGTAATTGATCATCTATAAAAATTTGATTGACTTTTTAATTCTTATTTTCATTGAAAGCAACCAACGTATTAGTCTTCAAATCCATTGCCATCTTTTAAATTTACATTTTTGGTTTTTGTATCTTGGGAACATGATTAAGGTCTATGTGGTTTTCCTTTATTCCACATGCAGTTGTTTTATGAAAAAAGAGAAAAAAACCAGAAATACTGAATATCTGCATATATATTTAAACAAAAGCAAAATTCCTATCTTTGGGTTTAAATTCAACAGAATGCTTAGCATTTTCTTCCTTATTATATTGAATAAGGGAGAAAAGATTCTGAAAGAAAGTGTAGTTAGGATTAAAGCCATGTTTGAAAATTAGTTTTCCAAATCAAAATATGTTAATCTTTTGTTTTTCCTTAAACACTCTTAGAATAAGTTTCTAAAATTTAAATCTCCCTTTCACAGGATTAAAAGGTTTTTTTAATGTGATTAGTGTAGGTATATAATATGATAAAAGTTTACTTATCATTTCCACCACCAAAATATTTGCTGTAGTTTTATATACTATTTATAAAGGAGCTGAAAGAAATATAAGATGATTATAATTGCATTCGAAATATAAAACTAAGGAGGCCATAATGAATACGAAATTAAACAAGTTAGAAAACCAAATTGCAGCTTGAACAGGAAGTTTTCCGGGACAAAAGTATTGTAGTAAATCAGAAAAGGTCAAAGATACTCCTCAAGTAATTGAAATGTTCTGTGTACCAAAAAATAAACACTTTGATGTGGTTGCATGACTCAGGAAGTATAAACAAGTAAGACAAAACACAGCCCTAGATTAGAGAACTGCAAAACAAATATATCTTTATTATGTCTTTCAAGTTGAAAGGAAAAATTGCTATTTCTAAAGGTTTTAAAAGTAAGGGTTGTGCTATTGACACTTTAAATTTGTTGGCAATTCATAAAAGTTAAAATGATTCTGTTAAAAGCCTGGAGTGTGCTAACGAAGGGATCTGGTTACAAGAAGTATTTCTTACATTGGCTATATGCAATTCGTGATATTTCACTGACATTTTGGGGTTTTTTTTTAACTGTAGGTTTTATTTTTAACTTGTTTTTTAAACTTTCTCCAGCTCTATGGTTCCATAATGTAAATTTCTGAAGAGTTTGGAGTGGGAGTGAATATCTTTTGGAAGCACCTTCCATCTGAATGCTATGATAAAACAGATACCTATGGCAACAAAGATCCTACAGCAGCATCAAGAGCTGCACAAATTTTGGACAGAGCCTTGAAAACACTGCCCAATTACCAGAGGAATATAGGGACTTCTATGCACGACGAATGGTCCTACACATTCAAGACAAAGCCTACAGCAAGAACTTTGAGTAAATAATTAAGTGAATGCAATGCACATAAACATTTTAATAACATTTAGGTCAATACTTTAAAGGTATAATGATATAAATTAATCTTTAAATATTTTGTTAAAATAGGAAAGATAAATCAGATTTACAGATTATATAAGTAGGAAGGGGTGTTTGTGTGGATTCTACTTGATGCAGATTGTTATAATTAAAGAATGCTGTGTAGGGACCACTCTAACATTCAGATGCTGACCGCTAAAAGTCCAACTGAAAATGACTTAAACAATAAGAAACTATATTGAATCACAATACATGAAACTTATTGATAGAATGGGCTGCAATGTTTCTGATCCAGTGATTCTGTAATGTCATCAAGAACCTTGGGGAGCCTGCCTCCGCACCCCACCCCCTTTTCACCCAAAACATTGGCATCATCCTAAGGCTGGCTACCCTCATGGTCATGGGATGATTGCCAGTAGCAGTTGGAGCCTTCTGCATCTTCATTTACATGCAGCGGAAGAGTCAGGCTGGATTCTAGTGGCCTCGTCCTAATATGAGAAAGCTTTCCCAGAATTCACTTTCCATATCGTTAGGTCTCATTGCTCTAAAATAACTTAGACCTGTCTATCCCTGAGCCAGTCACTGGCACAGGGTCTGGAATAACACTTAGGGCAATAAGGTCTACTGGAGCTGAGAGTAGATGTGGAGGCCTCATGAGGGATATATGGGGACAGAATGGATAAGTTTTTAAAATCATGGTTCCGATAGGAAAACCATGAGTAACCAACAGTATCTATTACATTTGCCTAGAAGCAGAATTTTATGAGGAACTTTAAAAACTGTACAGATACCTAGGTCCCAACTTTGTAGACTGATTGAGAATGTTTGGGATTTGGTATAGGAACTTAATGGACCTCACAGGGTGTTTTGATACATAATCAGCTGAGATCAACTGGACTTGACGATAGTGACTTGGATTATTAGTTTTGTAATTAGTCCAAAACAAATGTTTAATCTGATCCTCTACGTTTTTTGCCACCCAGTTTGTCAGGTCTGTCCTTTTTTTTTGGTTTTTGAATGTTAGAAAACATTTACTTAAAGAATGAATAAATGAGATCCTAATAGTGTTGTCATTGAAGACAGTGAGCCATTGTGTGTGGATCTCTGCTATTCTTTGTTCTGTACCTAGTAATTATATTGCAGTGTCACTGAAGAGCAGATAATCTTTGCTAACATAAATGTGTCCATCTAAAGCAATCTCTTAGTACATCAATTTGGTGCATTTTAATTAGAGAAAATCATTTTCTCTATTGAAGAGAATCCATCCACTCATGCCCTATAAATTATAGTAAATAAGAAAGGAAAATCATATAAAACATTCTGAATTTTCTAGGTGTCTTTGGAAACACGTAAGTTACTCAGGTCAACAAAGCTGAAAAAAGTCTTGTCAGAAAACGAATGATTATATTAGCCAAATTTAATTACCAGATTTTGATCTTCATTACCTCAGGCTAAGCAAAGAACTTCTTTAGTGATTCCTTGTCCTTCAGTAAGGAAAAAGACAAAACTCTTAGTGTACACAGTATTTATGGTCAGTTTTTAGTCTTTTTTTTTCTTAGCAGTTGAACTGATAGAAAGTATAAACCTAGAGTCATGTAGAACTTGGAAGTCTTAATAAAACAGATTACAGTTGTGCACTGAATATTCATCTTGTTTAATGGAGAAGCAAACTGGATGGTCTTAGACAAAATAACATTTATCTGTGAAGCTTATTTTCCTCATATTTAAAACAGAACTACCAAAATGCAGAAAGGTAGTTCAAGGGTAGGCACATAGTTGATGACTTATGCTAGTTTTTCTATTTAATTATATTCTTTTTTTGCTGAGAGATTTGAGGTAGCTTCTGTTGCAGTATTTATAATACTTACAAAGTTAGAGAACTTTCCTTTGTGATGTTTTAAAATTACTTCCCTGGTCATAATTTTTAATATTAGGGTCTGTTTATTTCAAATACAAAACATTTTAATCTTTTTTTCCTACTGGGTTAAGACCAAATGAGATATTTGTTTTTAATGTATAAAACATTATACAGTATATGTTAGCTGGAACTTCTCAGGAATTCTGAATCTTACTTTTTTACTGAATGAGATTTTAGAAGCCATCTAACGAACCCAGATTGCTTAATGATTGTCTGGGCTCACATAGCTATGGGTGATAGAAACTGGGATTACAGTTGTGATCAGTAATTCTCCATTCTTTCTCCCTGATGTGCGGCACATCTCCAGTACTTCGAATAGATTACACAGCTTTTCTTTTGCTAGTTTGGGGGCTTGACCTGATGCAAAAAGGAATTTTCTTCCTCTGCCAACAAAATTTCTCACTGCACTGCTTGCTACACAGATAAGATTCAAAATAAAAGTAACGATGAGCTGGGCACAGTGGCTCACTCCTTTAATCAATCCCAGCACTTTGGGAGGCCGAGGTGGGCAGATCACAAGATCAGGAGATTGAGACCATCCTGGCCAACATGGTGAAACCTGTCTCTACTAAAAATACAAAAATTATCTGGGTGTGGTGCCGCATGCCTGTAATCCCAGCTACTCAGGAGGCTGAGGGAGGAGAATCACTTAAACCAGGAAGTTGGAGGTTGCCTGGCAATGGAAGGAGACTCCATCTAAAAAAAAAACTAATGATGAATTGCATTACACCAGAATGTAATACAAAAAAAGAAATGAAATACTATGCAAAGGAGGAGGAAGAGGTATATGTACAGGCATGGAATTTTTCCAGTGTAGTTACATGAAAAAGATGAAACTGTACTGCCACTTGTGTAACAAGGTATGTGGTGTGTGAACATCTTATTTGCATATGCATATAATTATCTCTAAGGATGCAAGAAAAACTAGTGATACTGATGCCTTCAAGAAGAGGTTCAACTATGTGGACCGATTGGAATCTGCAGTTTTATATTATTTGAACTTCTGTTCACATTACCCTTTCAAAATGCATTTTAAAAATACTATATGCACCGAGATGGGTGGATCATCTGAACTCAGGAGTTCAAGACCAGACTGGGCAACCTGGCAAAACCCTGTCTCTACCAAAAATACAAAAAATTAGCGGGCTGTGGTGGTGTACACCAATAGTCCCAGCTACTCAGGAGGCTGATAGAAGGATCACTTGAGCCTGAGAGGTGCAGGTTGCAGTGAGCTGGAATTGTGCCACTGCACTCCAGTCTGGGTGACAGAGTGAGACCCTATCTCAAAAAAAAAAAAAAAATACTATATGCAGAGCTGGGAGTGGTGGTACACACTTGTAGTACCAGCTACTTGGGAGGCTGAGGCAGGAGGAATGCTTGAAGCCAGGAGTTCAAGTTCAGCCTGGGCAACATGGGAGACCCATCTCAAATTTAAAAAAACTGTGCAGAGTGTAATTATTAGCATTTTGTAACATTGTTTGTCTTGGTATTTGAATGCAAATTAGAATTCTATTTGTTCAGTAATTTCTAACTGATGAAATATGAAAACAAAGGAAACAAAGTCAACAAAACTTAATTTGTAGCCTTCATCCTTTTGAACAGCAGCTATGTGAACATTTGGAAAGAACCTTAGTAAGGCGGCTTTCTCTATCACCTATAAAAAGTTGCCAACAGACATCAAAGGAGTTGACAAAAAAAAAAATGCAGGAAGCTGGAAGGCAGGCCTGGATGGAATTGGAACGGTGCTGCTGTGACTCCTTTCCCCAGTGCTAAAAAATAGATGTAGTCAGGAGGAACTAACATAGATTGGCAGTCACCCACACATCTCTGGTGTTACCTTAGTCTTGTTTCAAGCATACAAGCCGCAAGTTTTTGGGTGTCTTAAATATACCTAAAAGTTGTAGTCTCTTTTTAAGTTCCATTAAGCAGGATACTAAAATGACCTTTTTTGGTGACTCTGCCTATCTCTACCACTAACTAGTTTAACAGCTGCTAGGTCTCTGCCTTTGTAAAGAGCAACATGAGTTTACAGATGAGGTCTATCTATATCTCTTCTAATGTTTGTTTCTCTTAAAGACCTTTAAGTAAAATAAAATAAGCTCTTTTATGAATACTACCTTTTGTTTTGTATCTTACCTCATAAGTTTAATGTATTAAACATTTCTATACCAACATGCTGGGACTTTGTATTGTTTGTCCTACATCCTCATTGCCTAGACCCTCCTTGACCTTGGTGGTTGCTTAGATAGTACATGAATGAAAAGAAAAATAGATTACACCATATCCTAACCAAGTCTTGTAAGGAGCTAAAGGACTATAGATCCCTGAGACATTAGCACAGAAAAGGGAAAAAAGATGAACTTCTTAGAGATTTTGTTCTCTGTGAAAACCAACAGAAGTGGATATAATGCAAATGTTTATGGAGCAATTAAAAAGAAGATATGTATTTGTACAGAAAAGGTTCAAAGTTGCTCATTTGAAAAGACATGGAGGATAATGAAAAAATGTACAGTAAGTCCTCAACATTCTGTGAATAGCAGATCCTCAACGTTTTGTTCATTGTCATTTAGTTAAAAAACAATGATGAAAAAAAAGTTTTGTTATATTGGTTTGCTTCAAATCCCAGTTTCCAAGAACCTACTGACATGTTAAGTGACGACTTACTGTATACAAACCCAAACTAGCAGTGTGGAGAGAAATGGCTTCCTTTTAAAAAATCTGAAGTTTTAACAATGCCAATAATATAAAGCGCATCCAAACAAACCTCTGTGGATGATCAACTTTAATACAATTATACATTCATGCTGTGGTGGTAACAACTTTCACATTTGTAAGACTACTTTTCTCAACTCATGACAAAGGCACAATCCAAAAGTATACATTAACATTACAATAACAGTTTCAAAACAAAGGACCAATCTGAAGTATTAAACAGAAAACATTTGAATATGGATCAACTTGAATATATTTTCATTCCAGAAAATATTTTTTTCTTTTCAACACTGTCTCATTTTGCTATGATGGCAGTTTTAGGTGCCTGGTGAGTTACTCTTAATATCCATTCAACATGTAAAAATTATAATTAAGCACTCAAATACTGGATAGCCAAAGAACCCATATTTTTAAATCTGCCTGATTTTAAAAAATTATTTAAATTATTTTTAAATGAATTATTCTGCTAAATGTCTTACTTTTCCATTTCAGTTAATCGTGAAAATAAATGCTTTTTCTTCCCCTCATAGAATTCAGTACCTCAGCTATTTTACTTTAGATGCATGTGAACTTAACCAAGGATTATTAAATAAATAGAAAAAAGCCATCCTATCAGTGCTTAAAGGCAATGTAACATGTTAAATGTTGAAATAAGGCTGATTTATTTCCTTGATGGGAATTTTTGGTCTCAAAAGAAACAGCAGGTATTTAAAGAAACTGAAGCAACATAAAACAACTTTGTCTTAAAACCATTTAGAGATGCTGTTCTGTGGTTTATAAAATTAAGTGTTAAAACACCAAAAGCAATGTTATTTTTAAGCATTTGTTAAGTAAGAATCCTTTCTCATGAGTCTCCAAGTATTTTGGAATGTATTTATAGAGTCATTAAAATATAATTCTGGGAAGAAACGAAGAAATTAACATTTTTATTCTGTATGGCTTTATAAATCTAGGTCTTCTGGGTCATTAAGGTATTAAGCCTCAGTGTCTTTTATTTTATTTTTTAGTCCTAAAGCAGCAGGTTACTTCCCTGCTTAGCCATTTCATGTCCTGCAAAAGCTAATTATTAATAAACAACAAACTGTTCACCTTTTATTGTAATCACCCAATTACAATTCAATGTTGGTTGACATTAATTAGATCTTGATTTCTCAAAGTGTATTTATCTAGGTCAAGAAAAACGGGCAGAGGAAACTTCACCCGAATTATGTAGCAGTGTTAAGCAAATTCAGTTTTTGAGCCAAAATTAAATCATTTGTGTCTTCAAACTTTCCCTTGTAACTTTTCTTATAGCAATGTAATTTTGCATTTTGGCCAAAGAGAGCTATTTTCTTTTGGCAGACAAAATCATGCTTCTGGAGAAACATTGACTTAGATCTATGGAATCTGTTTCCTTTTTAATAGCGCTCTAACAAATAGAACATTATATATTTATTTTTTCCAAGCTGATCCCAAAAAGACTGATAGAATGAAAAATTTGAAATTTGCTCTGTAGTACATTTTTACTCAATATACATAAATATGCTCAACTTAAAGCAATTTTCCAAAACTAGGTTTTGGCCAAGATTCAAGCAACCCCAGAATGTCTTATCCAAAATAATCAAAAACCGTCAATTAAAAATTAAACAATAGTGCTTAAGTATAATTTTGTTTTGTTTTAGAGATGAAGTCTCACTATGTTGCCGAGGTTGGAGTGCAGTAGCTAGTCACAAGCACAATCATGGTGAACCACAGCCTGGGCTCAAGCAATCCTCCTGCCTTAGCCTCCTGAGTAGCTGGAACTAAAGGCACGTACCACCACCTGGCTATGTTTTTTAAAACCACCTTTACACTATTGTATACTCTTGGACATTTGGAAACAAATATATGTTGATTCTCATGAGAAAAGTACTTGGTGGCACATGAAAGTTTGCAAAGCACAAGAGGCAGGGTGCAGTTATTCCAAAATGATAGAAAACAGCATCATACCTTTGCTTTTGTTAGAAATGAAAACATTTCCACTCACGTTTTGAGTGCCAAAATAGCTAATTACTGTTAAAATGTCACCAAATTAGTTTAAAACATGACTCAGAAAATCAACTATTTCCAACAATAACAATTTTAGTTACCTTTTATAAGAACTATGTTGTAACTTTCATTATATATATATATATATTTTTTTTTTTATATATGTTTTATTGCACTTTAGGGTAACTTTCATTTTTAAGAGTCTTATATCTCCTCAGGATTATTACAAACCACCTTGTTAGATTTCAAATTAATTCTAACCCAATCCAAATTTTTACTGTTCACATTCACAAGCAAAAAATACTACTGCATATTACACTCTTATTTTAGGAATGTGTGCTTCCCCCCATACCCCAAAACTGACAATGCAGCCATGAATTACATCCCATTATCTCAATTTATAACACTCAAAATGCTTATGTTCTTCCACTCAACAAGTTCATTAATATACCTGTAATCTCAAAATACTTCATGAACCCTGAAGTGATTCTCTATGGAAGGAGCTTCCTTTGTAAAATGAATTTGGCTAGTCACCTGCATACCAAAATCCCCAAGTATCTGAACAAATTTCTTGTGCTCCTTTCCAATCCAAGATCTCATTGGATCACGTACTTGGTAAGGTGTTACATGAGTGTGAACGATAATCCCTGTTTGTGCAAATTCTTTCAAAACTTCTGGATAAGTAACCCAAGTATTGCTTCCTCCAGAATGACCACCATCCAGCCAATACATGGTTCTTATGCTTTTGATAAAAGCATCTATGTTCTTGTCTTTCTTGGCTTCTTTCAATTCAAAAAGCAACTGATTCAAAACAACACAACCTTTACTGAATCCAATCAAAGTAAAAGATGCATCATTTAGTGAGGGTGGATAAAAACTCATGGTAGACTCATCAGATTTTTCACAGGTCCTGTCTTTTTCTCCCTGGCAACCATTCGTAGTATGAGAAGAACTGGATCTACAGTTAGATCCTGTGGAGTCCTTATTCCAAACATTCAAACTTTTCTTTGATAAACTATTATGACTTAAATTAAAAGCATTAACTAATAACATATAAAGGTGCTTAAAAGCTCCAAAGTCAGTATTGTGTTCTGGGGCACCAAACATGTTACTTTTCACAAAATTGTCATAGCAGCTGAATTTGTGCAAATGCATTCGGGAACATTTTATCACCCAAATATAACTATTGGGGAACCGGTGGGCTAAAATGGTGGCAACATTTTCTAGACTCCAGTTTTCCCATTGATAATTCTCAGGATGACGAGTCATAATTTCATGGTAATTCTGAAAGGTAAGAAAGATAAGTATTAAATACATATTTACAGAAAATGATTTCCACAAAAGATTTTCCATTTTTATTGTGGAGAAAGGATATTACAATGACCTATGGTTAATGGTGTTAGAAATGAAAAGTATAAATCTGTCATTGCTTTCTAGTAATAAGATTTTGAACAAATCGCTTCTTCAGTTTAAGCTCTGAAATCTATCAAGAGACAGGGAAATAAGATATACCTGCATGGAAAACAGT
Source organism: Ateles fusciceps (assembly GCA_036589455.1). Classification (NCBI taxonomy): domain Eukaryota; kingdom Metazoa; phylum Chordata; class Mammalia; order Primates; family Atelidae; genus Ateles; species Ateles fusciceps. The sequence continues at coordinate 3,432,650 of JAZHEH010000889.1, forward strand.
AAAAAGTTTAAAAAATTTTAAATCATTCTACTATAAAGACACATGCACACATATGTTCATTGCTGCCCTGTTTACAGTAGCAAAGACCTGGAACCAACCCAAATGCCCATCAATGATAGACTGGACAAAGAAAATGTGGCACATACACACCATGGAATACTAAGTAGCCATAAAAAACAATGAGTTCGTGTCCTTTGTAGGGACTTGGATGAATCTGGAAACCATCATTCTCAGCAAACTAACACAAGAACAGAAAACCAAAGACCGCATGTTCCCACTCACAGGCGGGGGTGAACAATGAGAACATGTGGACTCAGGGAGAGGAGCAGCACACACTGGGGGCAGTTGTGGGGGAGTCTAGGGGAGGGACAGCGGTGTGTGGGAAGGGCAGGGAGGGGATAACATGGGGAGAAATGACAGATATAGTATGCACCTATGCAACAACCCTGCATGACCTGCACATGTACCCCAGAACCTAAAGTAAAATTTAAAAAAAAAAAAAAGAGCTATAGAAAAAAAAAGTTTAAAAAATTTTAATTTAGAAAGATTAGAGATATGTTTAACAATTTTTTTTAGTATATATATATATATATATAATCAACTTTCCTAACACATTAACTGAAAATATAAATTCAGTTCACTAGACTTTTTGACCAACACAGAATCTTAAAATATTTCCCTAAGTGGCCATTCTATACCCTTCCCTCTTTGAATTCCTCTAGCAACCTGAACAGTATGTTCGATTTCAAATTTAGCATTATATACAAAGCTGCAATTAACGTTATAGAAAACTCTTTGTACACATCTGTGATTATATCCTTAAATTCCTAGATATGAAAAAACTAGTTGAAAGAATATTTGTAATTTAAGTCTGGATTTCTACTCTTGCCTATTTATATCCTTTGCCCCCCATCCCCCATTTTTTGTGTGAGACAAGATCTGCTCTGTCATCCAGGCTGGAGTACAGTGGTGCAACTATGGCTCACTGCAGCCTTGACCTACTGGGCTCAAGCAATCCTCCCTCATCAGCCTCCTTAGTAGCTGGGACCACAGGTGCATATCATCACATGTGGCTAACTTTTTTATCTGAATTTTTTAGCAATATGCACATTTTCTCTATTTAAAAATTAAAACTAGTAAATACTACAAAAATTCAGTCTATATACAAAGATATAGATAAGATAGAAAAATCATCCATAAAACCACCAATTAGAAATAATCATTATTAAAATTCTGAGGTCTAGCAGTCCAGTTTTCTCTAGCATACGCATATACAAGTATGTATACAAGAGAGTATTCTTCTCCCCCAACAAGCAATAAGCTTATACATAGTTTTCACTTAAAAATATAGGCATGGTTCCATATCAATATAGATTTACATCATAATTTTTAGATATCTAAGGTTAATACCAATTTACACTTTCACTGGAAATATAAGAGTGCTTATTTTCCCACATCTTTACCCATCCATAATGCTAATGGCTATTAGCATCATTTTCTAAAAATCCTTGCTAATATGATAAAATGATATCTTACTTTTGATTTAATTTACATGTTTTGATTCCTAATCAGGTTAAACATTGTTAACCGGCAGTTTTCATTTTTCCTTTGTTAATTTTCTGTTCATGTCCTACGATAATTTTCCCACTGTGATGTTCAACTCCTTCCTAAGTTATATTTCACTAATATTAGTAGTCTGTCATGTATGTTAAAAGTATTAATTCCTGGAAGGCCATCATTTGACTTCCTATGGATTCTGCTATTGCTTTCTGCACAATTATTTTACAATTACAGGATATATACAATTATGAAATCATAGGCACTTACATTCGGAAGGGCTCATCTATATCCTTTTTATAGTTAAGGAAGCTGAGGTCCTGGAAACTACACAGTTATTTATACATTTATTTAGTTAATGAGCCAAAATGAACCTAGGTTTTATGACTCTCGGTTTAGTCTCGACTACATAGGAGGTGCTCTACATCTAGAAATGTGATATTTTCCTTGATTAGCCCCAGGTTCCATGATTAGAGGAAGGAGAATGCTTACTCTAAGGAACTGTATGCACTAAAATGTAAAGATGGAGTCGTTACTGTTGTGTCAAAGCCCAGATCTGAGAACAATGGAAACACACTTTCGTATTCTAAGAAGAGGCACCAGACACCCCTATAGGAGTTACTAAGAGGTAGCCCAAACTGGTTCTGCAACCCAGGCTATTACCCATGGCCAGTTTACAGAAAAAGTTAAAGACTAAGGAAAGAGAGACCTTTCTCTGAAGAGAGTTTTCATCCTAGTTGGGAATGCAATGCACTACTATCGCCGTAGGAGGTAAGGGGTGAAAGGCCATGCTTCTCATCTTCAGTGAGGCAGGCCACAGAAAATCTCTTGGAGAGTTTAAGGAATGTTTACTACTCCACAGTTAGATGCTTGCTGACCGGCAAAAACTCAGAGACCCACTCCAAACTGCTATTGAAGTAAGGAACAAAGGATTTTTAGGAAAACTTGATATGTGTCTCTAAGAGTTTGGAGACAAATAATAGATTCAAGCTATGTGTTCTGCCCTTAAAACAGAGAGAACTTCTGCTATGGTTTGAATGAGTCCGCCAAAGTTCATGTATTGGAAACTTAATCCCTAAACCAACCATGATTAAAGGTGGGACCTTTAACAGGTGATTAGGTCATAAGAGCTCTGCCCTCATGAATGGTTCTTGATAAAGGATGAATTTGCCCTCTCCTCTCCCTCCCCCACTCCCTAGTGCTCTCTTGCCCTTCCGCCTTCCACCATGAGATGACAGGACAAAAAAGCCCTCACCAGATGTAGGCCCCTCCCAACCACCAGAATCATGAGCTAAATAAACTTGTTTATTATAAATTACCCAGTCTCAAGTATTCTGTTATAGCAGCACAAAACGAACTATGACAATTTCCATCAAAAATGGGACACGAGCAGGAATTCAAGACTACAGTCTGCTATGATGGCACCATGGCACTCCAGCCTGGGCAACAGAGCAACATCTCATCTCCAAGAAAAACCAAAAACACAGGGTATAGGGACATCTTAGCTATGCATAAAGTGCACATCTGAAATAAGTAGGCTAGAATGATCAGAACAGGGTCCAGCCTAAGAGAGCTGCCTGATAAAGCACAGGAAGTTCCAAGACACATGACCAAGACACATCACTTAGGGCATGATCATCTATAGATTCTAACCTTTAGGAAAGCAAAATTTTTAAAGAGTTAAAACTGGAAATGACACAGATGTTTATGAACTGCTGCATGGATAAACAAATTATATATCCATACATAAAATACTACTCTGTAAATAAAAGACTACTGGCTGGGCACAGTGACTCACACCTGTAATCCCAGCACTGTGGAAGGCCAAGGCAGGAGGATCATTTAACCCCAGGAGTTTGAGACCAGCCTAGGCAACATAATGGGACCTTCGTTTCTGCAAAACACTTAAAACATTAGCCAGGTGTGATATTGCATGCCTGCAGTCCCAGCTACTTGGGAGGCTAAGGTGGGAGGATTGCTTGAACCTAGGAGGTTGAGGCTGCATTGATCTATGATCACACCACTGTATTTCAGCCTAGGTGACAGAGCAAGATCCTGTCTCAAAAAAAAAAAAAAGAAAAAAAAAATATGGATACAGGTAACAATATGGATTAATTTCAAAAGTATTACACAGTGAAAGAGGTCACACGCAAAAGACTACATACTATAGACAAATTAACGAAATTCTAGAAAAAGCAAACCTACAGTGAAAGAAAGCAGATTAGTGGTTGGGAAAAGAAAACTGACCATAAAGGAGCACAGAGGCACTTTTTAGGATAATAAAGATACTCTACAACATGATGATGGTGGTTACATAATTCTAACACTTGTCAAAATTCATAAAATTGTACTCTTACTTAAAGGGGCTGGGTGCAGTGGCTCACACTTGTAATCCCAGCACTTTGGGAGGCCCAGGCAGGCAGATCACTTGAGGTCAGGAGTTCGAGACCAGTCTGGTCAACATGGTGAAACCCCATCTCTACTAAAAATACAAAAATTAGCCAGGCATGGTGGTGTACACCTGTAATCCCAGTTACTCAAGAGGCTGAGGCACAAGAATCACTTGAACACGGGAGGCGGAGGTTGTAGTGAGCCGAGACTGCACTACTGGACTCCAGCCTGGGCAAAAGAGCAAGACTCCATCTCAAAAAATAATAACAAATAAAATAAAATAAAGGGGATAAATATAATTCTATACTCTGAGGCTTTAAAAAGATAACTCAAAATGGAAAGTACCTACTTTGATCTTGATCATCCTTCAAAATCATTACAGCTGGATAAGAAAAACATAGAAACCTAAAGAAATACAAATTACTATGGATATATGGTTTGCTTGTGTCCCCACCAAAATCTCATCTTGTAGTTCCCATAATCCCCAACTGTTGTGGGGAGGGAACCAATGGGAGGTAACTGAATCATGGGGCGATGTACCCTCATGCTGTTCTGGTGACAGTGAGTTCTCACAAGATGGTTTTATAAGGGGCTCATCTCCCTCTTTGCTCTCATTCTTCTCTTTCCTGCCACCATGTGAAGAAGGGCATGTTTGCTTCCCCTTCTGCCATGACTGTAAATTTTCTGAGGCCTCCTAAGACCTGTGGAACTGTGAGCCAATTAAACCTCTTTCCTTTATAAACTACTTAGTCTTGGGTATGTCTTTATTAGCAGCATGAGAATGGACTAATACAGTAAATTGGTACTGAAGAGAGTGGGGTGCTGCTATAAGGATACCTGAAAATTTAGAATTTGGAAATGGGTAACAGGCAGAGGCTGGAACAGTTTGGAGGGCTCAAAAGAAGACAGGAAAATGTGGGAAAAGTTGGAACTTCCTAGACACTTGTTGAATGGCTTTGACCAAAATGCTGACAGTGATACGGACAATGAAGTTAGGCTGAAGTGGTCTCAGATGGAGATAATAAACTTCTTAGAACTGAAGCAAAGGTCACTCTTGTTATGGTTTAGCAAAGAGACTGCCGGCATTTTGCCCCTGCCCTAGAGATCTGTGGAACTTTGACCTTGAGAGACATGGTTTGGAATTGGAACTTATTTTTAAAAGGGACACAGCATATAAAAGTTTGGAAAATTTGTAGCCTGATTATGCTACAGGAAAAAAAAAACATTTTCTGAGGAAAAATTCAAGCAGGCTGCAGAAATTTGCATAAGTAACAAGGAGCCCCAAGTTCATCGCCAAGACAATGGGAAAAATGTCTCCAGGGCACACCCTCTCATCACAGGCCCAGTGGCCTAAGAGGAAAAAATTGTTTCGTGGGCTGGGCCCAGGCCCTTGCTGCTTTGTGCCATCTTGAAACTTGGTGCTGTGTCCCAGCTGTGACCAACATATAAAGGAGCCAACATACAGCTCAGGCTGTTGCTTCAGAGGATGAAAGCCCCAAGCCTTGGCGGCTCACACGTGATGTTGGCCCTGCGGGTGCACAAAAGTCAGGAACTGAGGTTGGGGAACCTCTGCCTAGATTTCAGAGGATATATAAAAACGTCTGGATGTCCAGGCAGAAGTTTGCTGCTAGGGCAGTATGGAAAAGAAATGTGGGGCTCACATTTCCCCCACTGGGGCATTACCTAGTAAAGCTGTGAGAAGAGAGCCACTGTCATCCAGATCCCAGAATGGTAGATAAACCAACAGCTTGACCATGTGCCTGGAAAAGTCACACTCAACACTAGCCATGAAGGCAGCCTGGGAGAGGGGCTGTACCGTGAAAAGCCACAGGCGGAGAACTGCCCAAAGCCATGGGAGCCCACCTCTTGCATCAGCGTGACCTGGATGTGAGACATGGAGTTAAAGGAGATCATTTTGGAACTTCAAGGTTTAATGATTGTCCTATTGGATTTTGGACTTGCATGGGACCTGTAGCCCCTTTGTTTTGGTCCATTTCTCCCATTTGGAATGGGTGTATTTATCCAATACCTGTACCCCATTGTATCTAGGAAGTAACTAACTTGCTTTTGATTTTACAGGCTCATAGGTGGAAGGGACTTGCCTTGTCTTAGATGAAACTCTGGACTTGGACTTTTGAGTTAATGCTGGAATGAGTTAAGACTTTGGGTGACTGTTGGAAGGGCATGATTATGATTTGAAATGTAAGGACATGAGATTTGGGAGGTGCCGGGGTGGAATGATATGGTTTGGCTGTGTCCCCATCCAAATCTCATCTTGAATTGTAGCTCCCATAATCCCCATGTGTTGTGGAAGGGACCCAGGGGGAGGTAACTGAATCATGGGTGAGGTTACCCTCATGCTGTTCTCATGGTACTGAGTGAGTTCTCATGAGATCTGAGGGTTTTATAAGAGGCTTCCCCCATCTTCACTCTCATTCTTTTCCTTCCTGCTGCCATGTGAAGAAGGATGCATTTGCTTCCCCTTCTGCCATGATTTTAAGTTTCTTGAGGCCTCCCAGCCCTGTGAAACTGAGTCAATTAAACTTCTTTCCTTTATAGAATCACCCAGCCTCAGGTATGTCTTCATTAGCAGCTGAGAATGGACTAATATATATGGCCTTAGCTTTCTTGTAATTCAAATGATAAAGGACAAGTATAGAATTTTTTAAAAGGATATACAACAAAAGATGACTGCAAAAGGAACATCAAGAAGTTAATGGGAATTAAAAGGACTTAAAATTATATGAATAACCAGTTCTAATTAACACAAAATAATGAAACAGTATCAAGATAGGTGAAGTTTCAGGCCGGGCGCTGTAGCTCATGCCTATAATCCCAGCACTTTGGGAGGCTGAGGTAGGAGGATCACCTGAACTCAGGAGTTTGAGACCAGCCTGGCCAACATGGTGAAACTCCGTCTGTATTAAAAGCACACACACACAAAATTAGCTGGGTATGGTGGTGTGTGCCTGTAGTCCCAGCTACTCAGGAGGGTGAGGCAGGAGAATTGCTTGAGCCCAGGAGGCAGAGGCTACAGTGAGTCGAGAACACACCCCTGCACTCCAGCCTGGGCAACAGAGCGAGACTCCATCTCAAAAAAAAAAACAAAAAGATAGGCAAAGCTTCTAATGCTATCTTACAGAATTCTGTTTAGCCCTAATCTGTTCAATATTTATTCAAATTAAGAATAGAGCTATAACAAGAATGCTTGGCCAGGTGTGGTGGCTCATATTTGTAATCCCAACACTTTCGAAGACTGAGGTGGGAGGATCACTTGAGCACAGGAGTAGGCAATATAGTGAGACCCCCATCTCTGTAAAAAATAACAATAAAAGAAAATAAATAAATAAAATAGAATACTTATTTAATCTATAAGCATTCTAAAAGGATCAACACAATAAAGAGATGGGCTATATTTAACAGCAAAAATTTCATAAGGATAAATAGGCTCAAAAGAATCAAGTATAGAAATAAAGATGAGGAAATCAGCCTAACAGCATTTTATATTATAGCCAATACATTTCAAGCACTTCATGCATTGTTCAAAAAAACTCACAACTACTGATTTATGCAACAAGTCATCTAATGCACACCTACTACATGCCACTCTCAAGCATCACAGTTTATATCAGTGAATAGACATGAGCTTATATTTTAGTGGCAAAGGCAAACAAAACTCAAAACGAAAAGTAACTGGTACGGTAAATGCAATAGGTAAAAATACAGAAGAAAAGTTGACAGGAAGCCTATGTATACTGTGATTATTAATTAGGATGGTCAAAAAAGGCCTCAGAGAGGCAGAGTCTTGAGCAGACCTGGAAGAGGTGAGGTAACAGACCTACAGATATCTACAGGAAGACTCTTCCAGGCAGTATGCACAAAGCTTTTTAGGTAGAGTGTGCCTGACATGTTTGAGCAACACCAAGAAAGCCAAAGAGGCTGGATAAGAGTAAACAGAAACAGGAGACCAAGTCAGATAGGTAACAGGTTGGGGGAAAGACAGAGATAATGAAAAGCCATGCAAGACAGGACATTAACAACAGGAAGGACTCTGGCTCTTACTCTGAGTGACATGGGAAGCGACTGCAGAGTTTGAGCAGATGTGGAATGATTTGACTTATGTTTCTAAATGGTTATTCTGATTACTTTAGATACACTGAGAAGGTAAAGCCACTAGATATGATGACATAAGAGGTATGAAAGAGATTTCTAATGGATGACTTCAAGATTTCTATCTTGAGCAACTGAGAAGGTAGTTTCCATTAACAACATGAGAAAGACTGCATAGGAGTAAAGATCCAGAGATTTTAGGTTTAGGATATCTATTAAATATCCAAAAGGAAATAATCATGCATATTAATTTGTCAGCCTAAAGTTTGGGGAGTGTGTGTAGGCTAGATACATACATGTTGAGGCTTGTCAGGGTACAGGCAGTGAGTAAAGGCATGAGTGAAAGGAGTGAACACAGACAGAGGAAATGTAGAAGAACAGACCACTAGGATACACAATAATTTTTAAAGTCACCAAAGAGATGAGAAGGGACCAGAACTCATTAAGTATTCACATATTTAATTTCCATTGACACTTTATAAACTATTATTCCTATTTTATAGTTGAGGTAGCTGAAACAGAGAGATTTAACAAGACCAGGGATTTTACACCTAAAAAGTTCTAAATCAGCAGGGTTCAAACACAGGCAATCTGGCTTCAAAACAAAAAAGCAAAACAAAAAAAAAAGCCTCAAACTGTACGTAAGACTTTTCATTATATCCTGGCTAGTACACTTTAAAAATACTTCAGGAGGTGCTCAAGTAAATATTAATTATCATTATCATCATTTTAGGAATGTAGGCAATAATTGTTCCACAAAATTATAGTCATAGTCAGAAACGTCACATTTTCCCAGTCTGAGCCACAAGGACACCAAGTGAGTAAACGACGTTTTTTCTCTTAAATCTAAATACTACTTTTTTTCTCCATTTTTATTAGCAGTCAGCTAAACCAGTCAATTATTTTGAGGGCAAAAGAAAATACTGCGTGTGTGTGTGTGTGTGTGTGTGTGTGTGTGTGTGTATCTTAATCATTATTTGACTCAGAGCATAAAGTTTCTAAGTATGTCATCTTAAAGCATCAACTCTGAAAACAAACTGATGCAGTTTCATAGTATAAGAAACCGATCTAGGCCAGGTGCGGTGGCTCACACCTGTAATACCAACACTTTGAGAGGCCAAGGCGGCAGATCACTTGAGGTCAGGAGTTTGAGACCAGCCTAGCCAACATGGTGAAACCCCCGCCTCTACTAAAAGTACAAAACTTAGCTTGTTGTGGTGGCGCACATCTGTAATCCCAGCTACTCAGGAGGCTGAGGCATGAGGCATGAGGCATGAGAATCGCTTGAGCCCGGGAGGCGGAGGTTGTAGTGAGTCGAGACTGTGCCACTGCACTCCAGTCTGGGCAAGAGAGCAAGACTCCGTCTCAAAAAACAGAGAAACACATTTAGCTACATTCTAGCTTTACCTGTCTAGAACTTTCTATGATGATGGATATGTTCTATGATGATGCCATGTATCTATGCTGTCCAGTACAGCACATACAAGCCATCTGTAGCTACTGAGCACTTGAAATGCAGCTAATATGACTGGGTAACTAGATTTTTAATTTTATTTAATTTTAATTAATTCAGATAGCTACACATGGCTAATGGCTACCATATTAATATAACTTCAGATTAAGACCCAGTTTTTAGGGCAACATAACCACAGATATTTGCCTGCAGCTATAAAATAAACCTAATATGCAAAAGCAAAAGTACAAAATGAGGTGAGCATCAAAAAATTGACATGCTTAACAATTATTGTCCCTTTTCTTCCACCAGTCCCCACTCTTTTTTAGGGTTACTGTGTTGATTGGTTGGTTTTTAATTACTGCCACCGTTTTCTAAACACTACGTGCTAAGTTAATTTAAAAGCCATCTCTCTGTTTCCTGCCCAACACACACACACAGGATCCTCTGAGAAACCAAATTACAGAATGAATATACAAGACGCGTCTCATTTCCCGTCTCAAATTCCGCCTCCTGGAAGCCTGGACTGACAGGTGGCTCTTTTGAGATCGCAGCCCTCCTCGGACACCTTCCTCATGGGGCTCTACGGACACAGGGCGCCAGGGGCATGGAAGGCGCAGTTTTGGATTTCGTGGAGTAACGGTAAAGCCACCCTCATAAGTGAATGTGTGGGTGTGTTCAGATGAGGAAAGGAACCCGGCAGCAGCCACAAAGGAAGAATCTAGTGACCGTGTACGACACGACACGACAGGAGGGGAACAGATACCCAGGCAGGCCCGAGTTACCTGCACATCCCCAGGGAAATAAAGGACGTGATGCTGGGGCGGCTGCTGCGGCTCCTCCTTCGCAGGGTCCCCGGGGAGGTCCTGCAGCTCCAGTCCCTCCCCGGCCGTCGCCAACAGGAGCAACTCGTTGCTGCGCTGAGGATCAGCTCCGGGCACAGTGGACAGCTGCAGGCACTGCCGGCGGCGCACCTCGGCCGAGAGGGGAGCATCGCGCGCCGCTGCTGCCGCCCGGGTTCATGGTTCTGGCCTGAAAGCAGCACCAGGCGTTTCCGATTCCGAGCTGCGGCAGCAGGGAGCAGCAGCGGCGGCGACCGGAGGAGCCTGAACCCCGACATGGGTCGCCGCCGCGAGAGCGGTTCGGAGGCGGAGGGTGGCGGGAGGGGGTTCCTGAGGGAGGGACTTCAGCAGGCGGCCCAACGGTCGGCGGCCGCAACCCGGCCGGGAGCCGGCGCTGGGGCGACGACGTCAGAGGCCGACGTCCGCGCGCAGCGTGCGTAAGGAAAGGAAGGGAGGAGTGTGCGCGAAATCGGGTTTGGAGTTCCCGTAGGGAACGGTGGGCGTGGCTTGAGGAAGGACGTTTGTGATTGGTGGATTCTGCCATGGCCGGGAAGTTCGAACGGAAGTCCGGGCAAGAGCCGGCGAAGTGCCAAGACTTGAGGAACCGAGTACTCCCAGCAGGAGCTAGCGGCAGTTGCGGCGCATGCGCAGCAGCCCGGATGGCCGCAGGTCGCCGTTCAATAATCTGTAACGTATAGACTTCTGCATAAACCAGGCTCCCTGTTTCTGTAGGTTCACTTGCGATTTATCTGGTCTTTCAGGACTTAAAAGGGAGACAGCCCCAAAGATGTGAGTAATTCTGTCCGTGAGAAGTCTTCTGCATCAGCTGGAGGAAGGGAATCTCTCTCCTCAAACCTTGACCTGAGTAGAATTATTATAGACACACGAAGATCGCCATGTTCATGGGAAATTTGTGGTTATTTATGAAACTAATTCACCTCTGCTTGGTAGCGAGAAACAGGGCACATGGTCGAGGACAGGAAAAAATGGGGCAAAGCACTACGCATTACTTGATGTTTTGCAACTGATGAGATTTGCTATTTGGAGGTTTTCAAAAACTAATTTAAACAGTGTAGGAAAGTCATATTTGTCTAGTAACTGTCTGTGTGTCCAGTTGAGTAGGAATAAGATTTGGCGAAATGTATGCTCACGCCTGTAATCCCAGCGCTGTGGGATGCCGAGGCAGAGGATCACTTGAGTCCAGCAGTTTGAAACCAGCATGGGTAATATAGGGAGGACTTGTCTCTACTAAATTTTTTTGTTTTTAATTAGTCGGGCATGGTGGTGCATGCCTATAGTCCAAGCTACTGGGAAGGCTGAGGTGGGAGATTGGATCGCTTGAGCCCAGGAGTTGTATGCTGAGATGAGTTGTGATCCCACCACTGCACTCCAGCGTGGGCAACAGAAGCAGACCCTGTGTCAAAAAATAAACTAAAAACAAACAAACAAAACAGGAAAATGTGTGCATGCGAGGATGAGATCCAAGTACTTGCGAGACAAAGCACTGTAAAGAACCTTTGGGTGAGAATATTAATGAGAATTACAAAAACTACAGCCAATATTTATTGGGGGTTTACTACTGGCCAGAAATCTAACTAAGCACTTTATATATAATTGTTCTGAGTGTATATATGTGTATTTAAGCACACATACTGTTTTATTTAGTCTACATATGTAAATATTAACAAATGGCTTGGAGAAGGAACATAAATGAGCAAGTTTTATGTATATATCTATCTATCTATATATATATATACACACACACTTAGTGACTTAGTATGCTAACCTACTGTAGTCTAAATCATTGCATTCCATCTGACATCAAAATATTGTTATCAACCAAAAATTATTCAATTAATTACTAAGGAGATCTGCTTTCTAAAATAACTGGTTAAAAACAAGTAGAGATTAATTATACAATAATGAATATATAATGACATTTAGGCAACCAGACTTCACTCTGTTTTGCCAATTGCATACATATTACTTACCATTGTTAAATAGAGGATTGCTGAAATGTAATCTAAAAGTCCAAACATGTACACTGAATTGCAAATGCAGCTTATGATTTGTGGTCTTGTTTTTAGCTTGAATTTTTAATGAAATCTACTTTTTTTTTTTTTTGAGACGAGGTCTCGCTTTGTCACCCAGGCTGGAGCTCAGTGGCACAATCTTGGCTCACTACAATCTCCACCTCCTAGGTTCAAGCAATTCTCCTGTCTCAGCCTCCTGTAGCTGAGATTACAGGTGTGTCCCACCATGTGCAGCTAATTTCTGTATTTTTTTAGTAGAGATGGGGTTTCTCCATGTTGACCAGGCTGGTCAGACTCCTGATCTCAGGTGATCCACCCGCCTCAGCCTCCCAAAGTGCTGGGATTACAGGCAGGAGCCACCGCCCCAGCCTTAATGAAATCTATTCTTATTGAAGGGGATGGAGAATGTGTTTTAGAAGAAAATTGTAGCAGATATTAAATACTACAAAGTTGTCTCAGTATCTGTAAGATATTTAAGGTGTTTGAGAAATACAAGTAAAAATTTAAAGGGTAGAGTACAGAAACAGACTAAAGTAAGCACAAATGTTTCCCTACAGTCAAGAGGTTTGTACAGCCTTATAGGAGACACTTCCAGAGAAAGCAACCACTCTCACTTTATTAGCTGAGGTATGTATGTCATTTATGGTAAGTCACTGATGCTGCAATTCTTTCTCACAGGTCCCCTTGATATTACTATAGTATTTTCTGTCTCCATCCCTCTGTCTTCTGCTAGGAGACCAATTTTGTAAATCACTAGTTTTCTAACAATCACTGGCACAGATGGCCGAACATTCTCCCTTTTTTATTCTCTCTCAGAGCTGGTTTTCCATCCCAGATACAAAGTTACTCTAATCCGTTGTGTGAGTTTTCTCTTCTCTAACTGATAGGGTTCTGCACAGGGATTTTATTAATGCTTATAGTGTCCAAAAAGCTATAGCTCACCTCTGGACTCTTGAGAGTTCTCAAGGGATCCTGCTGAGCTCTCAGACCTTTTTAATGCTATTCAATATAATAGAAAAGTTGCAAAATTGGAAGGAATCTGAGAAAGGCTAATTTACGTTGGAAAGGACAGCATTAAAAATCACCAACTCCAATATCTACAGGGGCTAGGTCTAGATTATAAATAGTAAAATTGGCTATAAGTAAGCAATAAGGAATGTGAACACTGGCAAACTACAGAGACATGTCATATTTGAAGAAGGCAGTCACTATTCACTGCTATCCAGTTGTAAAATGAAGGCAACATTTTCCCAAATCTTCAAATTTTTAAGAGATTTCTCAACACAAATCAAATACAGATTTTTATGTTTCATTTGCCAACTTGTAAATGTTGACAACTAATTAAATTTGCTTGTAAAACACTATTAAATTCAATGCATGTATTTGGCCTATGGGCCACAAATGTACAACTTCTCTACTAAGAGGTGAAATGAATGGATATAGGAAGGCAGGAGATGGGGGAAAAAAGACAAAATAAAAAGACTGGGTGTGGTGGCTCACTCCTGTAATCCCAGCACTCTGAGAAGCTGAGGCAGGTGGATCACTTGAGGTCAGGAGTTCAAGACCAGCCTGACCAAGATGGTGAAGCCCTGTCTCTACTAAAAATACAAAAATTAGCCGGGCATAGTAGTGGGCACCTGTAATCCCAGTGACTCCGGAGGCTGAGGTAAGAGAATCGCTTGAATACGGGTGGCGGAGTTTGCAGTGAGTGGAGATCACGCCACTGCACTCCACCCTGGGCAGCACAGTGAGACTCTATCTTAAAAAAAAACCAAAAGACAAAAGCCCTTAATTGTGACTTTCTGAGAGCAAATGAGAGGAAAAAGAATGGGGAAAAGATTTTTTTTTTTTTTTTTTTTGAGATGGAGCTCTCTCACTCTGTAGCTCAGGCTGGAGTGCAGTGGTGTGATCTTGGCTCACTGCAACCTCAGCCTCCTGGGTCCTGGTTCAAGCAATTCTCCTACCTTAGCCTCCCAAGTAGCTGGGATTACAGGCTCGAACCACCAATGCCCAGCTAATTTTGTATTTTTTAGTAGATATGGGGTTTCACCATGTTGGCCAGTCTGGTCTTGAACTCCTGACCTCATGATCCACCCACCTCAGCCTCCCAAGCTGGGATTATAGGCGTGAACCACCGCGCCCAGCCGGGAAAAAGATTTTAAGAAGTTCTGTGAGATTTTAATTGGATCATTTGATGTTAAGAGTTAAAAAAAAAAAAAGTTTTAAAAAATTATTCTTGGTTTTGAACAGGTTTTTTTTTGTGTTTTAATAAGCTTCTGTGCCAAAACTGGGCCTTGAGAGGAACAGGCTTCATGTGAAGTATGCCACTCTAGCATATAATTTTGCTCCCAAAATGCTTGATAAAATAAAAATTAGAGAATAGAACCATTTGGGGATTTGAAAGCTTATTCTTTGGCTAGTTTCACTAGCTAAGTGACACCATGTACACTGTTCCTGTGGTATGTAATTTATTAAACATATGCTTCCTCAAAATGCAAATCACTACATGTCAAGACCTTACAGATGACCTTTAGCACTCAATGAATCCTCAAATGCAATAGTTAGCTAACAGTACTTGAATATATTGTACTTTACCCACTGTTAAAGGGTTGAAAAAAATGAATCAATTCAAAAAGAAATATTAACAAATTCTTAACAAAATACTAACAAACTGATATGGTTTGGCTCTGTGTCCTCACCTAAATCTCATCTCAAATTATAATCCCCATGTGTCAAGGGAGGGACCTGTAATCCCCTCATCTTGAGGGGAAGGAGGTGATTTGATCATGGAGGCTGTTTCCCCCTTGGTGTACTTGTGATAGTGAGTGAGTTCTCACGAGAGCTGATGGTTTTATAAGTGTTTGACAGTTACTCCTTCACAGACTTCTCTCACTTCTGCTGCCCTGTGAAGCAGGTGCCTGCTTCCCCTTCCCCCATGATTATAAGTTTCCTGAGCCCTCTCCAGCCATGCAGAACTACGAGTTAATCAATAAATTACCCAGTCTGGGGTATTTCTTTATAGCAGTGTGAGAATGGACTAATACACAAGCCAAACCCAGCAACATATGAAAAGAATTATACATCATAAAAATGTAGGATTTATCCCAGGAATGCAAAGTTGGTTTTTAATCTCTGAACATCTATTAACATTATATACTATATCAATAGAATAAAAAACAAAAATGACATAATCATCCTAATAGGCACAGAAAAAACATTTGACAAAATCTAACACTCTTATGATTAAAAACACTCAACAAACTAGTTGAAGGGAACTTCAGCCTAATAAAGGGCATTATGAAAAACCCACAACTAACCTACTTAATGATAAATGACTCTTTTCTCCCTAAGAATAGGAACAAGGTAAAGATGTTTACTCTTGCTACTTCTAATCAATATCATCCTGGAAGTTCTAGCTAAGGCAATTAGGCAAGAAAAAGAAATAAAAACTATGTAGATTGGGAAGGAAGGAGTAAAGCCATGCAGATGACAGGATCTTGAATATAGAAAATCCTAAGGAATCCACTAAAAAATTGTTATAAATAATGAACAAGTTCAGCAGGATACAAAATACAACAGTCATATTTCTATGAGAGCAATAAAAATATAACAATTCCATTTACATCAGCATCAAAAGATAGGAATAAATTTAAAGAAATGCAAAAATTATATAGTGAAAGCTACAAAACATTGTTCAAAGAAGTTTAAAAAGACCTCCCATATTAAATGGGAGGAAATAGAAAGATCTCCCATATTCATGGATCAGAAGACTTACTATTAAGATGACAATTCTCTCCAAATTGATCTACAGATTCAGTGTCATTTGTATCACAATTCCAGCTGCCTCTTTTGCAAAAATGTTTAAGCTGATCCTATGATGTATATGGAAATACAAGGGACCCAGAATAGCCAAAACAATCTTGAAAAAAAATGATCAAAGTTTGAGGGCTCACATTTCCCCATTTCAATACTTACTACGGTGGCTCGTGCCTATAATAGCAGCACTTTGGGAGGCTGAGGCGGGAGGATTGCTTGAGCCAGGAGTTCAAGACCAGCCTAGGCAACATAGTGAGACACTGCCTCTATTTTTTTTTAAGTAATTAAATGCTGATCCAAGCTACAACATGGATGAACTATAGAAACACGCTAAGTGAAGGAAGCTAGTCACAAAAGACCACAAATCGTATGAGTCCATTTATATGAGTGCTCTAAAAATTGAGTATCTATCTATAGATTCAGAAGTTATATTAATGACTACATAGGGCTGGGGAAGAAGAGGAACTAATTAAAACCTGGTCACTAAGTCCACTGAAGGGGAGAAGAATTAGCCTCTACCTTTTGACGAGGTTCTACCTCTTGAAGGGAGGAATATCAAAACTCTTGTCAATATATTTTAAAACAACCATATCCAAGCTCACTCTAGACCCATCAGAATTCAGAGAACTTTGAACTTAAGCACAAGGTGAATAAAAAGAAATAAGGTAGACTTAGCTAAGATTAGATTATTGTCAAGTCCAACAGAGCTTAAAGGTTGAAAAAAAAATGGTTTGAAACTAAACATAACCTTTATCTTGAAAAACTTGGGGAGCTACTGAAGAATTTTAAAATAGGAAAACTCATTATCAGATCTGCACTTTAGAAAGATGACTGTTACAGCAGTATGGAGAAGAAATTAAAGGAGACAGAAATGCAGTCAAGGAAAGCCAGTTGGATAGCTACTTCAGTACCACATATATGTCTGTTATCTATTGTCACAATAATGCTGTAGATATAACAAGCCAATCTAAAATTCAGTGGTATAAAACAATGGTATTTATCATTGCTCATGAACCTGTTGGTCAGCTGGGCAGTTTTGCTGATCTGGGCTAGTGTCAACTGATCTTGGCTAATCCCTGTATTCAGATGACAGAATGGCTAGGGGCTGGCTTGTTTATGATAGCTTCACTTGCATATCTAGTGACTAGCTATTATCTAAGGCAACAGAGGTGACTAGGCTATGTATCATTTATCATTCAGAAGAGTAGTCTGGGCTTATTTTCATGATGGTAGTGCCTAGGAGAATGAGCAAAAGTGAAGCCAAGACTTACAACTTGCATGTTATCCAGCTGCTGCATTCTATTAACAGAGCAAGAAATAAGGCTAGCTCAATTCAAGGAGTGAAGAAATAGATTCCACTTCTTAATGGGAGAAACTGCAAAGTCACATTGCATAGGACATAGATATAGAAAGGCTTGAAGAATTGTAGCCATTTCTATAATCTACCAGAGTCCATTCTCTGGCCACAATTACTTACATCCCTCCTCATGATCCCTCCTCCTACTCCGAAATATGGTATCTTGGCATTTGAGAAAACAGCAGAAGCAGAAAGTTCACTCTCATCTTCCCCTCACTTTTCTTTCCTGGAGCAGGCCATAAAAACCTAAATTTCCTGACTTCCCCAAAGTAGATCATATTACTCTCATGTCAGAGATTCCTTTCCTATATTCAGAGGAAAGGAACATGCCTATCCTAAAGGCACAGGGTCACAGAGAAGAATCTGAACAAACAAGCCTTGCTAAGTTCCCCCCAGTTTATTACCAGGAGATCACACCACTTTTGTCCATATTTCTCAACTATCCACATCTTTATCAAACATAGCATAAAGATATACAAATTTCCCTATCACTTCTTTATCAAACATAGCATAAAGATGTACAAATTTCCCTATTTGTATTTGTACATTTCTGAAAGCTTCTGTGTCATGTTAAACTTATATTAAAGAAATTTGTATGCTTTTCTCCTATTAATCTTTCTTTTGTTATAGGGGCTTCAGCCATGAATCTGGTGATTAATGAGAAAATAATTCTCTTTTCCCATACCCTCACATTCAAATACATTCACTCCTATTCCAAGATACCCTAATTTTCATCCAGTCATGGTTTCATACTTCAGAATTTCATGTTCTATGTCGGGTACCAATGTGGCAGCACTCCCTGATATGCAAATCTATAAAGTGAAAAAAGTTATCTGTCCCTCACCCACCCAATATTTAGTGGTGAAATAAGGAGTGGAAAATCACATAAATACTGCCATTCAAAAGAGAAAAGTTAGCACACTTCAGTCCTTGGTTCTTAGCAATTCTGAAATTCCTCTAGACACATGTTATCAGATCCCTCTATTCCTGGGAAAGCGAATATTCCTTGATTGGAGCCCAGCTTAACTTTCTAGGAGTGGCTCTGTATTCCACTGTGTCCTGTGAGTTTTGGCTCTAGATTCTGAGCAATATACTATGAGATATCTTTTATTCTCCATCATCCTTTGAATACATCTTACGTAGCTCGTGTGGCAGCTGACTAACTTTCTTAACCTGCTTTCTGCCAATGGTAAGTTAGGGATCCAAAGGTCTTTTTGCATGTTCGAATACTCTGTCCTTTTAAAGCCATGCTAATAGCATTTTTACCTATAAAATTTACTTAAAAATTATGTTTCCTATGTATTTGATTATAGTCTATGCCATGCTCCAAAACTCACAACCCATAATTGTGTTTTTGGTTTTGGGGAGTTTTTTTTGAGACAGGGTCTCACTTTTTTGCCAACGCTGGAGTGCAGTGGCACAATCATGGCTTACTGCAGCTTTGACCTCCAAGGCTCAAGCAATCTTCCCACCTCAACCTCCCAGGTAGCTGGGACCTCAGGCATGCACTATGGTCAGCTAATTTTTTAATTGTTTTGTAGAGACAGAGTCTCCCTGTGTTGCCTGGGCTGGTCTCAAACTCCTGGGCTCAAGCGACCCTCCCACCTTGGCCTCCCAATGTGCTGGGATTACAGGTGTGAGCCACTGTGCCCAGCTTCCATAATTGTTTTTAGAATATGCCTCTCACTAGACATGGTGGTGTGTGCCTACGGTCCTAGCTGCTCTGGATGCTGAGGCAGGAGGATCACTTGAGTTGAAGAGTTCTGGGCTGTAATGCACTATGCTAATTTGGGGTCCACACTAACTTCAGCAACAATATGGTAACCTCCCAGGAGCAGAGGACCACCAGGTTGCCTAAGGAGGGGTAAACCAACCTAGTCAGAAATAGAGCAGGTCACAACTCTAATGCTGATCAGTAATGGGACTGCACCTGTGAATAGCCACTGCACTCCAGTTTGGGCAACATAGTGAGAGTCCATCTCTTAAACAAATAATAATAATAAAGCATGCCTCTGTATATAGAGATTTTTACTTTGGGAAAAGGTTTCTTTAAGACCATGACCTTAAAATTCCAAAACCCCTCTGTCCTGCTGATAAGATCTAATAGTTATTACTTTAGTTCTTTCAAAGACCTGTATGAAGGATCTTATATTTATACCCTTAAATCTTATCTTTGGCTACCAGGCTATATTTTAGTTGGAGAGACTGGAGATAGAAAGTTTTATTTTCCAACATAACAAGTCCTGGACCCTCTATATATCCTTTAAATTTTGTTTGGCAACTGGCCATTTTTAACTCTTGTCTCTTTCTTTCATACACAATTAGGAGCTGATAGCATCAGCATTCTTACTGAAGAACTCCTTAGTGAAATAGAGAAGTTCATAAAATACTTCTGAGAAGATGGAATAAATAGGCATTTCTGTATTCCTCCAGAGAAGTACAAGTAAAAACCCTGGACATTATTTATAAAATAGAAAAAGTCTCTGAAAGGTAGAAAGGAGAAAGCAGACCACCTAGGGACTTCAGGACTCAAGGAACAGAATGGTGGTGATACCTTGGATATCCTTTTTGCTTCACATATTGCAGAATTGGAGCTGAAGAAGCCAGCAACTCAGAAATGCCACTAGGTGTAGACCAAAAAAGAAAGAAAAAATCCTCAAAAAGAGCTTGTAAGCCGGGCACAGTGGCTAACTCCTGTAATCCCAGCACTTTGGGAGGCTGAAGCAGGCAGATTGCTTGAGCTCAGGAGTTCAAGACCAGCCTGAGCAACATTGTGAAACCTCATCTCTACCAAAAAAATTAAAAGATTAGTCGAGCATGGTGGCACACATCTGTGGGCCCAGCTACTAGGGAGGCTGAGGTGGGCCTGGGGGGCAGAGGTTGCAGTGAGCTGAGATCATACCACTGCACTCCAGCCTTGGTGACAGAGTGAGACTCCATCTAAAAAAGGGACCAGGAAAGCTAGAAGCAGTGGCTCATGCCTGTAATCCCAGCACTTTGGGAGGTTGAGGTAGGCAGATTTACATTAGGGCTCACTGTTTTTGTTAGGTTGGTGCCATTAAAATGGCAAAGACCACCATTACTCTTGCACCACCCTAATCTTTATATTCTATGGATTTTCACAAATGTGTACTGCCATGAATTCACCACTACAGTATCATACTAAATAGTTCCACTACCCTAAATTTCCCCTCTGTTCTACCTAGTCATTGTTCCCTTGGAAACCTCATCTTTTCAGTGTCTCCATAGTTTTACTTTCTCTAGGATGTCATGCAGATAGAATTATATAGTAGCCAGCCTTTTCCAATTGACTTCTTTCACTTAGCAATATGCATTTAAGTTTCCTTCATACCTTTTTGGCATGATAGCTCATTTTTTTATTGCTGACAAATATTCCATTGAATTTATGAATCAGTGTATTCATTCACTTATTGGAGGTTATCTTGGTTGCTTCCAAGCTTTCAGCAATTATGAATAAAGCTGTCATAAACATTTGTATGCAGGCTTTTGTTTTGAAATATGTTTTTAGGTTATTTGGGTAAATACCAAAAAGTGCATCTGCTGGATTGAATGGTAAAAGTATGTTTAGTTTTCTAAAAAACTGTCAAACTCTCTTCCAAAGTAGCTATACCATTTTGCATTCTTGCCATCATTAAATGGAAGTTCCTGTTGCTCTACATCCTCATCAACATTTGGTGTTGTGAATGTTTTGATTTGGACCATTCTAATAGGTGTGTGATAATAACTCATTGTTTTATTTTGTAATTCCCTCATGTATAATGTTGACTGCCCATTCATAAGCTTATTTCCATGTGAATATTTTCTTTGGTGAGGTGTCTTCTTGGATCTTTTGCCTATTCGTTAATTGGGCTGTTTTCTCACTGCTTAGCTTTTAACAGCTCTTTAATCATTTCGGATATCAGCCCTTTATCAGATATATTTTTTTCTAGTCTATAGCTTGTCTTCTCTGTGTGTCTGCCTGTCTCTCTACCTCTATCTCTATCTATCTCTCTCTTCTCCACGACTAGGTCTCACTATGTTGCGCAGGCTGGTCTCCAACTGGGACCAAGCAATCCTCGCACCTCAGCCTCCCAAAGTGCTGGGATTACAGGCGTGAACCACCATGGTCAGCATTTTTTATTCTTTTAACAGTGAATTTCACAAAGCAGAAGTTTTAATTTTAAGGAAGTCTATCAGTGTTTTCTTTTATAGATTGTACTTAAAGTATTGTACCAAAAAAGACATCACCAAACCCACAGTCACCTAGATTTTTCCCTGTTGTCTTCTAGAACTTTTATACTTTTTCATTTTACATTTAGATCTGTGATACATTTTGAGTTAGTTTTTATGAAAGATGTAAAATTTGTGTCTATATTTCTTTTTTATTTTGCATGTGGATGGACAGTTGTTTCAGCACCATTTGTTGAACTATCTTTGCTCCATTGTATTGCCCTTACTTTTTTGTCAAAGATCAGTTGACTGTATTTATGTGGGTCTATTTCTGGGCTTTCTATTCTGTTTTATTGATCTAGTCAGTAGTCTTTTAATAATTTCTCTTATTTGCTTATGCTCATTTGAGTTGAATTTTTATCAGTTGGAGCAGAAATAACACTATTAATTCAGGCACCATGCTAATCTCTTTATATAAATTTAATTACAAAGTGCTTTTGAAATAAATGAGGAAAATCAGACTTTGCAAAGTTAAGTAACTTGTTCAAGATCATACCACTAATAAGTAACAGAACCAGCATTTGAAGCCAAGTCTCTCTCCTGTCTATACCATACTACCTATTAAAGATGAACTTGTTATTCCTTAATGGGACTAGCACAGTTGCTCTAATATTTTGTCTTCTGCTAATAACTGCCTTTAATTACACGATAGTTGCTTTCTGAACTGTATACTTCCTCCTTAGCCGGCATTGAAAGCCTAACCTTCTTCTCTAGCTTTTTCCAATAATCTGTTACATGCTCAGTGAGGCTACATTATCACCTTGTATTACACCCTCAGTTTTACTATGCCAATACTGTTACCTAACCTATTCCTTATACGTGCATTGCCTCTCCAAATATTAAAATTCTTTTTGTCAGAGTCATCAAAATTGCCATCTTCTCCCTCAAACTTTCTCAAATCTATACCCCCATCCCACCCTAAAACCAGAATTGAACATTCCTTCCTGAAAATAATAATTACATTTTAACTTCTTTTGTGGCACAACTTATGCTTTATATTTTAGTAATATGAAAGCAGTTTGTCCTTAATACTACATTGTCACCTCCTCAATACATATACCATGTAGGACCTGGCATTCATTTAAAAAAAAAATTGAGTACATAATATTTATACCAAAAACTGTGCTAAGTGCAAGGGTCGCAAAGATAAAAGATATAGTCACTGCCTTAATGAAAGTTTACCATCTAGTAGGAAAAATCAGACCAGAAAGCAATTACTTTTCTATCATTTAAGTTTAATATGGAGGTAAACCTCTGGTACTGTGGGACAGATCACAAAGTACAGAGTACATAATACAATTGAGTTTGGGAAAGAGGGAAAACTTTCCAGAGGAGAATGAGTTGGAGTTAGGCTGCTGAATCAACAACATATGTAGTACCAGAAAGATCTAAGAGGGCATTATGCATTTGGAGTGCAAGTAGTTTGTAATACTATAGTGCTTGAGTTAAAGAATGGCAAAGGATGAAGCTGAGGATATAAGGAGGTGTCATATCTTTAAGAAATGTCTCAGTTCTGCAGAGGAGTTTGCATTGTTATCCTGAAGGACATAAAAGTCATTATAAGGTTTTAAGCAAGGAAATTTCATTAACTCATTCATGCTTAGATGGTTGTTCTAACAGATATGTGGATAATAGGTTGCAATTAACTGGAAATAATGACAGTAAGTAAGACCAAGTAGCAAGATGTTACAGTAGTCTAGGTTATTAAATAGTATTAGGCCAAGAAGAGGGGACATATGTGACAGATATTTAGGAGTAGAATCTATAAGACTTAGTGACTTCTTGTATATGAAAAAGAGGAATCAAAGATAATATGCAAATTGTGATTTGTGTG
The DNA here is from genome assembly GCA_036589455.1 of Ateles fusciceps. Taxonomy (NCBI): domain Eukaryota; kingdom Metazoa; phylum Chordata; class Mammalia; order Primates; family Atelidae; genus Ateles; species Ateles fusciceps. The sequence goes on from JAZHEH010000889.1 coordinate 3,456,273, forward strand.
ATTATCAATGTTTGTGCTTAATCAACAGAAAACAATAGAAAGAGTCTATTCAGGACATAGGTCAGATGTTTATTTTTAAATTTTTTCATTATGAAAAATTTCAAACACAATAATAGAGAGAATAGTATAATAACCCTTTCTCTTAAACCCATCACACCAGGTTCAACACTTTTAAAGCATTTGTCATATTTGCCTCACTTGCTTCATTTTTTTCTTTTTATTCTTTTGTTAATTTTTCTCTCTTTAGAATTTTAAAGCAATCAAAGGCATCATGTCTTATATCCTCTGTAGACTTCAAGGTCAGTTGTTCTATTAAATGTTCTATGGTCTGGATTTATCTGTTTACTTCTTTATGGTGTAAGTTAACTTTTTCCATACTATTTTATATTTCTTGTAAATTGTAAGAAAGCTCTATATATTCCATTGTATTTCTATGACATATTGAAATACAGGCCTTTTTAAAGACGTTACGGTTAATTGTGTGTCAAATTGAGAGGACCACAGGGTGCCCAGATACTTGGTTAAACATTCTTCTGGATGTGCCTGTGAGGGTGTTTGAGGATGAGATTAACATTTGTATTGGTACACTGAATAAAACAGATTGCTCTTTTTCATGTGAGTGGGGCTCATCCAATCAATTGAAGGCATAATTAGAACAAAAAGCTGAGTAAGGGAGAATTTGCTTTCTCTGCCTTTGTCTTTGAGCTGGGACATTCCTGCCTTTGGACTTGTACTGGAACTCAGACCACTAGCAATGCTGGTTTTCAGATCTCCAGACTTAGACTGGATTTATACCATCAGATCTCCTGGGTCTCAAGTTTGCTAACTACAGATCTTGGAATTTCTCAGCCTTTATAATTGTGAATTTTCTCTGTTCCTTATAAATATCTCAGTGACTCAAAAGGCTGAAGCAGCACAATTGCCTCAGGCCAGGAGTTGGAGACCAGCCTGAGCAACATATAAGGCAATGCTTTGTCTCTGCAAAAAAGTACAAAAATTAGCCGGGCATGGTGGCACATGCCTGTCATTCTAGCTACTCAGGAGGCTGAGGCAGTTAGGTTGCTTGAGCCCAGGAGTTTGAGGCTGCAGTGAGCTGGTTGAGGCACTGCACTCCCTGCTGGGAGACAGAAGGAGACCCTGTCTCCAATACATAAGTAAATAAAATATCACTTGTTTCTCTGTCTCTCTCTCTCTCTCTCTGTGTGTGTGTGTGTATGTGTGTGTGTGTGTGTGTGTGTGTGTGTGTGTGTGTGTACCTTATTGGTTCTGTTTCTCTGAGGAATCCTCACTAATACTACAAAAGTTTCCTTTTTTATTAATTTATTAATTAGTAATCATTTTTTGTGCAATATGCCACATATATTTCTGCCCCCCTTTAATAGCTTTTTGTGTATATGCAATACAGTTTTTCAATTTTTGTAACACTAGGTTCCGCTATATGTATAGTACAAGTCAGTTAATCTTTCCAAGTCAAAGTTTACATTTGAAAATATATATGTAAGAAATACATAAGAATGACAATAATTTTCTTTACATAAATGACAGGGACACCTGGAAACTCTGAAAGTTAAATTTAACATTTTTAGTTTTCAAGTCTCACGAAAAAGTTGATCCGGCTTTGCCCTATTTTTTTTTTTATTTTTAAAAATTATTATTATTTTTGTAGAGAAAGGATCTTTTGTTATGTTGCCCAGACTGGTTTTGAACTCCTGGACTCAAGTGATCCTCCCACCTCAGTCTCCCAAAGTGCTGGGATTACAGGCATGAGCCACCATGCCCAGCCAAGGTTCCCAATTTATGAAAGAATTCAACATATAATTTGGTGGTGGTGCAAAGTAATGTTTTAAGACCTCAAATTCTCTAAACCTATTAACCTAAATAGTTACTTTCTTGTGCCAATTTAAAGAGGTGCCCTTTCCTCTTCTACTGTATAAATTACCAAGACCCATCTTCTTTCCCCTCATCTGCAAAAGCCATGTTGCCAAGAGAGCCTCTCCTGCCAAAGGAGCTCTCCCAGGAGGTTCTGTCATATTACCAGAGGGTCTGATGCTACTAGAAGATAAACAACCCCTTCTCACACTGCCAAAATTGGGAGAGATATACTTCCAAAATGAAAATTGGAATTCATTTATTCTTAGAAACAATGTTAAAAGATAGGTACTTAGTACATCACGTTATTTTTTTTTGTTTGTTTTGAAACAGAGTCTCTCTCTGTTGCCTAGCTAGGCTGACGTGCAGTGGCATGATCTCAGCTCACTAACAACCTCTGCCTCCCGGGTTCAAGCAGTTCTCCTGCCTCAGCCTCCCAAGTAGCTGGGACTACAGGCACCCACAATGCCCGGCCAATTTTTGTATTTTTGGTAGAGATGGGGTTTCACCATATTGGACGGCTGGTCTCGAACTCCGACCTTGTGATCCACCCACTTCGGCCTCCCAAAGTACTGGGATTACAGATGTGAGCCACTGTGCCCGGCCTATATCACGTATTAAATGGCTTCTTTATGGTCTACTCTAGGAACATCACACTGTTTTTGGCACTTCTATTACAAGTTCTAAACAAACTTCTCTTTGGAAAAATCTTGAAAATTAGGTTGCGGGCTTCTTATATGTGCTGGTTACCAAGGAGTGGGGAACAGTTCACCTCAGCAAGAAGGAATATTTTATTGCTGACATTGTTTAGCATTGATATCACATGATGATTATCATTGAAAGCAGATCTATTTTTAGTCTATTTTACTATTGTTTTTAAATTTTCTCCCAGATAAAGCGCCTCTGGTTGCCTGCTCCGGGAGCTGATGGTTTTACTCTCCCCTCAGCCCCACTACTTTGTACACCACTGCTTATAGGGGCATTAGAAGCTGTGAATTGGAATTAGAGTTCTGTTGTAAAAAAAAAAAAATCAAATAAAATGAAGAATTTGGAAGGATAAAAGCCTGGACATGAATCTGTGTTCTCTATTTTACCAACAAGACAATTTGGGGCTAATAACATCCTTTCTGAGCCTCAACTTTCCCTTCACTAAAATAGAGTTAAATATTTATTTTTGTGAGCATTAAGTAATGTAATTTAAAGCATCTGGCACTTAGCATATACTCTTAACCAAAATTGATTTTCTCCTGTAGTAAACATTTCCATATTTTCTGGTAGCTCATTATGTTTTGAATCTATTTGCTGTTTAGGGAATTTCCAGTCTTAATATAAGTGGTGCTTCCCCAAGGTAAGCTCTGAAAATTTTTCCAGAATCTCAAAGCTAGGGACAGCACACCTGCAGAATACTGATTTGGAAGTTAGCAGCTTGAGAAAGGAAAGATTCTCCTTCGAAAACAATTTGCTGATATGACATTTGGGATGGCAGCGCTTGCAAGGCCACACCTAGTGCAGTAGTGGGCTTGCTGGGCAGTGGGAGTGGCAGCAGTTATATTTAGTGTTTGGTAGGGCAGTAATAAGTTGTGGCAGTGACTCCGTCATTGGACCAGTTTTATAAGATAGTTTTAAGCATTGTTCCTGGAAGCTTAATTCCATGCCTGTTCCTCTAGCCTCCCATTGATTCTCTGAGTCCTCCCATCTCCTTTTAACAAACTTCTTTTCTACTCAGTCAGACAGAATTAGCTTCTATTACTTACAACTGTGAGCCCTAACTGAAAACATATTTCTTTCTTTGAAGTATTGTTACCTGTAACAGGCTAAGGAGAATATTAAGGTAGAGGCAGTAACGATATAATTTATCATCACTGTAAACAAAGGTGCATAATGCTGGAAAACAAACTCTAGAAAAGTTTAGTGAACTATTATTAAGCAGAAATTGAAGAATGTATCCTTTAAGGAAATTATACATGATATTGGGATATTTTTGCCAAGTTTCTCTATTACTGTTGAAAATAGGAGACCTTAGACTTTTTTGTCCTCTAAAAGAAATTATCTTAAAACCAGTTTATATAAATTTTCAATCCATTGATATTGATTTTTTTTTTTTTTTTTTTTTTTTTTTTGAGACAGTGTCTCTCTCTGTCACCCAGGCTGGAGTGCAGTGGTGCAATCTCAGCTCACTGCAACCTCTGCTTCTAGGGTTCAAGCTCACTTCAACCTCTGCCTGTAGGGTTCCTGAGTAGCTGGAATTACAGGAATGCATCACCATGCCCAGCTAATTTTTATATTTTTAGTAGAGATGGGATTTCACCATGTAGGCCAGGCTGGTCTTGAATTTCTAGCTTCAAGTGATCTGCCTGCCTCAGCCTCCCAAATTGCTGGGATTACAGACATGAGCCACTGTGGCACTGGGCCAATACTGATTCTTTATAGCAGTCCCAAATGACTTTATCAAGTCAAAGCCAGAATAAAAATGAATCAGGCATTATATGGCATATTAAATTTCTAGAGCTCAACTCAGCTCCCCTAATCTCTTAGCAGCAGCAACAGAGTGGCAGCTCTTTCTCATTGCAGTAGGGAAATAACAAAGCAAGAGTAAAACTGCTGTTGCAAAATGAAGCACATCGCCACATTTCCATCTAATGCGTTATACTTCATGAGTCTCCCAGGAGCAGAAAAACACAACAAAGTCTTTAAAAGTGAATCCAGATGTCGGCTATCACCATAGCAGTGCTTTAAGAATCAAAAAACAAAGAAATAACTCCTTAGGTACATTCTAAGCAGGTGTTTATTCACAGAAAACAGAATAGCTGAAGAAACAGCTGTGGCATTATATCTGCTTCAAGACTAGGGAAGAAAATTACAACTTTAATGACAGAGAGACTATCCAGGGAGAGCATAGAAAGATCACAATTATTAGAATTTTGCAAACATTAACCTATATGACATAATGACTGATTAACATTAATTATTCCATTTTACAGATGGGAAACCTAAGTACCTTGTATTACAGTCATGCCTAATTCAAAATCTGTCAGACTTTGACAAGTTCACTACATGGTGATTTTATTTTACAAGATCCTTTATGCATATCATATAGCATGGGTTTGTTTTTAAAATATATATGTTTTAACACAAATTTTTATTTTAGGAAAATTAGAAAATAAAAATTAGCAAACTATCTCTAATAACTGCTAACGTTTTAGATGAAGGGATTTTACATCTGGATCTATGGTTAGGCTTCACAGGATCTGCGGACCTTTGAACTAAGTGAAAAATGGCAGTATGTTTTGTCCTGGGGTGAGAGTCTATACACTTTCATCAGGTTCTTAAGGGTCTATCATTAAAAATTAATAACTCTATTCTCTAGACTTTATATATGTGACTATAAGGCCAAAGATTCATTACAGCTTATTAGTCACAGCTTGAGAAGCAAGGTGACCTTTCTCTAAATGTTAAATGGGCCCAAATAAATAGTAATCTCTAAAATTTGGCTTAACTTTTGTACAGCAATGTTGCAAAATTACCGAATATTAGGAAAACATTTCCTTTCTTCTTTAAGATTTGCACTTTTTGTTTTTGTTTCTGTGCATGTGTTTGTATGTGCAATCTGATAATTACCAGATGGACAAGAAGAATAAACAGATGCTTTTGCAGCTCACATTGGTTGGGAAGATCTGGCACAAGTGAAGTACCTGTAAGGAGCAGCAGAGTCAATGTGGTGATCCCACGGATGAATAACTGAAGCCTGATATAAAGCAGAAAATAAAAAGCAAATTAAAAAGGAGAGAGTGTGGAGATAAATAAGGAAATGAAAGAACTGATGAAGTCACTTGGATGGACTTAAAAAGCTGGGAGTAAGATCTTTGTTTATGATTGAACTTAAGAGAGAATTGAGGGACCATCTACCTTTGATGTTAATGAGAAAGTAAAGAGGAAACATATTTAGAGATACCCTTTGGTGAAAAACACATAGATGGATGTGTCCGTTGATGCATCACATTATTTATTCAACAGACTCTCAGTGATAACTTACTGTGTATGAAGGACTATGGACTGAAACATATATAAGAAATAACTTTTGGTCCAAGGAGTTTACAGGATAATTGAGGAAATACAAATACGAATCACTTCTGCAAAGCAGCAGAGACACAGATGAGGAATTGTAATGTTTGTGAAATCAAAGTGGTACAAGTAGTCAAAAAAGTCCTTACAGAATGGTATTCAAAATGGGCCTTAAGATAGAAATCAGACTGATTGTTAGCTGGAAAACAAAGAGAGAAAGGACAAGACAGGAGAAGAGACCAAGTACAAAGTCATGTGGGGGTAGGAAAGCATGGCATGTGTAGAAAATGCCAGGTAAATTGACATTGTGGAAAAATAACGAGTTTAGTATGTGGGGGAATGGCAAATAATGACTCTGGTTTCTGCAAAACCCCAGGGAAAATAAAATGAGATCCTGAACTATGGCATTAACAGAATGGGAGGGAAAATAGGATTAACTAGAGCAATATTTAGAAACTAGGAATCTCAGGATTTAGTACTTCTTGGGGAAGCCATCATGAATGCTGGCTGCAAAGCTGCATTATCAACAAACTAAAATATTGATACCTTAAAGTTAGAATCAAGTCCTACCCTCCTTTTAGAAACTATAGGAAATAGTTCTATCTTGTCTCACATCTCTACCTCTGTTAATCTGCATTTGGACCAAGCTTCCTCAATATGTCAATTCTCATATTACTCCAATTACAACTTCCAGGGCCTTCATGTTGCAGAAGTCATGGAGTTGCATTCTATATGAATTGTGAATTGGGTACAAAGTGCATAATCCCCTACAGCTTCCGAAATCTTTCATCGTGACCTGCAAAATGGCCCCCAGCATGTCTAACTCTGCGGTGAACAAAACACCTTATGACATCAACCTGTTTCCTGAGGTTCCTTGCATTAATGGAAATCGGCCTGAGCTCTGATGTCTTTGCTTCTCTTGCAGCCCTCCCATGTCAAAGCTGTTTTTTATTTCACCTGGTTTTTTAAAGGTACTTTTACATTTATTTTCATGCCTTTAACACCTTATGAATTTATGTGAATCATTCAAGATTATATCTGCCTTCCTTTCAAACTAGCTATGAGATACTTGATTCTCCCTTGACAAACTGTTCATTCTATACAACTGGCAATCTCCACAGTTGATTCTTTAAATTGGGTTGATTCCAACCTCCTCAGAAAAGGGTATCAATGGAATAAGCTTTTTTATTTGTATTACACTTTAATTTCTGGGATATATGTGCAGAACATGCAGGTTTGTTGCATAGATATACATGTGCCATAGTGGTTTGCTGCACCCATCAACCCATCATCTACATTAGGTATTTCTCCTGATGCTATCCCTCCCCCTAGTCCCCCACCCCCTGACAGGCCCCGATGTGTGATGTTCCCCTCCCTGTGTCCATGTGTTCTCATTGTTCAACTCCCACTTATGAGTGAGAACATGTGGTGGTTGGTTTTCTGTTCCTGTGTTGGCTTGCTGAGAATGATGGTTTCCAGCTTCATCCATGTGCCAGTAAAGGACATGAACTCATCCTTGTTTATGGCTGCATAGTATTTCATGGTGTGTATGTGCCACATTTTCTATATCTGGTCTATCGTTGGGCATTTGGGTTGGTTCCATGTCTCAGCTATTGTGAATAGTGCTGCAATAAACATGTGTGCATGTGTCTTTATAGTAGAATGACTTATAATCCTTTGGGTATATATGCAGTAATGGGATTGCTGGGTCAAATGGTATTTCTGGTTCTAGATCCTTGAGGAATCACCACACTGTCTTCCACAATGGTTGAACTAATTTACACTCCCACCAACAGTGTAAAAGTGTTCCTATTTCTCCACATCCTCTCCAGCATCTGTTGTCTCCTGATTTTTTAATGATTGCCATTCTAACTGGCATGAGATGGCCTCTCAATATGGTTTTGATTTGTATTTCTCTAATGACCCGTGTTGATGAGCTTTTTTCATATGTTTGTTGGCTGCATAAACGTCTTCTTTTGAAAAGTGTCTGTTCATATTTCTACTTTTTTATGGGGTTGCTGGTTTTTTTCTTGTAAATTTATGTACTTTGTAGATTCTGGATATTAGTGCTTTGTTGGATGGAGAGATTGCAAAACTTTTCTCCCATTTTGTAGGTTGCCTGTTCACTCTGATGATAGTTTCTTTTGCTGTGAAGAGCTCTTTAGTTTAATTAGATCCCATTTGTCTATTTTGTTGCCATTACTTTTGGTGTCCTAGTCATGAAGTCCTTGCCCATGCCTATGTCCTGAATAGTATTGCCTAGGTTTTCTTCTAGGATTTTTATGGTTTTAGGTCTTACATTTAAGTCTTTGGCAAATAATGACTCTTTAATCCATCTTGAGTTAATTTTTGTATAGGTTGTAAGGAAGGGATCCAGTTTCAAGTTTATGGATATGGCTAGCCAGTTTTCCCAACACCATTTATTAAATAGGGAATCCTTTCCCCATTGCTTTTTTTTTTCAGGTTTGTTAAAGATCAGATCGTTGTAGATGTGTGGCATTATTTCTAAGGCCTCTGTTCTGTTCCATTGGTCTCTATCTCTGTTTTGGTACCAGTATCATGCTGTTTTGATTACTGTAGCCTTATAGTATAGTTTGAAGTCAGTTAGCATGATGCCTCCAGCTTTGTTCTTTTTGCTTAGGATCATCTTGGCCATACAGGCTCTTTTTTGGTTCCATATGAAATTTAAAGTAGTTTTTTCTAATTCTGTAAAGAAAGTCAATGGTAGCTTGATGGGGGATAGCATTGAATCTATAAATTACTTTAGCAGTATGGCCATTTTCACAATATTGATTCTTCCTATCCATGAGCACGGAATGCTTTTCCATTTGCTTGTGTCTGCTCTTATTTCCTTGATCAGTGGTTTGTAGTTCTCCTTGAAAAGGTCCTTCACATCCCTTGTAAGTTGTATTCCTAGGTATTTTATTCTCTTTGTAGCAACTGTGAATGGGAGTTCACTCATGATTTGGCTGTCTGTCTGTTATTGGTATATAGGAATGCCTGTGATTTTTGCACATTGATTTTGTATCTTAAGACTTTACTGAAGTTGCTTATTAGCTTAAAGAGATTTTGGGCTGCAACCATGGAGTTTTCTAAATATACAAACAACCATGTCATCTGCAAACAAAAAATTTGACTTTCTCTCTTCCTATTTGAATACTCTTTATTTCTTTCTCTTGCCTGATTGCCCTGGCCAGAACTTCCAAAACTGTGTTGAATAGGAGTTGTGAGAGAGGGCATCCTTGTCTTGTGCTGGTTTTCAGCTTTTGCCCATTTGGTATGATATTGGCTGTGGGTTTCTCATAAATAGCTCTTATTATTTTGAGATACTTCTGTCAATACCTAGTTTATTGAGTGTTTTTAGCATGAAGGGGTGTTGAATTTTATTGAAGGCCTTTTCTGCATCTATCGAGATAATCATGTGGTTTTTGTCATTTGCTCTGTTTATGTGGTGGGTTACGTTTATTGATTTGCATATGTGGAATCAGACCTGCATCCCAGTGATGAAGCCAACTTGATCGTGGTGGATAAACTTTCTGATATGCTGCTGGATTCGGTTTGACAGTATTTTATTGAGGATTTTTGCATTGATGTTCATCAGGCATACTGGCCTGACATTTTCTTTTTTTTTATTGTGTCTCTGCCATGTTTTGGTATCAAGATGATGCTGGCCTTATAAAATGAGTTAGGGAGGAGTCCCTCTTTTCTATTGTTTGGAATAGTTTCAGAAGGAAAGGTACCAGCTCCTCTTTGTATCTCTGGTAGAATTCGGCTGTGAATTCATCTGGTCCTGGGCTTTTTTGGCTGGTAGGCTGTTAATTACTGCCTTAATTTCAGAACTTGTTATTGGTCTATTCAGGGATTCAACTTCTTCTTGGTTTAGTCCTGGGAGGGCGTCTGTGTCCAGGAATTTATCCATTTCTTCTAGATTTTCTTGTTTATTTGCATAGAGGTATTTATAGTATTCTCTGATAGTAGTTTGTATTTCTGTGGGGTCAATGGTGATATCCCCCTTATCACTTTTTATTGTGTCTATTTGATTCTTCTCTCTTCTTATTAGTCTGGCTAGCAGTCTATCTGTTTTGTTAATCTTTAAACAAAAAACAACTCCTAGATTCACTGATTTTTTTGAAGGGTTTTTCGTGTTTCTATCTCCACTTCTGCTCTGATCTTAATTATTTCTTGTCTTCTGCTAGCTTTTGAATTTGTTTGCTCTTGCTTCTCTAGTTCTTTTAATTGTGATGTTAGGGTGTCGATTTTAAATCTTTCCTGTTTTCTACTGTGGGCATTTAGTGCTATGAATTTTCCTCTAAACACTGCTTTAGCTGTGTCCCAGAGATTCTGGTATGTTGTGTCTTTGTTCTCATTGGTTTCAGAGAACTTATATATTTCTGCCTTAATTTCGTTATTGACCCAGTAGTCATTCAGGAGCAGGTTGTTCAGTTTCCATGCAGTTGTGCAGTTCTGAGTGAGTTTCTTAATCCTGAGTTCTAATTTGATTGCACTGTGGTCTGAGACAGTTGTGATTTCCATTCTTTTGCCTTTGCTGAGGAGTGTTTTACTTCTAGTTATGTCATCAGTTTTAGAATAAGTGTGATGTGGTGCTGAGAAGAATATATATTCTGTTGGTTTGGGGTGGAGAGTTCTGTAGATCTGCTTGCTCCAAAGCTGAGTTCAAGTCCTGAATATTTTTGTTACTTTTCTGTCTCATTGATCTATCTAATATTGACAATGGGGTGTTAAAGTCTTTCACTATTATTGTGTGGGACTCTAATTCTCTTTGTAGGTCTCTAAGAACTTGCTTTATAAATCTAGGTGCTCCTGTATTGGGTGCATATATATTTAGGATAGTTAGCTCTTCTTATTGCGTTAATCCCTTTACCATTATGTAATGGCCTTCTTCATTTATTTTGATCTTTGTTGCTTTAAAGTCTGTTTTATCAGAGACTAGGATTGTAACCTCTGCTTTTTTTTTTTTTTTTTTTTTTTTTTTTTGCTTTTCATTTGCTTGGTAATTATTTCTCCATCCCTTTATGTTGAGGCTATGTGTATCTTTGCACGTGAGATGGGTCTCCTGAATACCGGTGAGCACACCAATGGGTCTTGATTCTTTATCCAGTTTGCCAGTCTGTGTCTTTTAATTGGGTTAGCCCATTTACATTTAAGGTTAATATTGTTATGTGTTAATTTGATCCTGTCATATGATGCTTGCTCGTTATTTTGCCTGTTAGTTGATGCGGATAGTGTTGATGGTCTTTACAATTTGGTATGTTTTTGCAGTGGCTAGTACCTGTTGTTCTTTTCCATGTTTAGTGCTTTTTTCAGGAGCTCTTGTAAGGCAGGCCTGGTAGTGACAGAATCCCTCAGCATTTGCTTGTCTGTAAAGGATTTTATTACTCCTTCACTTATGAAGGAGAGTTTGACAGGATATGAAATTCTGGGTTGAAAATTCTTTTCTTTAAGAATGTTGAATATTGGCCCTAATTCTTTTCTGGCTTTTGGGGTTTCTGCAGAGAGATCCTCTGTTAGTCTGATGGGCTTCCCTTTGTGGGTAACTTGACCTTTCTCTCTAGCTGCCCTTAACATTTTTTCCTTATTTTCAACCTTGGTGAATCTGATGATTATGTGTCTTGGGGCTGCTCCTCTTAAGAAGTATCTTTGTAATGTTCTCTGTATATCCTGAATTTCAGTGTTGGCCTGTCTTGCTAGGTTGAGGAAGTTCTCCTGATTAATATCTTTTAGAATGTTTTCCAACTTGGTTCCATTCTCCCTGTCACTTTCAGGTACACCAATCAAACATAGGTTTGGTCTTTTCACATAATCTATATTTCTTGGAGGCTTTGTTCATTCCTTTTCTTTCTTTTTTCTCTAATCTTATCTTCATGCTTTATCTCATTAAGTTGATCTTCAATCTCATATCCTTTCTTCTGCTTGATACTTGTGTATGTTTCACAAAGTTCTCGTGCTGTGTTTTTCAGCTCCGTCAGGTCATTTATGTTCTTCTCTAAACTGGTTATTCTAGTTAGCAATTCCTCTAACCTTTTTTCAAGGTTCTTAACTTCCTTGCATTGGGTTAGAACATGCTCCTTTAGCTTGAAGGAGTTTGTTTCATCTGTTTTTCTCTCCCCCTGAGTATCTCAGGGCTAGAGTTGAAATAGATATTTTTGTGTCCCATTGTTGCTTTCAAACCATTTTTCTCCCATCTTTCTATAGGTTATTTCTTTCCTCAAAATTCATTCCCCCTTCTTCCCACCTTATTGTTAATATTTAATGTCCTCTCTCCCCTTTCATCCACTGGAAACTTTAGCTTTTGGTTCATATTTCACATTTCACCTCCTTCTGCTTTTTTTTTTTTTTTTGAGACAAGAGTCTTGCTCTGTTGCTCAGGCTGGAGTGCAGTGGTGCGATCTCGGCTCATTGCAACTTCCACTTCCCAGGTTCAAGAGATTCTCCTGCCTCAGCTTCCCGAGTAGCTGAGACTACAGGTGTGTGCCACCACGCCTGGCTAATTTTTTGTATTTTTTGTAAAGACGGGGTTTCACCATGTTAGCCAGGATGGTCTCAATCTCCTGACCTTGTGATCCACCCACCTCAGCCTCCCAAAGTGCTGGGATTATAGGCATGAGTCACGCACCCAGCCTCCTTTTGCTTTTTCTGATTAAAATTTTATTCATGCAGATAACCCATTCTACACCTGCTTTCTCAGTTCCTTGATCTCACCTCTAATACCTTGTCTTGCATTTCACTCTGGGCACTCTCCCATACCCATTTCCCAAATTTATGAGAACCGAAGTTTGCACTATCTCTGAAATCTTGGCTGAAATATTTGACTTTTTATATATCTTTTTATCCTCTGTGCTTTTTTTTTTCTGTAGAACTCCTACAGCCACAATTTGTTGGTTTAATCCAGACTCTAAATACCTTGACCCACTGATTTTCATTATTAATCAACCCCTTCTTTCTTCTACCTTCCTCTTTGATTAGCTTACATTCTATAGGTGATTATTATGATGATTCTTTTGGTAATACCTAGCTTTACTTCTTTATTCATTCTGCTTGGAGAGGTGGAGAAACTTGTCTGATTGGAAAATTTGGGAAGACTATACTTGTATGCTCAGCCCAACTCCTTTTTTTTAGCCTACTCTCTGCAGGTGGGTAATAAACCCATAAATTTCTCTGTAACCCTCTGACCTTGTGCCAAGATGGAAAGAGGCCTGCCCTGTTGCAGTGCTGCACTGTGGGTGGGTGAATATGCTCATTCTGGGGTTTGGTATTAGGAAACTCATTTGCCCACACATATAAAGTGTATTCATTAATATATCAGGTTAATAAAGGTGATAATTTGGCTTCTTCTGTCTTATTTGTCTCCTTTCTCAATTGTTCAGAATTTTAGCAGGGAAGATTTTGGTTTATTTGATTTCTCAAAGACCTCAAATTTCTATCTCCCTTCTCTCTCTTCTATATTGTTAATATAAGCATGAGCCGTATGGTATGCATTATTCTGCACTTTGTTCTTTTCACTCAATTATATATCATAGAATTATTTCCCTATCATCACATACAAATTTACTTATTTCTTTTAATAAGATACATAATATTTCAGTATGTAGTAGTACACCAAAAATGTATCCTTTTTTGAGACAGTGTTGCTGTTGATGAACATTTTGGTTTTCTGTCATTTGATGATACAAATAGTACTACAACTGAAATTATTTATATATACATTTTCTGTGTGCATGAGAGGAGAGGTTTTTCTGTGTGCACTGTAGGAGAGTTTTCACATTAAATTCATAATTATAAACTTCAATTGAGACACTCAACATGACCTGGCAATATTATTTTATTTACCAAGTAAGTGCAGTGTCCCACTTTGAGTCAATTATTGTATATCTTCCTTCACACTCACCTGCTGACCCTGATGACAATATTTTATATTTAATTTTAGGGAATTCATCAGACACTATCAAAATTTGTAAATCTAACTATGTATGCCATCTTTTCTTTCCTTCTGTAACAATGAAGGATATGTTTCTACTTCCACTGTTTGTCTTCTGGATCCTACTTCTTCTCTCCTCAAGGCCTTCATCTTTTTCAGTTCCACCTTCCCTGCCTGTATCACCACTATCTCCCGTCCACTTTTTAAAAGAATATTTTGTAAAGCCTTCCACTATCTATCATCCTGTAGCTACCACCATTTCTCTGAATCCTTTCACAGTAAAACTTCTGGAAAATTAGCTTTATTTCTCACTTCTTATTGATTCTTCACCTCAGACCTGACTGGTTACTATACTTTTCACTCCACTGGCACTGTTCTTATTAGAGTCACCAATGATGTGCATGCTGTCAGATGTAAAAGGTATGTCTCTGTCTTCATTTAGCCCAGCTTCTTAGCATCCTATGAAGTACTTAAAGACTTTTTCCTTGAACACTTCTTGGTTGTCTTTAGAGAAATCATGAAAACCATGGTCTCTTGGTTTCTCAACTACTCTACTAGCTGTTCCTTCTCAGTTGTTTTCTTTGTTTACCTTTTCTCTAAATATTCAAGTTAATTACAGTTCAGTTCTAGGGTCATTCATACATTTTTTAAATACATTTTCTTTTTGAGTAATCTCATTAATTACCATTAATTGCCAGTGCTTTTTTTTTTTATTTTTGAGACAGGATCTGTGTTGCCCAGGCTAGAGTGCAGTGGCACAACCACAGTTCACTGCAGCCTCTACTTCCCGGGCCTCAGGTAATTGTCCTGCCTTAGCCTCCCGAGTAGCTGGGACCACAACCATGCACTACCACACCCTGCTACTTTTTGTATTTTTTGTAGAGATGGGGTTTTGTCATGTTGCCCAGGCTAGACTCAAACTCCTGGATACAAGCCATCTGCCCACCTCAGCTGCCCAAAGTGCTGAGATTACAGGTGTAAGCCACTGTGCCCAGCTTTATTAACAGTGCTTTTAGCCCCTGTCTATAGACTGATGAATCCAAAATTTATATCTCCAGCTCAGAAATTTTTTTTTTTTTTTTTTTTTTTTTTAAGAGAGAGTCTTACTCTGTTTTCCAGGCTGGAATGCAGTGGCATGATCATAGCTCACTGCAGCCTGAAACACCTGGGCTTGCTCCCATCTTAGCCTCCTCAGTAGCAAGGACTACAGGTACATGCCCAGCTAATTTATGTATTTTATTTTTTAATAAAGACAGGGTGTTGCTATGTATGTTGCCCAGGCTAGTCTTGAACTCCTGGCCTCAAGTGATCCTCCTGTCTCAGCCCAAAGCACTGGGATTACAGGTGTGAGTCACCATGCACAGCCCAGAACTTTTATTTTCACATATTCTATTATTTAGGTAGAGTTGTATCATACAAGCATTTAATTTAAATGCTGACTTGGAATGTTCTTCCTAATGTAAGATTTAAATTTTAACTGATGTATCCATTTGGGTGTCTCACAGACACTCAGTATGTCCAAAATAGATATCTTTGTTTTCACTTAAACCTGTCCCTCCTGCCTTCAGACTTCCTTGTCTCAGTCAACCAATCCAGCATCCTCCCAAATTCTGATTACTTAACCCATAAATCTTGGTGTGATATGTACTAAAATCCACACTTCTTACCATGACCTAAATATTATATGACCTATGTGTTATCCGTATTTCCAACATCATCTCTTTCCATTTTCCCTTTTGCCCATGGTGTTTCATCCATACTGGTCGTCAATTGCCTAGAACCCACCTCTGCAGCTTTAGGGCTTTTGTCTTTCTCTGCCTGTTTCATTCTTCTGCTGTTTCTTGGCTAGGTCCTTATTTTTTCAGGTATCAGTTTGCACCTGTCTAGAGAAGTCTTTCCTGACTTTTCTATTTAAGGTAGGTTATCCTCTTCCCACACTATATTCTTATCTCAGCCTTCTGTGGATTTAACTTGAATCTTTCGATCTAAAACTCAAAGAAGAAGGCATGTATTAATTAGGGAAGAATGCACATGGGCATAGGTAAATTTAGGGAACAGATGGTGTATTCATCTGTTCTCACACTGCTAATAAAGACATACCCAAGACTGGGTAATTTATAAAGGAAAGAGGTTTGATTGGCTCACAGTTCCACATGGCTGGGGAGGACTCATAATCATGGCTGAAGGTGAATGAAGAGCAAAGTCATGTCTTACATGGCAGCAGGCAAGAGAGCCTATGTAGGGGGAACTCCCCTTTATAAAACCATCATATCTCATGCAAACTACCACAAGAATTATCACAAGAACAACACAGGAAAGACCCGTTCCTGTGATTCAGCTACCTCCCACGGGGTCTCTCCAACAGCATTGGGAATTATGGGAGCTACAATTCAAGATGAAATTTGGGTGGGGGATACAGCAAACCATATTAGATAGACAAGATACTGAGTTTCCTGTGAAGAAGGAAACAGGGCTATCAGTTGAGAGTAGGAGCCTTGAGAATGGTAGAAGTTTGTAATAGCTACTTGGGGTGAGAGGTGGCGTGACAGAGGGAATTTTCACCAAATAATTGACAGAGTATTGAGTAAGAAAACTGGCAGAGTATTAAGGCTCACAGCTGAGACCAGTGTGAATCTTTTCCACAAGCTCAGGTGTGCAAAAATACCATGTTATTTTTTAAAGGCAATTTAAAATCAATTCTAAACGTCAAATTAATGAGGGTGGAGAGTAATTTATTCTCAGTCATTATTGGGACTCCCACAGTTGTCCAAAATCCACAGGTATTGTGGAGTCCCCTTTTGACATCCAGATACAAAGTATCAGCTGATACTGCTTACTACTGAAATAACCATTGCTACCAGCTTGACCAGGTTTACATCCAGTAACTCTGCTGCCTGCTTGGAGAATAGAAATATCTTGCTAGTTAGTAGTTCCTGTGCCTCTAGTCCAGCTTCCCTACTTATCCTCTGATGTCTTACCACATCTCTGGTGCTAACATTCTGGGATCTGACAACTACTGACCTTTCCCAATAAAAGATGTAATATAATGGTTATAATTGTGCCTGGAAAAGCAGATAGAAATAAAAATTTAAATAGTGTTCTAAGCCAGATTGGAGATAGCGGTGAAGCATACAATTAAATTAACTCTAATAATTCACTAAGAGATGAGCTGCAACCTGGTGGGAAGTACAGAATCCTATTTGCCAAATCAGGTAATTAAGTTTTGAAAACATTTACTGTAAAACTTTAGAAAATGTGAAATTTGAAATATGTTAGCAACACATTTCCTGGGAAACTAAATTCTAGAGGATCAGCTTGAGTATACTCTCAGCAGTCGACATAGCAAGCAGAGCTCAGCTGTGGTGGATTAAGGATGGCTGCAAATTCTTTGACATTCCTTACATGGAGAAACTGGGGTCTAATTCCTTAATCCTTTAATCTAGACTGGATTTAGTGACATGCTTCATCAATGGAATACACTGAAATAACATTTTGGAATTTCTAAGACTGTCATAAAAAGCTGAGGGGTTTCTTTTGGGCTTCCTGAAATGCTCCCTTTTGGATCTCTGATCAGCTATGTGAGGAGTTTAACTACTCTGCAGGAGAGTGTATGTGAAGAGGAACCTACCTAAGCCCAGCCTCCTTGTCATCCACATGAAGACACCGGACAAATGAGTTTACACTGTTTTGGACTCTCCCCACCAAGCACAACCCAGCCAACAGCTGAATAGCACCAAATTACCTTCTAGTTAAAGCCTTATGGAGCAGAAGAATCACCTATTCAATTTCTGCTTGAATTACTAACTCAAAATACATCAGGTATAAAATGACAGTTTTTTGTTTGTTTGTTTAGACAGGGTTTCACCATGTTGGCCAGGATGGTCTCGATCTCCTGACCTCATGAACTGCCTGCCTCGGCCTCCCAAAGTGCTGGGATTACAGGTGTGAGCCACCATGCCTGGCAAAATGATGGTTTTTTTAAGCCACTAAGTCTTGGGGGAGTTTATTAAGAAGCAATAGATAATTTTGAAAATACACAGAACAAGCAGAAGTCCCAATAAGAACTCCATAGTTTAGGTTATTTCTTTGATAAAATCGTCTTGGAAGCAACATCTAATTTTAACTGAGGTATCATCTCTAACCAGTGATCGATAAAGCTGTTTGAGATCTCTAGCCTGCCCATGATCATATCATATGTGTATATATATATATATATATACACACACACACACACACACACAAACATATGTAAACATATACATATATATGTATGTGTATGCCTCATAGGTAAGTGAATTTACAATGATGAAGTAAATCAAATCCTTAACGATTAGGTTTAGTGATACACTGTAATTACTGCTATTATATTTGTGGGGTTTTTTTTCTTTGTTGCCGCAGGTTCTTGCTTTGTCACCCAGGCTGGAGTGCTGTGGTGCAATCATGGCTCATTGCAACCTCAACCTCTCAGGGTCAAAGATCCTCCCCCCCTCAGCCTCCCAAGTAGCTGGGCTTATAGGCGTTATACGTAGAATTCTGATGCTGCACTAGAAGATAAGTCCTCTCAGCAAGACAGTTTACTTCTATAGAAGGGTGCAGCATACGGGTGGAACAATGGCAGCCGCACACTTGGACAAGTGGGAAAGAGATACTTATGCCTGATGGAGGTCATCCCTACTGCTGTGTCGCCCCCTACTGGCTAGGGTTAAACCACACAAGCTAGACTAATCCCGATTGGCTATTTTAAAAAGAGCAGGGGTTTGAGCTGGAGTTTCAGGGTGGGTGTTTCTGTGAGAAGGACAGTTATGGGCGTGTCAGAGCAGGTAGCCAGGGGTGATCAGGTGACCAGATGAGTCAGGATTCGGGGTGCGGGGGAGAGGGAGCAGATGTGAGCTATGATTAGAACTGGTGGAGAAGGTTGTTTACTGGAATTACAAGGAAGTTAAACTTTAAAATAGAGAATTAAAGAATAAGAGAGCTGAACATACTGACATACTGATTCTTTGAAGAGAAACTTGGGCTTCACTATAACATAAGCATGTACCATCACACTCAGCTAATCTTCATATTTTTTGTAGAGACAGAGTCTCACTATGTTGCCCAGGCCAGTCTCAAACTTCTAACCTCAACTGATCTTCCCACCTTGGCCTCCCAAAGTGCTGATATTACAGGCTTGAACAAACACCCCTGGCCTGTTATTTTAAGTATTTAAAAAGTTAAAGATTTGATATATTAACTTGTGGTTTAAATTAAGAAACTTTAAGACAATTTGATGTTAGACTTAAGATTTTAATTTGAACTATGTGAGATAATTAAATGTTTAAATAGTGCTTGAATGTTTAAGATAGCACTGATTTAACACATGAATGAGTTGCATTCATTAGACTAATAATAGGTATAAATCTTAGATTTTGCTCATTGAATTATAAGTGTGCCTTGTTAGTTGTTTGAAGTGGCTCAGATAAACATATATCTTAAATTTGTCAATATAGTTTACAATAGTTAAGATAATGTTTTTGTAAGTGGGGGATTAACTAAGGAATTTTAATATTAAACTTATGAATTAATTGAACATTAATCAGGAATAAATGAAAGGATTTTTATCCTCCAGCAGGTTGGTAATGATGAAAAAGTTGGGGATATGAAGACCATGTTACTTGAGAGAATGTAAAGCAGTAGAATTGTTTGAAACACTGTTTGGCATTCCTTACAACCCAGTGATTCTACTCCTAGATATTTACCCTAAAAAGATTCTTACATGTATACATTAAGAGATATGCCCAAGAATGTTCACAGTAGCCTTGTTTGTAATAGCAAGACAAAACAAAACAAAAACTGAAAATAACCCAAATGTCTATTTACAGGAGCATGGTTATATAAATTGTTGTTTATTCAAATTATGGCATATTATAAAGCAGTGAAAAACAAGTTAACTATAACCAGATAGAATAACTTTGGTGAATCTTGGAAAATATAATGTTGAGTAAAAAAAGCAAATAACAGACAAATGTAAAACATGACACCATGTAAGTTTGAAAGCAGACAACTGAACAGTATGGTTTAGGAATATACACATACATTTGTGGACAAAGCTATTATAGATAGATCTAAGCACATGCTACCAAGAAAAAAATAACCTATTATGGAAATCAAGGGAACTGTAAATATGAAAATAAAATAGGTAGTTATTTTTGGAAGGAGTGGCAGAGGAAAACAATGTGATCAGGAGGGGACTCAAAGAAACTGAAAGGCAATGTTCCTTTTCTTAAGCTGGGTTGTGGCTATGTGGATGTTTATTATTATTTGCTGTTTTTGTTTTTTTTGAGACAAGATCTCACTCATTGCCCAGGCTATAGTGCAGTGGTGCAATCACAGCTCACTGCAGCCTTGACCTCCCAGGCTCAAGTGATGTTCTCACCTCCACTCACAGGTAGCTGGGACTACAAGCACTTGCCACCACACCCAACTCATCTTTTATTTTTTTGTAAGGACAGGCTCTATGGTGTTTAACTTCTGGACTCAAGCAATCTTCCTGCCTCGGGCTGTCAAGGTATTGGAATTACAGTCATGAGTCACCATACCCAGCAAGTGTATTATTTAAATCCTATATGTATATAATTTTTTAGGGCCCGGCACGGTGGCTCACGCCTGTAATCCCAGCACTTTGGGAGGCTGAGCTGGGTGGATCACCTGAGGTCAGGAGTTTGAGACCAGCTTGGCCAACATGGTGAAACCCCATCTCTACTAAAAATAAAAAACAGCCAGGCGTGGTGGCATGCACCTGTAATCCCAGCTACTCAGGAGGCTGAGACAGGAGAATCGCTTGAACCCGGGAGAGGGAGGTTGCAGTGAGCTGAGATCCTGCCACTGCACTCCAGCCTGGGCAACATCAATGAAACTCTGTCTCAGAAAAAAAATCATATATGTATATAATTTTATATGTATCATTGTATATATGTGTGTATATACACACATACATACATATATATTTTTCTGTAGTATTGTAACCAAGTGGCTTAGCTTCAAACCATGTTTTAAAGCTTTTTTGTTTTTTCTTTCTCCTCAGTCTCATGATGTAGCTTTGAGACAAACTGCAATTGTTTATTTCTTCCTCTTGAAATATAGCCTCAGAATGTGCTGTGAACCTCCACTGCCTTCCCTTTCCCACTTTATGCTTTCATGTTTTATGCATATTTATTTACCCAGATGCTTGTTAGGCGCACACCATGCTCACTTATCTCGTCATATCTTTCTTTGGAAGATTCAGGGGCCAGATCCTGACATGAACCAGACACCCCCAGAATTCTCTCCCAAGCTTAAGATTACTTCAAGGCCAGAACTCACTCCCTGCTAGAGACTGACTAGAAGATCAACTGAGAATGATTTGTAATCTGGTTGGGCCCACGATGATGCCAGCCCCTTCACTAGATGGAACAATAATTCCAGACAAGCCATTGGAGCAAGTCACACCACTTGATACTCCTAGCCCCTTGCCTCTCCTGCATTCCAAACCCCTCTCTTTTAAAATCCCTGTGTTCCCTTCATAAACTGGAGAGTGCCAATTGTTGGAAAGAATTCTGGCACTCTTCTCCCTGTTAGCAGGGATAATAAAATTCACCCTCTTTTAATCACACCTCACTCTTGTTATTTTGGCTTCTTTCTACAAGTGGTAAGAAACTGGACCCCCTTTGCCAGTTACAGTATGAACTGTTTATTTTTTTAAATCTACAATAAAATAAATTCATTAGATTTCAAAGTGGTGTTTAATGGCTTAGGAAAAACTAGTTTTACATTTGCAACTTAAATATATTGGATATTATTAAAAGCGCCACAATTGTTAAGTACTACTATACCTTTTCATCTTTGAAAGCCCTTTAGAACATTTAAAAACTCCACTGGCATAGTTGATACCTTTCTTTCTGACTGCCTTTTTCCCTTCCCCATTGGAGTCACCTACCATAATATTGATAGGGACAGGAGGCAGGGAAATTCTGGGCAGAACAGGGCGGTCCCCAGGCGAGCCCCCCACCCTCAAGCCTGGAACTATGGCCCAAAGTGTGAACGTGCATTCCTGTTTTCCTGTTCAAATGTTGCCTTTTCCAAAACCACCATGGCCTGTCCCACCCCCATCCTGTGCCCATAAAAACCCCAGGCTCTACCAGCAGAGAGCAGAGTAGAGGAGAAGCAGCTGGACGTCAGAGACTGCAGTTTGATGTTGGAAAAGCTTGACTTCAGAGGGATAGCTTGACAGCATGACTTCTGAGAGAAGATCACCTTCCTGCTCCATCCCCTTTCCAAAGCTCCCTTTCCCAGTGAGTGCCACTTAACATAGGAAAAAAAAAATCCTCTGCATTTACCACCTTTCAATTCATTCATGCAACCTCATTTTTTCTGGATGCCAAACATGAGCTCAGGCACCATGTGTGCAGATGCAAAAGGCTGTCATACTGACCCTGTGCCCTTGCTGGCAGAAAACAGCTGCCTCATGCAAAAAGGCAGAGAGCCCACTGAGCTGTTAACACTTGAGCTGTCTGCAGATGGCAAAGCTAAAGAGAGCTGACTATAACACTCCTGGGGCTTTAGGGGTCACCAGTACTCCCTGCCTAGATGCTACTTGGGGGACCCACAGGGAGTTTTGCCCCCTGGTGGCACCCAAAAGCACTCACCCCAGATCCTGTACCCATTCACCTGTGTGCTCCCTCCTTCAAGGGGTAGAGCACAACCCCTCATAGTTCGAGTGGGTGAAGTTTGCCCCTGCCAACACGCAAAGTGGCTGGCTAGCTCCAAAGCCCATACTCCATGCAGTTCCTGCCTGTGAAGGAATCAGGGAGCATTTCCTGGTTCAATATCTTCGATGAATTTTGACTTTTACAAAAGATAGAAAGAGCTTGTTGAATATAAGTGACTTTCGCTTTTAAATGAAACTAAAAACAGCAACACAACTCTCCTGACAAAGGGAATACACAACATGGCTTCCTGCTTGAAATGTGGGGGGAAGAGAAAACAGGGAAATATAGGGAGGACAGGCACAAACTAGTAACTCAAATTCACTTTCTATAGATGTTTTATACTTTTTAATTTTTCTTTCCACATTCAATTGTTTTCAAGATTTCTAGCATTTATATAATCTCTATCAGCATATAGTAAATAACATATTTGTTTAAAAACTCCATATCCGGTCTTAATAGTGTTCATAGCCAGAAGATTTTCTTCTCTCACAAATATATATTTTTTTAATTTGTTTAAAATTAGTCTATTCCTGAAAGTCATTCTTTCATCCTGGCCTCTGAGTCAATGAAAAAGCCTTAAGTCATCCCTATAATTTGATTAATTATAATCAAATTCCCTTCAACCAAATCCTTGTGTGGGCATTTGCTGACTTAAAAGAAAAATTTCCCAACTGTGAATTGCCCTTTAGTTTCTGGGTTCTGTGCTCTTCCCTTCAGATATTGATTAGTTTTTTTTTCCTTCAGCAGAATTTTCTCATGGATCTTAAGGGAATAACTAGGTATGATATAAATTCCAGACCCTCTTTACTGTTCTTTTCCTGCATTTGACATTCAGTTTTCCTCCCTATTTATTCATTCATTGTGTCAGTACCTTTTGCTACTTTTCATTTTGACTCCTTTTCTCTGTGTGTAAATGTTCATTCCCTGATTCCCAAAGTAAACACATGACATTTAGTGTAACGTTTGGTTGCTTTTCTGCCCCCTATTCTGCTGTGTCTTTGTTTTGCTTGTCTTTAGCCTTTTTCAGTTTGTTTGTTCATAACCTTTCTCATCTCAGACATAATTTATGCCTTTTACCAAAATTTTCTCATGGTGTTACTCCTTTTTAAGCTTTGACTCTCTTTTTCTTGGTCACGACTTACAAAAGTTTCACCTGGGACAAAAGTGATAGATTTGCTCTCTGAATTCTCATTTGGTATCATTTAGTTATTATTCACATTTTACAGGTGCTAAAGAAGATATAGAAAGGAAAATATTAATATCTTGTATTAAGCCATATGTAAAATCTTTTAGAAAAGCAAACTAGAGCAGAGAACTCCTACCTTCACATTCATTACAACCTGATGCCCCATCACCTGGGTTCAGGGACCATCTGCATTAAACGTTGTCCTTGGTGCCTTTCTACTCCAAGCTCACAGATTTACAGATCTAAGAGCTGGGGCCCCGGAATCTCCATTTTTAAAGTAACTCCCAGAGTTATTCTTAGGCACAATAAAGTTAAAAAATTAAGCCACTGATCTAGCTCTGCTTCCTAAGATAGCTAAGGAACTGATCCTTTCTGTGCATATACGATGTGTCTAATATTGTGCTCTATTTTATTCTTAACATATGCATATTATAGCTAGTCAGGAACAAAATGACTTTAAACAATTGCTCCCAGGCATGGGTGCAGGAGCTTGACTGAAGTTCTATACTCATAGCATAGATACAACTTGCTCTGAATATACACTTTATTTAACAGTAGTTACACAAGTTTTTGTTGTTTGTTTGTTTTTTGAGATGGAGTTTCACTCTTGTTGCTCAGGCTGGAGTGCAGTGGCATGATCTCTGCTCATTGCAGCCTCCACCTCCTGGGTTCCAGCGATTCTCCTGCATCAGCATCCCAAGTAGCTGGGTGCCTGTCACCATGCCTGGCTAATCTTTTTTGTTTTTTTGTGGTTTTTTTTTTGTATTTTTAGTAGAGACAAGGTTTCACCATGTTGGCCAGTCTGGCCTCGAACTCCTGACCTCAGGTGATCTGCCTGCCTTGGCCTCCCAACGTGCTAGGATTACAGGTGTGAGCCACTGTGCCCAGCCCCACAGGGGTTTTTTAAGGAAAAAAAAACCTCCTAAATTGTTTATTAAGAATTTACATTAAAATAACATAAACCATTGATTGGCTATACATTATCTTGGTATTACAAATTCCAGGAGCAGGAACATGAAGATAATGGGTGAGGCCGCTAGTCAGGAACAAAATGACTTGAAACAATTGTCCTCAGGCATGGTTTGGAAGTGTCATTTGAATGACTGAAGTCCCATTCTTCTCTCTGGGCCTGATAAATTGTGCATATCTAACATAGCTTAGACTACTCTGAACTATTTTTCTTTTCTCAATACATTCATTGCAATAATAAAAATATAAAGATTGAGGAGCAGAAGGAAATTTACCCAAAATATAGCTCCCTGATATAATGACTATTTTGAATTAAAGGCCCTTGGAAATCAACAGACTCTGGAAGAGACTTTTGTCCTGTCTACACGAAGACCAGAAGGACTCACGAGGAGAACAATTGTTTTTCCTTTCTCCCCCCCATTATTTCTTTATCTATTGCCAAAAAGAAGACCAAGAACGTAACCACATCTGAACACATTTTTTCGTAAGATAATACCTGTCTTTCAAATTAATCTCTACTCCTAGATCATTCATTCTCCCTAGTAATCAGTCATTATCCCTCAACAGAATTTCCTATATTCCCCATCCTCCCTCTCCCCTCTAAAATAAGGCTATATAAGTACTTGGGTTCCACTGGAATATGGGGTAATCACTCTGTGGTTCTCTTCCATGTGAACATTAATAAATTTGTATGCCTTCTCTCCAACCAATCTGACTTTGGTCAGTTTTTTTTTTTTTTTTTGAGTTGGAGTCTGGCTCTATCATCCAGGCTAGAGTGCAGTGGCACGATCTCAGCTCACTGCAAACTCCGCCTCCTGGGTTCAAGTGATTCTTCTGCCTCAGTTTCCCCAGTAGCTGGGACTGCAGGTGCATGCCACCACACCCAGCTAATTTTTGTACTTTTTAGTAGAGACAGGGTTTCACCATATTGGCCAGACTGCTGCCGAACTCCTGACCTCATGATCCACCCACCCTGGCCTCCCAAAGTGCTGGGATTATAAGCATGAGCCCCTGTGCCCAGCTTGTCAGTTAATTTTTAAGCAAATCTTTTGAGAGCAAATAAGTGTTCTCTTTGTCCCTATAGTATTATAGAAAAAAATTTGGGTTTCAGTGGAAAACTATGCATTGTCTCTAGCATACCCTTTTGGGTTACTATCGGATTCTAGCCTTGTTCACTGTCATTGAGTTATTTTGCAGATCTTTGCAGACTGTTAGTTATTCATAAGTTTGTAGATCTGTCCTGTCTGCTAGTGACAATGGCTGAAATATTAAAATTGAAAACTGACTGAAAACTCACC
The DNA here is from genome assembly GCA_036589455.1 of Ateles fusciceps. NCBI lineage: Eukaryota > Metazoa > Chordata > Mammalia > Primates > Atelidae > Ateles > Ateles fusciceps. The sequence goes on from JAZHEH010000889.1 coordinate 3,482,319, forward strand.
AGTTCACGTCAAAGTGTTGTCCTCTTCCCCAGTGGGTATAAATTATTGATTTGAAATAAAAGTAGACAAACAGAAAAGACTAACAAACCAGATGTTCTGTCACCTCTCACCCAACAGGGACAAGATCTCCATAAACTTTTAATTTGTTTACACAGATCAACAAATAATCTGACAATAAAACCAATTCCCAATGGGAAATAATTTATGGGCCATATAGAAACCAAAACCGAAGTCACCCAAGAGCAGAATTTAAATGAGAAAAACAGTCTATTACACCCTAATAGGTTCTTCCTGCCCACTGCACAGGTAAAGACAATACACTGAGACAGTGGTGTTACAGTAGAGAAAGAGTTTAATTATCACAAGGCAGCTGAGCAAAAGAATGAAAGATAATTTTCAAGTTTGCCTCTGAGAATTTGTGGGCTAGGGTTTTTCAAGGATGGCTTGGCAGGCAGGGAGATAGGGAATGGGGAATGCTGAATTGTTGGGTTGGGGATGAAATTATAGGAGTGTCAAAACTGTCTTCTTTTGGGGGATGGAGGCAGCAAACCACATTGCCATGTATGTACCTATGCAACAATCCTGCATGTTCTGCACATGTACCCCAAAACCTAAAGTGTAATAAAATATATATTTTAAAAAAAAACAAAACTGTCTTCTTATGCTGAGTCCATTCCCGGTGGGAGTCACAAAACCAGTTGAGTCAGTTTGTTGATATAGGTTATTGATCTGGGTGGCATCGGTTGGTCCATTGCAGTGTAGGTTCTGAAAAATGCCTCAAACACCAATCTTAGGTTTTACAATAGTGATGTTATCTATAGGAATAATTGGGGAAGTTACAAATCTTGTGACCTCCAGCTACATGACTCCTGAGCAGTAAGCAGTTATGAAAAGACAAATTATGAAACAATGCCTGGTTAGAGTAAAACTATACCTACATCTTAGCAGAGGAAACAATGACTGATTAGAGTTTAACTATGCCTACATCCTAACAGAATTCAGACCTCTACCGTAATTCCTTGTGGCTAATTTTTGTTTTACAAAGGCAGTTTTGGTCTCCAAGAAAGGAGGAGGTTACTTTCTTTCTTTCTTTTTTTTAAAGTAGAGACAGAGTCTTGCCATGTTGCCCAGGCTGGTCTCAAATTCCTGGGCACAAGGGAATTTCCTGTGTCAGCCTCCCAAAGTACAGGGATTACAGGTGTGAGACACGACACCCAGCCAAGAGGGTTAGTCTGGGTAAAAGACTAAGCATCTTCATTTTAAAGTTAAACTGTAAACTGAATTCTTCCCATAGTTAGCTTGGCCTATGCCTCGAAATGAGCAAGGACAGTTAATTTGTGAGCTTAGAAGCAAAATGGAGTCAGTTATGTTAGATTTCTCTATCATAATTTTTACAAGACCTCATCTCTTTAAAAAATACAATAAAAATAAAATCTCTGTAAGGAGATTGTAGCAATAACTAAGTTCTTATATAAATTGAATATTCCTAAAATTACAGAAAATAAAGAAATTGAACTTCTAATATCTTTAGTATGCTAGATTTAATGTTTGTTTTTTTAACCAAAACTAACTAGAAAATGTTCTAAGAAGTCAAATTAATATAATTTAGGTAAATTTTTGCTAAGCAAGACTAGTTTAATACTTTCAGTTTAATAAAAAACAGCTATCTTCTGTGATTTATCAGTGTTAAGTACAATATAATCAATTTTTATTTTACTTGGTTATATTCTTTCTAAACTTGTAAAGGTTACTGATCAAATAAGCTATCATTAATTCTACTTAATATTTAAAGTTATAAAAAATGTAAATATGCATTTAACCAAATTGATTCTTTTTTTTTTTTTTTTTTTTTTGAGATGGAGTCCTGCTCTGTCGCCCAGGCTGGAGTGCAGTGGCACGATCTCAGCTCACTGCAACCTCTACCTCTGGGGTTCAAGCAATTCTCCTGCCTCTGCCTCCTGAGTAGCTGGGACTACAGGTGTGTACCACCACGTCTGGCTAATTTTTTGTATTTTTAGTAGAGACGGGGTTTCACCATGTTAGCCAGGACGATCTTGATCTACTGACCTCGTGATCCGCCCTCCGTGGCTTCCCAAAGTGCTGAGATTACAGGTGTGAACCACTGCGCCCGGCCATGAGCCACCGCACCCAGCCGACTCATCATTCTAACAAAATTTTATGTTAGCAGTAATTATGTTTTATAGTATGTCAATTTGGAGATAATTCCAAGATCTATTCATAACTTAAAACCTTAGACTGGTTTTAAGTAGAATTAATTAATGCCTATTCTTTGAATGCCTAGATAATTTCTAAGTAAGATTGAATACTGTAACATTGATTATTAAGCATCCATTTTTTTAACTTGTTGTTTATTTATTAATATAAATTATTTCTTATTTAGCCCACATAATCATGTTTCATAGTTCAGGAACGCAAGTCAGTGACAAAACTTCTAGGTAATTGAACTCAAAGGAATTGTTTTTATTCTAGAATCATTTTGCATTATGAAAGATACCAGCCTTCCTCATCTCCTTAAAGTCTTTCATGGAATCATAATTTTTTTAGACATCTGCACATGCCTTCTTTCTTCGTTCAGCCACAGCAAACCTATAGAGAACCACAACCCCCAGGAATACAGTGCTCCAAAGATTTGAAATTGCAGACGTTGGTCCAGAAGGTCACACATCTGAGGTTTCATCAAAGCACTGGATGTTCTTGATAAGTACATCAACCTCAAAACCAATCTCCTTCCTGGCTGATAGAGAAATGAACAGCACCTGCTAAGCATACCTTTAAGACTGTGCTTTTGCTTCTTCTTTTTATATGCTAGAGAGAGAGAAACAGGATCTCTTATGTATTCATTTTTGCCATCTTGAAAATTTGTACAAAGTATGGCTGTAGAAAGTTGTGTTACATGTATTCATGAACTCTGCAGGACTGCAAGGATGCTGGTGTGTAACATCGTTGTCCACCTCCTTTCCCCTCCCACTCCCCAATTTGCTGTGAAAATACAAATTACTTTGGTTAAAAATTATAATTAATGTATGTAAATGAGGCACTACCTTGGAGCAACAGTTTCAGAGAAATACAGTTGACCCTTGAACAGTGTTGGGATTAGGGATACTGACACACCTTTCAGTAGAAACTCCACATATAAATCCACATTCTAGAGACAGAGTCTCACTTTGTCACCAAGGCTGGAGTCCAGTGGCATGATCATGGCTCACTGAAACCTTGACCTCCCAGGCTCAAACTATCCTCCTGCCTTAGCCTTCTGAGTAGCTGAGGTGCCACCACGCCCAGCTACTTTTTGTATTTTTTTGTAGAGATAGGGTTTTACCATGTTGCCCAGGCTGGTCTTGAACCCCTGGGTTCAAGTAATCTGCCTGCCTTGGCCTCCCAAAGTGCTAGGATTACAGGCATGAGCCATTGTGCCTTGCCTGTTCTAATTTAAAATTTAAAAAAAAGCAAAATTTTTTAAAATTTAAAATAAAGAAGATGAAAAGGACATAGGTCCATTACTAAAATAATTATTTCTGGTTCCATGGTAACATTTTAGAGACAGCTTTGCTATGTCAAAAATAAAATTAGAGCTTTACAGGATGAGTAATACATCGAGACGACAGAGGGACTTTTTTCCTCAACATTTCCAACGAGGTCTCTGACTCTACTGCAGCAAGTTAAGTGTCCCTTATCTGTATGAAGTACTTCAGCAGATTTAGGATTGGAATGCAGAAATTGCATTATAATACTGAACAAAACTGGGGCTAATGTGAGGAAATATGAACTCTTGGAGGAAGTTCAAGTATCAACTAAAGTGGTTATGGAATTGCAGTTTGTTATTATAATAGATACTTAGAAAAAGATGTTTTCTGAAGAATGAAGGTGAAAATCCTTCCCTATTCTGAAGTTGTACTACTGTACCTAGTTCTATTGTGACAAAATGTATCCCCCAGGTTTTACATGCTTTCTCCTTCTTTTCCTTCTCAGAGGGACAGCATCACAGGTGTAGGAGCTGCTGTTGTCTTGAATCTATTTCCATTATATATTCAGGGGGTGGGGGGAAGTAAAGAAGGGTTAGATTTGGGAACCCAAAGAGGCCATGAAGAATCAAACAGGGTTTTGTTTCTTAAAAAAGGAAAATTTAGTATTTAATAACTAGATAACCAGTTTTAAAGCATTCCTGTCTTTCTTATCACTATTTTTGAATGAATGTGAGATGCATTGAACAGGCCTAAACAGGAAATTGAGTGGTGTAATTTAGTGAAATAAATGCAGGATTAAACTGCTGCATATAGAAAAAATTACTACCTATAATTTCCCAAATGTTCAGGTTTTTAAAAATTTATAACTTTAATTTTATGATCTTAATAAGTTGGATTTCCTGCCTTTTTTATTTAACATAAATTCACCAGGGAATGTAGAGGCAGTCTCTGAAGCTATTAGGGCTACCGCAAACCATCTCACAAAGATTCCATTTTAAAATCTTCCCTAGAGGACAAATTTAGTGAAAGTTCTGTTTATAATTTGCCTCCTATATAATGCCAGAAGACCAAACTGACCCTGTTGGAATTCGATCCTTTAACTCAGTGATTTCTCACCTGAGCTTTGGACCATTTAATAGCGCTTTAAGTACTTTAGCAAGGCATTCATACACTGCGTTTCTAATCAGGGAAACATACAGCAAGATCTGTCCTTAAGCTGTTTTACTTTGCCTTATAATGGTCTCTATTTCCTTTCATGCAGCATTATCTTGATGAATTGCTGTTTTTAAAGATCACCCTTTGCCTGGAAAGTGTGCAATAGATCAGGCATGATGAAGGTTTGTGTTGAGCCTGAGATTTTGGTCAAATTTTGTATAACTCCATTGCCTGCTGTATTAATATACCATACTATTCCTGAATTTACTCTTTGTTTCCCGTTTGTATACTGTGTATTTTAGCAAATTTGACTGGGTGGATTCTTCCAACAAGAAAAGCATATTCAATAGCTAAAGTAGGACTCAAAAGCATACAAGATTATCATACTCCAAAAAAATCTGTAGAGTACTGAAACTGTTGAAAGAAAGAAAGGAAGAGAGAGAAAGAAAGAAAGGAAGAAAAAGAAAGAAAAGAGAAAGAAAGAAAGAAAGAAAAGAAAAGAAAGGAAGGAAGGAAAGAAAGAAAGAAAAAGAAAGAAAGAAAGAGGAGGGAAGGAAGGAAGGGAGGGAAGGAGGGGAAGAGTGGGTGAAAAGAAGTAGGGAGGGAAGAGTTCTCTAAGTCAGGTCACATTCCTTGAATTCAAATGTTAATTATTCCCACTGAAAATTAGCATGGTAATTGATTATAGACGTTTGTTAGAGTTTGAATCACCTACATTTATCCCTAGAAATCTAGCAATAATTTAAAGAAAACTTACATGGTAATTTGTCTATACTTATGCACTTGGAGGAACACTTAAAAAACACTACACATAAACAAAAAACAAAGCAGGCACATTGCTGTGGAGTACAAGTTCCTTCGAGTGACAATAACAATTAGTATGAAAAGAGCAGCGCTGGATCCACTGAGGACTACCATTTCTTCAAAGGCTAAGGAGCAATTTAGAGGAAAGCTATCAAAATTAGTCACCATATCAGTGAGTTGATTGTTAAATAATGCCCTGAACGGACTTTGAAATAACATGAGTATAGCAATGTTACTATGTAAATGGTAAAGAAACATCTTCTGAATTCATTTTAATTTACCTTACCTTTTCTTTTTGTCACGTAAGGTTTTTTTTTCTATCAAGTAGTCAAGAAAGCACCTGTCTCTCTGTTAATTTTTTTTTTTTTTGCAGTATTAGATTTATACCTCTATTAAAGGATTTCAAAACTGCTTTGTAATTATCGAGAACAGATCTCAAGTTCTCATTTAAAAATAAAGTTAATGTCATGCCCAAAGTCATGGAGAAATTTAGAAGTGGTGTTTAAAATAGAAATTTAGACTACTGACTTGAAATCCCATGCTCTGACCACGAGACCACACGCCTGCCCAAAGATACTTAAAATTTTTACTGAGCTATTCTTCTTTGTAATTAGATGCAGTGATTAGAGTGTCTTTTGCATTACTCTGCATTTTTCTTTTAAGTCAGGGTTGTAAGCCACATAGGGCACTGTCCTTTGCAAAACTAAACAAGGGATTTTCAGTTTTGCAATACAATCTCCTGATATTTGTTTATAGGTTTCACACATCAAAAACAATGAAATCTGTAATTTTTCAAATTACAATCCTCTCATTCTCTAAGTTATGTGCCTATGAGAATTTGAAAATCTTTTGAAGAGAATGTAATCTTTATGCTTACAAAATGTAGGTTTTCATACTTGGGTGCAATTACAAATCAAGGCCTTTTTTCCCCCATAATAATCAGTTTCTCAAAGTTGTGGGTTTTCCTCATTTGAAAATAAATTAATGGGAATTTTAAATTATAATTCATCCAGCTATTCAATCTTTTGAGTCTTCAAATTAGAAACCATTTCTATTCTCAGTTCCTAAAGAAGCAATGACAGAAAGTGCTTTATATCAGAGCATGTAAATTACAATTTTTTTTTGATTGGGGAAATAAAAATAACCAGCTAAAACTAGTTAAATTTAAATTTTAAAAAAAGAAACCTTTTATGTGACTGCTCATTGTTTTATGTTTTTTCATTATAGGTATGTATTGTGTGACTTAAATATTGAGTTTATTTTTGTTAAGTACCTGTCAAGAAAGAAAGTCAATTCTGAAACAGCAAAAACTCAAAGTGCTACAGATGGCTTTCAAAGGAATTTGAATTAGACATCATTTGATGTTGCAAAAAACAATGATATCTTTTACAGCTCTAAACATCAGTTTTTAAATTAGAGATTGATCTATAAAGGAGCTAATTTGGCATAATTATTATTCATTTTGAGATAATAATATATGATAGCTACTAAATTATACAGTAGTTTTGTGTAGAGATTTATACATATTTTCGGATTGCCATCATCACATCATCTAATTATTTAGAAATTTCATTTTCAGAACCTTGAATTTTGGACACAGGACTTTAAGAAAAGTTATACTTTATTTTCAGATGAAAATGTGTCTGTTCACATTTTCCCAGACCTACCTGGAGCAATCTGCAGGGTGGGGGTGAGATTTGGGAGTTGGGGGGGAGGTGGCAATAGACACACACAAAACTTGTTAATTCCCACATAAGAAGCGTGTGCTTTAAAAACGACAACAATAACAACAAAACCAGTTCATTATTGTTTTACGTATTTATTTAGTTCACTACTATCGGCATTTTATTAGGGTTTCCCTGAGGAAACAAGGTAGAATCAGGATACAACACCGCCCATACAAAGAGGGAGTCTTCCAAGTAACAAGCCCCTGCCTCTTGATCTCAACTCTAGCAAACACGCTGGAAGGCAAGCTCTTTGTCTAATTTTCTCAACACTGTACCTCTAGCATCTAGAGCAAGAAATGAAGGACTGGATGAATAATGAAAATAATGATTCCTTTGGGTACCTTTTAAATCAAGTTGCCAAATTAACATTAATATTCATAGGTAGACTGAAGGTGATGCCACCAATCAGTGAATGACGTAGGAAATCTACACATGGAAGGTATAAACACTTGAGAGAACAAAGCCATGGCTGGAGAAATGGCTCTCTGACAGTGACCACTTGGGTAATCTGAACTTTTCCAAAATGGACATAAGTCATGGAGAGAACAGTGGTCTATTCACTTCAAAAATCTCCCCTTGAATGTATGAGTGAAATATAATAGCTGGGCTTCCTTTAAAATTATACTTTGAAGGGCAGGATGGAGAGGACAGGAAAATTAGATGAACTAGAGATGAAATAAAATTGGCTTTGTGTTAATAATTGTTGAGGTTAGGTGTGTGGGATTCACTTTGGTGTTTGAAATTTTCTATAATAAAAAGTCAACAAACATACACATCTCCACTTAAGAGCCTGACATAATAAACATTTACACTGCTTAATGTGTAAATACAGTCTAATCTTAGAAAGCACTTCTTACATAGATTAAGAAAATTTAAAAAAGGTTTGTCTTCATGATAAAAAAAGTTGCTTTCAGCTCTAGATGCAACAGATCATGATAGTAATTGGTACTAGGCCAGGTGTGGTGCCTCACACCTGATATCCTGGCACTTTGGGAGGCCAAGATGGGTGTACATCTTGGAGCCTAGGAACTTGAGACCAGCCTGGGCAACATGGCAAAAACTTGTCTCTACAAAAAATACCACACACACACACACACACACACACACACACACACAGCCGGCCATGGTGGCAGGCGCCTGTAGTCCCAGCTACTCAGGCAGCTGAGATGGGAGGACCTGAGCCCAGGAGGTTGAGGCTGCAGTAAGCTGTGTGATCACCACTATACTCCAGTCTGGGAGACAGAGCAAGATCCTGTCTCAAAAAAAACCTTCAAAAAACAAAAAAACCCACAAACAACAACAAAAGAAATTGATGTCATTGTATATCATTAATATCAGGTTTTTAATGATCTTGGGGGAAACTAAGGAGCTATGCATATTACTTTATGCAAAGTCTACATGATTCTCATTACATCTTTGTACTCACTTGGACAAAGGCTAAGTCAAGGAAAGTTACTGAAAAAGAGACCAAATAACCACCATATATCTCAATAATTCACCTGCTGCCAATCATCTGTCAAAAAGACATAAGTGCGGCCCTCTTGTCAGGTGGTAGAATGTATTATTTTATAATGGTTTTGTGGTTCTCATTGCTTGATCATGAGTCAGATTTATTTTCCAACTGAAATTAATCTTGAACCCTTGCCTAACAACCTTTTAATTAATATATAGTTCTCTTCAAGTCTTGTTCCTTAACGTGAGGTTGTGTATTTCCCGCCTCTTCAGAATATTTTTTTAGGACTTCTTTAGCTTGGTGATTTGTGACCTTATAAATAAATACTAGTTAAATGAATATTAGGCAATTAGTGTAAAATGAGTTTGAGTTTGAATTGTTCAATTATCTTTAGGCACAATCATTAGTGAGGTGATGCATTCAAATAAGAGTTGATCAAACAAACAGAGCGAAGGAGGTGATTTTTCTAGCCCAATCCTTATACTCTCCCACTCAAATGATAACTTCAAGACTGATCTGTCAATGTTTGGTATGAAAGCTTAAAAAAGACAGCTATATATTACAGGGTCCTAAAGGTCAGGAATTACTTCTCTGTAGGTACCTTTTTCATTTTCTCACAACACCTAATAGTTCTGTAGCACAGCAGGCCTCAATACCTTTCTCTACAATAATTGCCATCACTACCAGCAGACATTCTGATATGAAAATAAATGGTTCTAACCTTTAATAGTGTAAATCTGAAATTTTAAAAGCTACGTTGTTATTGAATTAAGAAAATATAAAATGACATTAGTACTAAGGCCAACAAAACCCCTTTAACAGGAAAAGATTAAAATTAAGTGACCTGTTTACTTAAAATTATACTTTCACTCATATTCATACAGTATATTTTGTAATCTCCAGCTGACCCTCCACCCCAAATCTATCTACTTACAAAAAGAGGGGTTTATAAGTCAAATGCTATAGAAGGAGGAGATCTAATTTTGACCTGGAGTCAAATTGATGCCAAAGGGAGTTTATGGTTTTCTCTACTTTATAAGCTGTAATTGCAAATACAGTTTCCTTCATCTAAAAAACCATTCCACCCTGAAATTTTCAAACAAAAATAGTTTTCAGAAACATTGGCAAAAGACATCTTCAAAGGAAACTAACTAGTTTGAATTAAAAGGAAAAGGGAGGAGAGAGATGGTGGATTTTTTTTTTTTTGATGGTGGATATTTTTAAAGGGATTATGTTTTCAATATTTTGGGCACAAGATGTCTAATTCCTATTTTTTAAAGCATTTCTCATTTAAAATTTAAAGTAGATTAGTAACTTATATGTGCTTAATTTGTAAATAAGATAAAAATAGCATAAATGTGTATAAGATAATTTTAAGAGAAAAACAGTAATATAAAAATCCTTCCTCTAAATATTAAAGAGAAACAAAGTTGTTATCAGTAAATGCCATGAAATACTGAAATAGAAGAGTCCATATCACATAATTAATACGAATATAGCAATGGTATGAAATTCAGTGACCAAAAGTATTTTTGACTAATTGTTTTTATCAGAATATTTGATATTATAACTTCATAATAACTTTAATTTCAACAAATTGTTAGTTGCCCCAATCCTGTTTATTATGGTATATCTATAGATTAAATTTAAAATCCTGACTAACCTTGAGATTAACTGACAGATCACCTTTGCTACAACTATTGGATAACATTCAACATAAGGCATGTTAGAATTCTAGTTTTACAAAGTTAGCATAATATTTCAGTAGGTGAGAGGTTAGGGTAGTGCATTCAGTGGAAATGTCATCACTTCTTACTCCTCATCACAGCAGGTGCCAAACTTTAATCTTCTCATTCCCCCTTTTCTTTGCATTACATATATATACATAGTTTTTTGCGTGTTTGTTGTTTTTTTTGTTTTAAGTTCTTACACTAAACTACTTTTGATTCCAGGGATTATTGAACATGGACTTTCATTACAAAAACCATGTTTGAGTGAGGTAGCACAGGGGAACACACTGAATTAGTCTCAATATATTTTGAGTTTACCTTTGAATTAAATATATCAAATACTGAAATGATACCTGCCGAAATGGAAACTGGAGACATCTGAATCTTTGAGGTGTCTCAGATATTGGACTGAAGGTTCATTTATCTATTAAATGGCCATCCTAATGTTAAGTTCAGAGGTTCTTATTTATTTCTAGGAGGAAATATTTAAATATGTTTTTTTAAAAGGAGCTGGAAAAAATATTGGAGAAGCATAAAATCTTCCCAGAAATGACTCTGTCAGGACAGGCTAAAACAATAGGTTGAGAATGGTAAAGCCAACTTCTGAAGTGATAATCCCCAAAAATTCTGCCAAAAAGAAATGGATTAACCAAGCCCAAATAAACCAAACTCAAAACAAAAACAATCAGAAAACAAAGGTAATGTTTCAGAATTGTTGAAGTTATAACAGCCATTGTGAATATCCAGTAAGATGACATACCATGAAGTGAGGCCAAAAGATATTTTGATGCTGGAATCCTTAAAAGGGTAAATGTTCTTCAGGCTGTCTTCAGGAAATGATAAAACATGTATGATTACAGTCTGTAAAATATGCAAAATATAAAAGGTTCAGAGAATTAGAACCTGATTTTAGAAAAGTAAGATTAGGTGATATTCTCTGAAATTTGAAGAAAATATTTACAAGTAAAATGGAAGTCTTTCTGATGTGGTATATGTTGAAAATAAATGGCATTAAGAAAAGTTTAAGAATGTAAAGGGTACTTCCACCTTTGATCACTAGGAGGGAAAGTCAGAGATGGTTTTGTTAAGTCCTTAAATGTGCAGGGTGACACCACTCAAATCATTCCCTAGGGCCACTCACAGAAAGAGAATATTAAAGTTGGGCTAGGCTCCTACCCAGCAGAACAATTCATAGAATCTTAATCTGTTAAGCTGGAAAGGACATTAAAGAATACCTAGTCCAGCCCCCTCATTTTACAGATATGGGAACTGAGATGCAGAAAGGCTGAGTCATTTGTCTAATGTTATGCACTTGGTGACAGGCTGGAAGAGAAATATGGTTTCTTGATCCCTGGTCTGAAGTTCTTTCCACTAGGGAATATTGACTAATTGGGGACATCTCTATGCTCACTCAAAGCCAAAAACTATGTTATTCATAACGTGGGTGCCTTCTTACAGAGGTGAGTGAGTTAAATAGAGCTAAATGCCATTACAACTATTACGTTATTCGAGCTTGCTGACTTGATCTGCCTGCTGGGGATCTATCTTCAACTACAAAGACCTGCAAAATGTCCACTGTCCTGTAACATAATGTTGTTATTTTTGGGTCAAAAAAATTATGTGAAAGTTCTTGCAAGAAAAGTTCTCTTTTGACACCCTTGTATTCTTACCGTTTCCCTAAGTAATGGTGTCTTATCTTAGAGAATAATGGAGCTTAGCTATCAAATGCCCTGTGCTGATACCACTTGGCCAATCTTGATGTTTCCACGAGGAGAGATGAGGAGATAATCAAGGAATAGAATCTTCTAGTATATGGCTATGCTTAGTTTATGTCATGGAGAAGAGAAGGATTGTCTATCAGGATGGAAAATAACAAATGAGAATTTTAATTAACTAAACATTTTGCCTACGAAATTGGACTATAATTAATTGATATGTCTGTGAATAGAAATGCTTTTTTCCGTACAGTAATCCCATGCAGGCTTCTCGTACCAGCATTTAATGGTCTTGGTATTTCATGATAAATATTTTCTTTCAAGTTAGAAAGAAAAAACTCACATATTTAAAAAAAGAGAAAGTGGTACTCCAAATCCATTATGTTTGACATCATTTTCTTTCTATTTTATTCTTCCTTTAGGTTTAGAATAGATGTATATCAAATACATTTTTAGGCCAAATGCCCAATGGCTATTAGATCAACATTTTTCAGAGGCTGATGCTAGATGCCATCATACAATGAACTCCTTAGATATAAGGAGAAATGTGAACTATAACTGCAACTATGCTTATATAATAAAAAACTTAGTAATCAGATTTTAAAAGTTTGATATCATGGTATGGGAATAAATATTCATATTATTGTCAATCTATATACCTATTTCTCAATTTAACAGTTTAAATACTCTTATTTGTTTTCTGTGTAAGCTTACCAGCTTTCACAATCTTCCCTCATTTTGCAACACTTTGCTCTTCCAATACTTACAGCACATAAGGAAATTTTAGTTCTATGTTATATCTGTACATTCAAAATGAATATTCAAATATTAAACAGTACATTAGGATGACCTTCCTTGTTGGCACATCCCTTCTTTGCTGACTGTACATGATAGTAGCCTACAAAAGACACACATGATGATGATGATCATGTAGGTTTGTGGCTATTTGACTTTCCAAAGGCCTAAGAGGAAGCTGTAGTTGAAACCAAACTACAGCTTGGTTGAATATCAAAATTGAAGTCAAACTTCACTACGTCTCTAATTCAGAGTTTGGTAGAACATTTCAATAAGCACAACTTATTTTTTCTTCATAGTTTATTTTCTTTTCTTCCTTTCCTGAAGAAATAACTACAGACATTTTAAACTGAAATCCATGAATTCCTCTAAGATCCACAAGATGGTGCTATAAAGTGGCATTTAGAAAATTTTGACAAACCGTGTGACTTCTAGGAGCAAATACTTAGGCATGGTCAAATAACTATCATTTAACAATATCGGCTACAGATAAATGCTATTTTTAAAAGGCAACAGTAAACTAAATTTGTTAAAGTAAGGAACATATACCTTTACTCTTAATGTTGCTTTTAAATATTCTGTCCCATAAATTATATTTTTGTTGATTCTGTTTTCAGTCTTGGATTTTAAGACTATTTTGAGAAGCGTAAGAATTGAATTTGGATCTCAACAAGGCTAAATTATATTAGAGAAAGTACTGGATTGAATTGGAGACCAATCCCTGCCCTCCACCTGAATTGCTATAACCAGTCTTCTTTTCATCTCTTCCAGTGGTTCTCAATTAAGGGCAATTCTGCCCTTGGTGGGTCTTGGCAATATCTGGAGACATTTTTAGTTTTCACAGCTGTGTGGGTGGGGGGTGGAGGGAGCTGCTACTGGCATCTAGTGGGTAGAGGCCAGGAATGCTGCTAAGCATCCTATAGTGTGCAGGACAGCCCCGACAACAAAGAATTACACTGCTCAAAATATCAACAGTGCCAAGGTTGAGAAACTGACCTATTCATTCACTTCCTTGTTGTTGGTTGGTTTGTTCATTCATCAATTTGTCCACACATTCATTCACTTATGCACGTACTTATCCACCATCCGTCCATTAATTCATTCCTTCAACACATTTTTACAAAGTGCTACCATGATTCAAGACCGAACTAAGGGTGGTAGTGGCTCATGCCTGTAATCCCAGCACTTTGGGAGGGCAAGGTAAGAAGGTTTCTTGAGGCCAGGAGTTTGAGATCAGTCTGGGCAACACAATGAGACTGGGTCTCTACAAAAATTTAAAAATTTTAAAACTTAGTTGGGTGTGGTGGCCTAAGACTGTAGTTCCAGCTACTTAGGTGGCTGAGGAGGGAGGATTGATTGAGCCAGGAAGGGCAAGGCTGCAGTGAGCCATAATCATACCACTGTACACAGCCTGAGCAGAAGCAACCCTGTATCTTAAAAAAAAAAAAGGAGATACAAAGATAAGGATTATCCTGTTTCTATTTAATCTGACAGGGGAGAGAGATGCTTATGAAATAATCTAAACAACAATATGATGTGATCGGTGTTTCATTTCTAAGTGTAAGATGTTCTGGGAAGAAAGAAATTAACAAATCCTAGGGAAGAGGATAGAATTCAGGAAGGCTTCACGGAGATGGGGATTGTTTATTGGATGGGTGGGTGAGACCATAGAATGAAATTCTGAGGAAAGCACAAGCAAAGCCAGAGATATGATAGTCTAAAGTGTTTGATGAGCATGTACTGTTAGGGTATTAAATTAGATTGAGGAGGGTTGGGAAAAAGAATGAAGAAAATACTTAAAAAATTGAGCAGGACACTCTGGGAAGGGCCTTGGACTTCATTCTCCAGGCATGTAAAGTTTAGAATAGGATTGAGTGTGGTGGTTTATGCCTGTAATGCTAGTAATTTGGGAGGCCGAGGCCAGTGGATCACCTGAGGCCAGGAATTCGAGACCAGCCTGACCAACATGACGAAACCTGTCTCTATAAAAACACAAAAATTAGCTGGGCGTGGTGGCACAAGCCTGTAATCCCAGCTACTTGGGAGGCTGAGGCACGAGAATCCCTTGAGCCTGGGAGGCAGCATTTACAGGGAGGTGGAGGTTGCAGTGAGCAGAGATTCTGCCACTGCACTCCATCCTGGACAACAAAGTGAGACTCTGTCTCAAAAAAAATTAAAATAGAAGAGTGATATTAGATGTAATAATTATTCTCTTTAGGCCTGGTTTCATACCTTTAATGTGAGAAACATGTCAGGTTTCCTGTGCTTTAAAACTATGTTTTATAATTATACAGTCAATCCATTAGATATATTATATACTATATGCTATTACATTTATATTACATCTATCAATAAAATCACACCTATAAAGAACATTTTTTAATGTATAAAAATTGTGTTGTCACGGACATTTACCTTCATTATGATGAGCAAAATATTATATATTCCTATTAACATATTTGGTGTTTGTTTTAAGGCTGGACATACTTGAGCAGATCAAGTTATTCTGCAGAATACAGTCTTCCAGTTTATTACTATGTCAATAACTAATTGAGGTTGCACCCAGAATAAATTTTTAAAATATTTTTCCCTCTAACTTCTCTACTCTTGTACTTTTATCAATAATTTTTAGACAGCCTAATCAGATACAATTAGTTTAACAAGTTTTATAGTTTGAATAATTACTTCAAAAGTATTAGTGTTTTATAGAAATAAAACTGTGGAGAATCCTTTGTGTCTCGCATTAATAAATGAAGGAAACCTGATATGAACAGTTGTATGAATTTTATTTGAGTAAAATCAGGGTAGTAACAAAATGAATATTTGATAAAATTTTATTCTGATTTACAAAATTTTCGTTATATATTTTTGATTATATGTTTTTATATTTATAATTTAAATTTGGCTTTAAAATATGGGTGGCTGAAAGCACTGCTGCAGACAGTTCTGTAGTCATTCATAACTGAAGGCCATAGAATAGATCAAATGGAGTAACGTGAGATATAAGTAAATTAAAATTAAAACACAGGATGAGGGTGCAGAGAACAAAAATGGGCCCCATATCTAAATGAAATACTGAAAACCCAGAAATTTCCTATAAGGAACACATCCATCATTTTGCCCAAAATAGAGAAATGAAAATACTGATGTTAAAAGTCATAGAGGTATTGGGAAGGGCATGACTGTATTACAGTCTTCAGAACTGGTTAATGATATAGTAACTGAGCCACTTTCATTCTTGCCTGTTGTTTGAACTGTAATTGCCTGCCCTATTTGATTGCATCTTTTGGAGTCCTCCTTCCTCCTTCCCCCAAATCTTGATCGTTATGGTTTCTATACCACATTTCCTCCAGTATTAAAGTCTTTGACGGATCATTTCGGATTTGAATATTCATTCATATTTATTTCCTCTGCAGAAATTAAGACCCATCCAATAATTTACAAAGTGATGTGGATTTTCCGATTTTCCACAGCACTTGTTTTTTTTTAAGACTGGTCCTCACTCCTGGGCTCAGGCTATCCTCCCACCTCACCCCCCCAAGTAGCTGGGACTACAGGCGAGCACGACCATGTCTGGCTAATTTTTGGATTTTTTTTTTTTTTTTTTTTCTGTAGAGATAGGGGTCTCCATATGTTGCCCAGGCTGGCCTTGAACTCCTGAGCTCAAGCAATTCGCCTGCCTTGGCCTCCCAAAGTGCTGGGGTTACAGGCATGAGTTGCCATGCCTGGCAGCACTTACATTTTGAGACCACATCATAGATCTCTTTTAAGAGAAAGGGTTAATTTTCAAAAGATAGGGACTTTGTATGATGTTATTAAAAGGGGTTCAAGCCCAAGAAAAGTATTTGAACTAGTTCGTGGTTTTGCAGGGTACCTTAGGGTTCAGGGATGGGTTGTGGAAGAAGCAGATACAGGGTGGGTGGGGGGGAGCAAAGTACAGGACTGTGGGACACCCAACTCTCCACCCCAACCCCCTGCTTCCATCAGCCATGCTGATTTTGTCTCTATTTTCTTGTTTCAGGTGAGGTGTAATTTTTTTTTGAGACAAAGTCTTACTCTGTCTCCCAGGCTGGAGTGCAGTGGCGTGATCACAGCTCACTGCAACCTCCACCTCCTGGCCTCAAGCCATCCTCCTGCCTCAGCCTCCCCAAAGCTCCGAGGTTATGGATGTAAGCCACTGAGCCAGACAGAGGCAGAATTTGAACAAAGGGTTATGAGGAGGTGCCAGATGATCTCTAGGGTCCTTTCTGCCCTGTAGGGACAGTGAACTTTTGTTTTCAAATCTTTGACCTGAACATAAACCTTCAAGCTAAAAGAGTTGAATAATAACTGAGAGATACAAGATAGGTAAAGAAAACATGTACCCTGGGCAGGGTGGCTCACTGCTGTAACTCCAGCACTTTGGGAGGCTGAGGCAGGCAGATTACTCGAGTTCTGTAGTTTAAGACCAGCCTGGGCATAATGGCAAAACCCCGTGTCTACAAACAATACAAAAATTAGCAGGGTGTGGTGGCACATGCCTGTAGCCCCAGCTATTAGCCAGGCGTGGTAGCACATGCCTATAGCCCCAGCTACTCAGGAGGCATAGGTAGGAGAATCACCGAGCCTGGGAAATAGAGGCTGCAGTGACTAGTGATCAGCCACTACATTCCATCCTGGGCAAGAGTGAGAGTCTGTCTCAAAACAAAACCAAAACCAAAAAACCATGTTAAAAGAAAGATCCCAAAACAAAATTAAAAAAAAAAGAAAAAAGCACCAAAAATTAATCTTTTCTTCTTTTTCCTAAGAAATTAAACATTTTCTATTAAATATAATAAAAAGGTACATTCAAAAAAGTTAAATCCCTTCCAACACTGGGATACATCGTAAAAACTAAACAATCTAGCAGATAAACCTCAGTTTGAGTGTCCTGCAGAGACCAGGCTTGGAGATCCACCCAAGAGCAGAACTAGTTCTCTCCACAAGGGGCTCCCTTTCAAAACAAGGGGTGCCTCTGAACACCCACCTGAATTAGGAGGTGGCAAACACAACATGCAGGCTTTTGTTCTGGCTCTCTGATTTCTGTGCATACAGGACCTTCCCCCTCTTGGTGTCATTGGGAGTTTCCATTCATTTGCATATACATAGGGACATTAAACAACAGCCCTATGAGACTGTGGAGAGCATGATTGGCCACTATCGGACAGACACAAGATGTTGGCAGTTACTGTTCACTGGTTGGAATTTTTAAGTAAATATTTATTGATAAAACCTTATAACACAACAAAAATTCATGTTGCTAAGGGGAAAATGTGTCTAAGCATTCCTAGCATTTTTTGAATATAATGATATATTTTGTGAGTGTTAGTAGCTTTGGAAATAATCTTAATGTCGTCCCAAAAGTTAAAACAAATTTTCAGCAGCAATTCAAAGTCTATTTTAGGAATTGTTTTGCATCTGCAATGTAACTAATAGTTATGAAAAAACAGCTTTGGAGAGAGGCTCTAGGAAACATTTCATTTCGTCCGCACTATACCCAGGCCCCTTAAAAAAGGAAAGCACAACCGAATCACCACATGGAAGGTATAAAAAGGCAACAAATGAATTAAGGGGCGGGTGAATCATAGACTTGTAACTTTTGGCTAGTTACATGAGATATTCCAGCTGTGAATGAACAGAATGCATAGCAAGTGATTCCAGTTTAATCTAATAACTATGCTTACATTTTACCTACTGGTCTTTCTTAATAGAGACATTGGCAGACTAAAGAGAAGGAACCCAATCCATATCGTGCAAAGGAAAAGTGATTTCAAAAATATTAAGGTGAAAAAGAAATTGTTAATTTTCAAAATTCTATGGTTCCCTGCATCCCTCTTTCACCCAGACAAAAATGGCTAGTGATCATTTTATGTAATTAATACACAGGTGTGTGGGGAATGAAGGTGTTTCTGTTGTTGTCACTTCTTTCTGGACATCAAGCTCCTTTTCTTTGCTTAAATTAATAGCACAGCTTCTGTTGTTCCAAACTAATAATGGCATCAGCGAAACCTATTTGCTATTTTAGAAAATGACTAGTAGAACTATATTTCATAATATCACATGATAAAACAATTTAAAATTCACAGGTAATTAAAAACACTTCATTGCCCTACAATAACAACTAAGGTCACTTTAAAAAAAATCTGTTGTTTATCATACTGTATTTATATGAAAGAAGAAATAAAACCTTTTCGTGTTCCATGAGGGAAGAAGATAGAATGAAGTCTGACATAGTGCAAACGTGATTAAAGTGAAATTTTCAAAAAAACAAGTTGCATTAGGAAGTAGACTTCTGTCTCTCTAAGGTTAATTCTCTACTCGTGTTTTCCTGAACACAAATAAATGCTACATCAAAAAAAAAACACAGAATATAGATAGTATTAATTAGGAAGTTCTTTAAAACATTTCAAAATTCTGCAGCACAATAGGAAACCTAATTTTCATACTCTGAGGTGTATCAGGTAAGTAGAGTTGATTCTTTTCCTTGCTCCAATAAGGATTTGCCTTCTTTTTATTTATTTATTTATTTTTGAGACAGAGTCTTGCTCTGTCACCCAGGCTGGAGTGCAGTGGCACGATCTAGGCTCACTGCAACCTCCGCCTCCCAGGTTCAAACAGTTCTCAGGCCTCAGCCTCCTTCCTGAGTAGCTGGGATCATGGGCGTGCACCACCACACTTGGCCAAGTTTTGTATTTTTAGTAGAAATGGAGTTTCACCATGGTGGCCAGGCTGGTCTCGAACTCCTGACCTCAAGTAATCTGCCTGCCTTGGCCTCCTAAAGTGCTGGGATTACAGGCATGAGCCACTGTGCCTGGCTTGCTTTCTTTTGAGATAAATTGGCTGTCTCCTATCTATGAAGTCTAGAAACTCTTGAACAGAGTATGAATTATGTGTCTACACTGGCCTGGAAATTTCTACCCTTGAAATTGTTGATTTTGTTGCCCATTTTGGAGGCCAGAAGAGAGGTTGCAGGCAGGACGGAGTGGTGCAGTTTCCTCTACAGGCCTACAATCAGAAACAGGCTGGCACAAGGGAATAATCCCAGGGCCAGGATCAGCGTGAGGCCAGGGAGGCTGAGTCGAGGGGCAAGTGCAGGGTTGGATCCTGTCTTTACTTAAGATTTTGATGTTTTGTTCACCACATTTCTTTCCTGCATTAATTTTATTTAAAAAAATGTTGCATCCCTGAGTTTTTTTGGCACCTACTTACATTTCGCACCCAGGGTGAATGCCTCACCGGCCTCACCCTCATCCTGGCCCTGCTCAACCAGAATCTGGGCTGTGGGCTCAGGTAGACCTGTGAGGCCACAGCAGAGCGCAGCCTCTCCCTTTATCCTCTTCAGCTCAGATGGGTCAGGAAAGTCACCCACAAGAACTAAGTTCTCCCTGCTTGCAAAAATGAAAACAAAGGATAAAGAAAAGTGTCCTCTGTCTAACAGAAAACTAATGGGAGTGTTAGGGAATAGCAGTTGTCTAGATAGAACTGACCCCTGGGAGTTTTAGTTGATCTCTATTCCAGGGATTGTATCTTTCTGGACAGGAACCATAATGAGCAAAAGAACTAATGCCCACAAGTTGAATTTAGCAGAAGAATCAAGGAGTCAGAATAATACATTAATTCAAAAGGTAGGAAGACTCCCTCCAAATCATGCTAAGTTAAATAAAAATGAGAGACTTGAGATGCACATACAAATGTGACATAAAGCTCTTTTATGTAACGAAATGGGCAGGATTACATGTGGTACACCTAAACTAACCGATGGTAACTTTCCATTCTTGAAGAGAACAAAATAATACTTTCAATCTTATTGCTAAACTTCTCACGGGACAGGTTGGTATGTGTCTCCTTGTATTTTTCAAAAAATGCACGCTTACCGTCCTCAGGCAGGGGCAGACGCTGCCACCCCCACAAAGAACACTGGGGCCCTGTTTTCTCTCTATTTGTGTTTGAAGTGAGTAGAATGGAGAAAGGGATGCTTTCAGAAATGTGATCTTACTTAATGCCCCCAGAGCCTATAGCTTGGTAAGAACAGTCTCACGGGGGAGGCGAGGGAGGATTAGGAGCCGGGGGAAAAAGCTTTCCTTCTGGCAGTTGCTACAGCTAGAACCATGAAGCCCCCAGGTTTCACACTGTTTTCTCTGGAGGGATATGATAAGACTCGATGTAATGTTATTACGCTGTCTCATTTAGCAAGTAGTATCATCATCCAATTGTTTGGGAAGGTGAAATACAGGAGCTTCCGATCTTTGCCCTACCATGGAAGGAACATTTGGACACCACAGTACTTTTTTTTTTTTTTTTTGGAAAACGGAAGCTATAGCTAGAGGCCAAAAAAGCTCTCAAAAAGGGAAGATGAAGAAAGGAATATCGATCTGGTTAAAAAGCTCTCAAAATTATCTAGCGAATGCTGACATTAGATAGGTATTGGTCTTTAGGTAATAACATGGGTATGTATCTACTTTATGCATTTCTATGCAGATTTAGTAGAAAAAATACCTAAATATATATTTAATTCCATAGGATCCCAATGCATTTTGAGGATTTAAACAGATAAGCCAACCTCAAAGGGACTGATTCTTGCAACTAAAACACAGACACCTCTGGGGTGAAATGTGGCAACAGTTTGACAGGCATAGCAGTAGCTTAGGCCAGAAAGGATTTATCCAATTAAAATTATGGGATGAATTTTGGCTGGCAGAATGTAATTACCAGCCTTGGAATGGATCCAGGATCCTGAGGTTAACACCCCTCCTCTTGCCAACAACCCTCCTACCTGCCAACACTCCGAGATGGAGAAGGCTGGATCTGACATAATCGCACATAATACTGTTGTGACATCTAAGTACAATGATGATGATGTGAGAAGCATCGTGAACCTGATTTTTTTTAACACTCATTATGTTACTTATTTTTATGCCACATTAGGCTAGAAACCAAATGTCCACATAAATGTTAATTTCCTCAAATCTGTGTTTAAAAATTATAATTAGAAAATAAAAAATAGATTTAAAAATTAATTTATTCCGTCAAAGTAGTTATTTAGTGATTATTTCACTACAGGGACAAAATTGGATCAAAATGGTGACATTTAATCCCTGCTACTCGAAAAAAAAAAAAAAAAAGCAGGTCCTGATTTTTTGGAAGCGAAATGTGTTCTCAAGGTTGACTGGCCTAGAAAAAAAGGAAATGCAGAAGCCTTGTTCATATTCGTTGTAACTTTGACTAAATGGGTATGTGCAAAGACTGCTTTTGTCCCGGGGTGGGTCCCGTTCACAGTCACGGGGGGCACTAATCCTCCAGGAGGGGATTTACCAGAAGGGTTTGCGTGAGTGCCTGTGTCCCTTCCAAGGAAACCAGAGAAGAGCCCCCTGCTGGTGCATGATCAACAGGCAAAGACCTGATCATTAGATTCCAATGCCCTTTTAAAGTCATTAACGGACCAGAGAATTGAGGAGGGTTTGGCGACACAGAAGAGCAGATGAAAAGGCAACACTGAGAAGAATCTGAAGCGTTCAGGGACGCCAGGCACGTGGTGCCGGGTCAGGGGAGGGAGAGGCAGAGCCAGCCCGGGTGGTGCGCGGCTGGGTGGGGCGCGCCCCGGGCGCCCGGGAGGCGGAGCCGGCGGCGGAGGCTGCGCGCGGGACACGCGCGGCGACTCAGGCTAGGCGGCTGCGCTGCCCCCGGCGCGCGCTAGTCGGCTGCCCTTCCAAACCGCCGAGCGGCAGACGTGGCCGCTGATTCGAGAGCCCGGCAGGGGCGCGCAGCCGCCGGCCGCCCCTCACTCCCAGGCGCAACAACGTTGCGCCCTCGCCGCCGCTGCGTCCCGCGAGACCTGTGGGGGAGGCTGGGAGTCATTTCGGTTTCCCCTTCAGCCCACGTGGCCCTGGGACACTCCACCCAGGAAGCCAGGCGGGACTGCGCTGGGAGTCCCAGCAGCGGGGTTCTGGTCCCCGCACGCGTTGCCGCAGCCTGGAGAGCCTCCTTGCGGCCTCCCAGCGCCAGTGGGGTGCGTGCGCCGGGGGCAGGTGAACTGCTGTACTTTGCGTTTGCTGGGCTAGGTCGTCCGGGGGTGGGGAGGAGCGGGGGCGGGGGACGGCCGAGTGTTTGATCTATCACCGGAGGTCATCCAATGGTAATTGAAGGGATGGGCTGGGAGGACTAGGATCTCCCCTGTCCCACCAAACAGAGTGTTTTGGGGGCTTGCGTTTGGGTCACTTTCTGAGTCTGGTACTGCCGCTCATTTCAGTTTCGCTGTGAAGGAGAATTTTTCTAACACCATCTTTGTGTGATTTAGCTGTCCACAGGGAATCAAAATGTGGAATGAGAGGATGAAACTAATCCTTTCTTTTGCACTGTTAGGGGTTGCCATAAACACCATTTGTTAAAAAGCATAATTATGTTGGGAAAGTGCCTGATGAGACAATTAAGCTGCATAAACACACTGAAAACAAATGAAAACCAGAAGACGCCCACACCCCTTGTGTAAAGCAATTTTTTGTTTACATAGAAACGAGAGGTCTGGGTTGCTTTATTACAACAATGTTACTAATACCTAGAAAAACCTAATGATAGAATTTTTATGAATTTTCAGTGATGAGATGATGGTCATATTGTGAAAACCTGCCTGCAAACCTGAGCTAGCTAGGAAGCCTGAACTCTCTCTAAGTTAAGATGATTGGGCCAATGAACGATCCTAGTAAATAAGCCAGCAGATTTATTCTGGGAAAGCACCACTATTTGCACCAGGGCACTTTAGCTTAAACTCTAAAGTTTATAAAGTGTGTCTCAGAGTTAGACCACTGTGGTTGGTATCCCTCACACAGGGAACATTACCTGTGAGAAAACGACCCTCATCAAATATTTTTTGAATTCATGAGGGCCTCATTCATTTTTAGTTATGTTATTTAAAAGAGACCAACGTTATATGGTCCTGAACTTGAAGAGGGGAATTATTTTCTTATTATTTTAAGATGTTTTAATTCCTTTAGATCATGAATGTCATTTGAAGTATGGGAAAAATCAGTCAAAAATGTCATTCTAGTGTATTAAAAAGAATCAAAGCAACCTCTAAAACCTGTATAATCTATTTTCAACAAAAATCACATTTTTTGTGTTATTGAATAATATATATCGGAATATGCGTCATCTTTCAATTCAAGTTACAGAATTCTGTAAAAAGACTTTAAACTGATTTAGAAACTTTGTTGAAACAAGGAGGAATAATTGTCATGTAAAGCACCCAAATGGCTTCCTTATTTGTTTGTATAATGTCCATGGCTGGCCTGTAGATACTTTTTCTTTTGCCACAAGAATTGCTTTTATAAGAATCCACATATTAAAGAATCTTCCTTGTTTCCTTTTTCTGCATTTTCCCAGTGAGTCTAGTTTAACAACAACAAAAAAATACCTATTTGTAAAATAGTAGAGACCTTGAAAACAGGGATAAGGCTAAGGAAATGGGATGACATACTTTAATGAAAAACTTTCACTTACATGATGGAATTCAGGCTGAGGACCCTGCCAGGTATTTTCCAATGTCGTTACAATGTTCATATGTTCATATGTACATGACCATGTACACATGGTTTCTTATTTGAGTCTGGGGATTTTATGCTTTAGAATTTTTCTAGGAATGAAATAGTAAAGTGCTTATATTATGACTGCCTAGTTTCTAAGAAGTTATGATTTTTTATAGTTAAAACATGAAACTATGAATCAACTCTAGAGACACATAATTATTTTTCTCCTATTCCAGAAAAATCATGTCTTCCTCCAGAGTGGGGCTTCGTTTTTTTCAGAAGCTAGAAGAAAATACATTGTTGAGAACACAGCAAAAGCAGTTCTTCTTGACAAAAATGGTAGGAAAACCAGACAACTGAAGTTGAATGTTGTAGTGTTTTACTGTGCACACCTTATCTACAGAACACTTTTCTTTCTTTTTTCCTGAATTTTCCTCCTTGTTCTTGAGCTGTTACAGCTCTGCACAACTCCAGGATACTGAGATAGCTCAGTTACTCGGATGTGTACATATGCTCTTTTCCAAATGTCTGCATGCGTTCAGCAGCACAGCTTTTCACATTTGTATGAGTCTCTGAGATACGCGTTGTTCAGGATATCGACAGGCTCCTGGGGAGGATGTATTTACATAAAAGTATAATGTTTCCCTCATAGGTTGTTTATTTGATCATTAATAGAGCATAATCATACCTTACGCTTTTTATTGAGCAGGTTAAATGAAAAATAAACTTGCCAAATACCAACTACTTTTCAAAGCATTCCTGCCACCAAAGCCCATGCAATCATTACAGTATTATTATTTCTACTCTCTTTTCTCTGTATAAAGACTGTTAGGCAAATGCTTTTAAATGATGTGCATGGATCACTCAGCAATTTGATGACAGAAGACTGGAACTCCTTATTCCCTTGGCCAGTATTGCTATGCAAGATACTACTCTTTTTCATCCTTCTTAAAATGTTCCTGTGATGACACATGGTTAGATATTATTTGTCTTTACTTTCACACACACACCAACACACACAACAGTGTATACAGTCATTTAAATAGAATGCTTGTTATTATATCAGTAACTTTTTGGCAACAGGTGAAACCAGCCCTAAAGCATTTCAGACATTAAATTTTAATTTCCGATGGTCATTTCTAATGTGGTTACTGCTTTTCATAAAAAAAGACGTGTTTTTCCCCAATCCATCTCAACTATGAGCGCATTTAAGTTACTGTCTTGCAACTTTGCTGGAACTAGAAATGTCTATGAAAATTCCTGATAATTGCTGATAAGAAAAGTCCTTTGGAGTTGGTATGCAGCTGTGATTTTGCATGCTTTTTGTGGAAAGAGCCAGCTTGGGCTCTTCATTGTCAAACAGTACATCTAATGGGATTGGGTTGCTTGTCTGTGTGATTAAGTGAATGTGCAGAGACATTTGTGGAAGATACACACTGATAGATGCCTGGGTCTCAACTCACAGTTTTTATCAGCTTATTAGTGGCAGCAGCTCAAATGGAATTATAGCTATTATACTCCATTACAAATACCAAACAATTTACTTCTGCTGAGATTCACACTGACAGCTCCTCTTGCCAGCAGTAATTTTTTTTCTATATGCATGCTTAAGAAATTGCAGGAGAGAGTGTTTTATTCTTTCAGCATTTGATTCAATTGAACCATATGAAACTGAGAATAAAAGCTTTTCAGGAGAAGATTTAGGATGAAAAAAATTAAATCATATCTCTTTTCTTCCAGGTGTTAGAGCATGTTGAAAAACTACATAAAATAGGAGGTTGCGTGATCTTGTTCTTACTTCATCTTTTATGGTTTTCAAAATGCAAGGAAGGTAGCACTAGTTAAGAAAATGAACCTGTTTTTTTTTTTTAACAAATATTTTAAAAGCATTTATTTTTAAGTGAGTGGAATAAAGCTATATATACTGTGTAGTTTTTTCTAATTAAGGAATGTGAGCACATTTAAATGGCCTAGAAAGGTCTTAGGTAAAGGAATCGGAGTTATAAATTTTAGACCTACACCAGGGCAGGACTCTATAGATGCTTGTTTGGCCATGAGTGAGTGACATATGTTTATCTTCTCACATTATTAAAATTAATAGTGCAGGGCCTTTGTAAGCTCTGTAGTTCCAGGGTGTAACTTGTTTTTCCTTTCCTCTGAAAAGATTAATTGTTGAGCTGCCAGGGGACAGGGAAATAAGGTATAATAGCATAACCAAAGGTTTAATTACCGCCTGAAAACTTTTGTCCTTCACTTTGAATTTGCTTTTGTAGGCATAAGGGGGACTTTTAAGGAGCCTGGACCATGCTTGTAAACTTCAAAAATAACTCTGGGGTTATGTATGGCGGCCATACAAGGGAATGGCAGCTTTCTCCTCCAGGTTACGCATATTCAAGAGAGTCACAAACCACCAAAAGCTGGAAGTTGTTAACATCTGAAGGCTGTTGGTGGCCTCTGAAAAGGAGATGGCGGACTCAGAACAGTTTCTAATGGACAGGTGCATGCATCTCAAAAACCTCTGCTCTGGGCACTAATTGGTCTATTTTAGTTTTACCAGATGTCAGATCTTGACCCAAACAGTTTAGTTTCTGGATTTTGGAAGGAAATATTGACAAGGCCTAGGTGATGAAATTGATAAGGAACAGGATTTAGAGCAATATGATTTGGCCATTGAAGAAAGGGGCTACCGTCTTAGACTGAGTTAAGGGAATTCTGGCAACTTCAGTAGTAAGTCCAAGAGAGGATCTCTTGTAGACATCAAAAGCTTGTGTCTGAGCTGAGCCATCTGGTTATACAATAAGACGCTGTTAGTGAAGTGGACATTGCTACTTATGAATTTCATGTTTATTCAATGTCACTTCCAAAAGTCACATCCCAGAATTTTTCCACTAAGCTAAATTTAATTATATCAGAAGAAATAAAATATTAAGGTTTTATCACAGAAAAAACATTCTTACACTTCTGTCTTGTTTCCTTTACAGGCAAGAAACATCCTTTAGTGTCAGTGCTCAATATATTTTCTGATCAAGACTACAATAGATCAGTGATTACAATAGTAGCTTCTGTTGATAAGTTGGGTAAGATTTCAGTTTCTTTACATATATGTCTTTTTTTGGTGAAGGGTAGGCTTCAGGTAGACCTGAACATGATCTGTAATCATTGATTTCCTGTGTAAATATGAATACTCCCCCTCCATTAATAAAGAGTCTACCACAAAACTACATTTAATCATTTTCTGAACATGTACATCTCAAACATTCTCCATTTCCTCCTTGTTACAGTAAACCTTGGGGTCCAAGATTTAATAACTTTTTTTTTTTTTTTTTTTGCTGAAGATGATCACATATGCTTTGTGGTTAAGAAAAGACATCTTCAGGTTTTAGCGTGAAGTAATAGTGTTGAAGTCAGCTTTCATTTCACTGCGAAGCTGGCACGGAATGAAACTTGCTAAGCAGTGCATTCTGGGTTGGGAGTTTGAGATCTGGAGTTGGGCCGTGAATGGACATGAAATGGACTCCATGTCTCATAGGGACATTGTAAGGGTTAGTAGGGCAACTTAAATTTGAAGAAGCACAATTGTTTAAGTGAAAACCTGTGTTATCTTAACATTGCTTAGTAAAGGTTTCAAATAATTTCAAATAAACTTGTTTTCCACTTGGCAGATTGTCCTCGTTCAAAAGGTATGTTTACTTGCATGAGAGAGGGAAGAGCTTACTGATAACTTACAGCAAGCAGAGGACAGATTATCTGTCTGGCTAATTTTTTGTATTTTTTTCAGTAGAGACGGGGATTTGCCATGTTGGCTAGGCTGGTCCGGAACTCCTGACCTCAAGTGATTTGCCTGCCTCGGCCTCCCAAAGTACTGGGATTATAGGAGAGAGCCACTGCACCCAACCTGGACAGATTATCTTGAATGTTAATCTTAATACAGGGTTAAAAATCTACTTTTTCCTCTTGCTAAAATGGTCATATCATATTACTAATGAAAACTCAGAGTAATATCTAAAACTCTTAGGTATCTATAATATACATTTAGCTATAATAATTCAATGAAAAATATAATTAGTGGATAAGACCAAAACTAAAATAAGTATTTATGCTTTAAAATATTTATGTGGAAAAAAAAAATTATGTGGCCGGGCACAGTGGCTCACACTTATAGTCTCAGCGCTTTGGGAGGCCAAGGTGGGAGGATTGCTTGATGCCAGGAGTTTGAGACCAGCCTGGGCAATGTAGCAAGACCCAGACTCTAAAAAGAAAACATTAAAAAAATTTTGTCTGTGTATCTATTTTAATATAATTACTCATAAGGCATTCTGAAAATAAGGAATTTGATTCAATTAATTGAAGAAAATTGAAAAAATTTAACCAGTTGTAAAAAAATAATCAAATAGTATAAGACCAACAATCATGTATAATTCTCCCACTTTGGGGAGGAAAAAGCTGGAAGAAATATGAAGTTTTATGAGTGTTGGGAGGTGGGGTGAGGGGAAAGATTGGATTTTATATTTTTCATTATTTTGGACAAAAGAGAAATCTATACAGTTTACAAAAGAAAAGCATCTAGTGGAGCAACAAAATCATTGCTTTTTCTTTAGATGCAGTTGAAAGCTTAATGATTGTTTTTCACAATTTTGCATTTTTAGGCAGTTCTGTTCTGGCTGCCTGCCTAGAGGCCTTCCAGCCTATTGACAGGGAATTTCAAGAAGGAATCCATCCTTGCCTGGGAGCAGTGGACCTGATTCCAGTTTACCTTCTCTCTGGTGTCACAATGGAAGAGTGTGGAGTGGTGGCCAGAAGTAAGAGAAAGTTTGGGGTTATATGTTCTTCCTTTCTGGAAACCATTGTTACAAACTGAAATAGCTTATGAAAATCTAATCACTCCTCAACCCCCCTGGGAAAAATTGATTGTGAAAACTGTATCAACAGCAAGCGTTTTTGGGTTGCTGTGGCCCACTGTGTGTTTGTGACTCACCCCCTCCGCTTCCTACCCTATGACATTATGGAATACTAAATGCTGTGGGATATGGCAAAAAAGAAAAATCAATAATTTTATCCCTTACAAATTCACAATAGATCATGAGGAAACAATAGTAGTTTCTAGTAAGTCCTTTAGACTCTTTAGGGCAGAACGATGGTATATTTTGCCTATCCGTGTCGTATTTTCTTGAGCAAGGGTAATGATGAGGTTGAAAAACCACTTATATGTTAATTTTTACCCCTTTTTCCTCTGACTTTTTTTTTTTCTTTTTTCCCTGTGCACAACTCTCTCTAGGATTTTCTTTAGAGCTCAACTGTCACTTGCATGATTTCAGCCCCAGGGGTAAGATTAGTTTGGAAAATTTGAGCTATGTCACTTGAGGTGTTGTTGAATTAGGCAAATTGGGGAAAAGAAAGACCTTTTGCCTGGACTGTCTAACTGTACCGTGGTTAATTACAAGATACAGAGGCTTACAATCTTCGGGGAAAAATCTGCCTTAGGATAATTACATTCTTTTCTGTATGACCTCATAAGTCCTTCTATGATGTTGCCTCATTTTTAATTAATAGTGAATTGTCTAACATTTGGGATGTAGATTTGGACTTTAGCTGAGCTACATCAAGCACCAGATAGGAAATGAGACTTGCTTCCAGAGGAGTACCTCACTACTTACGCTGCATTTTAATGTGACCTGACAGTTGAAAGGTTATTTCCACGGGAATCTTGGCCCAGACTCGCTTGACGTTATCCAAGAAAGAGTTAAAATTCAGCAAGGGGGGAAAATACGTTCCACACAAAAATGAAGAGTTTAGAATTGTCCAGACCAGAATAATGATTCTAATTGTCTTCAAAACAATTATGGACAATTACATTAAATCTCAAATTAGCTAGTGCATGAAGCTCTTCCTTACATCAGGACTGGTCCACCCCAGATGTTCGTCCTGCATAGGAGACAGTTGAGAATCAGTGAGTCTGGACACAGGATTTCTCCCTTCCCTTGCCCTTTGCTTCATTGGCAGCTACTGTACCTCATGATTTAAACATGGACATTTCTAATTAAATGAGAGCTCAGCTGCATTCTTGAACTAATTTATAACGTTTGATTTGAAATGTAATAGCTTCAATCTTCATCTGATTAGAAACAGTCCTATACTGTACATGGTTACTATTTTGATGCTCCAACATGCAGTTTTTATTTTTACATTCCCTTTTCTACACAGCTGTTCATCTAATATCATCCAAATTTTTTAAAGTTTTTTTTTTTTTGTAACAGCATGCTCAGGCATTATTATGAGGCAGAAATATTCACATTCTAGGATCCCGCTGTTCTCAGAACAGTGAAAGGATGTTTTTTCCTAAAATAAGACTTTCCCAGGGAAGCCAACTTTAAGATAATAATCAGCTAACTTTCTCTGGACAAAGGGCAATGAATAGCATCCCAGTGACATAAAAGAGTTGATACCAATATGTGTAATTTATGTATACTTTGTATGCAAAAGTGCTGAATAATATATTTCAGAACTTTTTAATATCAGCTGTAAGTTTGCTTATAGCTTCAGAAAGAGGTTCTTAAGGTGGGTCCAAAGTTGGATTCAGGGAATTTATAAATAACTGTCAACAATTTTTGCAAGTTTTTATGCATATGCATTGTGTTTATATACATAGAGACATACACTCACACATAATTTTGCATATCATTTTAGTTTGAGGACTTTTAGAATAAAGGGAACAGTGGTGCAGAGGCCCAGAGGTGAGGGCAGCTTCAACTTGAGCACCTGCAAAGGATTTCAGTATGGCTGCATGGAACTTAAAGGTGGGGTGGGCCTTTAAGTTCCTGGGAATGTTATGAAATGAGGCTTAAGAGGTAATCAAAGGCCATATTATGAAGTTTAAATTTTTTAAATTGTTTGAGATGGAGTCTTGCTCTGTCACCCAGGCAGGAGTGCAGTGGTGCGATCTCAGCTCACTACAACCTCCACCTCCCAGGCTCAAGTGATTCTCATGCCTCAGACTTTCAAGTAACTGGGAGTACAGGTGTGCACTACTATAACCACCTAATTTTTGTGTGTGTGTTAGAAATGGGGTTTCACCATGTTGGTCAGGCTGGTCTAAAACTCCTGACCTCAAGCAGTCTGCCAGCTTCAGCCTCCTAAAGTGCTGGGATTACAGGCATAAGCCACTGCACTTGGCTGTATTATGAAGTTTTAGATGTCAGGTTGAAAGGTTCAAATCTTGTGCTAAAAGCAGTGGTAACCAGTGTTTTAAGCAAGAAAATTCTATGATAGGCTTTCAGTTTTAGAAAGATCACTATGCCTGCATGATAGAGAATGGACAGGAAGCAGGCTGACCAGTTTGGAAGGATGATAGTGGCCTAAGAGAATAGAGAATGGACAGATTCCATGGGATCTTACAGGTGAGGGACAGAGCAGTGGTGTGATAGTGTCATAACTTAAAATGACAGAAGAAAGGGGATATGGGGAAAAAGAGCATGAATACATTTTTTTACATGCTGTCATTTGACAGTCAGTTATACAATTCAGAGCTCAGGTAAGGTGTAGATCTAGTCTATATTTAGTTAAAGCTTATAGATTTTCTCCCAATATTTTGGATGTTTGTTTTCATTTGTTGTTGTTGTTTTTGTTTATTTGTTTGTTTTGGGACAGAGTCTTGCTGTGTCACCCAGGCTGGAGTGCACTGCATGGTCTCGGCTCAGTGCAACCCTCACCTCTCGGGTTCAAGTGATTCTCCTGCCTCAACCTCCCCAGTAGCTGGGGTTACAGGTGTGAGCCACCATGCCCAGCTGGTTTTCATTTTCTGTAAAAACTCACAGTTGATTTATTAGGCTACATCTCATTTTTATCAGTATTAGGTCTCTACATTTGTTTTTTTTGAGACAGTGTCTCGCAGTGTTGCTCAGGCTGGAGTGCAGTGGCATGATCTTGGCTCACTGCAACCTCTGTCTCTCTGCTTCAAGCAATCCTCCCACCTCAACCTCCCGAGTAGCTGTGACCACAGGTGCATGCTACCACACCTGGCTCATTTTTGTATTTTTTTGTAGAGACAGGGTCTTGTCATGTTGCCCAGGTAGGTTTTGAATTCTTGGGCTCAAATGATCCTCCTGCTTCAGCCTCTCAAAGTGCTGGGATTACAGGCATGAGCCACTGCACCCAGCTAGGTCCCTAAAATCTTTCCTTTCCTTATTTTCTCTCTCTTTTTTTCTTCCTTCCTTCCCTTTCTTTATTTTTGTTTTTATCAAAATGACAGAGGCATGTAGCTAAAAATCACATACTGTACAGGTTTTATTTAAAAAAATTCTAAGTACCTGTCTAACCCCCTTTACCTTCCACCACACACACACTTCAATTTCCTTCTCCTCAGAGCCAGCCAAGTACTTTCCACTTGTTTACCTTATTATTTAGGATTTAACTCTAGATATCAAAATATCACACTTACATTGGTACGTCATGGTCTTTCAGTTTTAGGCATTATCTATTGACTTCTCACTGCAGAAGATGAAAATTTAGCTTCCCCTTACCCCATCTCTCATCTCTCTCTCTCTCTCACACACACACACACACACACACACACACACACACACACACTCTTTCTCACACTTCCAATCTTCTATCCTCTCAATATATTTATATCAAAATTTGGGTTAATAGTTAGTGGTTACATTATTATAACTATGTAAACCTTGTTCACAATGAATCATTTAGAACATCATCATTATTTTACCTTTTCTGCATAACTTTCTTTTTGCTGCAGTTGGTCATTATCTTTTTGATAATTTGTTTGCTTAGCGTTTTATATAGTTACCACTGGTTTAGCTCTGAATTCTCTGTCAATTGTTACATCTCTCCATGCATTCTGATAGAACACTTGATGCATTCATTGAGGATTCTATCAATTCGGTATTCTTAAAGAAGTATCTTCTGGAATTTGCTGACCTGTTCTAGTTAGGACCAGCTGCCCTCAGTGTGTTGAGGATAACTGTCTTCATAGGATCACCCTTGACCATCATCATGACTTTTATCTTTCTCCATGTTGGATGTCCTGGTCTTCAACCTGAATCCCATGTCTTCTCTCTTTTTTTGCTTTCTTGGTTTATGGTGTTGTTTGGGTGGAACACATCCTTTAGTAGCTTTCTGAAAAAAATGGAGTACATTGTTGACCCTTTGCGTGTCAGGAAGTGCCATTATTCTACCTTCACACTGAATTGTTAGTTTAGCTTGCTATAGAATTCCAGGTAAGAAATAATTTTTCTTTAAAGATTTTGTGTCATTGAGTTCTTGTTTCCATATTGCTATTGAGACTTCCAAAATCATTATGACTCCTTATCTTTTGTAGATGACCTTTCATTTCTCTCTGAAGGCTTGTGAGGTCTTTGCTTGGTTCCCAGTGTTCTGAAATTTCTTTGAAGTGCCTTTGAATGGGTCTGTTTTTATCCATTATGCTCGGTAATTGGTGAGTCCTTTTATTCCTTGAAACTGTTGTCCATCAGTCCTGGACAGTTCTTTTGGATTATTCCATTGATGATTTCTTCCATTTCCTCACCTCTTTCTAAAAGCCCCATTATTTGGAGACAGAATTCTTTTACTGGTCCTTTATATTTACTTTCTTTCTTATTTTCCATCACTCTATTATTATAATGCTTTCTAGCAAATTTCTTCTATTTCTTATCCCAGCCTTCCATAAGTTTTTTATGGCTTCTATATTAATTTCCAAGTGCTTTTATTTACTCTGTAAATGTTCCTTTTATTTTATGTTTCAAGAGAAGATCCTGGTTTTATTTCATGAATGTATCATCAATGGATCATTTCAGTTTCTTCTTCCTGAATAGTCTCCTCTTACCTTGCCCCCTTCACCCCATTGCTTTTGCCTGTTTTTTTTTTTTTTTTTTTTTAAGGCTTTCCTTAGATGTCTGATGATGCCTCGTTGGCTGCTTCTTCTGTGTGGATGCTAGAAGACTGAATGGACACTCTGAGTATGCAGGTGGGGTTTCTCAGCTGTAGGCTGACATGGCTGGGTCATTTCTTTGGGGAACTCATACTTCAGTATTTTTTTGGTCTTTCCTCAAGTTTCCCAGAGAAGGATCTTCCAGTGTCTAGCCTGGAGTGGAGACACCACTACTGATGTTTTAGAAGCTGAGTTGCAGAAAAGAGCTGAAAAAAATCTCAATGTTTAGTTTGTCAGTATAAATGTTCTTTTAATTCCTGTCTTTTCATCACTCACCCTGCCCTCAGCTGTGTCGATATTCCCCAGCCCAGGCACCTTGTATTTTACCTCTTGCATATTCTGCCAGGGTGCGGCAGGCAGGTGCCTGTCTGTGTAGAGCAGGGATGGGCTCTGACCGCTGCTGAAGCTGACTTCCCACCTGTCTTCTGGTTTTGATCTTCCCCTTTGCTTTCCCTTCCAAAGTGGGGCTGCCGGTTCTGCCCACTGTCAGGCTCCCGTGGGATGCCTGAGGCACTTCTCTGCTGCTCCACTTGCTGCCTTGGGTCTGTCGAATCACTTCCCCCCTCACACATTTTCTCTGCAGCTTCCAGTGCGACATCCTCCTCTTTATTTCTGTTTGAGTTAATGCTTGGGAAAAAATTTCTTTACCATTTTTTTCCTTGAGGTTTTTGGAAGAAATGAAAGTAAACATATGGATCCACATTCTCATGTTTTCCTAGAAGTCCCTACTTCTCTTATTCTGGCGATTTTAAATCATCTTGGATCTTTCAAGAACAATGCATTCACTCACTTGGAATCATTGGTAAATTTTCAGGAGCATCCTTGTTTTGTCTGACTTCTACTCAGTATTGAAGATATTTAGTTTGATTTTCTGGACTTCTGTCAAGTTTCTATAGACAATTTCTCTGCAGGATACTGTGGACCCTAATGCTGCTTGTATGTGTTCCATGCCTTCCTTACTCCATGTCTTCATGTGCTGGACCCAGTGTCTCTGTAACATGACCCTGTTGTCTGTTTACACACTGTTGCCTGTTTACACTTTCACAAGAAGGATTGAGTGATGATAGAGGGGAGGGGTCAGGGCAGAAGTTTCTTAGGCAAATTCTCCCAATGCCTTGACAGTGAAAATAGACTTACCTAACACGTAGGCTCATAATATTGAGCTTTAAGAGTCTAGACCATAGTTAATGAGTTTTATAAATGATATGGAAACTTGCTTTTTGTTTCATGTTATTGATCAAATGAAGGTTTGTACAATGCCATATCAACTAAGGTCGTTATTTAGAGAGTTGTAAAGATAAATGCTAGCCACGTAACTTACATCAATAAAGAAATAGCTCTGGCATGATTTATATTGATTTTTTTTGATTAAAAAATATAAAACATTAAGGACTTTAATCAGAATTATCAGCCTTGTAGATGTTATTTTCAATTATTCTTATGACTTGGAGGATGTGTGCCATGACACATTCACACAGCGTCAACACTCACATGGTAGTCTTGAGACCCTTTGATTACCTTATTACAGATTGTCAAAACATGGGCTGATCTGGCAAATCAGGAACAACTTTTCACTTTAAGAATTTCTACTCTGATTCTCCAGTTGCTATGGAGATTGTCTCATAAAACAGTGTTGGATTTGGTTGAAATCAGTGAGTTTAGATGCTGGGTTCTGATATAGTTCTCACCACCATCAACACTACCCTCATTGCCATAGTATAAAAACAATAGTCAATTTTACAAGTGTGTGTAAACATATGTAGGGCATAGCATTTAGTTGGAGAATTACAGGAATACTGCTACCATAGAAAAACCTGAGAAAACAAGGGATTGTGCTTTGGGAAGGTACTTAAAATAGTAAGATTGATTTCCAGTGACTTAGTACATTTTAACTATGAGAGAGAGTTACCAGGTTGCTCATAAATGCATATTGTCACGGGCTGAATAAATGCAAGAGGATTCTACCAACCACTGTAAAACAGAGGTAACTAATGAGGAAGGAAAGGCCAAATGGGAGAACTGGGATAAATTAACTTAACTTTCCATGACCAGTAGTTATGGATGAACCCAGCCATACTTGAAACTCTTTTCTCTCACTCTTTTCTCTCACTGTGGCTCTGCTACAGCCCGCAGTGCAAGTGAGCAAGCAAGTTAACCCCATCGGCAACACTTGACCCATGGAGGACCAGAGCTGGTAGATAAATGCTTGCCTCTTTTGTTTCTGGGATGGACAGTTCTGAGGCCCATCTCAGCAGGATTGAGTCCCAGTTGCTCACAGATTGATAACACATCCTGGTGTTGACTTTTTCTCCTTCCCTGTCTCTCTCTTTCTTCCCTTACTCCCTCCCTCCTTCCCTCCCTCCCTCCCTCCTTCCCTCCTTCCTTCCTCTCTCCCTCTCTCTCTCCCTCTCTCTCTTTCTTTCTTTGACGGTGTCTTGCTCTGTCACCCAGGCTAGAGTATAGTGGCGCAATCTTAGCTCACTGCAACCTCTGCCTCCCAGGTTCAAGCAATTGTCCTGCCTCAGCCTTCTGAGTAGCTGAGATTATAGGCGCGTGCCACCATGGCCGGCTAATTTTTTGTAGTTTTAGTAGAGACGGATCTTTCTTCTTTTTTTTTTTTTTAAATGGGATCTTGCTTTGTCGCCCAGGCTGAGTGCAGTGGCACAACTGTGGCTCATTGTAGCCTTGACCTTCCAGCCTCAAGTGATCCTGCCACCTCAGCCTCCCAAATAGCTGAGACTACAGGTGTGTACCACCATGCCAGGCTAATTTTTGTATTTTTTATAGGATGGGGTCTCCCTGTGTTGCCCAAGCTGATGTTAAACTCCTGGGCTCAAGGGATCTGCTCAACAGGTCTGGCACCCTGTCTCACTCTTGATATAAAAGCAATAGGGTTTATTGAAATATTGACAAATGGTTGGGAGTGGTGGCTCATGCCTATAATCCCAGCACTTTGAGAGGTTAAGGCGGGACAATTGCTTGAACCCAGGAGTTCAAGATCAGCTTGGGCAACGTAGGGAGACCTCATCTCTACAAAAAATAAAAATAAAAAACATTAGCTGGGTGTGGTAGTGTGTGCCTGTAGTCTAGTTACTTGGGAAGCTGAGATGAGAGGATCCCTTGAGCCCAGGTTGGAGCTGCAGTGAGCCATGGTGTGCCACTTGTACTCCAGCCTGGGCGACAAAGTGAGTCCCTATCTCAAACACAAAACAAACAAACAAACAAAAAGAAATGTCGACAAGAATAAATGTCTTATAAGAATCTCCTTATTGGAACAAATAGGTGAGTACATGAAATCCATCCTCCCTGACTGTACACTTCTTGGAATTGTTTCCCAATCTAGAAGCCACAGGTGAGATTTACGGTTAAAAATTGGGAGACCCTCTCCCCAGCCAACCACTTCACCTAGGTAAAAGGTCTCTTAGGACACTCAGTATTAAATCAGGAGTCATTGTGGGAGACATCAGATATTCACCCCTTACTAACAAAGGGAGCCCTGGGGGACCTCAAAGTTGGGGCCTTTTAGGCTTTCTGATTTTCAGTAAATATCTATAACACCCAGAGACTGATATTTTATATGATTGCTGATGGTGTTTTAGAGACTGTGGATCTAGTAGGGGTTTATAGCAGGTAACTAAATACTAGGCCCTGGTATTTTTAAGCCCAGACCCCATAACCTTAGAGATGTTTTTCCTGAATCCCTTTTTCTTTTATCTTTCCTTCCTGGCTTTTATAGTGGCTTCCAGTGTCAAGGCCACTAGGATTAGAAAACTCTGAAGAAATGCCATAATGATGTTAGCTACGTTGATGGGCCTGTAGATTAAGTGCATAAACCCAAGCCTCTCCACACCTTCATGCACCCACCAACCCATCCACCTGTTCTCTATTGGAAGACTAAGAGTGTGCTTCCCAGAAGACTCAGAGCCTGCAATAACAATGACAACAATGTATGGTTGTAGTATTATGATATTACAGTAATTATAGCATCACTAATTAGTTATCATTTATTATATGACTATTAAAATTACATAGATTAATTTATCCTCCAATTTTAATTACCTAAAAATATGTAGCAAGATAGTATTTTGAGATGTTAATTGTTGTGCTTTTCTTTCCCCCATAGCCTGTGTGGGACTATCTGAGTTACCTACCTTGAGGGGATTATAGCATTGTTATAGTGAGAATGTGGAAGTAACAGTGCTCATGTTTTATTTGTTTATTTATTTATTTATTTATTTACTTATTTATTTTAGAGACAAGAACTTGCTCTGTTGCCCAGACTGGAGTGCAGTGGTGTGATCCTAGCTCACTGCAGTCTCGATCACCTGGGCTCAAGAGACTCTTCTGCTTCAGAATCCTGAATAGCTCCCTTGCGGGCAAATGGCGAGATGTAGTGCCAGCTTTGAGACCACTGAGAGTTTATTGTGCATTGTCTGTGGCCAGCAGCCAGGGAGAGGCTTGAGAGCTGAACACACACAAGGAAAGCAAAGCAACTCATGCAAAGCAATTGTTTGCCTTTTTGAGGAGTACCGAATAGGTGGAAGAGCCAAGTTAACTCTTTGTTCCTGTGGGGGAGTAGGCTTAATGCTGAAGGCTATTTATACATTGGCTGATATGTTATCCAGCAAAAGAATTCTTGGCCATCCCCAAGACTTTGCCATGACCCATCTGAACTACTCTTTGGGGAACCTTTAGCGTCTCCATAGCCTTTCTGAAAGACAGTCAGAGATCCTTAATATGCAGGGAGTAGTATATGGAAGCAAAAGACCAATACCACTTCTACCCACTCAGTATGTATATGTGTGGATCTGCCTGTCAGTCTCTGATCAGCAAGAACTAACCAATAACATTATATCCCACTGTGGTTAGACAGGGAAGCAAGACGGGAAGTGGGCAGGATAAGAATTTGAAACTGGACACACTGGCTCATGCCTGTAATCCCAGCACTTTGGGAGGTCAAGGCAGGTGGATTGCTTGAGCTCAGGAGTTCCAGACCAGCTTGGGCAACACTTCATCTTTGCGAAAATTTTTAAAAAATTACCCAGATGTGGTGGTATGTACCTCTAATCTCAGCTACTTGGGAGGCTAAGGTGGGAGAATCGCTTGAGCCTGGGAGGTGAGGCTGCAGTGAGCTGTGATGGTGCCACTGGACTCCAGCCTGGGAAACAGAGCAAGACCCTGTCTAAAAAAAAAAAAAAAAAACAAAAAAATTTGGGAGCTGAACAATCTGAGTTCAAGTCCTACATCTGCTACTTGCTTGCCAACCGGCTTGAGAAAATTTTTTAGTCTCTTCTTTTTCAGTCTGTAAGAGTTTTTGTATCTGTAAAATGGGAGAATATCATCCTGTGAGGATGGTTATGATAACTGATGACTATGCATAAAGCCCCAGGTCCTCTGTCTCCCACCAGCTGTCATTATTTTTAGTGATTCTCCATTGCCTTGTGGAGGGGGTGCTGAGCAGTTGGAGCCCAGGAGAGTCCCTTTCACCATAAAGAGAGTGGATTCCCCTTTTCTGTTTTATGTATAAAGATTCCAAATAAGGTACCTTCTGAGAAAAGGGATGGTACAGCAAGATGTTAGAAAATCACTTGAGCAAGAGATGTCTGAAGTGCTTTTAGCTCTGAAATTTAAGTTCTATAGCAAACAGCTTCTCCTTTATCAGTTCTTCATTTGCAAAATGATATTCAGTTATCTATTTCAGAGAAATATCATGAAAACAAATGGAGAGGGGTTTGTGAACATCCAAACAGTCTTGGAGTGCCTGTTGTGTTTCCATTTGCTATAGTAAATGCTATTGTGACTTTCAGAGAAGTATCATAAAGTACCTTCCCCACAAAAGTGAGGCCATGAAATCTGTGTATAAAGCCATTAGAGAGTGCCATAGGACACAATAAAATGAGTTACAGAGTACGGTATAAGTTAAATATGTTAGGCCACTCAGGACAGTATAATTCTTTAAATGAATAATATCACATCTGCACAAAGTGGTAAATATATCAGCATATGCCCTACAAAGGAATAATAAGCTTCTTTACACATATCTCTATGAAACTATATGTTATATGCAAGGAAATAACAACCTTCTTGGATTACTGGTTATGAAATACATATGTAAAATATCCTCCAAACTCCTGATATACTATATACTTTCATGAATACCTATATCTGTATCTCCGTGAAACTGTGGCATTTTAAGGGTTTGAGGGCACATTATTTTTCTGTTTGTAATGAGGAGAGTAGATAGGTCCAAATTTTTCACCCATAGCTGGAAAACAGACCTGGACACATTAAGAAACTCACTTGTAGTTTTTTCTATCAAGATGGTAACAGAACTAAGAAACCTCACAACTATTTATTTATTAGGCCTTGACTGATTTTTTTTTTTTTTTTGAGACGGAGTTTTGCTCTTGTTGCCCAGGCTGGAGTGCAATGGTGCAATCTCAGCTCAGTACAACCTTTGCCTCCTGGGTTCAAGCAATTCTCCCGCCTCAGCCTCCCCAGTAGCTGGGATTACAAGTGCCTGCCGCCATGCCCAGCTAATTTTTGTATTTTTGGTAGAGATGGGGTTTCACCACATTGGCCAGGCTGATCTCGAACTCCTGACCTCAGGTGATCCACCTGCCTCAGCCTCCAAAAGTGCTGGGATTACAGGTGTGAGCCACCGTACCTGACCAACCTTGCCTGGTTTTTTAAAATTAATTCTCTGTTTCAAAATTTTGAGTACTATAGTTAAGATTAAAATTCACCTCTGATCACTGCTGTCATTCCTGGTTCTCTGAATGTTTCTCTGCCAAGTTATGGTAAGAGTATAGGCATGCCCCAAATCCAGAATTTGCTACATGCTTTACTTATATACATGTATATACCAGTAAATCCAATATAATATTGCTTGTATATGTTTGTATTAGAAATGCTCTCATACTGTAATTTTTTCATTCAACAAGATAGGTTAGAAATATATCCACGGTATTACATTCTATTTCATTCAGTTCTATTTCATTCTAACTGCTTTGTGATTATCATAGTATGAATGTAACACATTTTGTCCGTTCTCCTGTTTGTGGATGTTCAGATTGTTTCCTGTTTTTCCTAATGCAAATAATGCAATGATGAACATTCCTGGATAGTCTCTCTCGTGCACAAATGCAAGGCTTTCCTAGAGCAAATACAAAGGAATGGAATTGTTAGGTTAAAATATTTAAAAATGTCTTTTCCACATTAATTTTACATGAAAATCAATTAAGTGCTTTTCCTGACCTCTTTTCCATAATAGATAAATTTTTTCTTCGCATTTATTTTTTGCTATCATGCCAATAATAAACTGACACTCAGAGATGCAAGTGAAATTACTTTTTCTTAGCAAGGCCTGTTCATTTGGAAGCATAGATATTGTTATCAGCCTACCATGGTTTGTAAATTTGTCCTTTTGGAGTGGAACATGATGGAATAAACAGTAGCATCCAGTGATGTGCAGTAGAGTTTTGTTTCTTCCCTTAAATTGTTTTCTGCTACCTCAAGAAAAAACAGGCAACAGAACGTGTCAGTCGAAATGCAATTTAGGAATTGCACTTGATCTCATTTTTCAGCCTGATGTTTCTGTTCTTTCATCATAAAGATCAGCTGCATTTTATTTTTTTTCAGTCCCTTAGAATAACATCCAGTTCTAGTCAGCATGTTTAATGTGCTTCTCAATGATGTTCTAGCACAATAAATTTTTGTATCTCGTGCATGTGTACATATGGTAAAAATTTCTTCAAGTTCTAGCCATGTGGGGGGAGGAATATTGCGGTCGCTTTGTTAATGCAGTGTTTGTGTTGGAGCGGTTAGGGCCCCGCGCTTTAACTCTCAGCACTGGGCGTAATGAGACGGCTTTGATGGTGGTGTAAGAGTCTAGTGGGATGGTCACAGCTTCACACTTCAAAGCCGAGCATATGGGACGAATACTGGTTAGCTTTGTACTCTTTGGGGATGGTTAGGAGACAATTCTTAACAGCTCTGTTTAATGAAGACATTGGGAAAGAAATGTTCTATCTTTAAAATAATTTTGAATTGCAAAGAGAGAAATTTCCACCACCCCCCCTTTCATAGACTAAACTAAGAATAATTTTTCCTAGTCTGCACTTAATTAGAGGCAGTGCAGCATCGCACTGCTATACTGTATTTTCAAATGCCACTCTTTTTATACATATTGTAGCAAGATCAATCGGCCAGTTTT
This sequence comes from Ateles fusciceps, assembly GCA_036589455.1. Lineage (NCBI taxonomy): Eukaryota > Metazoa > Chordata > Mammalia > Primates > Atelidae > Ateles > Ateles fusciceps. The sequence goes on from JAZHEH010000889.1 coordinate 3,524,875, forward strand.
AGTTTATGTGCATGAGTTTAGGCAAAAACTTTTAGGGCTATCTGTTTTATCATCTGAAATTTTTGTGACTTCTGGTAGAGAATTTTACCACCTTCTCATTAAAAAATATGTAAGTAAAAATCAACTAAATAAAAAACTTGGCTATATTAGAGCTATACTAAAACTAGAGGATGGTTGTAAGCTTTTAAGTCTAGCACCCAGTTTAATTTTTAGATTTTGTGCTTTTTATTTTTTCTACTTGATTTGAGTCTCAGGTGATAGGGGTTGGAATATGCTCTTTTGATTGGTTTGTGCTTAGGGAAAGGTTTGATACTTTTTTGAGTATCATTTGGATCCAGGTTTAAGAATAATAATGAACCATGCATTTATGTAGTAGGTTACAGAAAAGATAATTTAACTTTTCCTAGAGGAAAGGGAATGACAGGCTTGAGGTCTTTTTTCTAAGTTGTGCATTTTGGCTGGCATCAAAAATATAACAAAATGAATGAATTACATTCCTTGAGCTGCTGAAATGCAGTTCTGTTTAACAATTCAATTTCAAGTCCATTTATATCAGTAGTCCTAAATTGCTCCTGAAAGAAAGAAAAGCAGAAGGGAAAAGAATGATATTAAATACCACTGTAGACAGGTACATTTAATTAAGCAGATTCTTAAGTCCTGTCTTCATGTACTACTTTTACTGTTGTATATTCTTAATAAAATACTACATTTCAGCCACAATTATGTCTGTTATAGGCTTGGAAAAGATGTTTGTGTTAAGAATATGAAGCTTAAACTTCTCATTGCACTGAGAAACATTTAATTGCATCAATTCTCCTGCAAAGGGAAATCTAACCAAACTCACAGAGTCTCTAAAGTTAAGCCTGAAAAGAAAGTGCTAGATATTCATCTATAGAAATGACTAAAAATTATTTTTTAGCAAATAAGTTCAGCCAAACATGAAGGTTAAAATATATATATTTCAAAAAGCATTTCAGTATTTCCTTAAATCAGCCTTTTAAGAATATGACTAGAGAAAATGGAAAGGGCAGAACCAGTGACAACAGTGGTGGGAAAAGCTTCTTAAAATGAAAAAAAAATCTTAAAAAATTGGTGAAAAATAAATATAAAGAGTGATTTTTGGAAGCTGCAGTTTTGTTTTGCCTCTTTCAAAACTACATGATGGCATTATACTCTTTCTGAACAGGTGATTCAGATATATGCCTTGTCTAACAAAGCTGATCAGCGTGGATATCCCACAGGTACATGTGGTTTTAACTGCTCTGGATATGACCGCTATTCTAAGGACAGAGCATAAAACGTTAACACAACTGTGGAAAATTGATCCCATGGTTTCTCACTAGGAATACAGTATGTTGTCGCTGGTGTTGAACTCTGTTCTCATTTTGTTAGCAGAGTGACTCCGTACTCCCATTTGTAAGTTTAAAATGGACACCGATATTCCAGGTTTGCAGCACCAACATCAGCAAAGTGCTTAGGAAGCAGAGTCAGTTCATTCAATTTAATAAACCTTTATTGAGTAACTAGAAGGCACTGCCTTTTGGGATTTTGAAACCCAGAATGGAAAACAAAAACAAAAGCTGAAGATTAACTATTTAATACATGTCTATTAGATTTGATGCTATCAGTAAAAGCAAACACAAGCTGTAGAATATTCTAACACAAGAAGGGGGAGAAATGAATTCAGGGGGAGAGAGGGCACAAATATGAAGCTGGGGTTAATTCAGGAGTTTGGGTTTCTTGGGATTCATTCACAAGGCTACAAGTTCCTGCTTTGGAAATGTTTGGTTCCGCTGTAGAGGGAAGTGGAACAAGCAGCTAAGAGAGCAGTGGCTTTACAGCAAATCTGCACAAAACTATTGCTTTAAATAATAATGCCACTTACTTGAAAACTGATGAGACATTTTCCACAGACTTGAGCTTGAAGTATTCAGAATTATTAGCTTCTTTAAGAGGTCTATTGGATTTGCTTGATGTGGACATTTGAAGTTACAGAGGATGATTTTTATGCAGATTAATTGAGGAAACCAAAATATAAAATTAAAACTAGCTCTTTTGAATATACAATTTATATCACAAATAAAATAGCTTGGTAGTAAGTAATTCTATGACTAAATATGAGACATTTCTTTGAAACATAGGCTGTCTAAATTTGTTTTCCAACAAAACTACAAATACCTACTTACTACAGGCCCTGGGGCTGCAGTCATTAGAAACACAAATGTTGTTTCCTTGAGTATGAAAAAGGTGTTGTACTATCTTTATTACTAAATATTATTTTGGCCTTGGTTGTCTCTTCATTGTAATGAGAATAATGTAATATTTCATTTTCTTCCTTCATTAGAGAACAGAAATCAAGCTTGATTTCTTCCATGATGAATTTATGTAGCTGACGTAATGGAAGAGGAGTTGTTAAAATATAGGAGCATTTCTAGTAAGTAGGAACATGCCAGTCTAGGAGGGTATTCAGAACTCAGAATTCAAAACAGTGGCTTACTTTTGCAAAAGGGAAAGAAGCTAGTATTTATTAAGTTATACTCTGTACCAGACACTGAGCTACATGGTTTTCTTAATTTATCCAATCTCTATCCATCCTATGGGGTAGTTTCCTTATTCTTTTTTTTTCCTTTGCTTTCTGTTATTTTTTCCCTGCTTGCATCTCCTTTGTTTTCTTTTGTTTTTACTAAATAATTTTATGGCAAATTCCAAAGATCATGTCACTTCACCCCTTCATAATTAACATACATCTTTAAGCAATTCGAATATTTTCTTACACAACTATAATGCCATTATCACATCCAACAAAATGATAATTTGATGATACCATCTAACACCCGGTGTATAATCCAGGCAAATATCTCTTTATAGGGGCCTGTTTGAATCTAGGTTTAACATGGCTCACACATCATACTGACTGTTGTATCTCTGAGTCTCTATTGATCTTGACCAGTCTCCCTGTCCCCCACAATCCCCAGTTTTTTCCCTGCCATTTACTTGTTGCAGAATCCGGGTTAGTTATCCTATAGAATTTCCACATTCTGGACCTGTTTGCTTCCTTATGGTGTCATTTAATTTGTATCTTTATCTCTCACATTTCCTGTAAACTCTGTTAGCTCTGGCGGCCTGATTAGTTTGAAGTTTAATTTTTTGGCGGGAATTCTTCAAAGGTGGGCTGTGTGCTTCACACTGCATCACACCAGGAGGCTGCAGTGCCTGGGTGTCTCACTTCCGGTGATGCAAACGCCAACTGCCTTTGTCTGACATTGTGAAGTTCCTAACTGACTTTTCGGGAGCGTTTCATCCATTCAGAATCTTTGCCTAAATTAATCATATTTTTAGGTGTTGCAAAATTGTGATTTTCTAATTCTGTCATCACTTACACATTTATTAGTTGGATTTTTTTCTATTAAATTATTTTTTTCTCATCAGTTTGGACTATCTGGCTACCCTCAAATACTGTTCATGCAGGAAGGGCAGGATAAATGCTTGTTATTATTATTATCTTTTTTTTGAGGCAGAGTCTTGCTCTGTCGCCCAGGCTGGACTGTAGTGGCACAATGTCAGCTCACTGCAACCTCCACCTCCTGCGTTCAAATGATTCTCCTGCCACAGCTTCCCGAGTAGCTGGGATTACAGGTGTGTGCCACCATGCCCAGGTAATTTTTGTATTTTTAGTAGAAAGGGGGTTTCACCACGTTGGCCAGGCTGATCTTGAACTCCTGACCTCAGGTGATCCACCTGCCTCAGCCTCCCAAAGTGCTGGTATTACAGGCATGAGCCACCGCACCCAACCTATTCTTTTTTTTTTTTTGACTGAAAAGTTTCTAGATAAGAAATTGGTGATTTAGAGAAAGGTGTTTTTTTTTTTTCTTTTCCATTTTACAGATAGAGAAGTTGAGACTCAGAGATGTAAAGTAAATTGTTCAGGATCCCAAATAGCTATTAAAGAGCAGAAACGCTATGCAATCCTATGCTTTCTGGCCTTAAAGGCATATGTTGTTTCCACTAAATTAAAATGCACCCCTGCCCTTGAATCTCCAATTGCAGATAGCTGGGGTTGCTACCACAAATATATCTTAATGCTTTGCCCTTTAGGAACCAGATTAAAGACTCTCCTTTATAGGCATTCTGCCTATATAAACTTAGGCAATGCTCCAGAACTGTAGCTCCAAAGGGAGATGCTGGCCTGGGTAGGCAAAGAGCTAGGCAAGGCCAGGAAACATGTCATAGTGTTTAGTAGGACAGGCTTTTGGGCATCACAGTTTGTGCTTTTAGGCTACTGTAGCAGCAAAAGTGTGAGTTACGCAAAGTTATGGCTGGAGCACATACATGTGACCAGAACAATTTGGAGAGCTGTCAGAATTTAGTTCTAACCTTTCCTAAATATTCTCCCATTTCTCATGCTGCCTTCTCAACCACTGTAGATTTGAAGGGAGAATTTAGCTCACTGCCTGTGTTAGTCCATTTTGCATTGCTATGAATGAATACTTGAGACTAGGTAATCTATAAAGAAAAGAGGTTCTGCAGGCTGTACAAGCATGACACCAGCATCTACAAGACTTCTGGTAAAGCTATAGGAAGCTTTTACACAGCAGTAAGGCAAAGGGGGAACAGATGTATCACATGGTGAGAGAGGGAGCAAGAGAGATGCTGGCTTCTTAAACAACCAGCTCTCGTGAAGTCAGAACTCACTCATTACTATGGAAGGGCACCAAGCCACTCAAGAAGGATCTGCCACTGTAACTTAAACTCCTCCCATCAGGCCCCACCTCCAACACTGGGGATCACATTTCAGCAGGAGATTTGGAGGGAACAAACATCCCAACTATATCACTACCTAAACATTATTTTGCAATTCCTAAACTTCAGTTGACTATATCCCTGGCATCTAGCCCTGCCCCACCCCAGGAGCTGTGGCCCTTTAGTACTGGCTTACTTTGATCATTCTGACTGGAAGGCATTGCATTTTTTACAAATTAAAGGTTGTGGCAACCCTGCATCAAGTGAGTCCATTGGTACCATGTTTCCAACAGCATGTGTTCACTTAGTGTCTCTGTCACATTTTGGTAATTTTTGCAATATTGCAAACCTTTTTATTGCTATATCCTTTTTTTTTTTTTTTTTTGAGACAGGTTTTTGCTGTGTCACCCAGGCTAGAGTGCAGTGGCATGATGATGGCTCACTGCAGCCTTGACATCCCAGGCTGAAGCGATCCTCTCATGTCAGCCTCCCGATAGTTGGCACCATGGGTGTGTGCCACCATGCCTGGCTAATTTTTGTATTTCTTGTAAAGACAGGGTTTCACCATGTTGCCTAGGCTGGTCTCTAATGCCTGAGCTCAAGCAATCTGCCTGCCTCAGTCTCCCAAAGTGCTGGGATTACAGGCATGAGCCATTGTGCCCAGCCACTATTGCATCTCTTATGGTGATCTGCAATCAGTCCTCTTTGAGGTTTGGGGTGCCATGAACCACAACCATATAGGACAGAGAACTTAAAACTGATAAATGTTGTGTGTTCCAACTGCTCCATCGACTGGCTGTTCCCCCCATTTCTCTTCCTTTCCTTGGGTCTCCCTATTTACTGAGACACAATAGTATTGAAATTAGGCCAATTAATAACCCAACAATGGCCTTTAAGTGTTCAAGTGAAAGGATGAGTCTCACATCTTTTATTTTAAATAAAAAGCTAGAAATGATTAAACTTAGTGGAGAAGGCATGTTGAAAGCTGAGATAGGTCAATAGCTAGGCCTCTTGTGCCAATTAGCCAAGTTGTGGTGCAAAGGATAAGTTCTTGAAGGAAAATAAAAGTGCTACTATAGTAAACACGTGAATGATAAGAAAGCAACACAGGTTTACTGCTGATATGAAGAAAATTTTAGTGCTGGATCGAAGATCAAATCAGCCACAACATTCCCTTAAGCCAGAGCCTAATCCAAAGAAAGGCTCTAACTCTTCCTCTATTCTGTGAAGGGTGAGAGAGCTGATGAAGCTACAGAAGAAAAGTTGGTTCATGAGGTTGAAGGAAAGAAGCTCTCTCCATGACATAAAAGTGAAAGGTAAAGCAGCAAGTGCTGATGTAGAAGCTGCAGCAAGTTATCCAGGAGCCTGGCGTCTCTAGCTAAGATAAAGGATGAAGGTGGGCTGGTTGCAGTGGTTCATGCCTGTCATCCCAGCACTTTGGAAGACCAAGATGGGAGGATTGCTTGAGCCCAGGAGTTCAAGACCAGCCTGGGCAACATAGTGAGACTCTGTCTCTACAAAATTTTTTTTAAAAAGGATGAAGGTGGCTGCACTATACAGATTTTCAGTGTTGATGAAATAGCATTCTGTTGGAAGAAGAGGCCATCTAGGACTTTCATAGCTAGAGAGAAGTCAATGCCTGGCTTCAAAGAACAGGCTGATTCTCTTGTTAAGGGCTAACGCAACTGATGACCTTAAGTTGAAGCCAATGCTTATTTACCTTTTTGAAAATCCAGTTGTCTTTAGAAATTATGCTAAATCTACTCTGCCTGTGCTCTATAAATGCAACAACAAATCCTGGAAGACAGCACATCTGTTTACAGCATGGTTTACTGAATGTCTTAAGCCCACTGTTGATACCTACTGCTCAGAAAAAAACATTCCTTTCAAAATATTTCTGCCCATTGACAATGCACCTTGTCACCCAAGAGCTCTGATGGAGATGTACAAGGAGATTAATGTTGTTTTCATGCCTGCTAACACAACATCCATTCTGCAGCCCATGGATCAAGAAGTAATTTTGGTTTTCACATCTTATTACTTAAGAAATACATTTTGTAAGGCTATTGCTACCATAGATAATGATTCCTCTGATGGATCTGGAAAAAGTAAATTGAAAACCTTGTGGAAAGGATTTACCATTCCAGTAGCCATTAAGAACATTCCTGATTCTTGGGAGGAAGTCAAAGTATCAACATTAACAGGAGTTTGGAAGAAGTTGATTCCAACCCTCCTGGGTGACTTCAAGGAGTTTAAGACTTTAGTGGAGGAAGTCACGGCAGATGTGGTAGAAATAGTAAGAAAACTAAAATTAGAAGTGAAGCCTGAAGATGTGACTGAATTGCTGAAATCTCATGATAAAACTTGAATGGGGCTCAGTATGGTGGCTCACACCTGTAATCCCAGCACTTTAGGAAGCTGCAGCTGGTGGATCACTTGAGACCAGGAGTTCAAGGCCAACCTGGCGGACATAATGAAACCCTATCTCTGCTAAAAATACAAAAATTAGCCAGGAGTGGTGGCGCACACCTGTAATCCCAGCTACTCGAGAGGCTGAGGCATGAGAATCACTTGCACCCAGGAAGCAGAGGTTGCAGTGAGCCAAGATCATGCCAGTGCACTCCAGCCTGGGTGACAGAGCAAGACTTTCTCCAAAACAAACAAACAAAAAACAAACAAAAAAACCCCAACAACTAGAATGGATGAGGAGTTGCTTCTTATGGATGAAGCAACGAAGAAGTTTCTTGATGTAGAATCTACTCTGGTGATGATGCTGTGGGCATTGTTGAAATGGCAGTACAAGATTTGGAATATGACATAAACTGAATTCGTAAATCAGAGTCAGGGTTTGAGATTATTGTTTCCAATATTGAAAGAAGTTTTACTGTGGGTAAAATACTATCAAATGGCATCACAGGTTATGGAGAAATTTTCATGAAAGGAAGAGCCAATTGATGCAGTAAACTGCACTGTGGTGGTATTTTAACAAATTACCACAGCCACTCCAACCTTCAGCAGCCATCAGCCTGATCAGTCAGCAGCCATCAAGATCAAGACAAGAATGTCTGCTAGCAAAAAGATGACGACTTGCTGAAGCCTTAACATTTTTTAGCAATAAAGTTTTTGGGTTTTTTTGAGACAGAGTCTAGCTCTGTTATCAAGGCTGGAGTACAGTAGCATGATCTCAGCTCATTGCAGCCTTGACCTTCAGCAGGCTCAAGTGATCCTCTCACCTCAGCCTCCTGAGTAGCTGGGACTATAGGCATATGCCACAACATCCAGCTACTTTTGTTTATTTTTTGTAGAGATGGTATCTCACTATGTTGCCTAGGCTGATCTCAAACTCCTAGTCTCAAGCAATCCCCCTCCTCAGCCTCGTTAACTATTAGGATTACAGGTGTGAGCCACTGCACGTGGCCAATAAAGTATTTTTAAACTAAGGTATATTGTTGGTTTCTGCAGACATAATGCTTTTACACATTTAATAGATTACAGTATAATATAAACATAACTTTTATATGCATTGGGAAACCAAAAACTTTGTGTGACTTGCTTTATTGTGATATTTGCATCATTGTTGTGGTCTGGAATCAAATCCGCAATATCTCTGAGGTGTGTTTGTGTCTTAAAGTAGTGTAAACGAAGCAGAAATCACTTAGGGCTAAAATGAACTTAGGAGATTTTCTTGGCTTTATGTATCTACAATGCTAGTGACTTCTCATGCTAGAGTCCCTACCTGACTCAGAGAAAGAACGTTTCCCAGGCTGGGTGTGGTGGCTCACGCCTATAATCCCAGCACTTTGGGAGGCTGAGGCAGGCAGATCACTTGAAGTCATAAGTTTGAGACCACCCTGGCCAATATAGTGAAATTCCATCTGCTTAAAAATATAAAAATTAACCAGGCGTGGTGGCAGGTTTCTGTAATCCCGGCTACTTGGGAGGCTGAGGCAGGAGAATCCTTTGAACCCGGGAGGGTGAGGTTGCAGTGAGCCAAGATCACACCACTGCACTCCAGCCTGGGTGACAGCATGAAACTCCATTTCAAAAAAAATAAAAAAAAAAAAACCCCAAACCAAAACATTTCCCAAGACTTTTTACACTCCAGTGGTACCAAATCTTTTTTTAGTGTCTTCCACATTTCACTTCTTCTATTAACATGGCTGCCTGCGTTAGAATGAAGCAAACAATAAACCCTGAAATTGCAGTTGGGAAGGTCTCCTATGCTTATTGTGGCCAGAGGTATCATCTCAGCCCTGATTGAGGATCTACGATATGGAACAAATAAAGAAGGCCTACACTTCTGTCATCCCAGGCCAGCACCAAAATTCCCTAAGCACCTACATTTTGTATATCAGACAAAAATGTATGCCATCTCTATGGTTGCTTACAGGGGACTATAATTAGCTCCTTGAAAACAAGCAGAGGTCCTGTGAAGATGTAATCTAGAAAAGCCCAGCAATTCTATATTTTGCCTTTAGAAGATAAAATCAGATCCAGAGAATCCAGATATGAAGAATGGGAGAGGAAGATGAAAAAATGTTCTGTCATTTAGAGTAATCTCCAATTGTGTTTAAATATTAGGCTTCCTTATAGAGCATCTGGCCCAGAGCTGTCCAATAGAACTTTCTGTGGCGATGGAAATGTTCTTTATCTGTGCTGTCCAGTATGGAGACCACTAGCCATGTGTGGTTGTTAAGTACTTGAAATGTGGCTAGTGCAACTAAAAAACTTAATTTTTCTTTTTTTATCTTTTTTTTTTTAGTTTTTGTAGAGATGGGGGTCTCACTATGTTGCCCAGGCTGTTCTTGAACTCCTGGCATCAAGCTGTCCTCCTGCCTCAGCCTCCCAAAATACTGGAATTACAGGCGTGAGCCACTGCACCTGGCCCATTTTATTTAATTTTAATCAATTAAGACTTTAGTTCTAGAGATAAATCCTAATTAAAGTTTTAATTGATTAGAATTAAATTTTAATAGCACACATAGCTAGAGGTTACTATATTAGACAATGTGGTTACTGGCCCTTGCCCTGTTAGCTTTTTATACCTTCTAACAATATTTACAAGTTGGGGCTATTATAAAATTGTTCAAAAATTGAAGGCACCAATTTCATTAATCTTAGAGATAAATTTCGTCTGTGAAATTAGATTTGTAATGGGTTAGCAATTCAAGCCTCCGGCTGGGCATGGTGGCTCACGCCTGTGATCCCAACATTTTGGGAGGCTGAGGTGGGCAGATCATCTGAGGTCAGAAGTTCAAGATCAGCCTGGCCAACATGGTGAAACCCCATCTTTACTAAGAATACAAAAATTAGCTGGGCGTGGTGGCGGGTGCCTGTGATCGCAGCTGCTCCTGAGGCTGAAGCAGGAGAACTGCTCAAATCCAGGAGGCGGAGGCTGTGGTGAGCCGAGATCGCACCATTGCACTACAGCCTCGGCAACAAGAGTGAAACTCCATCTCAAAAAAAAAAAAAAAGAAAGAAATTTAAGCCTCCTTATATCAAGGCAAGCTTTTATTGTGAGACTAACGTCAATGGAACATTAATTATGTTTAAGCTTTGATTTTTAAAATTTGTATAAATCGTGCGCTTCAGTGGTGTTGGTTGCACAACGGTGTGCAAGTTCATGTCACCGGACTGTGCACGTAGAAACGGCTAAAATGATGAGTTCTATGTTAAATGTGTTTTACCACAGCCAAAAAATTATATGCTTTGGTTTTAAATTTGGCTTGATTGTGATTGACTTTGGTTAAAATTCCCTCTGCCATAGGCCTTGCTGAGGATCTGGTGCTATATGTTCTTTGGTGAAGCTGACTGGGCTGGTTCATGAGGAGAGATTCCAGTGCTCTTCAGCCTGACCTGGGAGCTGACCCTGCCCGAAGATGTGGTTTAACAGGTTCTAAGCTTGGCTTTTGCTTTGCTCTGTTTTGTTTTTTAAACTTGATGATGAATCCTGAGGTCCCCTTTATGGTTCACACCCTCTTAATGCAGGAAGAGTTACAGGAGTGGCTACTTCTTGAAATGGGTGAAGCTCTCCTCTCTGCTGTTACTCTCACCCGGGCCCTTTTAAGCTAATCTGTGAGCCTAGAAGCTCCTGCCAGGTATTTGATGAGGGCCCCCAGAAGTGATATTTAAGATGTATCGTTAGTCCTGCAGTGTGATCACTGATGAAAATAATGCTCATAGCTCCCGGCACTGGGGCAGAGTCCTGGAGGCCCATGTCTATGAATTGTGTGAGGTGTGTCCTGGGGTGTGATGGAGACACTTGGGGGTGGGGGGGACTTAGGGAGAGATTACTTCTAGCTGGTAGGAACGTCTTTCAATATTTAAACATCAGTGTAGCCAAGTTGGTGCTTACAGCTGGAAATCAATTCTAGAGGAACCCTGGAAAAAAAACTTTTCTAGATAATGGACTTCTAGAATACAGAGACCAAAGACTGAAAAAGAAACTATTCCTTCCCTTGGCTCTCATCAACTTTTGCCTCTCTCTGCCCCCTCCTGCCGTCACTCCCTGTCCCACCTCTAAGGGGTTGTGTCAGGGAAAGCTGGAACTCCTCCCTGTTGCCTGTACTTCTGCCATCCTAGTGTCACTTATTTGAGTTTTAATAGTTTCATTCTCAATGTCTGTTGGGGCCACAAATTAAACCATGTTAGTTCACATTTTGATGGTCAGTCGATAACTTAATCAGTTACTAAAATACTACATACCCAAGGAGTGAAAGGTGGGTGAGCATAAGAAACACATTTCTCATGGCACGGCTCTGCCAAAGCCCTACAGAATCATTTACACATAGGTCTTTGGTTACTAGCCCCGGCACAGAGTTCTGATCTTAAACAAATAATATCTATAATCAAATAGAGCAATGCAATAAAAAAAAAAAGCACAGGTTTTGAGGCTATTCTGAAATCCTGGCCTTGCTATTTGCTGGCTGTGTGACCTTGGCTCCTTGGTCTCATTACGCTTCAGTTCCCCCGTATATAAAATGGACATCATAATGTCTTCCTCTCATTATTGTGAAGTTGAAATGATGTCTCTAAAGTGCCCAGCACAGTACTTATGGGCCATTTTTTTCTTCCCAGTGAAGAGGAGATTTAATAAAAGTGATATTATAAATGCATTTCATTCAACATTTTGTTATAGAAAAAAGGAAGAGACTGATTGCTCTCTGCCAATTTGAACTTCACATATTTTCCCATGATTTGTCTCACAAATGGAGAAGTGTAAAGTTTTATGACTAAATTTTCAGAAATCTATTTCCTGGTTTCTAATTTGAGCCTCCCCAAAGACTGAAGGGATTATACCACAGATGTAGTCAGTTTAGTGCCAGGTGGACTGGTATTGCAGTCAGGTGGATGGGAATTAGACATAGGTATACTGCTATGAGAGCATTAGGTTAAGCAAACACTGGAATAAATTAATTCTCATTTTTTAAATAAAAATTAATTGACACATTTTATTCTGACAGCAGTGCTGTCAGAATAAATGGGTTGATATTTGGGAAAAACCTTAACCTGTTATAAACAGCATATGTGAGTTAAAGACCAAATGCTAATATTATCACTAATTATATTTAGTTTCCTAAGAACAAACTCGGTATGTAGTTGTTTAAACTAAAGGGAGCATTGCTTCCCAATCTCATCTATCAACTGCCTGTGGTTGGAAAATCTATGCCTCTGCTGCATTATTATCTATTTTATATTGTTTGATTTGAATTGAAATGGCCAACACATTGGGATTTTTTATTTTTTCTTTTGTTTTTTTTGAGACAGGGTTTTATGCCATTTGCCCAGGCTGGATGCAGTGGCGCAATCTCAGTTCACTACAGCCTCAACCTCCTGGGCTCAGGTGATTCTCTCACCTCATCCTCCCAAGTATATTTTGTAGAGACAGGGTTTCACCATGTTGTCCAGGCTGGTCTCGAACTCCTAGACTCAAGCAATCTACCTGCTTTGGCTTTCGAAAGTCCTGGAATTACAGGCGTGAGCCACCGTGCCTGGCCCCTGATTTTTTCTCTATTTTTACTCACATGGAAATCTGTAATTTACATTAAAAAATTCATACAAATCTGCAAATTCCAAGTCAAAACATTAAGATGCCAAAATTGGCACAACGAATGTTAAAAGATGATATTTTAAAGGTAATATGCACCTAAAGTAAAATAAATAAATCATAAAAAAAAGAAAGGTAATATTTAATACTGGGGAAGATGTAGTTAGACACGCTTACACCGTTAATGCTAATGTAAATTGGTATAAACTTCTTAGAAGTCAGCTTGTGATATGTACAAAGAGCTCAAAAATGTATATAACTGCCTTTCAGGAATTCTAGATCTAGAGATAAATCCTAAGGACATAGTAAAAGGTACATGTACAAGTATATTTATTAAAGCATTATTTATAATAGCAAATACTGAAAATAGTGGAAATGTTTGCTGTTTGGGAATGTTTACATAAACTATGGCATACTCAAACATGATATTTTTAGAAGAACTTTTAGATACATGGAAAATGCAATCTAATGTAGAGAGAATTTGCAGTTAAATTAGTTAACCAAACAGATATCACCTACTATGTGCTAGGTAGTATCACCAGTGGACAAAGTAAAATTTATGTGTCTTCAGAGAACTTATATTTTAGTTGGGGGAGGGGCAAAGAGACAGACCATAAATAAAAGCCTTAATAAAAAAATGAATTGTATAGTACATTAGAAAATAACAAGTGCTATAGCCAAAAGAAATATTGAACAGGACAAAGGCATTGAGAGTTCTAGAATGGGGCAGTACTGTGATTTTAAGTGGAATAATCCAAATTAGGCCTCATTGTAAAGGCAATATTAGAGCAAAGACTTGAAGGAGTGAGGCCACTAGCCATGTGGAGATGTGGAGGAGAGTTTTAGGCAAAGGGAATAGCCCGTGGAAGCGATACCAGGTAGTATAGGTAGCATGATCTCAATATTGTAAAATATATATGTACATATTTTATTTGTATTATATAAAAAAAAATTTTTAAATTCAAAAAGCTTCCAGCATATTTTCATAATATCTCTAAATTGATCCTGTGATTATTTCCATCATCTTCCCTGAAGGGTAATTATTAAGATTTATTAGTGGTAAATTTTATAAAAGCTAAGTAAGTTTCAGTGACTGTATTCAGATTATATTTGACGGCAGATTTATAATAAGAAGGGAAGAGAAGCACAGCTTTTCCCCTATACGCCTTTTTCACTGGTAACTACTGACTGCTGGTAGAAACCTTAGTTTTTGGAAGAAACAAGATTACAGTTTGCCAAGTATGGGCAGGTCTGTTTGTCTGTCATTTAGTAGGCTCAAAGCAGGTGCTAATGGCAGAAAAGTAAAGTATTTCAAGGAGGATCAGTGAATAAGTGATGTGAATAAATAGTTTCTAATATTCCTCACACCAGAGAGTAGAGTTTAAGACTGTTTACTTAAATATTAGGTTACCTAAATTGCACCTATTCTTCCTTAAAAAGTTGTCTAGAAAGAAGTAAATCACTTTCATTTTTTCAAGTAATATCTACTCAAGTAGAATTTGTAACACTTCTTGCTTTCGGGTAGAAATGTTATTCATCTAATTTTTCAATGAATTTGGTTCCTAACAATAGCGATTTCCCCTTGTTTAAATTTAATTGGATTTATATATTTTTCTAACATTTTTTTGATTATGTCAGCATTTCCCAACATATTTTTGCCTCCCCACCAAAACAGAAAAACCTCAATATATTGTGGCTATGTTTATTTTTTTCCTACAAAAATTAAATAGAAATGATTGGCGCTATCAACTGAACAGTATAGTCAACAATCCAGGACAAATTAATTTGCACAGTACCAGAGAGGAAGCAGAATCTATAAGGAAACAGGTTTCTGTTTTGAAGTTCCCAAAGAATATTATAAACAGAAGAGAAAAAGAAGTGAGCTCAGAAATGATTAACACCCATAGTCCGTGCCAAACACACAAAATCTTTTAAGCCAAATTCCTTTTAAAAGTTTGTAGTTGGCCAGCTTGTGGGGAACATAAATAAGGGCAAAGCAGTAATAGTTGATACTTTTAGATCTATAAATAAATACTTTATACATATATATTTAAAACCCTAAACATTTATGGGGTAATTTAAACACTGCTGTCTGATATGTTGTATGAATGGCCTGCATGTATGCATCATTGTTTAAAAATGCGGGGAAAATTCTTTGAACTGTAGTTTCATATGATGCCCTAGGAGTCAGAGATGGAGGTAATTGGTACATCTTGGAATCAGGGGGCTTCTGTTTAGTTATTTAAATGGGTTACTGAGCACTTTCCTGCTTACTTCTTTCTACTATAAATAAGAAATGTATCATCAGGCACTTTTCTTGACATTGAATAATCCAATTTACTCCACATCAAAACTTTATCTGGTCTTTCAAAAATAATTTCTAGTTTTTAGAATGAGTCTTGTTTTAAGGAGCCTCTTTTAAAAATTACCTTCTGATGCTGGCTAGGAAGCCTAGTTGGGATGATGAAAAATGAAAGTCTCAATGTGTCATTAAGCATGTAACCTACAATTGGAACATGAAGGACTTAGACTTTGCCTGAACTCAGGAAGGGCACTGTTCTATTATTGACAAACCTGAAAGCAGGCTAACCACTTGAGTTTCCCTCTTACCTGTACTGGCTTCATTGTGGAAGTTAATTTGTGCCTATGTCTGTAATCTCTTATGAATTATTTCTGCTCTGAAAGATTCACAGGCAGTAGAATGAGGTTCACAATGCCGTGCAGAGCAAGGAAATGTCATAGCCATTTTGCAGAAAGACAACTGAGCAGAGGCAGTGTCTTATTGGGTTGGAACTTGAATTTGGACCCATGGGAGTACTTCCTAGCCTTGTGCCACACGGTTCTCACTTTCTTTTCTGTGGATTTAGCCACATGGACACGAGTCCTGCATTCTTCCCGCCATGGGAGCATTGGACTTAGCAATTATGTTTGAGCATTATGGTTTTAGTCATCAAATGTCCTGTTTCAGCTGTGGTTTCTCTTTAGTGCATGGTCTAAAAAATTTAAAATACCAATATATAATGATAACTAATTGCTTTTAGTATAATAACTGTTTATGTTTTTGAACCTGAGTTACAAGTCTGGTGGCCTTGCTCTGTTTGTTACTCTGAAGCAAAGTCCACATTTTGGCTAGGGTTTTACCTTATTTTAACCTTCTTCTTTTTATACTCAGCAACCTGCATGGTTCCTGGTGCTCACCAGGTTTTCAGTAACAAAGTGTTTAATGAGGGAGTTGAATTGGTTGAAAAGAATCTGTTTATTCAAACTGTAATGCAATCCACAATTTTGAAGTTTTCTCTTTAGATATAAAAATGCTAAATATCCTACACCACCACCCCAGCTCTCTCCTCATGCATGTTTTAATACTGGCCACCAAAGAGGAGTATAATTTATGAATGGAACTTCTGAAGACATCCCTAAGTAACTTTGGACCTCCTAAAGTGAAACTCTTCTGTAGAGTTAAAATATATAGAATCTTTTCACCTTTAATTGATTGAAATGATGGCGCCTGAAACTATTTTTGAGAATAATTTTGATCTAAAGGGAAAAAATACATGTGTTTCTTCTGAGTGCTGCTTTTCCATTTTCCTAATGGGCTCTTCACTATTGTTTTGTCTGAATGCAGTTTTTTATTTGTGTTATTCCAGACATGGTCCTACCACAAGCATCTTTAAACCAGACATTAATAGCATAGTTCACAGTCATTACTGCCAGTGCTCAAACACAAATATTGCATTTGTGTTTGCAAAAGCTACACATCAGATGTTAATTAAGTGCATTTGGTTTTTTCTTTCTGCTTAAACAATCTGGCATAAAGAATTTACATCCATATCAGTTCACCATAAGGTCTCAACAATATCTAAATCACCAGCCATACAGTATATGATAAATACAGTGTTTCCACACAAGAAAATAACAGAATTGTCAGGAAAACATCAGGCCTGTTATATTTCTCTGTGAAATAATAGCAGTGGAATCTCAGTTTCTTTTCTTTTTGATAAAAAGTATTTAACTAGGAGTAAACACCAATATTTAGAATGATAAAATTTTCATTAAAGAACACATGGAAAGTGAAATCATACCAAAGATTTTTTTCCTTGTTTTTAGCTTGCTTCAGGGCGTTGTGACAGTTGTGTTGGAATAAAATTGGAATTTCAGCCTTGCAGTGAGGGGATTCGTGCTGCCACCAGAGCAGCTGAGTGCCAATCTGAGGGAGGTGGGAGTGGAGCGAAACCGCAAACTGAGAAACAAACTTTCACATCAGGTTTCTAATTTTAGAGCAAAAAGTGGAATTACTTTAATTATATGACATTTAACTAGAAATACGATTTGCTGGGATTAATTATCTCTCTCATTTAAGATACCTTCTTAGTAGGTTTAAATTAACATAAAAAATCAAATTCAGCATTTAAATAAGGTCAATGGGACTGCTGGTTTTAAACACAGAATTTGATTCAGTATAATTGGATCACTGTGTTCGTTTTGACTTGGACAGGATTAAATGGAGGAAATTGGAAAAGTGTGAATTTGGGCAAAAAGAGAAATTTTCTCTTCTTTCTTTCTTCTTCACCCCCCACAAGGGAGAGAAGTTTCCCCACCTTAGAGAGGAAACTACTACCCTGATTAGGTCAGAAACATCTCAGATTCATTAACTGTCTCTGTTTATTCGCTACTTGAATAAGAAATAGTAATAAAACAAAAATATTGTGTAACTAAAGCTTACTAGAAGGATTTAAAATACATATAATAAGGGCCTATTTGAAAAATGATTATTCTATGTTAAATACTTATTTTATTTAAAAGCATATAAAAGTTATTACTGATGTTTAATTTTATTTTACTAGGAAAAAATTAACTTCATGCTTTTGAAGGAATTTTAAAAATAGGAATTTCATTTTAATCAAGTACGTCAGTGTTGGGACACAGAACCGTGTACATGTAGTATTCTTTATTGACCTCTTGTCCTTAGGGCTTCACACCTAAACTTACTTTATCTTTAATAATTTAAATCAGGCAGTGAATTCATTTATAGCAAGAATGATCAACTTTGGAAATTCTACTAACAAGGGGAAGTTATTAGGCATGTGATGGTAAAGGATACCTTGGAATTTGCTGGGTGAGGGATTCGGGAAAAGTCCCATGGCTACAGGGATGGAATGACCTATGTCCTGGGGAGAGCCCCAGGTCCATATGTAGGAACTTCCTTTGAAAGACCTTGCTCCCCCTGGCTGATGAATTGCATGTGAATATCTGAATGTAACTGGGCATATCAAAAGTATGGGACAGTAAAGCGAAATAGTGAAGCACTAAGGGCCTAGTAAGGATTTTGAATAGTTGTGCTGATGTAATCCCCTGCGTTATATACTCTTCAGCAAAACCTGAGTGTAATCCAAATATTTGTTGGAACGATGGTAAAGATATTACCATTCCTTGAGTCAAAATAGGATATGTACACTAGATTTTAGGACATAAGACTATTTGCAACATTACTTGTTGGGGGGTAGAAGAGAGAAAAAAGTTTGGATGTTTTCTATTAATGAATGGCAACATTAGCATTGACAAAAAATTCTAGTTATACTCTGCAATGTTAAAACTGATATAATTCTCAAAGATATTTAGGGTAAGTGATTGGGACATGAGATGATGAGAGAGCGATGTATTGACTGTTAGGAAATTTAATTTTTATGAAATCAGCATATCAGGAAATACTGTAATCTGATTCATTCCTGTAGAATTCCCAGTAGGAAGAGGCCCAGCCTCGGGAGTTGAAATGTTTCATTATGTACATGTGTGGGAAAAAGATGAAATGTGGTTTCTGTGTGCTGATTTTCTGTAAAACATCTATTAGTATGAGAGTAGCCAGGCTAGGCAACAAAGCCCCCAAACCATCGTGGGCTAGGGGAAAGTGAACCCAGAAGGCACTTCGCTGATGGATGCTGACATCAGGAGCAATAAGTTTGAAAGTAGCAAGAAAAAGCAATGACAGTAAAATAATGTTGAAATAGTAGCTAAGGAATGATCACATGTTGAAGATGAGGTCAGCCCTTTATCCCCCATCAATCCCTGCTTAACTTTGCTTTTAGAAATGTAAGGTTCCCCCAAAATGAGGAAACTGCAAATGTAAGCTTTTTATACCAATGCTAATTTAACCAAGTTGTCCATCTTATAATGTAAACTATAATTAGAGCCATATTATTTATGTAATGTGAGCTGCACCGTCCCCAAAGCAGGGAAAAGCGGGACATTTGCCCCTGAGCTCTAGAGTAACAGGGCTCTAGAGTGGCAATGGCCATCTCAGTCTCTTGTGAAGCTGGGGATGGAAGAAAGAGGTGCCTCCAACAGGTTGTACAAGGAGAAAGGCATGAGGTTTATAAATATGTATGAGGGACTCTTGTGTCATTTGACTCCAAACCCTGCCAAACTCACATCATCACAAAACACATGAGTCCCTTTACTCTTCCCAGTTCCAAGGCTGTTTGTTAGTTTTTAGTGACCTCTTTCCCTAATCAAGACTGGTTTTGAGATTCATTTTAATCTAATATTAACCTAATTCAATAATGACAGGTGTGTGTTTGGGAGAGAGGGAGTGGTGGGTACAGAGATATGATTTACTCTTGTCTCTGAGATTCTTAGGCCTGGCACTGAATTCTAACCCCCATGGAGATGGCCTTGGAAATGAATGAAGGTCCAAGGCCTGTTGCTGCTGATGACACTTAGTTCTTAACTGTGCTTTTCTTTCTCTGTTGGTATTTTGAAAAGTTTGAGCTCTTTTAGGAAGAAAAAAGAATCCTTCAGATACTTTTAGAGTAGATAAAGTTATCTGATTATAGCCTAAATACTTCTGTTATGGGAAAAAATTATCTTTAGAAAATTCTAGAGTTGACAATGAGGAATATTTGTATTGTTTTAAAAT
This sequence comes from Ateles fusciceps, assembly GCA_036589455.1. Classification (NCBI taxonomy): domain Eukaryota; kingdom Metazoa; phylum Chordata; class Mammalia; order Primates; family Atelidae; genus Ateles; species Ateles fusciceps. The sequence goes on from JAZHEH010000889.1 coordinate 3,544,575, forward strand.
AAAACCGAGTAAAGGAAATGCCTCCGATTAAAACTAGCTGACGAATAGAAACTTCAAAACAAGGCTTTTGTTCTGCCTCATTAACACGCTTTTCTAATGATTTAGGTGTTGGTGCCAGCCCACATGTGATGAGCTGCAACATTACCATAGATTCTCAAGACATGTGTGCGGGAAGAGAGATCCTAGTGCCATTCGGGGCCCAAATGCAAATGGACTGAAGGGTGTACACGTGATGGCTTTTCCCCACAAGGGACAGATTGAAATAGCCTGCAATGTGGAGAGTTTTGATGACCAAGAAGCTGCAGAAATCTCAGAAGAGTTCCGATATGTGTCTTACAGTGTCCTTGGTGACCAGTTTTCTTACGTGTCTCCTCATTACATAGAAGCTCAAGTTAAAAAGTTGGCAAGCGATAGTGGAATTGGTACTAAAGGGAGAGCGTTAGTTCGATTTACACCCCAAGTGCAAGAACTGTGCTGAATATGCGTAAAGGAAAATATTGGGGAATTCTGGAAGATTCGGGGAGGTGTTTTCATGTGATCCAATCTAAGCCTTCACTGAAATTTTAAGGAAAATCATTAGTCATTATGAAATTTTCTTTTGGGCAGTGAAAATGTGGAGAAATTACAAAGAGCTTAGTTGCAGCCATGTATTGAAAAACTGGAAGCATTCTTTGCGCAACAACAACAAATGTTCACAGGTTATCTGTAATTGCCTTATATTTCCAGTCATCCTTACAACAAAGAGAGAATCTACTTTGTATTATGTGCTAGTAACTTGGGAGAATTAGCAGCTCTTCTGAATCAACTGGGTTAATGGCCATGGTTTCTGAACCATCTTTCATTATTATGAGAATAAAAGATAAAATGGACTTGATTGGATTTTCCTGAATGAACTCTAAAGTTCCATATTCAACTCTCATTTTTTGAGCAATTACTATTTTATTGTTTTTGCTTATTTTTTTGAGACAGGGTCTCACTCTGTCACCCAGGCTGGTGTGCAGTGGTGCAATCATGGATCACTGCAGCCTCTAACTCCTGGGCTTAGGCAGTCCTCCCACCTCAGCTTCCCAAGTAGCTGGGACTACAGGCACACACCACTATGCCCAGCTAACTTGTGTATTTTTTGTAGAGACAGGATTTGACTGTGTTGCTCAGGCTGGTCTCGAACTCCTGGCTAATCATTTTTTAATATGTGCATTAAAAAAAAAAATCAAGACTGGGTACAGTGGTTCACGACCGTAATACCAACACTTAGGGAAGCCACGGCAGACAGATCACTTGAGCCTAGCAGTATGAGACCAAACTCAAACTGGGCAACATGACAAAACCCCATCTCTACAATAACTACAAAAATTAGCCAGGCATGGGTGTGCATACCTGTAGTAGCTACTTGGAAGGGTGAGGTCGGGGGATGTCCTGAGCCTGGGAGGTCAAGGCAAGATCATACAGTGAGCCATGATTGTGTGACTGCACTCCAGCCTAGGCAACAGAATGAGACCCTGTCTCAGGAAAAAAAAAAAGGTACTAAGTGACTAAAAAATGGGAGGGTTATAAAATATAATCTCTCTTTCAAAGCATGATTGTTCATTCTTGCCTGGCTACTTTAGGATGATCTGCTGTTCACAAACCAGATACAGAATTTTGAAATGTTTATATAGGGAGATGGCATGACGGTGTTGGGCATGACTTCAAGGAAGTACTTATTCTTTTGGAATTTAGATGGAAAGTCTAAAGGTTTAGAGAATATAATGCTTTTGAGCAAAGAGAAGGATATTGGTAGAAGAACTTTTATTTGAAAGAAATTAAAATTTGTAGCCTTTTTGTGAGCTAAAAGAAACTATTTGTCAATGATGGCAATTTTAATTAAATCCTTAGTATTTATATTGTTCTAGTATCAGTTGCTTTCCATAAGGCACAGAGAAATGAATTTTTCCACAAATTGTGTTTAGCAAGAAAGACTATGATCTTCTTTAATAAGAGCACAAAATGTGAATTTATTTTAAGGAATTAAAAATAAAGAGGTTGGCTGGGTGTGGTGGCTCATGCCTGTAATCCCAGCACTGGGAGGCCAAGGCAAGAGGATCACTTGAACCCAGGAGTTTGAGATCAGCTTGGTCAATGTAGTGACATTGTCTCTATTAAAAAAAAAAGTTTTTTTAAAAAAGGTTGAACTCAATCTTTTTAAAGGATCCAGTGATCTAATATTTTTTTTTTTACTTACATTTGATTCTTGAATCTGATTGCATTTATGTTATTTCGGAATTCCAATTCTGTATGTGTTTTCTCTGTCAATATGATTACAACAAAGAAGGAAAACGTGGTGGGCTAGGTATGGTTTTCAGATGTAAGGAATTTTAGTTGCTCTGGTGAAGAGAGAAAATGCTGTTCAGCTAGACCTGATGGGCCGGTCTCTCAGTCTCTGAGATCTGGGAAGCAGCAGTGCCTAGATCTTGCCTAGCTTTGGCAGAGGCTGTGTGGCCTGTTAGAAAGAACACCAGGCAGTGGATTGAAGGGCTTGAGTTCAGTCCTTGCTCTTATTTTTTATGTAGCCATAATTTCATTAGCTATGAAATAGGAAAAATAATTCCCACTCCTGACTGGGGGAATAAATATCTATAAGCGGCAATATAAAAATGAAATATGTTATTAATAGTTTTTCCAGATCTATTCTAGAGCTTTGCTTCAGTTTTGAGCATCAATATGAAACAGAGGAGAGGGGAATAAAAGCACATGGTGATGCTGATTCATATTGGCTTGTAGGAAGGGTTGATTCATTTGGCAATTACTTGAATTAACCAAGTAATTCAAGTCACTGCATTACAGCCTGCTAGTTTTGAGCAAGGCCTGTTTAAAACCAAACATCCCTTTAATGTGTACAGTGTTTCAGTTTGCGAAGATTAAAAAAGTTCTGGAGATGGATGGTGGTGATTGGTTGCACAACAGTGTGAATGTACTTAATTCCACTGAATTATACACTTAAAAATGGTTAAAGTAATAAATTGTATGTTATGTATATTATGTTTTATAATTTAAAAAGAACAAAAAGTATGTATTTATTCCATCAAAGTTAAGAAAAAAATACAAAAATCCCCCTCATATCTGAATAAGATAACTTTACTAAGTCCATTGTATTAGTCCATTTTTGTATTGCTTTAAAGAAATACCTGAAACTGGGTAATTTATAAAGAAAAGAGATGTAATTGGCTCATGGTTCTGCAGGCTGTACAGGAAGCATGTTGCTGACATATGCTTGGCTTCAGGGGAGGCCTCAGGAAACTTACAGTCATGGTGGAAGGGGGAACAGTTATGTCACATGGCCAGAGAAGGAACAAGAGAGCCTGGGGGGGGGGGAGGTGCTACATACTTTTAAATGACCAGATCTCATGAGAACTCACTTATTCTCACAAGGAGAGTACCAAGAGGATGGTCCTAAACTATTCATAAGAAATGTACCCCCATGATTCAATCACCTTTCACTAGGCCCCACGTCCAAAATCTGGTATTACAATTGAACATGAGATTTGGGTGGAGACAATGTTAACCAGATCATCCATATGTTCTAAATAAAATGTTGGCAAATTTCTAATGTCTATTAATAGATACAAATATGTAGGACCTATTTTTCCCTTTTAAAATCTGTTATGATAGACTCCGGTGCTCCAGATGAGGTTTAGTTAATGGTTTAAAATAAAGTTGATTTAATATGGCCTTTGATCCAGCTATCTATTTAAAAATAATAATTTACCATGTTTATTATAAAGAAACAATTTTCTTTTTTCTTTTTTTGAGGTAGAGTCTCATTCTGTCACCCAGGCTGGAGTGCAGTGGTGCAATCTCTGCTCACTGCAACCTCCACCTCCCAGGTTCAAGGGATTCTCCTGCCTCAGCCTCCTGAGTTGCTGGGCTTACAGGTGCACATCACCACACTCAGCTAATTTTTTCTTTTTTTTAGTAGAAACAGGGTTTCACCATGTTGCCCAGGCTGGTTTTGAACTCCTGAGCTCAGGTGATTTGCCCACCTTGGCCTCCCAAAGTTCTGGGATTACAGGTATAAATCACCACACCTGGCCAATGAATAGTTTTTAAAACAAGCCCAGACACACCTCTTACTTCTCATTCATATTTGAATTTGCCTTTTCTTTCTCTGTTTTCCTTCTGCCTTTTAGAAAATCTGAACTAGCTGTGAATTGCTGAAGGTGTTCTGGTGGATGGGTACAGTATCATCGCCTCTTCCTCTGCAGGAACTGGCAGAAGCCACTGGGATGCATCTATAGTAACTAAGAAGGATGATCCCATTGGCTTGAGAAAACCTGACAAAATGAACTAACAAATACCCCGACTCATATGCATCTTTTCTCAGACTGGCCTCTTAGAAGCAGACCCACAGTTTGTGCCAATGTTTCGTCAGTATTTGTTTTTTAAATCTTACCACAAGGTGGACATTGTATAGAATATGGCTTCATAGCTCATATTTACCTTCGGTCCTTTTACCAACAATGAAGAGGCCAAAATTTATGTGAACAAGTAGACTACTTTCTATCAACCCCTTTGTGTTTTTATTCTGCCCAACTTTAAACTTTAACTTTTAGTTTCTTAAAAGAGGGATAAGGAAAGCAACAAGCTTAGGCTATGAGGTGATAAGGTTTTGTGTATGGAGTGGTGGGGAGAGGGGGAGTTGTCATTGGTTTCCAGCCTAAATTGGGGTTTGACTCACGATAAATTAAAACTATTTAAACATTGGGAGAGCGGAGTAAGTAAAATATAACTGTGAAATAAAACAAAAGGGGGGTAATATTTTCATTTCTTGACATAATGAAAAGCCTTGCTCTGTAATTGGTTTGTACTGTCTTGGAAGTGGCGTCCGTGGTCAACAAAGGACCACTCTGTGAGAGATCTGCAAGGAATTTATCATTCCCCCTGGCTGAGCCAAAGCAGGCTTGATATACAGTTTTGTTTCGTATAAATATTCTCATGTTACTGTTTACTCTGTGGGAATATGAGGATCTCACTGACAGGCTACGTGCTCCACTGCCTTGCTTTTAAAGGCATTTATTTGACTCTGTTGTTTGTACTTGCCCAGAAACTTCAGAGAACAGCCCAGGAACTTGTTTGATAAGCATCCAGACCGTGCTCCCGGAGTATGTTGTGCTTGGGGGGGGTTAGGAAAGCTTATTGTTTTAAGCAAGCCTGCACATGGCCTCCAAAGAGCCCATTTTTCATAGATAAAACAATTAGGACACCCTCAACAATCTCTTAGAATGCTTCTCCAATGTGCAAGAAAATGTCCTGGTGAGTAGGGCTCTGGTTGAACTCAGACTGCCTTTGGATTACTCTGCCACGTCTTTTGTTCCTATTTGCAGTATAATGTATCGTGAATTAAGATGTGAGATACAGACCTAAACATGGAACTAATTTATTTCTACACTTTTAATGTGGGTGTTGACTTATTGTCTCTCAGCTCCACATTCACCTTTCCATATCCTTTTTTTTTTTTTGAGATAAGGTCTTGCTTTGTCACCCAGGCTGGAGTGCAGTGATCATGGCTTGCTGCAGGCCCAAGTGATCCTCCCACCTCAAACACCCAAGTAGCTGGGACTACAGGTGCACACCACTACACTTGGCTAATTATTTTTATTTTATTTTTTTAAGACAGAGTTTCACTCTTTGTTGCCCAGGCTGGAGTGCAGTGGCATGATATTGGCTCACTGCAACCTCCACCTCCTGGATTCGAGAGATTCTCCTGCCTCAGCCTCCTGAGTAGCTGGGATTACAGGCACATGCCACCATACCCGCTTAATTTTTTGTATTTTTAGTAGAGACAGGGTTTCACCATGTTGGTCAGGCTGATCTCAAACTCCTTAACTCAAATGATCTGCCCACCTCGGCCTCCCAAAGTGCTGGGATTACAGGGATGAGCCATCGTGCCCGGCCAATTTTTAAAATTTTTATGTTTAGTAGACACAGGGTTTTGCTATGTTGCCCAGCTGGCCTTGAACTGAGCTCAAGCAGTTCTCCTGCCTTGGCCTCCCAAAGTGCTGGGATTACAAGCATGAAGTGGTCCCATTCTCTGCTTTCTGATACGGGGACTCTGTAAACCACATTTCTTCTTTGCCAGTCAGTTCCCGATTAGGCTCTGCCAATATGGGGTGCTGGACTGGGGAGGCTGCAGGGGTGGAGGCTGGCGAGGGATTGCTTCTTCCTCTTGATCTCCTGTTTCTAGCAGCCCCACCTCAGCAGTGGCTCTTCACCTTGATGGTGGCTGTTAGTTCCAGGCTCCAGCTGTTCTTCCCCCCACGCCCCCCTGCCGACACTTCTCAGAGCTTGCCCCATTGTACTCTTCAGAAGCCCCAGCATCTGGGCAGTGCCACCTCCTCAGATGCCTGAGCCCCAGCTCTGCAGGGCCTCTCCTTTTAGCTTCTAGGCTCTGAGAACCCCTGCCTTAGTGAGTGGTGCTTCCTGCAGTTACAGCTCTGTGATCCCATGCTCTCTGTTTTGCTTTTAAAATTCAACAACTGTTGACAATTTTTTTTTGTCATCTCTTTTGAAATACTTAGTGTGGTTTTCCCGATTGGGTTTGGACTGGATTCTGTCAGAAACAAATCAATCAGCAGACCAAATGTGACTGGGGGAAATGGAGAGGGAAAGGAGACGGCAGAAAAAATTCATTGTGAACGTAGCTCCTCACAAAACAGCCCACGCATGGTTACTCTCCTTTTCTTCTCGTTTGCACATTATTCTCTTATCTCACTGTCTTCTTACCGTCAAATTTGCAGTTCCCCTTGGCATTCTTGCTATTTTTTCCACTGTTAGGGAGTCTGAGTGTTGACTTGAGGTGCGGGGTGGGAAATGCCATGGAAAGCCATTGGGCCAAGTTTTCCAAAGAAGGTCGTTTGTGTAGTAGGTGATTTTATCATTTGAAATGTAAACTAATGTAATGTAATAATTAAAAAAATTAAAGTCTTTTCAATCTTATAATAGTTATTTGTCTTTTCTTGTAAAGCCATCTTTACCTGCCATGTAGATGATGATGCTTTTTATCTGGCGGTAGGACCCCAGCCAAACACCTTTCCCAAACCTCTGGGTACCATGCTATCAACTTTTTCTCAGGAAGCCCCATCTGCAGCCAGTCAGTTTCCTAACTTCTTAGGTACCTGTATCTCCATGAAGACTAACTGCTTTGGAAAAAGTAATCATGTGGATGTAGTTTAGTGAGGACCCATTGTTACAAAACTATATCGTTTCTAGTAAGGATAAAGGATTTTTGGTAACTGATTAATATTAATCTGTGTCTATCCCCAAATTCTTTTTAGTAGTTCGTCTTCATGATATCCATTCTATTATTTCACAAAGATAAAAGGAAGATAAAATAGCAAGATATAGGAAAAGTCTTGGGTGAACCCTTTTGGCATCATTATTTGTAGCTATCTTTTACTGAGTATCAGGTAAGTGTTAGTTATTACATGATTTTCCCTCTGACGTATGTGACTAAAGTAATAAAATTCCCTAAGTTCTCTTAGCCTATTGGGTCAACCAGGAACCTCCTCCTACCCTATCCCATACCTGTAGGTTTATACCACTGCCCTAACCTAAACAATACCCCTTGGGCTGGGCGTGGTGGCTCATACTTGTAATCCCAGCAATTTGGGAGGCTGAGGTGGGAAGATCACTTGAGCTCAGGAATTCAAGACCAGCCTGGGCAACATCGTGAGCCTTTGTCTCTACTAAAAATAAAAAATTAGCCAGGAGTGGTGATACATGCTTGTAGTCCCAACTACTCAGGAGGCTGAGGAGCAAGGATCACTTGAGCCTGAGAGATCAAGGCTGCAGTGAGTCATAATTGTGCCATTCTAGCCTTGGTGACAGAGTGAGACCCTGTCTCAAAAAACAAAACACAGCAACAACAACCTTGGACCCACATCCTCAGGTCTCCAGGTATCTCCTCCTAGACCTGATGGGCCTTCACCTCTAGTTTGTTGTGTTCCAGTTAGAGATTGTACATCCAGTTGGTTGACCCACCCCTCTGTGGCAGTTTTATAAGATGGTCCATGCAGGATCCTGAGACTTCTTCCAGATCTTAGGCCTCTCTCCAGTGCTTCTTTACTCTTTCCTCTTTTAAAATTTCTTCTAGAACTTTTTTTTTTGAGACAATCTTGCTCTTCACGCAGGCTAGAGTACAGTGGTGTGATCATGGCTCACTACAGCCTCAATCTCCCAGGCTCGAAAGATCCTTGCGCCTCAGCCTCCTGAGTAGCTGGGGTTACAGGTACATCAGCACAGCTGACTAATTATTTATATTTATATTTTTAGTAGGGATGAAGTCTTGCTATGTTGCCTAGACTGGTCTTGAATTCCTGAGCTCAAGCGATCCTCCTACCTTGGCCTCCCAAAGTCTGTCTTTTACTCTGTTATCATATTTTGAATGCTTGCCCATTTATTCCTTTTTGTACCTGAAAGACCTATTAGCTTCTAGTTTGGTGACTTCCTCCTCTGGACTCTCAGCACCTCCTCTGTAGGACAGTGCATTTTGTGCTGTTAGGCACAACCCTCTCTCATCAAGTGAGAAAGTGGAGGATGAACTGCACATCCCCAGATTTCTCCCAGATGAATTTCTCTGAGTTGGGCCACAAACTTGCTCTGACTCATTGAGAGATGCCTGAAATCACTCTCACTATATTGAAATAGCCAAGTCAGCCATAGGACCCAGAGTAGTCCCAATCAGTATTTAAATCAGGGAGGAAAATTGCCATCAGGTGAGGTCAACACTGCTGCTAGAACCAGGGTGGATGTGGATCGTGCAGCCAATGCTCCAGAACTCCTGGCTGGCTAACCATTCAGTCACTTGGTCGTTTCTTTTACTTTTAATTCACATCCCTACATTTTATGCAATTTTAATTTATAGACGTGACACATTGACTTGTTGCAGGGTTTTATTGATGTTGTTTGTTTTGCTGGCTAGACTGTAAAGTCCCTGAGGATGAAGCTTCATTCACAAATATTTCTTGAGCTCCTACTGCATTTCAGCAAGAGCAGATTTATCATTATCCTAGTGATACATAAGACTTAGGGGCCCTCACTTGCATGGAGCCCTCGTAAGTCCTGGGTAATATGTTCACAGGCCCTAGTAATATGCTTACATGGTTGTATGATTTTGAAAAATGTGCACAAGTTAGATATTTTAGGCACAATCTGTTGATACTGCTCTCTCTTCCCACCTCTATTTCTTTGTTATACTTCCTCTCATGATGAGTGGTAGTGGAGCAGCTAGCATTGGCTTCATGAGCTTGCAACCTGTGCAACAGCACAGGGTCCTATGCTTGGTTTAATATTCTGCTGTTACTTTCAGGAAATTCTAAATAATTTTTTCTGATTCCTTTTTCTTTTAGAGACACAGTCTTGCTCTGTTACCCAGACTGGTCAGTGGCATGATTATGGCTCACTGCAATCTCTGCCTCCTGGGTTCAAGTGATCCTGCTACCTCAGCCTCCAGAGTAGCTGGGACCTCAGACACACCTGGCTAATTTTTTTTTTTTTTTGATAGATATAGTCTTACCATGTTGCCCAAGCTGGTCTCGAACTCCTGAACTCAAGAAATCTATCCGCTTGGGCCTCCCAAAGTGCTGAGATTACAGGTGTGAGCCACTGCACTTGGCAGAGACCCATATTTTTATTTTGCACTGGGCCCCATGAGTTACATGGCTGGTTCTGGGAGTTGCTCTGGACATTTTTGGACCCAGATAAAGGGGAAGTTGAGTTGGGAATATTCATGTGGTTCATAGTCACATCCATGTGTAAAGAAGTCATTACCAGCTCTTCCAGTGTAGGAACGGTTCCCAGGAGGAGTACTCTTGCCCTCTGTGATGGCTCACTCAGTGCTGTGACTCACAAAGCAGGGCCAGAGGGCCATCACAGATGAGTGTGTCCTCTGGTGCTCAGCATCAGAAGTATGTAAGAAGTGGAGGAGAAACAAGGGTAAAGAAGTATGCAGCCAGAAGCTAATCTGTACAAAATCTTTCCAGTCATTGGCAGCATAAGGTTGTAAGCAAACGATGTGGCTTTTAATAATGTTTTTCCAATACAGAAGCTATACTGCAGTTGTGTATATGTTGATGTAGTATATACAATTACAAGGATACCAGATTATTTCATTTTTATGATAATCATAGGAAACAGAATTGATCAGAATTTCTGTTTCTGGAGGAACAGATCTGTGGTGTAACCATAAAGAATAAGCATGTCCCGTGGGAAGTTGCATGTTGGGAAAGTTGTATCCCAAACATTAATGATTAAAAACACATTTCTATCAACCATTCCAAAAAAAAGAATGTATTTGTTTTATATTCTGTTTATATAAAATGACAGATTACTATCATTTGCATAGGTGACAAAAGAGTATGTAGCCATAAAAGTTTGGAAAACATGTATGGCACTATACAGATAATAAGAATCTATTATTTTTCTGGAATTCACAATAATTACAGTATTTCTGTGTTTTAAAAAATGTATAGTTTGTTGTAATTTATTTTCTCATTCTAAATTCACTTACAAGCCTATTTTGGGGTTATTTTTAAACATGGTGCTCAAAATAGTGTAAGCTTTAGGCTTCACGGAACCTGGGCCTGGCCTTGTGCTGAACACACGCCGAGCGCTTGCCATGTCGTTACTTTATTTAGCTCTGCAACATGCCTCCGAGAGCAATACTGTTCCCACTCTGCAGGTACAGAAATGGAGGCACAGAGAAGTTAAGCAACTTCCTTGAGGTCATACATCTCATAAGTTGCAGGACCAGGTTTCTGTATACGTTTGTCCTTTTTGAAGTCGACTCTTTACCCTTCGCTCTCCAGTTCCTAGAGTAACAATGTCATTTCCTCAGAAAAGTCTCCTGAGAGCTCCAGGGTAGGTTATACGCTCCGTTATGCCTGTCCTTTCTTTCCTAGCTCACATCACAATTAATTACTAAAGTGATTATACTGTGATTATTGTATAATTACAGTGTATTATTACACTGTGATTAGAAAGTGACTATCCAGTAACCTCCATGGAGGAAGCTGTCTGTTTTACCTGCAGCGTGGAGACTCTGTGTATTCAGTGAATAATGCCTTTAGGTCGACTAATTTTTGGACGCACCTTAGAGCAGCTTCTTGCTTCAAGCACTTTCTTTCTCACCTTTCTTTCTTCTCAGGAAAGGAAGGGTGTGGGAATGGCAAAACATTCAGGCTCAGAACTAACACCCAAGAGCATTAGAGTTGTGCAGTTGATAACGTAGAGATGTTATCATTTATGCAGTCATACCTTCGTATGGATTGCCTGGTACCAATTTCAGGTACCAGAGATCCATGGGGGCGGGACATTCATGCCTAAAGGGCATCTGTTTCATAGCTTTATATTTTTGTAAACTGAGTCATCTTAAAATGGGGGACCACCTGTGTTCAATTTTCTCTGGAATGAGCTGCTAAATTCTCTTTTACTCTACTTCAGATGAGGTTTTCTGGATGACACCATCTGGGAAATGTCACTTTGATTAAAGTAAATATGCAGCATAGTTAACACTGGGAGCCTATTTGAATTTCTCTAAGTAGCCACATCTACAGAAGCAGAAGGCAGCCGGCTCTCTGGGCTGGGAGAACTTGAGAGAGATGCGTTCCACGGTTTGGTGTCAGTCGAGTGGCAGTGTGCGGCCAACTAAGCTCTGAAGGATTTTGTGTATTTTCCTTTTCTTACCATTGGGCTATTTTTTTTTTCTTTTCCAGTTTATTTTGACATGAAGAAGAAAATATATAAAAATAAAAAACTCAGCTTTACGATTGCCAAGTTTTTCTTTCAAACTAAGAAAAGAAACCAGTTGTTGAAAAATATGATGAATGGCATCCTTTGTTTTATTTTCAGTGTAGCACATGAGGGCACTGCCATTGGAATGGGGCCAAATTCCCCAGGCAGGAGGGAACCTTGGGCTGAAAGGCGGCCTAGTGATTTTGGAGGCTGGTGTGTCAGGATTTCCTCTCAGCTGTTACAAATATCTCTCTTCTTTCCACAAGATTTCCTCACAGACTCACCCCCTCCCATCCTTCAGGCATTCCTTGTGTTTTCAACACTTGCTACTGATGAGGATGTCATCTATTTGTAAGAAAACGCCATTGGTACAATGTGGGGCTTTCAGCATTTACGTTGTGGTTTTCCCGACTTCCACAGCTGCTGACTTGTTTGGCTGTGGGATCGTGTATCGTTGAGGGCAACAGTCAGTAGTTAATGTGTAAGCAATCCGTAAGACTGTTAGCATTATTCTCCTTATTGTTGTCTTGTCACCAAGTGGTTTGGGAGAACCAACCGGAGGGAGAGTCTAAGTTTCCTGTTCTGAAAGTCAACCTCAAGGCAGTTCCCTTCTGATCTCTGTCTACCACTCACATGGTGAAATGAAGAGGAAGGAATGGATGAGAAGAGTCATGCTACTCTTTCAAGGAAGTGAGGGAAATGTCTCAGATGCCTTGAGATCATCCACATATGTCCCAAGAAGTGAAATCTAAACTTGCTCTGAGGACATAGGTGAACTATACCTACACAAACCTGTAGCACTTTTCCAATTTGGAAGCTCCTTCTGAAAACTTTATGCACTTTGACTGTGGTATTTAACTCATTTATTATAAATTTTGTTTGCAAGGGTATTTTTCTCACTAGACTGTGAGATCTTTGAGGACAGGGCTGTTTTATTCCACTTGGTCATTCCAATGCCTGGGTCTCAGAAAATCTTTCCTAAATAAGTTAACGTGCCAATAGTTGAATTCTAAGCCCTGGTGTTGAGTCAGAAATAGACAACCCTCTAGGTATAGATGGTTTAATCATTTATTGACTGGCTTCAGGTTTTGTTGCATGAAGTTGAGATACATTTATGAGGTACGGTTAAAGGAAATAGCTGTTCAGAACTTTTAGGGAATAGAAAGTCTGGCTCAACTTATGTATGAGGCTGGGGAAGAGGGGTAGAGACACCAGAATTTCTCATAAAGACAGACATAAAATAACTCAAGAATGCAAACACCTGACTTACTTCCTGTGGAAACGCCAGTGAGAAAAAGTGTGAGTTGGAGCTCCTCACGCCTCTTCCTGTTGTCTTTACTCTGAAATTCAGGCTGTCTTTTAAATGCCCCATGATCTACTTGTAAACTCTTTAAGCAAAAACGATGCCAGGTTCTGTTCTGTGGCTACCAGATTGGAGCTTTTCTCTCCCGGCTTCATTCAGTTAATTGAGCTGTGCTGGAAGGTTCAGTAATTTATTCTGTGGAGTCTTTCTGTGCAAACAATTCCAGGCTGAGGGAAAGAGACTTAGCTGAATCTCTCAAACACTTGAAATGCAGAATTTATGTTTTGGAAAACACAAGTGAGTCAGTGTCCTCAAATGTAATCAATAAAAAACAGTCTCCATCATCAGCTTTTCATTAACTGAACTTCGAGTGCCTCCTTTTATTGCTTTTTACATGTTTACAGTATCTCATTCTTTCCTTGACTCTGGATTTTCACACCATATGGCCACATCTTTAAGTCATTTTTCAGCTGCTCTATTAAATAGTAAAATGAGATTCAGAACAGATTTCTTTGATTTTAAAATAGCATTTTGGGGTGTGGACTTTTTTGTAAATAAAAAAGAATTAAGGCACTCAAAAGCATGAAATTTCAGGTATTTCTACCCAGACAGTGTAATATGTAGCTTTCTGCTTACTTAGAATAAATGTATGTTTATCTCGTGGAATTTCACCTGCTGCATAAATGGACTCATTCATTCTACATATTGAAATTCATTTCTACTTAAATAAGATTTAGCCTCCACTGTTGCTAATGAACATAGATTGAAAATGAAATTGAAAGTGTATCTTTAAAACAATTCAATATTAGACTGTATTTCTCATTAGAAATGATTGCTGTTGCTTATAAGCATCCATACTACATGTCGATAATACTCTATTGCTGTAATTGTGGTGGTGATTCTACTATTTGGGATTCTTTTATGTTTTACTTTTTGTCTGGGTTATTTAGTGGTCATTTCCTTGAGAAGTTGCAAAGGAAGATTGTGACTGCCAACATTTGGATCTCACAGTTTAGAGCTGGTCAGTGAGGGCTTAAGGCATATGGTCCTACACCTTAACACAGTTTACTTTGTAAAGGGTTAGACATATTTAAAAGACTATTAAGTATTTACTACTTGTTTTCTGAGCCAGAAAGGACACTTTGGTGTAGGTTGAATGGGATTTTTTTAAAGGATACTACTTAACAAAAGGAAACCACTGCATGAGCAAATTTTGTAATATGAGTAAATTTGCCATTGATCCAGACTTTAGCAGCAGGGACTGTGTCAGTCACAATTAATCAGCTTATGAGTATATGATTCGGAATTTTCAATTATCCTTTAAAATCTGGACATCGACTTGAAAAAACGACTGATCTACAGTGGATTGTTTAATGTTAAAACCAAGTGCACTCAACATCTGAAGGTCAATAGTGTCTTAATTGTAATTCAATAAAGTCAATTTAAAGTGGTATACAATTTGTGAGTGTTATAAACACAGTCCACATATTTTTGACTTCAGTGGCAGTATTATTTGCTAGAGAAACATGCTTCAGTTGAGGATAAGTCCATTGGATGTTTGTATTTTGACGACTATCAGTATTTTAAAGTTCATTACTTAGTATGATACATAGGAAGATAATAATTTAGAGCAACTATTCGAAATAACTCAGGTAAAATTCTGCTTTTACTTGAAATACTCTGGCATTATTCATTGTTTTATTGTCACCGTGATGAACTTGCACAGAATTTTTAAGCAACAGTAACAAAAAAGTAAAACCTTGTTTTTAATTTTGTTTAAAATTTTAAAATCGGAATCACTTCTCCATGTTCTTATTGTATTTTTTCAATGACATATATCTCTAGAAGACATAGTTGATATCTCCTAATCTGTTGTATATCATTTCTAGAATGTAAAGATTGTCTCTGAGGCCAAAATTAAGAGGCTGCATCCTTTCCACATAGCAAAATCATCACCCCTCAGCATTTACTAAGTATCTAACACTTAATGGTGGCAGAAAATGTTATAGACATGGCACTTTTACCTAAGAGCTTGAACTTAAGAGAGAGAGAGCACTTACTGAAACAAGAAGGGAAATATGAATGACAGTGAGATATAGACAGTACTTTGACAGATCGGAAAGACAAACATTTCTCAAAATCTCCACTGTCATTTTCAACTTTAAGGTCAGCACAGAGGGTCCCCCCTGCTCCTTGAATGAGATCCATTAGAAGTTTTGGAAGAAGTGCCAGCCTTCTGGTGTTTTCAGATCACTGTCTGGCAGGAAACAGTTTATTATTTTGAGAAAATCACTTACTTAAAAAATATTTGTTGATCTACTGTGTACCAGTCAGGTTTATAAGAAGCAGAGCTGTGAATAAGACAAAGTCCCTGGCCTTAGGGAGCTTGCTTTCTAGTGGCAGGAGACAGGCAGTTTACAAATCAAAAGAAATAGAAAAATGTTCATGTGATGGAAATACCATGTAGAAATATGAAGTAGAATAAGGAGGACATTTTTGTAAGGTATTCAGAAAAGCCCTCGTTAATAAGATGCCTTCTGAGCAGAGAGAAAGATAGAAAGAACCACATGTGTTTGTATTGGGGAGAAAAGTGAGGCATCGCAAGCAGCTGGAAGAAACCTGTGATAACTCTTCTCTCTACAGCCACTCTGCATTCAGCCATCATGCCTGACCTAGCCTAACAAGTGGGTAAGAGACAAATTACAAGATTACTCAGGTCAAAGGGTCTCTTATTCTCCAGTCACCACCATACTGGAAAAGTAATTTCATCAGCTACCACTTATTGAGTACCTTGTATGTCAGGCATTGGGTTGGGCATTTTGCAGCAGTCCAGGTCAAATTTTTATTATTTCCTTTTCTCTAATAGGGAAACTGATGCTTAACTGAAGTTAAATGACTTTCTCAGGCTCACATGGCTTTGAATGGTAAAGCCAGAATCTGACCTTGGGTGAGTCTGACTCCAAAGTCCCTACATGTTGTTGCCTCTCCAAGAGGGTAAGGTGTCTGGGAGGACAACAACATGAATGCATTGTTATTATTATTATTTAAGACAGGGTCTCGCTCTGTCTCCCAGCCTGGAGTGCAGTGGTGTGATCTTGGATCACTGCAACCTCTGCCTTACTGGCTCAAGCAGTTCTCCTACCTCAGCCTCCCAAGTAGCTGGGACTATAGTTGCATGCCACCATGCCCAACTAATTTTTTGTATTTTTTGTAGAGACGAGGTTTCACTGTGTTGCCCAGGCTGGTCTCCAACTCCTGGACTCAAGTGATCTGCTTGCCTTAGCCTCCCTAAGTGTTGGGATTATAGGCATGAGCCACTGCTCCTGGCCATGAATGCACTATTATTAAAATATCCTCAAAATGTGACAAATGTTAATGTTCTTAATTTAATGAGAATGACTGAATTTTCTCCAGAAAAAGTCAGAATAACAAAAGGTTACCAGCCTCTGATTGGAGTAATTGAAAGCTGCAAGCTTTTATACCATAGAGAAGCAGAAACGTGGTTATTATCTAGTACATTTGGAATCTTTGGGCCACTGATCCACGTAATCCATCACTCCTTTCTTCCTTCAAGTGAGAAATATTTGCTTTGACCACAGTGCTTTTTTATTTTTAAACTTTTGTGTAGGAATGCTGGTTCTTCTATGCAAATATTGCCAGCCCACTATTATGAATAAAAACCACCCAGTTCCTTTCAGGAGCATTGGAAATATATTAAAAATTTTCTGGCTCTTAAATTTTCCACCAGTCTGTACTCAAATAGATAATATTAATAAGATTAATATCCATTACTATTCATCCAGAATTATAAAATTTCAAGGTATCTGTGTTTTCAATGGTGAAATTTAGAGTAGTTCTATTCATCTAAGAGACATCAGAGTCCACTAAGGTGCTGACTCATTTGAACATCAACATATGGAAAAGTGATCTTCAGCTGGGATAATTAGAAATGCAGCTTTTACTCTTTATGCCACTCCTTTCTATAATGTTTTGGTCCTACACTTTGAACTAACCTTGTGGAGAAAAAAATGATAATGAAGTGAAGTACACGTATAATGAGTATCTGTTAAAATAATGACTCTGGAAAGAAACTAAAGTTTAATGCAGCACAGGAATTTTCCCTACTTTTTGGCGGATTCACATTACAGCTGGTCTTAGGTCATGGCCTAGGTGATTGTGAGTTCTTGATGTCAATGCCATATGTTTAAGGGAGAATATCAATTCGATAGCCATTTTCTTTACTCATGTGTGCTATGCATTTATTGTTACACTGGGACTCAGCTTTTTTAAAAAATGAAAATGTCTATATCAAAAAGTAGTCTTAGATTTTTCATTGTCTAGATCAAATCATGGTTAGCTTTGAAGAATGGATGATTTTGTGGTGAAAATTCATAAGAGAAAAATGTCTATATAAATGCACTGTACCAAACTTCAAAATACTCTTATTCCTTTTTTGTTCTCCAGTTCAGTTTTGGTAGCTTTATTATGACTCCTTATTGATGATGGGTAGTCATATATATTTTATGTTTCTTTCATTTGCTTCTCAAGTAATGCCCCCCTCCTCCGTCTATTCTCAGGAAATTTGAAACTAACCCTCAGAAGGGGTTCTGTTGAGGACTAGACAAGAATTATGCCTTGGATTATTTATGCTTTATTCACATCTCACCTACTTTATTATTTTTCTGATCTCATGTATTATTTCCATTTCCACTGGTCTCATTATGTTTCTAAGGGAACTTTGGGTATAAAGATACTTGCAGGCAATTAGAGATGTTAATTGCATATGTATAAGAGCAGCAATTAGCATCAAGAGCTGTTTCTAGTAGGAGGAAGGAACTTGGGTCCTTGTAGGGAGATGAAGAGAGACTCATATCACTAGTTTCCCAGAAGCATTTTGAGGTCGTTGTTTTTGTGTGTATGCTCCCTAATCTATCCATTAAGTACAAATCAGAAAATTATACATTTAATACATATTTGATAATACAATGAGAGTCTAGAGGGAAAAAAAGAAACGTTCCTCAATTTAACCAGTATTGATGGTTAAATTGCTTATGTTTGGTACTAGGATATTTGGAAATTACAAAAATACCACCCACAGTTTCTTGCTTTGGATACAAAGGGTGCACATGTGGAGTCATTAGAAAGTAATTGGAAGCAGTGCAGAGACATGAGGAGATAAATCTCTACATTGGGCATAAGTGAACTGTATAGATAAGAAGTCATCAGAGGGAAATACAGTCAGTTTTGCAAGAAACAGATTAATGAGATGGATGAGAATATTAAAGAGTGAGGTAACATGGGCAAGAGCACAGAATGGGAAATAAATGATGCCTGAGTGGGTAGTTGGTAGGCATGTATGTAGACAGGCACAAAAGGTACATAAATGACTGGGCTTTGGTTTTGCCCTGTTTGCTCACAACCAAGGAGGTAGAAGAATATACAACTTCCTTAGTACCAGTGATAAGGACAGAAGGTAAGAGCAAAAAGTCCTTTGTTGGAGGCAGTCAGGGAAGGCTCCTCAAAGGAGGATGTAACATTTGCAGGATGATGCAGGGACTTTGGAAGGGGATAGCAGATTTGGTTGGATAGTGTCATCTCTGGTGAGAAATAATCTTCAATATACTTTAAAATCTAGTATCATTTTTAAATTTACCAAAAGACCTGCTACTTTAGGAGACTTGATTGCACAATTGCTTTAGGGATTCATATTTCAAATATTTGTGAAATTTGAATCATTAAGAGTGATAGAAAAATTATAAGTTTTCCAAAATTTTACCTGCCACCATTTGTTTTTTCTTTTCAATGAAATTTAGTGTGAATTTTTTTACACATAAAATTGAATGAAAAAGGCAAAACAGAGGAAAAGACAAAATTCATAGTGCAAAATATTCTATATTATTTGTTTACATATTATTTTCTTCTAAAGTGGGTAACGTAGCTAATTCTTTTAGTACTTTTATGAAAATTAGCTCAAATAAGTGATGTAATTTATAAAAGGTGATACTATATGCAAATGTAGTATATACTATAGCAGTAGTATATACAAATAGGTATATACACATATGCATATGTATTTTTGAGTGGGGCACATTATATTTGCTTGTAGTCTCTCTCCTCACCTTGTACTGCACCATCAAAAATTTTTCTTTATACTATTAGTCCTTTGGAAACACAGTTATCAAAGTAAACAAAAATAGATGGCCTTGACTGCATAACATTATATGGATTTAACATAAATTTTATATTATGTACAATGACACTATTAAATGTGTTAATACAACACATAAAATGACCAATTCTCTTTAAATTTTAGTGTTTAGCATATTTGTTTTGATTGTACGTGTGGGAGCTGTGAGAACAGCTCTGCGAAAATGCTTTGCAAGTTACCATAGTGACTAAATTGTAGTGCTTTATGATGTTGTCTTTCCCCTGGGTCTTAATTCAGTTGCATGCTTTTTAAATCATAATCCAATAGTTGACGTTTAAATTTTTCTATTTTTAAAAAACTGTATACACATACAGGTTTATAACTTTATTTAAATGTATAATTTGATTATATTACACATTCTTCAAGTAAAATCTTCATTTTTCCTTTTTCTTCTTCTTTTTCTGGGTTCCCATATCTCTTTTCTCCTTCCTCCCCACCCCCCGCATTGATCCATGTTGGTATCTTTTTATTTTTTCCTCTATTTTCATACAATTATATACAATTTATGTACGCATGTACAAAAAGAAAGCAGGATTTTGATAAGCAGGATTTCATGGAAATAGTTCTGAATTAATTGATATGTAGTCGTTTCTATCTATTTTTCAATGGCTTCTTAATGTTTCATGTTGTAAATGGGCCGTAATTTAATCACTTTGCTTCCATTTTTGTAGTATGAATAATTATTTAATAAAGATCAAGAAACCTGTGTCTTCACTTGCCAGTGGTGTTTTTATGTCTGTGGGATAGGTTTGAAGAAGGTGAGATTGCAGGGTCAAAGACTATATATTTTAAATTTTTATAGAAATTGAAATTACTTTTTGAAAGAATTGTAACACATCACATTTATACCCAGCAGTATTTGTATCTTTATCCCATGTGTCTGCCAGCAGTAGTAACTAAATATAATTCTCTTTAATTTTTGCCACTCAATTAGGTGTTAAGTAAAGTTTTATTGTTACTTTAATTTGCAGTTTCCCAACTATCAGTGAATTTTCTGGTTGACAATTTGGATATGTTTAAAGAATATGTTTGTTGAAAAAATGTATTTATTTAAGAGTTGCCTCCATTCATATCCTTGTCCATTTATTTGATTTTTATCCTTTTCTTATCAAATTGTGAGATCTGTTTGTATATTACAAAGATACCCCTTCATATATCAACTCTGATGCATTTTTTTTTTCTTATAGCCACTGTGTCTCTTTTGCCTTTCAAGTGTCTTATGGTATATAGATTTTTTTTTTTTTTACAGTCTTTAAAAAGTGTTTTAGTATAAAATTATCTAATTCTTTTTGAGACGGAGTTTCACTCTTGTTGTCCAGGCTGGAGTGCAATGGCGCGATCTCGGCTCACCGCAACCTCTGCCTCCCAGGTTCAAGCGATTCTCCTGCCTCGGCCTCCCGAGTAGCTGGGATTACAGGCTCTGCTAATTTTGCATTTTTAATAGAGACAGGTTTCTCCATGTTGGTCAGGCTGGTCTCGAACTGCTGACCTCAGGTGATCCGCCTGCCTCGACCTCCCAAAGTGCTGGGATTACAGGCGTGAGCCACCGCGCCCACCAAAATTATCTAATTCTTTCTCTTCCCATCCTCACAAAAACAAAACTTTGTCAAAATTCTAATCGAAATGACATTACACTTACATAACTGATATTTTAAATGAAATTAAGTACTCCCAACGAAGAACCTGGTATATCCGCTTGCCGGACCTTATTTTATGCCTTTGGTAGAGTTATGATCCTCTTTATGCAGGTCCTTTATCTTTTTTGGAAAATTTATTCCAAGTATTTTATTTGTTGCTACTGTAAACATAATATTTTCCTGTTTTCCATCTCTAAGTACTTCTATGGAGAAAATATATTGATATTTAGGTATTTATCTTACATCCAGTTACCTTGTCAATTTTATTTATTCTGAAGGTTTTTGTTTTCATTTTTTAAACTTGAATTTCTTGTGGGCTTCTTGGGCATGGATTAATGTTACCAATGAAAAGAAGTAATTTTACATTACATCTTCATTTCCAATTCATATGCAAGCTATTTAATTTTCTTCAAAAATCAGAGATAATATTAAATAATAATGAAGATACTGGGCCTACTTGCTAAGTTCCTAATTTTAATAAAGATGGTTGTGATGGTTTACCATTTAGGAAAATATGTGTGCTTGCTTTTTCACAGATATTCTGTGTTGTAGTGTTGTAAGTTGTGTTCTTCTACTACTATATTTTTATTTTTTTTTGAGGTGGAGTCTTGCTCTGTTGCCAGGCTGAAGTGCAGTGGCACAATCTTGGCTCACTGCAACCTCCACCTCCTGGGTTCAAGTGATTCTGCTGCCTCAGCCTCCTGAGTAGCTGGGATTACAGGCTCGAGCCACCACGCCCAGCTAATTTTTGCATTTTTTTTAAGTAGAGATGGAGTTTCACCATGTTGGCCAGGATGGTCTCGATCTCTTGACCTTGTGATCTGCCTGCCTTACCCTCCCAAAGTGCTAGGATTACAGGTATGAATTGAGATGACTACTGAACTATATCAAATAACATATTAGCATTTATTAACATTTTCAATAATTCTTCTCCCTTAATGTATTGAAACAAGGTATTATGTTGATGTATTTCTTACCATTAAACCATCTTACATTCCTGAAATAAAAAACTTTTGATCATATAATATTACTTCTTTGGCATTTTGCTGATGTTTTGCTTAGCATATGTAGTATATTCATAGTAAGATTAATCTATGGCTTTTTTTTCTTATTTTTGTGTTACCATCTTTCATAGGGTTTGGTATAATTGCTGTAAAATGAAATAAATTCAAGAATATTCACTTTTTTTAGAGTCTGGAATAATTTAAATAAGTTTCCAAGTATAACAGTTTAAAGATTGGATAAAATTGCCCTAGTGACTTCTTTTTTTTTCAAAATTATAGCTTTTTTCTATGGTAATTTCCATATCAAGTTTTCATTTGGCTAATTTTGGTGACTTATATTCAGCCATGAAATTATCCATTTATTCTAAATTTTTAAATTGTTTTCCATAGTGTTACACACAGAATTCTCATAATTTTTAATCTCTTCTGTGACTGTTATACATCCTTTTGCTCTTATTTTTAGGATCTCTTCTTTATTTTTAATCAGGCTGTTGAATCTATTTTTTTTTAAACATCATTTTATAATCTTTTCAAAGAAGGAACTTTTTATAATTTATTCTTTCTGATTTGGGGGGCCTATTTTATTAATTTCACCTTTTAATATTATTAATTCTTACTTCCTAGTTTATTTTGCATTTATTTTCCTAATTTTAAAAGAGGGAATATTTAATTATTTAATTTTTAACCCTTTTTCTGCAATAGCAAACAATTTAAGGGAGCAAATTTTTCTCTGCAAAGATCTTGCTACATCTTATAGGTTTTGTTATCAAAACAGTTCCTAATTTCTCTTTTTATTTTATCCTCAGGATTTACTTCAGGCATATTTAAGAGACTGTTTTTAAATTTCCAAGTTGTTAAGATCATTTTGGTGAACTCTTATTATTTATTTTAAATTTTATTCTACTGTGATCATAGAGGATGCTGTGCTAAAATATCTACTAAAAAAATCTTTCCCTAGAATTTCTCTTCTTTCCTCCTTCAGCTAGAATGCAGATATGCCAGCCCCTGCTTCATGCCAAGGGCACAGATGCCTTTGGGGAGGGCAGAGCAACAAGATAGAAAGGACCTGGTCCCTGAATAGCCATATGGAAAAAATAGCATCTCTATCAGGACTGCTCACTTAAGCACTATTTTGTGTAAGAAAAATAAGCTTAATCTTCTAATACTGTTTGTGTCCTTTTTCTTATTGCCTCTTAGCCCTTAAGTCTACTCTTATCTGCACGCTCATATTCACATTGCCTTTTCATGTTTTGGTTATTATTTTCAATGCAGAAATCCAGTTTCTGTATGGAATACAAATCTGCCCTGCTTACAATTCCACGTTTGCATTTAGTGCTAATGATACTATCACCATAGGGATGCAAAACAAAATTAGGTCCTTGGAAAAGTATGTGTTCATATACATTTATATATTTTATATTTTTACTTAAAGTATTAAAATTGACTGTGAATTTATACTCTGTTTTCTTCAGTCTAAGATGCATTGACTCTAGGATTACAGTCAAAAGATTGCAAATCCATATAGTTGACATTTGTATTTTTTTTCCTACATAATGTCACATCGTCTGTGACATTAAGAGCCATGGCAATGTAGAATATTTTAAAGGAATGCTTCTCTCTTGTCTCTGAGATTTTCTTTCAAACCTCTGACACCAGTTCTGCAAGTTTGAATATGCATGTATGTGGTAGGCTGAATGTTGCCCCTCCCCCAAAATGTCAATATCTTAATCCCTGGAACCTGTGAATATGTTAGGCTATGTGGGATAGATAATTAAGGTTGCCAAGGCCTGGAGTGGTGGCTCGTGCCTGTAATCCAGCACTTTGGGAGGCCGAGGCAAGCGGATTAGTTGAGCCCAGGAGTTCAAGACCAGCCTGGCCAACATGGTGAAACCCCGTCTCCACTAAAAATACAAAAAATTAGCTGAGCATGGTGTGCACCTGTAATCCCAGGTACTCAGGAAACAGAGGCAGGAGAATCACATGAACCTGAAAGGTGACGGTTGCAGTGAGCTGAGATCATGCCACTGCACTCCAGCCTGGGTGACAGAGTTCACCAAAAAAAAAAAAAAAAAAGAAAAAAGAAAAATTGAGGTTGCTAATCAGCTAACTTTAAAATATTAAGATTATCCTTGATTATCTGAGTGGGCCAAAGGAATCACAAAGTCCTTAAATGCAGAAGAGGGAGACAGTAAAGGAGGTCAGAGTGATGCAATGTGAGAAGAATCCAGACTGCTGCTGCCGACTTTGAAGCTAGCAGAGGCTATAAGCCAGGGGGAAGAGGGCAGCCTCTAGCAGCTGGAAAAGGCAAGGAAACAGATTCTCTCCTAGAACTCCCACAGAGAAATGCAGCCCTGCCGACACCTTGATTTTAGTCCAGTGAGACCTGCTTCAGACTTTTGAACCCCAGAATTGTCAGACAACAAATTTGTGTTGTTTCAGGCACTAAGTTGGTGGCAACTTGCAGTTGCCATAGAAAACTAATACAATGTGCAGCCACTGCTAGTATTTCAACACTGACTGCTGGCTGACAGCAATTTGAAGAGTCACCCTGATCTCAGAGGTATTAAAATACGAAAAAATATGTACTGTAAATTTGATGAAATATAGTAAATGTATGTTAAATAGGTGTCATAGGAGGACCATTTAGAAATTGTAACTATGGACACAGATAGTCTTGTGTGATACTCAGAATCCTGTCAGACATCATTTTAATATCTGAAGTAATTGTGTCACTACCAAATAAGAAAAATATGAAAAGAAAGTGGAATTTGATCAAGTTCAAAGGTCCTTAGTAAAGGCTAGGCAGGAAAACCATGCAAATACCTTAAAAGCCAAATAAATGTAAACCTCAATCAAATGATATGAGAACCTGGGCTAAGTGACACCCCCTTTTAAGGTTCTGAAGTGCTCATTATGTCTATAAACAGGGCTAAGTGACACCCCCTTTTAAAGTTCTGAAATCCCCATTATATATAAACAGGGCTGGAGGCAGCGCATATCGTCCAAGACAGTGTTCATGCCTGTGGTTACTGCACACCCCACAATCAGGGGTGAACACAGAATTGTTTAGGATGAGGGTTCTCAACTGCCAGGCCACAGACAGGTATTGCTCCATGGCCTGTTAGGAACTGGGCTGCACAGCAGGAGGTGAGCAGCCAGCGGGCAAGCTGAGCGTTACCGCCTTGAGCTCCGCTTTCTGTCAGAGCAGCAGCAGCGTTGGATTTTCATAGGAGCACAAACTCTATTGTGAACTGCACATGTAGGGGATATAGGTTGTGTGAGAATCTAATAGTTACATTCTGAAACCATCCCCCTGCCACCTGCCATCCATTGAAAAATTGTCTACCATGAAATTGGTCCCTGGTGCCAAAAAGTTTGGGGACCACTGGTTTAGGACATCATTGTTCTGTTGGTGACTAAACAACATTAAATTCAATTAAGTGAGCCAGGCATGGTGATGCACACCTGTAGTCCCGGGGAGGACCTGTACTTGGGAGGCTGAGGTGAGAGGATCACTTGAGCTCTGGAGTTTGTGACTAAACTGGGCAACAGTGAGACCCTGTCTCTAAAAAACAAATAATAATAGTAATAATAATCATGTGAATTGCTGCCAATAATTAAAATTTAATAAAATGTATTTTGAAATAATATCTACAGGTTACAAGTAAAAAGGACCACAACTTAAGAATTTGGAAGAGTTCAGAGACCCTTAGGGATAGAAAGGTATATGATGCTTTATGACATTTCATATATCCCATGTATGAGATTGTGAAACACACAGGAATATGCTCCAACCAAATAGTGAATGAAGCAGAACAGATAAGTTAGGGAAGATGAAAGAGCAAACAGGGCAAGTGACAAACCTTGTCACTTCATTATATAGTTGGGAAATCCTAATTTTTAGTTTCAGGGGAATAGGATTAAATACTCTTATTATTTTTGATCAAATGAATCTCAAACTTTTCCAGCAATTTGAGTTAACTGAGCATGTGTCCTGTGTGTTTTAAGTGTTCTCAGGGTATAAATCTCACTCTGATGGAGTCAGGAATGCCATGAGGTACCCTTAGGTCCCTTTTCTGGAAGCTCCTGTTTCCCCAACTCCTGGAAGAGTTAGTTGATGACAACTCACAGATGAGTTTCTCCCCAGGAATTGCCCCCAGCCAGACAGCTACCTTACCTAGGCCACACTTCCTCCCTGGTGAGAGCCCACATCAATGACTGGCTGACGTATGGTACAAAGTCCTGCCTCAATTGGGGCAAGTCTGAGGGAGTGTCCCAGCTTCAACAGCTCCCAGTGAGACTGACTGAGGCCTCTATTGCAAATACATGGCACTGAAACTTTTCCCTCTGCCCAATCCTGCTTCCCTCACTCCTGCCAGGTATTGTTTCTGAGAGTCCTCCCCAATAAACCTCTAGCATGAAAATCTCTGAGCCTCAGAGTTTGTTTTCCAAGGAACACTATCTACAATAGGGATTTTAGAGCTGAATCCCATGTCACAGGTTGGCAGCAAGGACCCCCATCACTGGTGTGAGATAGAGCACTGACAGCCCCTGGTATACGGTCTTGGTGCAATTCCTAATCTTTACCTGGTGCTGAGGAGGGACTGCATGTAGGTAGACCAGAATGCACTGCTGGAGGAGTATCTCAGGCATTTGAGAGTAGTCATTACCAGGACTTTGGCATCAGATTGCTGTTGCTGGGAGCCTTTAACACATTGGAGCAAGACACGTTTGGGGATAATTGATCACCAAGAAGTCCTACTCAGTAGCATTTAAAGACTCTTTCATCTCCTGTAAATGGAGGGTAGAAAAAGCTGAGGTTCAGGTCCCAGAATTAATGATAAAGGCAGTGAGCCATCAAGGAAGATTAAATTTTCAACCCTAAGAGGTTGACTTCCCTGAGGTTAGGGCCTCAATCAGGAATGAGAACCTGAGACTTGAAATAGGGACATGTGGAATGATGTACCTGTCATCCTGAATCTTGAATCCCCAAATTCATCTCAACTCTCTGGGCCTGCAAAAGTGGCTCACTCCTCCCTGTCAAAAGCTAGCATTCCCTTCTTGGTTGAACATGATACAAAAATCCTTTTTTTTTGGCAGCACAGAAAGACCCAACTCAGAAGGTACCATACCTGGCTGCATGGCTTTAGACCAGTAACTCACATGATAAACAAGGTAATGTATCTAGAGAAGTGCTGGGCCTGCTGGGGGAGGACAATTGTGTCCTGAAGGTGCTGCTGGACCCAGATAACATGGCTAGGCAGGAGCCAGGAGAGGCTGTATGGGACAGGAGCCTGAAAGTGTTGGTGCAATGAAGGTGGAACATAAATCTGGATAAGGGAGAATTTATTGATTGATATGGGCACTCTTCTGATACGTAGGATTTAAAACCCTGACAGGGTCCCAGATGATAGTGCTCATACCTAACTAAGTTTACTCTAGAAAGCTTGGAGATAATGATGGCCCATACCATGTAATATTGAAATATTAGAATTATGATGGCCAATAATTGAAGGGTGAATCAAAAGACTTGGAGATGTATATGAGAACTTATTAACATTGGTGTCATTAAAGTTGGTATGCAACCCCCCACTGCTAAATCTGACTGGCTTGAAAAAGAGATGTAGGCATACTAGATATTCTACACAGGGCCAGAAAACTCACCAGCCAACCATGTTATGTGGGCTTGAAGAATACTTGTTTGTTGTACAATAAGAAAAGTACTGGTACCAGAGGCCATGGCTTTGCACTAAAGCTTGGTGGCATCTTCTGTTGTCTAGGGCTGACAGTAGGCAATGCTGCTTCAGAACCGGGCTCCCTGATGGCCCTGTATGATAGAGTGCAGAGCAGGCACAATTATCATCATGAGTGTAAGTCAAAGTGATGTAGAAGAGTGCCAAACCTACAGAAATTTTTAGAGATGGGCAGTAAGCAAGGGCGTTGC
The DNA here is from genome assembly GCA_036589455.1 of Ateles fusciceps. Taxonomy (NCBI): domain Eukaryota; kingdom Metazoa; phylum Chordata; class Mammalia; order Primates; family Atelidae; genus Ateles; species Ateles fusciceps. Next base: position 3,572,437 of record JAZHEH010000889.1, read on the forward strand.
TTATTCTATACAATCAAAACAAGTCAAGGATGGATGGTACTATATTAAGGAGGACCACCCCCAAAAAAGTCATAGTCCTTGGTCTAATTTATAGAACCAAGTTTTTAGACATGGAAGCCACTGACTGGAGGAGAGGCTGGATCTTAAGGACGAACAACCCTGCAAAACCATGAGTGACTATGGTATACAGTTATGAAACAATGACAGAAGAGGAAGACCCAGGCATTTTGAGAACCATTGAATAAAGTTATGGGCTGAAAACTGAGATAGAAACTTGTGCTGTTCTAACACGGCCCCATCTTAGGAGGCTATGTGGAGGCCAGGTAAGAAATGGAAGCGTTCTGGTTCAGGTTCACTGGTCCCACAAACCCACTGGGTAAGCATCTCCCTAGTCCCTCAATGCACTATTGGAGTGGACATAACTGCCAGTTGCTAGACCCCCACATTGACTCTCAGGACTGTAGGTTAAGAACCATCACAGTAGAGAGGCTACGTGGAATCCTTTGAAACTTTCCCCCCTCAATCAAAACAGTAAATTGAAAAGGGTCATAAAGGAACATAGTGGGGTGATGGAAATGTTCTGTATTTTGATTGCGGTGGCAGTGATTACATTGATTCATGCATTTGTCATGAAATAGTTTAATGTCAAAAAGTCATCAAGCTGTGCACTCCAAATGAGTGCATTTTATTGTATGTAAATTATTCCTCAATAAAGTTGATTAAAAATATCATTTTGCCTGAGCGTGACAGACATTGAAGATGTAAAGAAATCATATCTCCATTTAATTCAACAGTCAGCCTCCTGAAAAATCCAAATGAATCCTGGAGCATGAGAGTGAACTATCACAATTCACAAATAGTGGTCGCAGTTGTAGCTCTTGTGCCAGTTGTGCTGCCTTTGATGCAGCAGATTAACACAACCTCACAAACATAGTATGTGGCCATTTACCTGCCAAATGTGTTCTATTCTATCTCCTTCCACAGGAAAGAGAATCAGACATAGCTCACAAGCTTTGGAGTGAACAAGGGTATGTATGGTTTTCCCCTAGGGCTATGTTAATTTTCTTACCCTCTGCCATTCTGTAGTCTGAAGAGATATGAACTGCCTCAATATTCTACAGGATAGCTTACTGGTCTATTGTGCCAGTCTATTGTGACATTGTGCTTATTGGATTGGATGAAAGAGAAGCACCAAGTAGGTTTGAGCTCCAGAAAGTGGGAAATAATGCTTATAGATGATTCAGGAGCCCATTAGATTAATACATTTTATAGGGCTTCTGTGGTCTGGGGAGATGACCTCCTAGTAAAGCAAATGTTATTACATCACATATCTCCTGTCAGTAGGAAGGAGGCATAGTGCCTGAGGAACCGCTTCAGATTTTGGTGGTAACATATTCCACCAAATCACTCTTAGAGAATATCACTCTTAGAGAAGAATAAATATGTGCATATAGGCAATGGTTTATATCCTGGCAGCTTGGTCAAATGCCTGGAGGGAGAAATACTGGATAACCAAAGACAAGGATATCTGAGCAAGAGATATGATGGACCTATGGGAGTGAGCGTGAAGGAAGAGAGCCTTGAATATCATATGAACATCTATTTGGAAGGAGGAAGTCATCAGCCAGCCTCTGACACCAGTCACCCAGTGCTGGCACAATGGACATGTGAATGGAGTATGCTGTGGCAGAGACTGTGTGCTCCCTGTCTCTATAATTCTAGACTTTATGGGTTAGACGTCTTGGTTCCCTAGAGGAAGCACGCTTCCATGAAGGGACACAAGAGACCACCAGCAGGCACAGAAAGAAGTCACTCTTCTGGCAGGGACATTTGATCCTGGTCACACCAGGGGAGGGCAGAGGAGCTGGTACATGATGGTGACAGTAGAGAATGTATTTGACACCAAGGCAATTTGCTGTGGCGTCTCTTGGTATTCTCCTTCCCAGTTGTGATATCAAATAGACAAGTGCAGCAGCCATGCCCTAGGCTAGGGCTCAGAACACCCAAAAATGAGGGTCTGTGCTACTTTGCCAAGCTGTCTAGATCAGCAGAAGTGCTACCTAAGGACAAACGGAACCTGGATTAGGTGATAGAGGAAGAGATGGGCTGATTTTGAGATCAGCTGCAGAAGCAGGAAGAGAGTTACGGCAATTCATTCCTCTAGTTTTCATCTTTACTTTTTTTCAGGAAAAGACCAGCCAGAATCCTGGAGAAACTGATTCCAGAACTTGCTACATGATGTACTTGGGGCTGAAGGGCATAAGGATGGACTGAGGTGTAGGGTGCTGCCAGATTCCCATCAGCAGGAGGGACTCATTCCCCAGTCTGCTGGGAGTGCTGGCACTGCACAGCTCTCAACAGAGTCCCTCCCCAGGATTTGCCCTTGGTCAATTTCTTCTGTGAGTCAGGCAGCATCTAATGGTGGATGCAGGGCTATAAGGGCCCAACCCCTTGCCCCATCCTAGTGAGGTGGGCCATCCAGGCTCCAGAGGTCCCTGTAGAGCTGGATGAGGTCTTTGCTGTGGCTGCATCCTAGTTCAGTTTCTCTGTCTAGTCCTGCTTCCTTCACCCAACAGGCACTCCTGGGAGCACCTCCTACACACCAATCTCAACCACAGTTTGTTCTCCAGGGAACTCCATAGATTGCTTTTTTTCTTGCTTTTTTATTGCATCAGGGCTAGCTGCTGGCCTGTGATGACAGGTGGTACTTTTGCAGGTAGAGAAAACGAAGTGTCTCCACCTTGGCAGAGTGTGGTCCTCTGCTGAGCCCCCTGGAAGAAGCCCTCAGTTTTGCCTCTTCGTTCTTCCAGAGTCAAGGAGGATACAGTCTGGCTGTTGAGCTCCTCTTAGGAGCGAGGACAACCCAGTGCACTTAGGATTGATGTCACCATCTCCATCTCACGCACATTTGCTTGAGGATGTTGTCACCCTTCTCACCACAGTTCCCTGGCCCTACCTGGGGTACACAAACCACACTGCGCCATGGTTTTCCAGGATTGATTGTCCGTATGTCCTTGCTCCAGAACCCTTGACATTGCTCTCCAAGATTGGTGCGACCCCTTGAGGCACATTGCTTTTTTGTAGGGGTTCTCTCCGCTAAGAGTGTAGGGGAGCCCTTTGGTTCAAGAGAGGCAGATGGATTGAAATTATGAGCGCACATGTGGAAGGTGGAGGTGGAGCTGCATTCAGGTCACTGTGTTCCCGGAATCTTCTCCTATTTTCAGTCTTCCATTTTGTTTTCTGTTTCCCCATTTGCTCTTGAGATGACTTGTTTGTGTGCTGATTCATTTGTGTGCTGATCTTCTGTATGAAATAATTATGTCAAGCCTAAGTAACTGGCAAGGACACTTACATAATTGGTCCAGTAAATTTGGGAAGTTTAGCTTCCTTAGTACAGTGAATAACTCCTCTAGAATATGTTTCACTTCAACTTTATAGTTCTAGTTAAAATTTTACTTGAGCAAATATCAATAAAGTCTTTTACCCAGCCAGCTTAGCCAATTTATAAGAAATATTTTCTGTGTATAATTTGAATATAGTAGTAGATATTTCATTTGGCTTTCTCTTTACTTGAATAATAAGGAAAACAAGACTTTTTAAAGTCTTTATTTTACCTCCAATTACTGCATTTCGGAACTTGAAGAGGTACATTTTAAGACTGAGCAAATCTATCAATTATAATCTGATGGAAAAAGATGTGACTGAGTGTTCCTCCTTAGCAAGAAAGTTCTTGTGATGACTTATTTGGTACTCATGTCCACTGAGAAAGGCTTCCCTGAGCTATTTATTACTCATGCGCTTTATAGAGCATTACAGTCAGTAAATATCCTTTGCCTGTCACAAGAATTTGCAATTATACTAGAATGTCATCATTTCAGGAAACTATAAAGCAATGAACATGTTTATTTTCAGCCACAAATGGAAAAAAATATCCTGAGAACCAGATTCTCTTGGCAGTTTGAGGCATTTATTAGAAAATCTGTAATTTCTTTTTGTAATCCCACACTCAGTGGGCATACCCTTTAATGGAGGTATGTCAAGTCTGCAGAATTATATGGTACATTCTAAACTTGCTTTGCTGGGAAAATAGGACTCATGGCTTAATTTATAGGCTTGTTGAGCTCACCACCCTGCTGGCTCCCTAGAATGAGGAACTAAAGTTTCTTAATGGCTTAAAGGGACCCAAAGTGTTCTCAGGTGCCCTTAGGCCCTTGGAATGGTGGGCACTGAATTTTGGCGTTTGTATTTTACCTTAAGGAATGTGTTCTCTGCAAAATTAGATGACTTCAGGGATTTCTGTGTAATCCCACTGAGTAGAGATTGTCTCCATTTTTCTGTATTTCTACCATGTTCCCAGTTTTTTATTCCTTGGTACCTAGAAATATACTGACTTTTAGGTGTTTGCTCCTTCAAATGTGCTTTCAGGATGGAGAGAACAAGAATCATTGAGGTGTTAGTGAGATAATGCCTACCTCCTCTCTAGACCTAAATATGTGTCAGCTGGCCACATTTTGCTTGCTGGCTGTGATCTCCTAAATTCTTCTTTGCATACAGTGATAGCTTCAGCTGGGACTGGACTTCCTGTTTTGGATTCCAAATGGAATGTTTTGGAGCTCCTGTTTAAGTGGCAGGTGTCTGTGGTCAAACCTACTTCGGTTAATGTTTCTTCCTCTTGTTTCTCTACTTCTATTGTTGTATTTTTTAATTCATTAAACAGAGTTAAATCTACATTTTCTTTTGAAACAGAGCCTGATTCTATTTTTTATATGTGATTGCTGGCATCTTTTAAGATACATCCCTTCTTCTTGCCCTTGTGCCCCACATTTAGTCATGCAGGATAAGAAAGCCTGCATGCTCCCTCCTTTGGTGCTGGAGGGAGGTTCAGGCCACATGACCCCCTGCCCTGAGTGGGAACGTTCCACCCCCCTTGTCAACCAAAAATCCCTAAGCAGTCTCTTTCCCAAGCTCTCAAACCATTTTTGGATCTGCTTTAGAGTCACCCTGTTCACCTCAGAAAGCCTCATTATGTGAATGTGATGGTTTATTTTATGTGTCAGCTTGGCCATGGTATCTAGATATTTGGTCAAACATTCTTCTAGTTGTTTCTGTGAAGGTATTTTTATGATGAGATTAATATTTACATCAGCCAACTTTAAGTAAAGCAGTTGACCCTCCATAGTGTAAGTGGGCCTCATCCAATCAGTTGAAGACTTTAATAGAAAAAGGCTGACTTCCCTTAGAGAAAAGAAATTCTGCTAGTAAACCACCTTCAGATTTGAGCTGCAGCATCGGCTCATCCCTGGTCTCCAAACTGCTGGTTGATCCTGCAGATTTTAGATTTTCTAACTTCCACAATTCTGCAAGTCAATTTATTTTTATTTTTATTTTTTTTGGAGATGGAGTCTCACTATGTTGCCCAGGCTGGAGTGCAGGGAGGAGATCTTGGCTTGCTGCAAACTCTGCCTCCCTGCAACCTCCGTCTCCCAGGTTCAAGAGATTCTCCTGTCTCAGTCTCCCAAGTAGCTAGGATTACAGGTGCATGCCACTGCACCCAGCTAATTTGTGTATTTTTAGTAGAGATAGGGTTTCACTGTGTTGGCCAGGCTGGTCTTGAACTCCTGACCTCAGGTGATCTGCCTACCTTGGCCTCCCAAAGTGCTGGGATTACAGGTGTGAGCCACCCTGCCTGGCCTCAATTTCTTAAAATAAATATCTTTCTGTCTCTACACACACACACACACACACACACACACACACACATATGTATATATACCTATGTATATATACATATGTATGTATGTATATACATATATATATATATACACATACATATGTAATCACACACACACATCCTATTTATTCCGTTTCTCTGGAGTATCCTAATACAGTGAGTAACAAAGTTTTCTGTACCTTTTTAGTGTTGTGAGTGGAATCATCAATCTCAATATCTGAACCTTGGTTTGGATGGAGTCTACCTTCTATCTATAGAGTGTCTATCACACCTTTAGTCTTAGCATATTTTGCTTTTACCTGCCAACCTTCCCTTGCTCAGTTGACTTAGGGGTTGTGTGCAGTTTTGGTAATGTGAGATGCAGAGGAGGACCCAAGTGGTACCTTTGATGCCAAGATATTTAGTTAAATCTCATACTTGTGCAGGCCACTTTCAGTGTTGGACCAGATATATCATTAGATAAAGGCAGCATCCCTGGCATTTGTCATGAGACATAGGCTGTCAGAATAATGAACTGGCAACACGAGTGCAGTAGAGTAGTGTGGTTAAAACTGAGATGGGTGTTGTGAGGTGTTGTTCTGGGGATGTATGTAAGCCTTAGGTGAATTGTTCTTGTTGGAGCTAGGTGTCAGACATCTGTTCCCCTTGTTCTCATTACATGAGAGTGCATTCCTTCTACTGTTATCCCATTTCTGTTCACCACTGATGAACTTATAATAGTATCAGTGTATAGAATGCCAGGGATCTTCCCTGTTTCATCTGGCACTAGCAATGGCCCTGAAACCCAAGTTTCTTTGGGTAACATCAGTTTCTGGCTCTCCTGTATTATCTCGGGATTCCAAGAGGCCATGGCCACTTAAAAGGAGATCCTTCTACTGCACCAGCTTGCTCTGAGTCCCAGTTTCTTTATAAACTGGAAATGATCCTTACTTCATTGGATGGGTGGTTGTGAGGGACAAACGAAGAAACATATGCAAGTGATTAGTACCGAGCCTGGTGCCTATGAGGTCCTCAAGAGGTACTCGTTTCATTTGCTTTCTCTTTCTTTTTTCCTTCTTAAGTTCCTTTCTTTATGTTCTAAACTAGGTTGTGGGAAGAGAGGAAAACAGTGGAGGATGAGTAGATATTACTTAGTGCTATCATTATTAGCAGCAGCTGGGAACATGAGCACGGACGTCTGGAGCAGCAAAGGAAGACTGGAGTTACTGACTCAGATGTGAGCCCCTGATTTCCCGAGCTGCGGGAATGTTGGAGACTGAAACTGTGCAACTGAATCCCCACAGGGAATTGCTCCTGGCGTTAGCAGAGTTGCCTCCCTCAAGTTTTCATCAATTCCCAGGGAAATGACTGGTCAGTGTAAGGAAACAAAGGGCAGCCTCCTTGCCTCAATTTGGGTCAACTCTGATGGGCCGTTACATCTGAAGATCATCTCAAGAAGTCCGTGGGGAATCTGCTGAGTCTTTGCTACAACGATACTGTTTTCAGCTTTTCCTTCTGCTTAATCTTACTGGCTTCACTCCCTCACAGGTGTCACTCCTGAGTGTTCTCTAATAAACGTTTTCCAAAACAGGGGTTGCAGACTCAGAATCTAATCACCAAAACATTTGGTGTCAGGAGTGGTTGGAGAAAGCAGACAATGAATGATTTTGGAGCCATATTACTTGCTGGCCTGCTGGCAATAGGAAGCCATTGCTGGTGCCAGGTGAAACATGGAAGACCCCTGGCATTCTGTAGCACTAAAACGATTATCACTTTATCAGTGGTGAACAGGGATGGAATAACAGGAGAAGGAATGCACTCAAATATCTCAGGGTTTGTTAGATTCTCAGGGAACGGGGACTTTTGATGATGATGGAATTGAATGGCTGTTGTGGACTGCAATCCCATGCCCTGGAGAAAGACGGTGAATGCCTTTTGAGTCATTAATCAGTAAGAGATACTGTGAATGTCAGGGGAACTCTTTAGGAACAGATAAAGAGATTCTATCTCTATGATCAAGGACACAAAAACCTGAGGGTCTGTTCTAGGCCATAATTTTCAGGGTAGCAAAGCTCCATAGAAGTTTGAAGTCTCAGCTCCAGAAAGCCTATCATGTCAAGGCCATGATGCCTTGGTTGGGAAAGTCTGAGAAAGGAGATAGCTGGGTGGGTGCACTGAAAAAAACAAAACAAAAAAACAAAAACAAAACTTAAAATCCCTGTTCCCCAGAACTCTCTGAGCTGGTAAATGTTCAAGGCTAGGACTGTCTAACCCCTAAAGCCCCCACCATTAAAAACTGCAGAGTCTTGTGTTTTTTAAGACAACATGTACCCCTCAGGAATTACCTCCACCACCACTCCTGGCCTAGTGTGAGACAAATAGAGTCAATTCTAGGAAAGGGGGAGCCAGCTAAGGGAGGAAAGGGACAATGTTATAAATGAGCTGCAAGACCTGGCCACAAAATCCATATGGGATTGGATCCTGAAGATGCTGAATTTGTGGGACAGAGCATGAGGCTGTGTAAGGTAGAGTATACTGATAGTGGACGACTGTCCTAGCTTACAGTATTTAATGCCCTGACAAAACACTTTGCATTTACACCTTCTAATATATGGCTAGGATGGCTCCCGGAAGACTGGAGAAGATTATGACCCACACTGAATAGAAAAGCCAGAACTTTTGTGTGGCAGATGGTAGAAAAAGACCAAAAGGCCCCAAGGATGAGTACATTCAAGAATGGATGTATTACAAACATTGCAAACGCTCCCAGCTGACAGGACAGAGGACACTCTATTGACCAAAGTGATATGAAATGCTTCACTCAGAGAGGGACCAGCATCACTGAGAAGTTCAGTGGTGGCTGTCCTCTGTAAGCCAGGGACTTGCTACTAAAGAACTGGGCTCCCTCACTGCAGCAGGGATGATGGATCCTGAAATCATAGAGGCTAGGTGGTGGTGCTTAACATCAGAAGTGAGATGTGATGCAATTATAATGAGCAGCAATGTCATAACAGTAATTGGGGGGATGTGACCCACATAAAGCCATGGAGATTGTTCATTGTACGTAGCAAGATAGATGGACAGTCATCAAGGGAATCACTCAATCTATACAATTAAAAGAAATCAAGGAGGTTAAGTGCAAGCATCCCCCCTAAAGAGTCACAGTCCCTTATCGGTGTCTGGATATGAGCCAGTTCTCAGACTGGATGCCATTGACTGAAGGAGAGGACAGATCTCCAGGAGGAAGGACCTGCAAAACCATGGCAAATATATATGACACTGACTCATCCAGACTTTCCCCAAAGGGACCTATGGCCATTTTTGAGGTAACCTTGCAATGGGGGAAGAGTAGTACTCAGACACTTGTGAGTACTTCTGCATACAGGGTCAAGGTAGCACTGATACCTAGGGAACTAAAGGGTTACTGTGGCTCTCTCATAAGAGTGGGGGTAGATGGGGACTGGTCATAGGTGGAGTCCAAGCCTAGGCCTGACGCTTAGTGTGTATTTGTGTATATGCGTATATGTATAGTTGGAATATATATGTTGATAGCTAGTGAAACCCTCCACATTGATCCTTTGGCTTGAGAAAGAGTTATCACAGTGGAGAAGCATTCAAAACTGTCCCCCACCACTATTACAACAAGATAATAAATAAAACACTATGTTTTGTCTAGGGGAAATGGAAGCAATTAATACCAGCCTTACAGGGGTAGTGCACCTCATCATACCCTCATTAATCAGTTTCTGGCCAAACAAAAAGAAAAAAACACAAACAAACAAAACCAAACAAAACAGGTTAACAGTGGACTTCTGCAAACTCAACCAGGTAGTAGCTCCCCCTTGCAATTACTGTGCCAGAGTTGTATCTTACCCAGACAGTGAACACAGCTAATTATTCATAGAAGGTGTGTGGCCACAGATCTGGTAAATGTGCTCTTTCCCATCTTCCTCAGAAAGGAGGAGTGAAAGTGGTTTACATTCACATGGAACAGAAGACAGAATACATTTAAGGTCTTATCTCAAGGCTATGTTAACTCTTCCTTTTCTGTCATAATATAATCTGAAGGGACCTGAATCATCTGAATGTCCTGAACGTCATCACACTGATCCATTGTATTGATGACATTGTGTTCATTAGACTGGATGATCAAGAAGGGGCAGATGTATTGGAGGCCTTGGTAAGACACATATGCTTCAGAGGGTGGGAGATAGACCCCATGATGATTCAGTGTGGCGTCATGGGGAGGATTAGGGCTCCTGTGTAGTTACAGAGCACACGGACATTTACTTAATCCCTACTATATGTCATGCCTTGGGAATGTGTCCCCTGCTCTTTGGGACCCTGACAGAGAAAACAAGAGTTAATTGCTCAGAAAGAGGAAGCCCATGTCACAAGATGATTTCAATTACAGCAGTCGTCCCCCTTATCTGCTGTTTTGCTTTTTCAACTTTCAGTTACCGTTGGTCATGGTGGTGCAAGAACATTAGATGGAAAGTTCCAGAAATAAATAATTTGTAAGTTTTAAGTTGCATCTTCTTCTGAGTAGCACGATAAAATCTCCTGCCATCCTGCTTTGTCCTACTCCAGATGTGAATCATTCCTTTGTCCAGTACATCCACGCTGTCTATGCCACACGCTCATTAGTCACTTAGAAGTCACCTTGGTTATCAGATTGACTGTCACAGTATTGCAGTGCTTGTGTTTAAGAAACCCTTCTTCTGCATAATAATGGCCCCAAAGCGTAAGAGTAGTGATGCTGGCATATTGTTATAATTGTTGTTTTATTATTAATTATTGCTGTTGATCTCTCACAGTGCCTAATTTACAAATTAAACTTTATCATGGGAATGTATATATAGGATAAAACATAGTGTATACAGAGCTTGGTAATATTAGAAGTTTCAGGCATCCACTGGAGTCTTGGAACATATCTCCCATGGATAAGGGGGGAACTAGTTTTTATTCTACTGCTTTAATTGTAGGTAGTATTCTCTTAAAGTCTAAATGACATACAATGCCAGTTCTCTAAAGAAAATCATAACATTCCTTGCTGTCATTGGGTGGTACAGAAGTAATCTTTTGCCTAGAGTTTATAAAGAATCTTTTACTTAATGAGCTAAATGACCATGCATAATACATTTAAATTATAACATGCTTTTCTCATTTACCATTTGCTTTTGTTCTTTTATACCGTAAGAAATTAATGAGGCTGAGAGTCTTAAACTGTGTTTTATGTATTTAAAATAATTATGATTAAGGGTCTTTTACACATGTGTATTTATCATGAATTCTTGTTCAAAGAACTATTTTTTATGGTTCAAGAAGCAAAATTAATTTAAATCGGCAGCTAATGCACAGTTCTCAATTCCATGAGTCAACTGGATACTGCTGACATTTTTACATGGAGTCTCCTTTAATGTAATGAAAAGTATGGCACTAAATGGTGTCTGACAGGGGAAGGGGTGGAACACTCATTGTTTGAAACCCACATGGTGACATTCTGGGTCATGTCATGAGCCATGGGTATCACTCTGTTGGCTTCATGTTCTCTATTGTCTTACAGTTGACTCATGGTGACAATGGAATGGTGGAATCAGGTGCTAATTTTTACGTTAATATGTTGTAAAACTAAGGTGGCTAATCCATGAATGCACATGCCTATTATTCTCTGTCAGGTAGGAAATAAATTCATTATTGCATGCTGAGAATCCCTAACACAAGCCAGTAAAAGGATTACAAGGAAGTTGCCCACAGTGCTGTATTCATGTACCGTGAGCTTGCATTTGGTCTGAGTATTCAGAACTCCAGGGTTCAGCCTCTAACTGGGCTGCATTCCTCAGCAGAGTAAGAGCTTATAGCTCTGTGCAGCTCTCTCTGTGCATCTACTGGCTGCCAGGTACTCCTTGTAGGACAGAATGCATAATTATGAATATTTTAAATGTGGGTAGTTGATCCCTTTTCTATTCAGCATGTAGCTGTGAGTGAAGTGGCAGACAATGGCCAGAATACTCTTTGTGTTCGCCTGAATTTATCTGAGAATAGGGAAGTAAAGAGCCAAAGGACTCTATTCTCCCCTTCCCAGATATGCAGGGAAGAACAGAATGTAGTCTTTGTCTGGGTAGTTAAGTTTTAAAATGATATGTGAAGGATAATGCATGAATAACTAACAGCTCTTGAGGGAAGGGGGTTCCAGAAAATTGTCTTCGCCAGGAGGAACAAATATATGATGTTTTTGAAAGGGAAGGGCTATAGTAAGGATTCAGATATGATGAAGTAGATTTTTTGATAAGAAGATATTGAGATATGAAAAACCATTATCAGAGGCAGCAAGGAATGTAATAAAAATATTCTGGCTTTGAGCCCCAGATTTGCCACTCACTGACTTGGAGATGCTGGACTTTCGGTTCTCTCCCCAAGCCTCAGTTTTCTAATCACCACAAATGGGATATTAGTCCAGATTATCTCCCTAGTTCCTTCTTAAATTATCTGTGATCTTGTGACATGCTCTCTTAAGGTAAATGTGCACTCACACCTCTTTTCAAGGTGTGACCGCTAGGGAGTGACCCTACAGCTCAAGAAAGACTTTTGTTGAGTTCCTAATACTGAGCCAACACAGGACCAAGTAGTAAGGGAATAAGCAAAAAACATTATCAACTGTACTGGTGGTGGCGAGATGAAAAAGAGGCCTGACATAGAGGACAAATTGGGAGCTGTAGAGTATGACCTTAGAGAACATCAGATGGGAGGTGTCAGTGTAGAAGAACAAGCATGAGGATGAGATTTGAATGAAAATGTGAGCTGAGCTTTAGAGGACTGATAGAATTTGGGCAGTTTAAAAAAAAAAAGATCATTCCTGGTTGTGGGGTGAATCAATCAGGTTCCTCAAAAGGAAACAGATGATTCAATCAAACTGGGTACTGAGAAGAGTTTAATAAAGAGATCATTTACACAGTTGTCTCCAGGGCTGTCATAAGTGGGGAAATAGTATATTCTAATTCTACTGCTTTAGATGGTGGTGTGCCCTGGGCTAGTGACAGTGGGGAGCCATGACCACCCTGAAATAGCAAGGGGTAGGCATGGGACCATAACCAGACCTGACTGAAGGGAGGAGAAGCCTTCAATAAAAGGATTGATGGAGACCAACAGATTGCAAACTGGCAAGCAGGAATTGGGGGAAAAAATACCCAAATCTATTTCTTCTCTCTCCTTGTATTAGTCTGTTCTCACATTGCTACTGAAAACATACCTGAGACTGAGTAATTCATCAAGAAAAGAGGTTTAATTGATTCACAGTTACACATGGCTGGGGAGGCCTCATAATCATGGTGGAAGGCAAAGTCATGTCTTACATGGTGGCAGGCAAGAGGGCTTGTGCAGGGGAACTCCCATTTATAAAACTATCGTATCTTATGAGACTTACTGACCACTAGGAGAACAGTATGGGGGAAACTGCCCCCAGTGATTCACTTATGTCCACCTGGCCTCACCCTTGACATGTGGGGATAATTACAATTCAAGGTGAGATTTGGGTGGGAACACAGCCAAACCATATCACTCCTTTAATTTTTTTCTGGTAGATAGTGAAGGTCAGCACCTGTGGGGAAGGATGAAAAATGGATCTGAAGAAGCAAATGGGAGAACTCAGCAGAGCAGGAGACATGAGCACTAACAGAGATACAGCTAGAGACCAACATGAATAGTAGAAGTCTCTTGGTAGAGCCTTGCAAGTTGGGAAGAGGAAGCACACGTATCTCGCCACTGAGCAGTATCCCTTGATTACAGGACCATGCTAGATTGCTGCAGGAGTGTGGGTGTGTGTGAAAGAGCTTGCAGAACACCCCCTGACATTCCTGGCCATGGTGAAGGTGTCCATGATGCCCACCCATCCAAATTTTCCCTTTGTGGAGAGACAAACTTAAATTGCTTCTCTCTTCTCATTCTTACCTCCAATCTCAGCAGCCAAGTACATGCTTGGATAGGGAATCCTGGAGCCTCAGCCAATAATGATACAAGTAGAACTCTTGCTTTTCCCATGAGAACTCACCCTGGTAGGCCTCCAATGCTCCATGGCACACCTTGCTGTCATCCATCTAGAGCTTGCCTTCTCTTGGCTCATCCAGCATACCAGGTACCTGCCATTATTCTGTAATTGGTCTGCGTTTCCTTCCTTAAATATTCTTCTTTCCGATTTCAAAAAAAAAAAAACAAAAAAACTAATCTCAACAGTGGGAAATGTCAAATACAAAGTTTACCTTCCTCATGGTTTTGCTCTGGGCCATTAAAACTAAGTGGGGTTGCAGATCCTTTCTTCAGAAAGGCATTGAGATGACTGTAAAATGGCTCATTTGTTTGGAAAGTAGTAAATGTAATAGTATATAAAAACATAAAATGATGTAGAAAACTTCTTTACTCCTTGTTGCACCTTTAATCTAGTAATAACTCATGGTGGGATATGTGGCGTTCTTGTGAACATAAGAACCATGTATGAAGCATAAGAACCTCGTTTGTGGGTTATAAGGGAGAAATTTCATTTTGGATCCCAGACCCATACTCTTGCAAAAAAAAAAAAAAAAAAAAAGAAACTCGTATGTATTAAGAATTTTCCTGCTTGCAAATATAAGTATCAAATACAATGCAATCTTTTACACAGGATTGATTTTAGTTTTTGTTAAGAATTTACAACTTCCAGAATATATTTTGGAATCAGTATAATTAATTCCTGTCTTACATCTCTTTTCATATTCCTAAAAGTCTATACTTTCTTGATAATACGTATAATGAGGCAAAAAACTCTTCACCGTCTGTATTATACCCTATTTACCAAGTAGAAAATGGGCCAAATGTTAAATATGTGTGTTTCAGGTTATATAGAACTCAATAATGTCAGTTAATTGAGAAATTTCTTACTTTATAAATGCCCTTTTAATTCACTGAAATAAAACTTGTGCTGTGCTTATCTGGGGGTTTTAAACGTTAGATTGTGCAAAACTCATTGTCTTAGTCTATTCCTGTTGCTATTGCAAAATACCTGAGACTGGGTGACATATAAATAACAGAAAGCTCCTTCTCACAGTTTTAGAGGCTGGGAAGTCCTAGATTAAGGCGCTGGCAGATTTGGTGTCTGGTGAGGGCTTGCTCTCTGCTTCCAAGACAGTGCCTTGTTGCTGCTTCTTCTGGAGGTGACAGATGCTATGTTCTCACATGGTAGGAGAGAAGAAGGGGTGCAAGGACCAAGCAGCTCTCTGAGCCTGTTTTATATGGACATTTATCACATTCATGAATGCAGATCCCCCCGTGGCCTAATCACCTCCTGAAGTCCCTACCTCTTAATACCGTCACCTTGGGGTTTACATTCCAACATATGAATCTTGGGAGGGACACATATGTTTAAACCACAGCGTTAGTTAATGCAGTTCTTTTATTGCCCTAAAAGATTAAATTAATATCAGTAGATGAAAATTAATTCAAACGAAGCTGTCTCAAATAAAGTAAGGTGGTAACTGGAGGGATTTAAGTAGAAGCTGACTATTCTTGGCTGTTGTGAAATGAGAGGAATCAGCTGTTTAAGGAAAGATTTGGCTCCAAGGGCTTCTAAGCCCTGAGTTCTCAGACCACCTGAAAACTGAAACTGATAAGCTCACTCACAAATACTCATGGGAAACATGGTACCTGCAGTGGGAAAGAATCTGTTTTTTCAAGAATCCTTTCGTTGTCTAGATACTTTACTTTGAAATTTTTAGAGGATATCATTTTGATTTTATAAAATTCTTCTCACCTTGGCATTTTCATCTTGATCAAATGTAACTTTTTTATATTGGGATCTTTTTATTATTAAATCCTATTTGTATCAAAATGGTTTGATCTTCATATATAGTACTAACCTAAAATATTGCTCTGTTTTTTCTTCCCTCCCCTACCTCAATAACCAGAAATATTGTATATTTTTAAGGCCTTTTTGTATGTTGCTCTCCACACATTTCAGTAAATCATTATTGTCTAGACACCAAGAGGAAGTCAGAAAACATTGCTGGAAGTGAAAATTCTTTAGGGATTTTCATTCAATACTAGAGCAATTAAATCAGACATATTATTGATCAGCAGAGAGTACTTTCTTTACTACCTGCATACTTAGCAGTCACATCATTAACCATCAAGCCAACATTTAAGTTCAAGGCCACATAAACCAAAAAAGCACTGTTTTGTAACACATGGCAACATGATCTGCCTTTGGAAAATACTTAACCCTTTATGTAGAAAATGAAATATTATATTCTATATTAAAGCCACAATTAATACAGTATGTTGTAATTATCTACATATTTCTGATTCCTAAGTTATATGGCAGAAACAAAATTATCAAAGTATAGCTACAATCCTGTTCATTTAATCAGAAGATATAGGCCTAAGAAATGTTTTCCTTATGTAATTCAAATTTGCCATAGCTTAACACAAACCATGCTGAAAGACAGTGGGTGTCTGTTCATAGGCCAATATGGTAAGGCCATGACGATGCCTAAGTTCAGTTTACAATTTACATCTCCTGTCAGCTTTAGGTTAGATAATCTTTACAAGTGTTTATTTGTGGAGGCTACACACTATTTCAAAATTGGTGCCTAATGGGAAGCTATGTTAATATTATTAAAATTGCACTGTTCTCAAACCACACAATTTAATACTGTGTGCAACTGAAATTTACATTTGCATTTATAATGTCACTTGAGTGCATTGATAGCACTTCCAGCTATTTGACATTTTAAGGAGGGTTTCACACTGGCCTTCCCAGGTTGTCATACTTTGTTGAGCTGATGGGGGTAAAGGGGATGAGGAAAGCAGCAAAGATAGTGAAGCTAGATTGACTTACTTAAGAAAAGACTTTTGCCACTAGGAGTGAGGTGTACCTATGTGTGTGGACCTGTAGTTAGAAAGAGAGCAAACAGAGACAGAGGGACAGAGAAGAGACCCAGAGAGAAAGCCAGGTGTCAAGGCAGAAGAACCACAGCAGGTGGACTGGAGTCAAAAAAGAATGAAGGCCAGATGCAGTGGCTCACACCTGTAATCCCAGTATTTTGGGAAGGTGAGGCGAGTGGATTGCCTGAGCTCAGGCATTTGAGATCAGCCTGGGAAGCATGGCGAAACCCTGTCTCTATCAAAAATACAAAAAATTAACCAGACGTGGTGGTGCATGCCTGTGGTCCCAGCTACTTGGGAGGCTGAGGTGGGAGGATCACTTGAACCTGGGAGGTTGCCATGAGCTGAGATCATGCCACTGCACTCCAACCTAGGTGACAGAGTGAGACCCTGTCTCAAAAAAAAAAAAAAAAAAAAAATAGAATGAAGACAAAAAAGAGATGCCACGTGGTAGTAGTTTCAGGCTGGGATTTTTTTTTTTGCCTCCTTTTACAAGGCTAAAGGTCCATATTATTACTACTATTTTGTAATAGACTTTATTTTTAGAGCAGTTGTAGGTGTGCAGCAAAATTGAGCACTAAGTACAGGGTTCCCATATACTTCTTACTCCCCTGCTCCCAGCCTACCCACTGTCAACACTCCCCCCCACAGAGTCGTACATTTGTTACAATTGATGGACCTACCTTGACACATCATCATGTCAAGTCCGTAGTTTACATTCGGGTTTCCTCTTGGTGTTGTACAGTCAATGGGTTTTGACAAATGCATAATGGCATGCAGCCATGAATAAAGTATCTTACATAATAGTTTCACTGACCTAAAAATCCTCTGTGCTCTGCCTGTTCATCCCTGCTCATGTTATTTTTCGATGTTGACTATTTTGGGACTGAATATCCGTGCTGATCTTGAGACGGGAGAAAGAAGGCCTACAAGCTCAGGTCCTGAGTGTGGGCTGTTTACCCATGAGTGACACTGTGCTCTACTAACAGGCTCTCAAACCACTAAGTCTGTACTTAGGTGACTTGAGAAAGCTTCACAATGGCTGTGTGTGAAGGTCAGAGAAGTCTTCAGGGCTGGGCCTGGGCAGGTCTGAATGCCTTGCTCAGGGGGAGTAAGAAAGTGGGTGCAGGAGGAAAGCTCGGGGAGTGACGAGGTTCTTGGAAGGTCCTATTTGTGGAGTAGTCACAACAGAAAGCTCATCTGGATTCCAGGTTTCACATGCCTAAGGTCACTGTGGACATTTTTTTTTTACAGCATTGTATTAATTCTGCTCTGGTAAATGGCCAGATCCTCCGACTTCACTGGACTTTGAGAAGAGGCAACTTTTAATACCTCTCCGTGCTTTTCACAGGAGAGTCCTGACTCCTGTACTTACTCAGGAAGCAGGCATATAAGGTAGGAAGTAGAGAAAATCTGGCCAAATAAGCAGTCTACTTTATGAATATTCATAGTCCAATGTGATGGAAATGAAGGCTCGGGGGAGCTGAATCATCAGTGTTAGCACAGCATATGACTTCGGTAATAGTCTAAGTGGTAGCATGGCACAAAGGCTAACAGATGGCCCCAGAGCCCAGGTTCCTGGGTCCAAAGCCCAGGTCTGCTGCTTTGTCATCCGCATGATTTTGGACAAGTTATTTCACTTTTCTATGCCTCAATTTTTTTCATTGGCAGAATGGGAATAATAATAGTGTTTGGGCCAGGTGCGGTGGCTCACGCCTGTAATCCCAATACTTTGGGAGGCTGAATCAGGTGTATTACTTGGGGTCAGGAGTTTGAGAGCAGCCTAGTCAACATGGTAAAACCTTGTGTCTGCTAGAAGTATACAAATTAGCTAGCTGTGGTAGCAGGCATCTGTAATCCCAACTACTCGGGAGGCTGAGGCAGGAGAATCAATTGAACCCGGGAGGCGGAAGTTGCAGTGAACCAGGATCATGCCACTGCACTCCAGCCTAGGTGACAGAGTGAGACTCCATCTGAAAAATAAGTAAATAAATAAATAAATATTCTAACCTTGTCATTTGACAGATGAGGAAACTTCTCTTAGACATAGTTTACTTCAAATTGTCACAAGGATTTCCTCAGTCTGACCATAAATCCCTACAGTTTATAAAGTCACTGGTGCCAGAAAGTTTGAGATTTTTCTTCTTGGCATTGAATGCGGGGAGAGGTTCTTTCCTATGAAATGGTCTCTGCATTCAAATCCCCATGTTGTCTCATCCCTAGACAGGACTACCAGAAATAAATAAGAGCTCCAGCAAATCCAGGCAGGAATCACAGGTGGGCCAGTGGGAGCTTGGGGAAAGGTGAGTAGGGAGCTGGGAGGAGGCTCAGGAAGGCTTCATTATTTCTTCTATGAAGATCCCCAGTGAACCTCCATGTGGTGGGGGCTACATAAAAATATTTAAGGCAGGGAGCCCCCATCCCCCTCCCACCCGTGTAACACTGTATCAGATGTGTTTTGGGAGAATGCAAATTACCCACCTTGTAAGAGGCTCTGCAAAACTTGGTGTACACTGCAAGTCCTGCTGGGGGAAGAGGACAGTGTGAACACTCAGAGCCCCAGGTGGAGCATCCAGCAAGAAGCCTGGTTTTCCTGCATCGTCAGTGGAATCTACCTCATTAGTGAGGGTGAAACCCTGGAAACCACTGGAGCATTGTGGTCTCTGCATGATGTCTCTGTAATTGTAGTGACTTAGAACCGGATGGGCCCTGAGCAGTGCTTTTTGGTTAGAAGACAGTGATGTGTTGTTACTTAGAACTACATGTATTGAGAAATGTCTTTCATTCCTTTGCTTTTTTATAACCCCCTGTTTAATTGACTGCATTGAACATGCATCTCATGACAATTAGGTGGTTTCTCTAAGTGATATTACAAAGCAGAAAATGTTAAGGTTGACCCCAAATGTGCGCTTTTATGTTAACACTGAACCTTCCATTTTACAGGAAGGATGTTGTCCCTGCAGTTTTCAGATACTATCACCTTATCTCATTTGATTATTATATGCAACCTATAAGGTAAAATAGGCTATTATATACAAATGAGTGATATAATATATATGATGTAGGCAGATTAGTTTCTTATTGCCATTGTACAGATGAAGCACCTGAAAGTCAGGGTGTATACAATCACACAGTAAAGGGTAACATTGCAAAAACTCTCATTTATTTACTTATTCACTTACTTGTTAAATATCCATTTGTGCTATTTTACTGGGACAACACTAAGTTCTGGAGAGACAGCGGAGAACAAGATGGAAAAGACCCCAGTTTTCCTGGAATTTACAAATGAGTGCTATAATATGTATGATGTAGGCAGATTCGTTTCTTATTGCCATTGGTTGTAAATGACAGGGTTGTCAATAGTCTCTGAAGCTTTTTCCGGTTAACTGCTATGTTTGAGTACTGCATTTGGTCAAGAAAGCAGAACTTTCTCTTATGGGGGAACAGTTGGGTTGTCTGAACTTTGTAATTAGCTTTGCCTTACTCTTTGATTTTAGTAGAATTTTTTTTTCTTTCAGTTCTGATTTAATTGAAGTTCTTTCTTATCGATCCCCTGCTCCATCCCCAAAATTCTGATTTATTCAGATTTCTCTATATCTTGGTCAAAACAAATCCAGATTCAGACATGAAACAAGTTACTAATCTTTTCTAATTTTTAAAGGTGATATATAACATTGACGATATACAGAGTGGTTGACATAAATCCCTACTTTTCCTGTTAGAATCAAATCATGATACTATCATTATAGCTCTTGGGCCTGATACCATCTATATGCCCAATACAATCACAAGCTGTCCACATGCATGATTATTGTCTTGACTAGTGCATTCTGCTAGGACAGGGGTGGCCAGGTTGTTTATGTTCACATACTGAGGCTACTGAAACCAGGGACCTAAAGATTCATTTAAATTCAAGTCCCCAGAAAACTTTGAGAAACAATTTTTTTAAACCAGATTTCTAAATGTTTATTTTAAAAATAAAGAGCTTCTCATAGCCACAGCAATATTTAAAGGCAGGGAATCTCATGCAAGTCGTTTGTCCTATGATGACATGTGGAAGTATTATCATTATTAACTATTTCTTCAAAGGACAGATACAGACATAGATTTAGACATACACATACATGTTTCTGTTTATTGCTTTGGTTAGGTTTGTTATGTGAGCTGATTTTCACACCAAGACTCTTGCAAGAATCATAGCATGATACAGCTGAAGAAAAGGACTTTGGGGTTAACCGGCCCAATTCCTCTGTTTGGCAGGTTAGGAATCTGAAGTCATGGAGGCTGGGACTTGCCCAAGGTGACACAGCTGGGTGGTCAAGAACCCAAATCTAACTCGCAGATAGTACTTGTTCTTAAAAAAAAGGCAAATCCTTTCACAAATAATATCTATAAGAATTTTTGTTACAAAAAAAATCCAATGATAAGGAAAGAGCCATAGTTTTCCTTGACCACCATCCCAATCCCAGTATTTTCACCAGAACTAAGCACAGTTATCAATTGGTGTGTATACTCTGGACTTTTTGATGAATGCTGGACACACACACATATACACACATATATATATTACACACGTACATAGATTTAAATGTAAAAATGTAGGTTTAGAAATGTATGGGTTTGTTTTGTAGTTTCTTTTTTAAAAACAAATGGTATACTGTACATTTTGTTCTTCAGTATTTTTCTAGATCCACACATATCTACCCCATTATTTTAAACTCTTGGTTAATTTTTTATAATATGATAAGCCATGGTAGATGATGGACAGTTAGCTTGTTTTCATTTCCTCTCCATTACAAACAGTGTTTTGACACACTGCTTCTCAAAGTTTTATGAGCATCAGAATCCCCTGAGGGGCTTGTTAAAATAGATTTGGGGGACCCATCTCACATACTCTGATTAATTCGTTCTGAGATGAAACCCCCACCTCATTTCCTACAAACTTTAGGGGATGCATATACTAGCAGTCCAAGGACCTTACTTTGAGTAATACAGCTGTTATGGATATCAGTGCATAGACTTCTTGTGTATACTTGTGAATGGTTTTGCATGGGAGCAAAGGGTTTGCTGGGTCATAGGGTGTATGCATTTTAAATTTATGGATACTAAGAAATTATCCTCCAAAGTGGCTATACTGATTACAATCACCCCAGCAATGCATGAAGTATGGGAGTCCTTATTTCCTCAATTTTTTTTTTTTTTTTTTTTGGTGGAATGGCCCCTTGCTTTTCCCTGACCACTAATGAGTTTTATCATCACTTCTTAACTATACAGGGCATCTTAATCTCCAATTCTATAAATTGCATATTCATACCCTGAGCATGCTTTTTAAATAAGTGATTTGTTTGTTTTCTCATTTATTTATAGCAATTTTAAAATAAATATTTCATATATTAATCCCTTGCCTGTTTTATATGTCTGAAAAATTTTTTTCCCCCAGTTCTCTTTCCTCTATACAACATAGTTATTACTTCCCTCCTAATTTTATAATGTTACCTGAATGGTACTGGTCCCTTTGAGGATCATAAAAATTCCATAATAAAACATTATTTTCCTTTTGGACCCTCAGCTCACACCCTGTGCCTGTATTGCTGAATGTTGGCTAGTGATCAACAAATTGTGGAGAACCCAAGAAAGGGAATAGGCTGGAGACTTCCCCAGCCCCCTTTAGCCAAGGATATTCCACTGTGGAGGAGCACCCCAAATTAATTAAGGAATAAGAGTCACATATGGAATTGAAATAAAGCAATCTCCATTTTGTCAAAAAGGAATTTCTGTAAGCTCCTGAGTAAAAGTTCTTCTAAGCCACTTTGACATAGGATTATTCTCTTTTGACATATTATAAACATTAAAGAAAATTTAATGCCCATCTGGACAGTTAGTTTTTGCCAATTGCTACCACCACCAGCTGCAAAACTACACTGACTACAAGCCATCCAGCTGCCATGCATACTCCGTGCCAAGAGACAGCAAGCTGCCAACGCTGCTTCAAGTGGCTGGGCTGGTTTGCAGCCAGGATTTGAGGGAGGAGTGCAGTGAAACACAGTAGTCAGGACTCGGATTTTCAATGAGTGTTATTTGTGTTTGCTTTTTTTTCTGGTCATCTACTGTGGGAGGCTGCTGGGGACACCATCCCTTTCCTGGAAATGGCAGCAAAACATGTTGATCCTTCTTCCTCTGCCTTTTATGTACTTTCTGGCATCCTTTGCATTCACATTCTGCTTACACGCAGTCATTAGCTGGAGCCGCCTGGAGCTGCAGAAAATGGTGTCATCTCTCCAAGACTGGGTTTCCCCAGCTCCTAATCTCTCTCCCCATCTCTAGCGGCACCCCTCTCCTTGGATTTTTTTTTTCCTATTTGTTTGACATTTATTTTCTCACAAAATAGCAAAGAGAAACTGCTTCCCCAGCTCATGTTTTCCTAGAAGAGTTCTTATATTTGTGTAGTTGGGTCCAAGCACTCCTGTGTTACGGACTTTTCCCCTCCACAAAGAGGAGGTTCTTCTTCTTTCCTTTTAGGCACAAATCATTTTCCAGTTCAGGAGATAAATTCTCCATTGACCTCTATAGTAGATTGCATTAGCATTTGCCAATTATTCTATTTTCTTTCCCTGTCATGTTCTTTGTGGGAGGTGAGATTATTCACGCCCTTCTTGTTGAAGTCAGGAGAAACCATGTGATTCACTTTGGCCAATGTAACGTGGGCAGAAGTGATGTGTGTGACTTTCATGCAGTAGTTTCTAGAGCCAGCTTATGGTTTGAAATGCCTCTTTCGCTCTGCCGGAAGAACAACCATGTCCAGATGGAGAGTGCTCCATCAGCCTGGGCTCTGGAATGAAGAGGACATGGAACAGGGCCACAGCCGACCCTGGGTGCATGTGCAACATCGGTAAAAATGACACTGAGTTGTTGAAAGCCACAGAGATATTTGGAATTATTTGTTACTGCAGCAGAACCTAACCTATTGTGACTGATACAATGTCCTTTCCTTTGTAGGCCTACAATAAAATATTCTAATAAACTTATTGAGATTACATAGTAGAACATGGAATGGGAAATTTAGGAAAGTTATCCTTAAAACTAGGCAGTGCTGCTTGCCTGCTAATGTGTATTTGGTCAGGTTAATGTAAGATTTTAGAGTGTGAAAAATTGTGAGGATCTTAGAGCTCTCTGTGTTTTGCAGTTGAGGAAACTGAGGCTCAGAATGTGAAGTGAAACTCTTCAGTCAGCCTGCTGGTTGGTGGAAGAACATGGCCCAGAGAGGAGCATGCCAGGTTCCCACCCCCATGCTCTTTCATCCACACCACACCTTGTCCTGAAGTGTTAGCTTAGTTAACATTGAAGAAAAGATTCATAATTAAATTGAGAAGATTCTGAAATAAAATTGTTCTATCATTTTATTTAAAGTTTGTCTGATAATCTTAATCAAATTTTCACCTCTACACTTTAAAATCTGGATTGCCTCCCATTACCTGTACTACTGTTCATGTCAAGGATACCTCATATACCCCAATGAAATGCATATTTACAGAAGTAAATTTACTATGAAAGACAAGTAAGTATAAGAGACTTTTCTTTTATTCACTGTTCCAACATACTCATATTCACAATTCTTTTTATTTTGCCATACAATTAAGAGATGACTCTGTGTAACTATTTTTCCAAATCAGTTAAGCCAAATTTTATTTTAGAACATGTAAAGACGTCAGTTCACTTCCTGAGAGCACTCTTATTCTGTATATTGTTACTGCTTCATAATAACAGAAGCTAATATTTATATCATACCTACCATTAACAAACTGCTGTTCAAATGCTTTACATCTCTTTGCAAGCTTAATCCTCACAGCAAAGATGTATTATCATCCCTAATTTATAGATGAGGAAACGGTGGCACAGAAAAGTTCAGTCATTTACCCAAGGTCACACTGTTAGGGAGTGGCAAAGTTGGGATTTGAACCTGGGCAGCATAGCTATACTGCTCCTGGAATGACTGTAACGATGATAATCATAAAAGTAACAATAGCAGCAGCAACCATCATGCAAATATTAAGAAACTGTTGTGTGCAGGGATTATGTACCACTCTGTGTTCGTCATCTGTAATTCCTAAACTATGTATTTTATTAATTTAGAAAAGTGAGGTTTAAAGACATGAGGTGACTTGCCCAAAATCACATAAATGGTGAACCTAGAGTGCAAGGCTAGATGCGTCTGCCTTCCAAGTTCTGACCTCCCCTCACCTTGCTATGCTGCCTGTCATGTCTTCTCGACAAGAATGCAGTGAGGGTGAATGAGTTGCTTTTAGCCGAGCAAATTTGTATTGCTTTATGTATCAAATACACTGGATAGCTTAATAGTGAGGTCCCTGTCAATGGAAATGTAGACTCTAAACAGAACAAATAGAGCAAATATCAAGCAAGTGATGAAGGGGATACAGGCATCAGATGGGTGTATGAACCAAGTACCCAGTAATGTCCACTCTTGCCCTAAGCTTCTATGAGGCTAAAATCCTTACCGCCTTTCTTTGGAAGAGTCGTGATCATTTCTCTTCTTTTGGAGATGTAAAATTGAGGTTCAGAGCAGCAGAGTGCTTCAGGCTGCCTAACTCTGAAGTTAGTTGTGGGGCTGGTAGTAAAACTTGGGTCCTTTAACTCAGAGATGACACTCTACGTGATGGATTTCACAGTTTTGACCATCTGGTAATGTCGTTTTCAGAGATTTCCAAAGCTTGACTGGAATTTTCTACTGCTAAAAGTGTTTAAACTGTTACTCAAAAGAAATGTTAGAAAAATATATATAGTTTAAAATTATGTGTGTGTTTTACTTTTTAATTAACGGCAACTAAGGAAGCAGCTACAGAAGGATACGGACTCACTTTGCAAATCACTGCATCACTAAACTGCAAGGTGCAATCAGTCATGGGGTTCTGAAGTCCCCAACCTGCGAACAAGGTTCCCAGGGTTCACTCTTGTGGGAAGAGTCTGCCCTTGTTTTGACTCCCACACCTCTGGGATGGGAGTGGGTAGAAAAAGTTTAAAGCCCTGGAGGCTCTCTAGGCAACAACTTGAACTTGTATCAGTTAGGATATGGTTTAAAATAATGACTTAAATAAGATGGAAGTTCTCTCTTTTCTTGCATACTAGTCCAGGCGTCAGTGCTCCTGGCCTGGTGTGGTGGCCTCCTGGTGTTAAAGGCCTAGACTCCTCCCATCTGCAGGGACAGCAGCCCTGATATGCTGCCCCTAACCCATCCTCCCAAGTCCCTACCACCACATCCACAGTCAGCCCATGGACGTGGCAAAAGGCTCCAGGAGGGGGCGTGCCACTTCCCTCTGGGGCATCATCTGGAAGCTCCAATTCTGTCCCGCATGGAGGTAACCATCATAATTTTAAAAATATATAAATCAGGATAATGTTGTTTCTCTGCTTAAAGTTCTTTGTTGTCTTCTCACTGCACCTGGGGAAAACGCACCATCCTTGGCAGGGCAGCCAGGCTCCCGTGCGGCGTGGCCCTGTCCCGTGCCTGCCTACTGGCCCCCACTGGCCCCTGCTGCACCTCGTCCAGATCTTCCTGCCTCTGGCCCCACGTCTGCTGTCACCTCACCTGAACTGCTCTCCCACAGCTTGGGAAACACCTATTTGTTTTTCAGTTTCTCTAAAATGTTGGCTTTTTAGAGATGCCTTTCCTGACCTCTTATACCACAATAAAACCGATTCCTAGGTTATTTCCTCTGATGGAACACAGCAGCTATCACCACATACCTTTATACATGTGTTTTTATGTAATTGCCGAATCTGTCACTAAGGTGTAAGTTTCAATAAGGCAAGGCCCTGTTTCACTCCCCACTGTGTGCCCATGGCTTAAGCACTACTGGAGGATGAAAGTGTCCCTATAAGCTTCTTATTTACTTGTGCCACTTATCGTCAATGAGACAGACCAATTAGAGATGCTGCTGTGTCAGATGAGAAAACCTAAGCTCACCCTTTCTCAAGGCTTGCTAAGCCCCAATCACTTTCATATCCCATATCTCTCTTGTTCTCCCTCTCTCTATCTATCTATGTTTCCAGTCAGTCGAAGACCTGAATATACACACACACACACACACAAACACACATACACACACACACAATACATATGTATATACTGAGAGCAGGAGAGAGAAACAGAGACAGAGACATTAATTTTAAGGAACTGACTCACATGATTATGGGGGCTGGTAAGTCCAAATTCTGCAGGTTGGGGAAGAGCTGATGCTTCAGTTCAAGTTCAAGGCCATCTGCTAGCCAAATTCCCTCCTGCTCTGAGGAGAACAGTCTATTGTTCTATTCAGGCCTCCGACTGATTGGCTGAGGCTCACCCACATTATGGATGCAATCTGCTTTACTCAAAGTACACTGATTTAAATGTAAATCTTATCCAATAACACCCTCATGGAAATATCCCGACTAATGTTTGACAGCATATCTGGGCACTGCAGCCAGGCCAAGTGGACTCATAAAATGGACCACCACAGTGTGTAAATTGTTCCACTCAGGGAAGAAAAAGTTTCAGTGTTCTTTTGAAAACAAGGGTGGTCCCCAAACAAAGAACCTAAGTAGTATCTGGGAATGCTGTGGGGTGGGGAGGGATGGGGAGGCAGCCTTAGCTCCGGGGGAGGGTTAGCTGTGCCCAGAAGTCAGGGCATCATTGAAGAAGGCAGAAGGAGACAGGTGAGAAGGAGTCACAGGGGAGGAGGCTGGGGAAATAAGGAGAAGAGGAGAAGCCGTCTGAGTGGGTTTCCACACTGCCTTTGGGGGCATCCCTCTCTGCTGTGTGGACAGCCAGGCTGCCTCCTCCCTTCCTCCGTATTTAGTGATCCACTCGTGGCTCCCTGCCACTAGGTTTATTTGGAAGCAATAGATAAATGTCAGCACTTAGAAGCTATGAAACGTCCTAACTGGCCCCCCAAGACTAATAAACATAAAAAAAAAAATCCTGATTCAGGCAGCCTGATGGGCTCATTGGTGAGAGGGGAGATAAAGTTTCCCTTCAGGACATTTATAATTTACATAATAAAAAGCTTTTCACCTTCTAGTCAAGGAGCAAAATTAATTACCACGGCCCTGTTACCTCGTGGAACATTTTTTGCTTAAACTGGCAGGAACAGTTTGTGAACTCTTAAATGAGGGGTGGGAGTCGGTGGCGGGGGGTGGGGTGTTTGCAGAAATTGGGGAGAGAGACAGGGAGAAGGCGTCCTACAGCTCACTTCACAATGTTCTGGAATGGGCTTGTGGGGGAGTGGGGTGCTCTGCCTTTAACAAAGGCGTCTGTGCCTGACCCGTCCTTTCAATCCATTCACCACCAAATAATGCACTAATGATAATGGACTCAGGCAATCTGAGGCTCCGTAATCACCTCCCCTCGGACAGATGTTGAATGGACAGTCACCAGAAGGGCTGACTCGATCATAGCCTTCAGTCATGTCTTGTCTTCTTCTCTTTTGGGCACCATTTCAAATAACAAATAGAAAAGCTGGTGTTCCTGTGCCCCTGGTTCTGAAGATATATGGACAGCCTCAAAGTCCTTTGATTAGGGAACCATATTTGATATCCATACACGGTCTCTCATTCCTAATTCATCAAGCTCTTCAGAAAGCTGACAGCATTAGCCTAATATCATTAATACTCAACCACACTTCTGTGAGGGAAGCAGGTGGCCCATGTTATTTCACTATTTTGCAGATGGAGAGACACAGGCGAGGGGAGGTTAAGTGTTGTGTCCACTTTCCACTGATGAACTGGGAATATAACCCAGGCTCAGGTTCACAAGGTCATAGAGTCTCTCAATAGATGGGGGAGGCCCAACTGAGGGTCTCTGGAAAGCAGGCAGGAGCTGCAAAGGTGAGGATGGCAAGTCAAAGCCCATGCTTTTATGAAAAAGGAACAATTATTGCTTTAAGATTCATTCTTAGCTATAGGAATTGTAATATGGCACAGGATTATAAAAGGAAAAAGCAAAGAATGGCATGGCAAAATTATGTTTTTCATCTCCTTTAAGCCTGGTTTCCTATCTTAGATAAAGGGAATATCAATAGACAAGTAAGGTAGCTGCTTTTATTCAAAAGTTCAGAATTTTGAGGGGGAGAGCAGGATGTGTGGACAGAGTCAGCCCCATGGAAAACCATCCATGGTGGAGTCCTCAGGGCCCCTACCTGGGTCTCTGATTCACTTTGGTGGATGAAAGTGTCCCTATAAGGAAAACCATCCATGGTGGAGTCCTCAGGCCCTACCTGAGTCTCTGATTCACTTTGGCAGATGAAAGTGTCCCTATAAGGAAAACCATCCATGGCGGAGTCCTCAGGGCACCTACCTGGCTCTCTGATTCACTTTGGCAGATGAAAGTGTCACTATAGGGTCCCTCCCCCTGATTTGCATTTCTTGGTGTTTTTCTGGAACCTGGTGTCCTCAAAGCTGCAGAGCACCCATATTTCTTTACTTTCAGTCAATGATTAAGTTAAGATCATCTCAGAACTGGCATTGTGGAAGAAGGAGCAAAAATAGGTTCAATCAAGTTAGAAACAACCTTTTCCCTCCTGACTTTTGGTGTGTTGGGTATTATGAATAAATTGACCAACGGGAATGACAGGATCGAGCTATAGAGCAACTGACATTTGCGATGTCTTTTTATTTGTAGATTTTTATTTGTTTATTATTTTTTGAGACAAGGTTTCTTCTGTCCCCCAGGCTGGAGTGCAGTGGTGAGATAATAGCTCATTACAGCCTCCACCTCCCAGGCTCTAGCAATCCTCCCACCTCAGTCTCCTGAGTAGCTGGAACTACAGGCACATGCCACCAAACTCTGCTGATTTTTGTATTTTTTATAGAGATGGGATCTTGCCATGTTGCCTAGGCTGATCTCAAACTCCTGGGCTCAAGAGATCCACCTGCCTCGGCCTCCCAAAGTGTTGGGATTACAGGTGTGAGCCACTGTACTCAGCCTATTTTTAAATTTAAATGTATTTTTTTAATTTTTAGTTTTTATGTGTACATATGTCTGTGGGGTTACCTGAAATATTTGGATACAGGCATGCAATGTGTGATAATCACATCAGGGTAAACGGGGTGACCATCACTGTGATGTCTTTTTGATGTGGATATAAGATGGAAGCTGTAGATACTTGAATTACGGAACTACACTGGAAAATGTCATGAGCTGTTTCTGGTGGAAACTACGCAATGCTCATTTGTGTTCTGAGACACAGTAGAACCTGGCAGGGGAGGACTCGGGCTGCGTGGTTGCACTATGAGCGCGGCTCGGCCGGGCCTGCCGCGTGACTGGGCAGCTCGCTCATCTGTGAAGTGAGTACTACAGAAACATGCGCCTTTTAGAGTTTTTGTGAGGACTCAATTAATCAGTCCACACAAAATAAGTAAGATAGTGCCTGGTACATACAAAGCACTCAAATAAATGCTAATACTTTCCATTCGTAATAGTTGGCATATACTCTTTTTTTAGGGAAAGAGGGAGAATTTGTTTCGTATGTGATTTAATCAACAAATGGCTAATCTTATTTGCATGTTAAGATGGTCAAAAAGGTAGAGTTCAATTGTGTCATAGTCTGGTTATTGGCTGGTGGGTTGGTGGTCCAACTGAGCTGATTGTACAGTAAAAAGATTGGTACCAACTTTATGCAAAAATGTCAGTTTAGTCAGTTCATAGAGATCTCACTGCCATGATTTCCTTCACCCGTGTACTTATTCCCCACACATTTATTCATTCAAAACCCATTAAGCATCTGCTATGGGAGACAAGGACACATACAACCTGTCTCCCCACTCAGGAAGTCCTTGGCTGGGGAAAAGACAGGCGGGTCACATGTGTGGAGTCATCGTGAGAAGGGCCAGGTGTGCCCCAAGGGATGAAGAGATGAAGAGGGCCCCTTGCATTTGGAGACAATGCCTAAGGTGAGGCTTGATAGAGAGGTGGGAGTTAGCCAGGAAAGAAAGTGTGCTTTAGACAGAGGAAAAGCAGGCGCTCCCTGTACAGAACAGTCTGGATTGGCAGGTGCTTGGGTGGGCGGGCTGAGAGAGGCCAACTTCTGCAAGGCCTCCTGCGCCCTGGGGAGTTTGGACTGTACCCTGTGGGCCAAAGGGCTTGGGGGGGCAGTGGGGGAGCAGGAGACATGAGCAGGAAGGGCGAAGAGGGGCTCCTTAGAGTGAACCAGAGGCCTTTCAAGCTCCCCTCTCTCACATCATGTCAGAAACCAGAGGGATGAAGGGCGGTTCCTGTAGATTTGGGGCAAAGGATAAAACTTCCCTGAGGAGATTCCAGTAAATTTCCTTCCCTCCACTCCTTGACCCTTTTGACTACCTTCCTTGGTAATGGAAGTCATGGAAGGCTTTAGGCAGGGCAGGGACATACTCAGAGGTGCATATTAGACCTATTGCTAATAGTATGGATAACAGACTGCCTCGCAGATCAGGGGCTGATTAGGATGGGATTGACAGTGCAAACTCAGGCAGAGGGGCTCGGGTGTAAACTAAGTAGGAAGCATTTAGAAAGTGGCCTCTCTCTGTGGCCCCTTGGACACAGGAATATGGGAAGAGGCAGATTAATCTAGTATTATTAACGAAGGTAGGAATACAGGAGAGGAAGTGGTTTACTTTTTATTTGAGGGGCTGGTATGACTTTCCCAGGGACATACTTTGGTAGCATAGTATTAAAAAAAATTAGCTGTGTAGTTTAGGAGAGAGTTTTGTCTTAAAATCAGTAGCTTTGTTTTATAGTCCTAGCTGACCTATCTGAATATGGGAGACGACTTCATCAGAATTTGTTTCTCTAACTCTTTCCAAGGCATGTAGAAGGATGACAATGTACAGGGCAGGAGGGGTGGGTTTCCTTTTCTTATATGGAGTATATTCTACATACTTTTATACTTTCATTGAATTATTATATTTTTTCAATATTACACTCCTCTCTTGACCCTACTTTTTCTTCTTTAAAATTCTTGTTTACATTTCAAAAGTTGACTTTTTTCATTTTGCAGGTTAAAGATTGAGGGATAAAGAGAACTGAGGAAAATAAGCACATTGTAAAAGTAAGTGGCAGGATTACATAGGGAGAGAAAAGAGAAAAATCTAATAATTAGCCATCCAACAGTAAATGAAACCTAAAACAAAGGTTCCCAGGCCAAGAAGGGTCTTGGGAAAGGGGAAGAGAAGAAACTGAGTGTACTCGTGTTGATGTTCTTTTCTTGTATAAATTTTAAATCAAATTTGGCTTAGGGTTTCTGGCAATGCAGACTGTGCAGAATGAGCTGGAAAATGGAGACTTCTTGCTTGCTACTTTTAGCTCTCACCATTCTGCTGGTTCAGACGACTTCTCACTGGGTTCAGAGTACAGCAATGAAATGCAAATCATAAACGATGCGAGCTGGCCTCCGGGGAAAAGGGGTCCTGGATGTGATCCAAGGTCTGTAACACAGAGAAAAGACATATTTCTTCGTCACACGCAGTAGATTCTCCCCCGAGGGTTTTAGCGATGGGAATAAAATGATTGGGAGGCGGGGGTGGGTGAGTGGTAGTGGAAATCATTACAACGTTCTTCTCTCATATGAAAAACCAAACAAAAACAAACCCTCTGTGAGTGTGAACACAGACAGGCTCGAGGCCTTGCAGTCCTTCACAGCACACTCCATATACCATAGCTATTATTCCAGGCTGCAAAAATGTGTACGCCCCTGTGACCACACGGTAGACGTGTATCCACGTATTTATCATGCGATTTGACCTGGGGTGGGGAGGCTGTCAAGTAAGTTTGAGATGATTTTTCTAACATTTTGTGTTCAGGAAAATCCACAATACATTTCCCAAGCACTTTCTCTCTGAATATTTAAACCCAAGCGTATTTTGAGGGAAATTTAATCCACATATTCCTGATTCATTTACACTTAATTCATCAAATTGTTTTGTAAGAGTCATTTGATGTCCAAGGAGCTTTATGAGGGATGTGTGTGTGTGTGTGCGTGTTTTACATAAACTCTCTTATCTGAAACAGGATATTGATCATGCCAATGCTGGCTGAACAAAATTCACAAGAACCTCACTCTGAATCTGAACTCGCAACCCAAGACGTTAAGGTAGTGGGAGGTGGGAGGGAGGGAAGAGGAGTTACAAAGGACCTTCATTTGACAGAACACAAGGAACATTCTCTCATCTTTAATTATAATGCTGGGGATGGAGGCTTTTCACTTAATTTTTCAAAGAAAAATAAATGCAAAGGGCACCTTGTCCATGAGAGGTCTTAGCCATCTGCTTGGGCTTCTCGGTGGAGGCTGTTTTCCATTGTCTCATTCATGAGGGTTCAGGGCCTCTTGCTAGCCTTCAGTAGGACCTGAGCCCTGAACAGAAAGATGATCATTGATTTTTAAAACCAACTTGACATTTGGTGGCCAAACGACAGTGATTTTTAACAAAGCATACTGTTTTTAATGGTTCTCAATCTGGCTCCATCTAAATTCTAGATGCTGACCTCCTCATAGGGTTCAAGGGTGAGGGCTTGGACCTCACTGTCTAGCTGGCCCTATGGCATAGATATTAAGCTTTGCCTTGATGATCAGATTGGTTTGACTCTATACAACCAGTCCAAGAGTGGATTCTAACCTGTCACTCCATGGCAGAAGGCTAAGTCGAGGCAACTTCTCTGAGATGATAAGTTTCTTGGAATTAAACCCTGTTCTATTTTGACCCAAACACATTTGACCCATCTCCCACTGGCCCTGTTGCCACTGTTATGGTTTTGGAGAGGGTTATTTTCTGGTATGACACAACTGTCAGAAGAATTAAGAAAGAATGCAAGATGCAAAGGGATGATTAACCACAGCCTAGAGAAATTCTCCTGCTTTAACGTAAAACCTTGAGACACTGATGATTACTGATTTTGGTAGAGGAAAAAATACATTATCTTCAAACACATTTATGAACATGGTAAAGTTCATTTCTGGGTTGGTTGACCTTGAAGAAGCATTTTAATGTCATGTAAAATCTGATCCATGTTGTAGAATCATATTTAATATGTACATTTTACACCTAAGTATAAGTTGGCTTTTAGATGTTTTCATAAAGCAGTGCTTTGAACCCAGGATAGCAATTTGATTGAGACTTGCTCTTGTCAAAAGTAAAATAATGACGGGGTAAATGCAGTGTCACTTGGATAGGAGTTCATGCTTGTAACTCCTCCCCAAGGTCTCTGATGAGCGTGCAATACGCATTTTTCACTGTCACAACCCTGGTTGACTTTGTCTGAACCAGTACAATGGAGTTATAAGAAATCAGCCAAGAAGGGTCCTTGTGGAGAAGTAATGGGAAATTTTGTTTCTGTTTTTACTGCCAGCACAGAGCTTAAGTGGAAACTAAGAATGTGAAGCACTTGTGCTTTGCTTTCTGATGGTTAATCTGTACCCAGACTTAAGAAATCCTCGTTCCTACCCTTCGCATTGAGATGACGTGTGCAAATGCGCTGGGAAAAGACAGATTTGATTATCCTTTGTCCTTCGACATCTCCGTTGGTAAAATGGACTAATGATAACATTATTCACGTTCTAAGAAATGGGAAAGCAGATAAAAAAAGGTGAAAAAACAGAAACCTGACATAGAGTAGGAAAAGTCAAGTTGTGAAAAATAGAGAGCCATGTTAGAATACGATAAAATAAAGCAGAATCTTACTTGATTAAAGGTTATTTAATTAGAAGGGCTTACAATAAAATGTAAGCTCCATGAAGATAAAGATTTTTGCTTGTTTTGTTCACTGCCATATCCCAGGTCCCTGGAACAGAGTCCGACACATAAGAGGCATTTGGTAACCATTTGCTGAATGTAAGGGGGGATGGGTAAGTATCAGTAAAACCAGGCACTGCAGTGAAGTGGCAATCTGCATTCATTTTCCTCCTCAGGCAAAGCTGTAGACCGACCTTCGGGGAAAATGGCAGGTGGGCGGGCGGGCACCCACAGGACAGTACAGAGTTCTGAGGCCTGGCTTCCCTGGTGGACACAGGATGATGCGTCTGGGAGGGCTTCTAGCTGAGAGGTGCACAAAAAGTCACCCCGGAGTTCTCTAAGGAAAAACAGAGAGGCCTTTGTGAGGAACGGGCGTTTTCCTGTCTCTTGCCTATGGCCAAGTTCCAGAGGCTGGGAGAGTAGGCCCAGCTCTAAGCACAATCATCCTTTTACTTCTACGAAGGTTGGGAGATAAAGAAAGGAGCTAACGTGAGAGAAATGAGAAATCCTGCCTCAATTCTTAAACTCGAAAGTAAGGAAAACAAGTAGTCGTGATTAAGTCATTGAAAAAATATGAAAGTTACTTTGGGG
Organism: Ateles fusciceps; assembly: GCA_036589455.1. Lineage (NCBI taxonomy): Eukaryota > Metazoa > Chordata > Mammalia > Primates > Atelidae > Ateles > Ateles fusciceps. The sequence goes on from JAZHEH010000889.1 coordinate 3,607,400, forward strand.
ATATCAGAATGTCGACTGTAGGGAGTGTGTTAGTCGGCTTGCACTGCCGTAACAGAATACCACAGACTGGGTGGCTTCAATGACAGAAATTTATTTTCTTACAGTTCTGGAGGCTGGGAGCCTGAGATCAAGGTGTTGGCAGGTTTGGTTTCTCCTGAGGCCTCTTTTTCCTGGCTTGCAGACAGCTACCTTCTTGCTGTATCCTCACATGGCCTTTTCTCTCTCTCTCTCTCTCTATCTCTGTGCATGTGTGTGTGTGTGTGTGTGTAGAGAGAGAGAAGCAAGAGAGAAAACAGAGAGAGAGAGAAAATGCACATGTGAGTACATGTCTCTTCCTCTTCTTATAAAAACATTAGTCCTGTCAGATTAGGGCCCCACTCTTCTGACTTTATTTAATCTTGATTACCTGCCTAAAGGTCCTCTCTTTAAATATAGTCACATTGAGGGTTCAGGTTTCAATACATAACCTTTGACAGAGACACAATTCAGTACATAGCAGGGGCTTAAAGAGTCCCTCTCAGGTTGGCGATGTCAGCATGCAGGTGGCATTTCTGAGGCCTTGCCAGTCCTTTTCATAAAGCAGTCATAGTCATGAAAAATGAAAGACTTTCTCAAGTATTAAGGGGGTGGCATGCTCTGTGACCTCTGGCTCCTATTTAAAGCACCATTATTACAACTGGACTGTGACATTAATCATGACACAAGATATATATAAAGCCTAAGGCCTGCCTTCTGGTTGGAAAGCCTAGGCAACAGGCATGTTCAGTAGGAAGAGGGCTAGCCTATGTCTTCATTCATTTATTTTTAAAAGCAAGCTGTATACTGGAAATATAGTACTTAGGTTTTCAGATTCTGACGCAAACCACTGAAAATGCAAATTATTTACCAGTCATGTAGGCATTCCCGGGGGAATTTCTATTCCCTTCAACTCTGAAAATATCACTCTAGAAATGTAGAGTTAGAAGAACCCTTGGAGAAACCTATATCCTTATTTTATTAATGATGGCCTGCAGACCCTGAGACATTAAGAGCCTTAATTACCATCTTGCAGCCAGTCAGAGGCAGAAGCAAGAGGCTTGCATAGGTTCCACACAGCATGTGGTCTTAGGAAAAATGCCCAGAGCCTTCTGACAGGCTGACTTTGCCTGCAAGTCAGGGAGAGCCTCCACCACTCTATCTTGCTTTTGGTCCTCATTTAATCAGTGCAAAAATGTTAAATGAATATGTACTCTCCACTCAGCAGTGATAGAAACATAACATTCTGTCTCAAGAGATAAACAGTCTGGTTTTGGATGGTCAGGCTAACATTCAAGAAAAGAATACAAGCACACATACAATTTCACATAAGCAGCTAAAATCCTAGTGGGCTTCGAAAGACTGCTTGGTTTCCTGAGAGTCTTTCAAGGGGCTTTGAAGTCAGATCTGGATTTGAGCTCAACTTTGTTACTAACAGGTGACCTTAAGCCGTCCCGGGGCCCACTGAGCCTCAATTTCCCCATCTGTAGAGAGGAGACAGATCCACATGGGCTGTTGAGGTGGTCACGGTGGTTACGGTAACCACACTGCTATAGTCCCAGCTGCTGTTAAAACAGCTGCCACTGATATTCGTGGTGCCCTTGGGATAGAACAGCAGGAGCTTAGTTGGAGATTAGCCTCTAGCTGGCCCTCCAGGTAACCCCTGAAGGCTGCTTCATTTTCATGAAATAAATAACATTTCCAGTCTTCTTTATAATGCTCGCTTATTTTCCCCAAGAACCTAACAGGTGGGTTTTTGCAAGACCCATTTGTAGTTCCTTTGTGATCCTCCTACACTGTACCATAAATATCCAGGTACAATTCTTCCTTCTCCTTGGTGAATTGGAGGAAATCTCATATGTCAGTTTTCTACTTCTGTTGTAATGAACTTTTTTCTTGTTTGATTAGAAACTGAGAGACTCTTTGGGTACAAATCCCAGCTCTGCATCTACCCGTTGTGTAACCTCAAGCAAATGACTTCATTTCTGTGTGCCTGATATCCTTATCTGTAAAATGGAGATAATTATGTATTCACATCATATGGTGGTTGAGATCATTAAACAAGGTATTCCATAAAAAATACTTAGTGTGGAGCCTGGCACATAGTAAACACTCAATAACTATGAGCTATTATTATTAGTAGTATTATCAAGATTTTTAGGAGGAGATAAAATTGCTTTGTGTAAGACTACTTTGAATAAAGAAGAAATTAAGGAAGAGAATCTCAGAGCAAAATTCTCCAGGTGTTGATCCATGAATGCTCTAGGCATTATGAGAAACCCTAAGAAACCGAGTTACTTTGGGGCCTTTGAGCAATTAATGGGGGAAACAGAGGAAAACCCCCACACGCTGGTATAGTAAATACGCTGGTACCCACAGGGCCAGGGCAAGAAGGAGAAGGAGCAGGGAGTAAGTCTTTGTAGGAGGCATTAGGGAAGTGTTGGGAGTAGTGGGGGAGTCTTCACAGAGAAGAAAGAATTGACTTGAATGTGAAAGAATGGTTAGGAGGGGGATCAGGTGAACACGGAGGTCCCAGGATACTCTAGGCAGAAGGATTGATGTATTTAAAAAAAAAAAAAAAGAGGCATGAGAGAACAAGATACATTCTGGAAATCACAAATATTTGGGTCTGTTGTAGGGCACATGGGGGCGGAGCACAGGAAATGAAGCTGGAAATGGTAGGTGAGTATTGGTTTATGAAAAGCCCATGTGCCCTGCTAAAAAGTCTAGGTTTTATCAAGTCAGTTAATATTCCATAAACCATATTCCCCAGATTCCACGATGTGTTAATAGCTGTTCCATTAATAAAAACATTCTATGATCCAATATATTTGAGAAATGTTTAGTACAAAAAAGTTATTTTTTTAACTGTAGGATTTTTAGAGCATTAATATGTCAAGAGGAAGGTATAAAATGAAGCTTTCTAAAACCTTTGATTTGGTTTTGAAATATTTTTTATAGTGCACTTGTTAATATCTGCTTCCAGAGGACAACAAAGAATTTTGAGGAGGGAAGTAACATATGAAAATATTTTATTTAGGATCACAAAGACAATTCTGGAAGCAAAGTGGAAATGTTCTAGAGAATGTTAATGAGGGGGAAGGTGTTTCTGAAAGAATACACTGTTCTGTAAGTATAATAATTATTCCCAAAAGAGTAATATAAATATGTCACCTAATCCAAAGGGACTGCTAATTAAAAAGTAAAATATTGAATTAGTTCTTATTTAAAAAGCATGGTGGTGCTCTGCTGGCCAGTGCTACTTTCTGCAAGGAGTTCGCCAATGAATTAGGTACATAATTAATAGAATTCTTTGGTTACTTCCTGGTTTTACATTTGTATTTTCATAGGTTGATATGGCAACTTTGAGTATTTTTGGTTGTTGTTTTGTTTTGTTTTGTTTTATTTGAGAGACAGGATCTCACTCTATTGCCCTGGCTAGCATGCAGTGGCACGATCATAGTTCACTGCGGCCTCGAACTCCTGGCCTCAAGCAATCCTCCTGCTTCAGCCTTGTGAGTAGCAAGATGGTGACTTTGGAATGTGGCAATACATGGTAACTCTAAAATGCACAGGGCAGGATGAACACAGGCTCTGTTCCACTGATTAACTGCACGAGCATGAGCAAGATGTTTAATCTTTCTAATTGCAAATTTTCTAACATATAGAGGGGGAGGTCATAATTCCTGCCTCAGGGAGTTGTGTAGATAGGGTGATGTGATCATTCTTTGTGACCTATAAAGGACTGCCCGAATGAAGACTTGTGAAACGCTGCAGGAAGCTGGCACACAGTGACCCTCCATAACGTTCGCTGAACCATTCCATGAACGTAGATCCTAGCCCTGTCTAACGAGATGAAAAGGGGCATGTGCTCAATATGTGTAATTCAAATTTTCAAATTGAGAGTTGTTACCTGTTAGTTCTCCCCAGGACTGTCACCTCCCTGTCGCATGAGTCTGGGTCTGTTTCCAGACTCCTCTCAATAACCTCCCTCCAAATTTTCCTAACTCAAAAGAGGCTTCGGGAGGGTTCACTGACACACATTGCCTTAGTGGTTCCAAGAGCAGGCAACTCTTGGTTTCCAAGTGACTCCATTGGTTGGGCCTTTCTCCGCTGCAGCCTTGCTCTTGGAGATCACCTTGATCTCAGCTCACCCCAGGGAGCAGGAGGGGAGCTGGGGAAGCAAGGGTACGCTATGGAATGTCCTTGTGGTGTTCTAACACGTCCTTAGAATGGGGCTCCAGCCCTGTGCGCTACTCCTTCAGGCAGCTCCCGTGATGCTCAGATTAGGAGGGAAAAGGGAACGGGGCAGAAAATAAGGCGATTCAGAGGCTCTGGAGAGCTCTCAGAACTGCAGCTCGGCTTGAGTTCTCACTCTACTTTTTGGAGGTGTGACTGGCTACGTCAAACTCTAAACTATCAACACCTGCAGAGTTTTCTCTTCTCCAGGTCCTGCTCCATCTCAACAGTCTCCGTCACCACCGTGGCTGCCTTTGTCTCTCTTGTCCTTTCATTTACGTGACTCTCTGCCAGTGATGGTAGTTCATAAAAATGACTAACAGTCATAAAATAAACCAAGTTGTCTTCCCATGCAATAGTGATTCTTTGCAGTTATAATTCTTCTGAACTGACAGCTAAGAACTGAAAAAAGGTGCGATAATTGAAATCAATTTCCCCGTCATACAGTGGTTGTTTTCCACCCTCGTTCTTCTGGCGGCAATGCGTACTCTCGCCAGCAGGGGCAGTGTTCATCTTTAAATGACGTGAGTCTGGCAGGCCCGGCTCCCAGAACTACCAAACCCCCTGTGTCCCGGGATCCCAGGCCCTCCAGAGCCCACACTGAGGTTCTTCCTACACACACATCTGCTGAATGCAAATCTCATGGACTGGTAAGTCTAGATTTGCTCTGAGTTCTGACATTAAAACAAAAGCACTTCCATAAAAACGGAATGTCGGGGACTTTATGGCAGCATGCAGTGTTATTTTCATTGTGAATATGTTTCAAGCATTTCGGGGTGTTGGGATGGTCACAGAGTAACTGAAAATCACTCTAGTATTATCGTAGCTGCTAAACCGGGTTTTTGTTTCGGTTTGGTTTTGATTGTTGTAGTCACCCTGAGGCTGTTCGAATAAGCAAGGGAGGAATGAAACAACTTTCTCCGAATTAGCCAAACCTGCGTAGGGAGAGGCCTCTGTTCTTTCAACTAAGCATGTCCTAGCTTTTTCTTCAAATAAGCATGGCCTAGCTTCCCAGAACAGGAGTCGTCCACAGTGTGGTGACTTGGATTTTGAATGAAAAACTAGAATCACACTATGTTGCAAGTCAACTTTTAACCAAGGCATAGATGATAAGCCCAATATACTCTAAATTTTACCCATAAAGCTCCTTCCGAAAGTAAAAAATTCGCAGCACACATGCATCCTTGCAGTTTCAGCACCCTGTTGATAAGAGCACCCCCATTCTGAAGTGGTAGAAAGTAGGGAAAGAGAGAGGATTATCTCCTCTTCCGTGGCCTTGAGGCAGGAACCGGCATTGAAGAATGTGGGTGAAGTCAGATGATTAAAATAGCCGCGCTGCTTCAAACTTTGAAATCTTACTTAAGACACAGTCTTCATTTTATTTCAATGAGAGACGTACACTTTCAGGAAACATTTAAGATTATTTTTCCAGGTTCTTGAAGAATTGTGCTTTTCTTCCTTCCTTCTGAGACATGGTTTCTAGTAAGTTTCCCATACAGTTTGGGCTTCCTGTGACTGAGAGTTTATTGCAACGCCTGACACATTTTATGGTGCTATTACGAAATTTAACTGAAATACATGAGAATGGTGTGTTTACAAAGGTTGTGCAATCCTCTGAGTTAGTAGAAACAAAGTTCCTTTGGAAGAGTTGAGTGGGTCTTAAGCTATAGTACTGCGAGAGGGAGAGAGGGATACAGAGAGGGAGGTGGGAATTTAGCCCTTACCGTCTTCACCTTTGCTTCACGCCATCATCATTTGCTTTTCTCTTTACCGTCGTTGATAGTTGAATTCAGTGTTCACATCAAAGCAGCTGTGTATTGAAACGGGCTTCCTTAAGAGTTAAGGAATTTAAAGCACTGAGATTTTGGACTTTGGGAAACACAAAGTGAATCATTTGACCTTGAATTGTGTATCACAATCCCCTGTTTCAGCATAAAGACTGCATATGTACATGTTTAATGAAAAAGACCCTTAAGGTTTGTAAGGGGAAAAAAGCAACGCCCTAGATTTATATATTCCACTAAACATGATCTTCACAGGCTAATTAGTTAGTAATTTCACCCTTGCTTGTAATATAAACCATTTTATGCTCAATAATAATAAAATCTATGTAAACCAGGCTCTTTATTAATAAACATGATGTGCTTCTGGCTTTCAAATAAAATAATGCTTTACGTGCTTTCCTCTCTATCATGCCTAGACTAATCACACAGTAAAAATCAAACAACTAAAACAGTAGTTTTTATCTCATGCTGTAGAAAAACAATACAGAGACCATGTCAAGAGCTTCTGAATGAACCATGAACTAAAGAAGGCTGGAATGGGGGAGAGAAACCCAAATCTTTCTTTCAGTGTATGGTATTGAGAAAATTTTAGGCTCTTAAAATGATTCAAAATACGTTTTTAAATAATGAGCTGACATCTGTGGAATTGCAGGTGAGGGAAATGACTGAGAATTCCACTTCTTATCAACTGCCCCAACCTGTGAGAACCCAATGAAGCAGTTAATGGAGAGGCTCCGTGAGCCTGTGCTGTGAAGCAGCTGTGGTCACTGAGGCAGCTTCCCCCAACAGACAGTAACCCCAGGAAACCTTATATCTCAGCTACAAGTATCATACAAATATCTTCTAACTGAAATGCTCCTGATTGTGGAATTTGCATTACTCTAACTACCAGTAATAGGTCACCCCCAGGTGGGACCAGCTACATGACTTGCAGGGACCTCTGCAAAATAAAAATGCGGAACTCTTTATTCAAGTTATTAAGCATTTCAAAACGATGACAGCAGAGCATTAAACCAAGTGTGGGGCATTCTAAGTGTGGGCCCCATGCACCTATGAAGCCAGCTCTGCGCCCAGGAGACACAGTGGCCCCAGGCCGTACACACAAAATTTATTTTATTCTACACATTTCATCTCTAAAAGATTGTTTTAGTCAACACAAGAAGAGTTCTGGTCATTTTAGCACCACTATGAAAGTTTTCAAAAGGATAATTCCAGGTAACCTTTCTGTTGATATATCTAGTTTACCTGTGAGTATTTGGAGAACTCTGGAACAATAAAACATTTATTGAGAAATGAAAGTGTCTTTCATAAGAAATATATTATTTCAAATTTAAAAGTATCCAAGGCAATCTGGGAAATTCTATTCATACTATGAAGGCTCCTATCTGAAATTTCCTTTTGTTAGATAATAACAAAAATAATGGCTAACATTATTGTTTAATAAGTGCTTTGTATGTATTAACCTGTTGATCCACCAAACAACTCTGCCCTTTAAGATGGGTAGTATTATGCCCAAATTATAGAATGGAGGCAGAGAGTGGTTAGTTAAGTCACTCAAAGTCACAAAGATGGTAAGTGACAGACATGAGATTTGGTCCAAGGTAATTGTTTCCAGAGTTCTTGCTCTTAACCACATCACAGTTCTCAGACAAGGTGGAGAACACAGAGAGTAAAGTTGCTGTTTGGGAAATTTATTCCATGATCATTCAGGCACTGTGGTTCAGCAGTCTGGCAGACAATGGCTTTCTACCAGTCTCTCCTGTGTCTGTGTCCACTGTGGTCCACATTCATTCCGTTATGGGACAGTTTGGGCAACAGGGGGGGTCCCAAAGATGACTGCTTTGAACTGAATGAATCAGTTCAATCAAACACCCCCTTCAACCCAGTCAAATAATCAGTTCAACTGACTATTGCTTTGACTGGGTTGGTTGGTACTCTGAACTCAGTGTAGGGGTAGCTGAGTTTTGGGGCTGTGTAGACAGTCACAGTGGTAGATTGAAGTGATACCACTACTCTGATGCTGAATGACACTAGTTAAGTTCTTCCTGTAAAAATCAACATCACCAGGCTTGACTCAGTGGGAAGGGGATTTGCTTCTTCTCTAATTGAATCTAAGCATGTTACAATATTGTTTTTCCTCAGTGGAGGCAGTTTAATGGATTGAATAATTGATTGAATTGGCAATACAGAGCAAAAGACACAATATGGGACAGAAGACATGCTGTTATTTCTACCTTTAAGGGAGAATGCTGCAGATAGCATTTGGGAAGATTTTGTTCTATCCAGAAAGTCAAGGTGAGCATCCGCATTGTGAGTTCTAACAAGCAAGTCAAGCCTCCCCCATAACTCTGGAAGTACAGGTTGGAGGCCAGAGTGCAAACTGGTGTTTGTTTAAGGTTGACTAAGGCAGGTAAATGATCCCAGGAAGCTCACAGAAACATTGAAGGGCAGATGATTGAAAACCTGAGGCATGTTTTTAAGAGTCAGGTTGATAGTCTCTTTGCTCTGTAAAGATCTGAAGATGCGTCCACTTAACCTGCACACATCTCTTTATCACTGTTAAATATTTACAGAAAAATGTTTAAGTGCCTGGAAGCTTGGAGAGCTTTGCTTATCAGAAAGCCAGTTTTAAAAGGCACTTAATGCTGGAGTTGGTGGGCTGATGAAAACACCCTCTGTCCCATTTACTTCCCAATAATTGCAACGCTAATTGGGGTTGGCATAGGCTAGTCTGACTTTGCTGGGAAGAAATTCTGGAAACATTTTCAAAGAATTCACAACTGTAAAAGGAAGGTCTATTAGAGGGTGGTGTACATACACAAATGATAGACTTGTCCACTGTTGTGAGTCTTTGAGAGAAAAATAGATGCTAGTTATTCTGGCTCTGCTGTATTCATTCACAAATATGCAACAGATATTTATCAAGTACCTTCTTTTACCTGTGTCATGCTAGAAATTATAATAGAGCTGTGAATATGCAGACAAGAGCACTGCCTTCAAAAAGACACAGCCTTAGTGTGAGAAGACACAGACTATGGCATCTGCATACTCACTCACCACCAAACATGAAAAGACAAACAAGAACTCTTCCACTTGTGCATTTTCTGATTTATTTGCCCATTTCTATAAAAGAAGCTTTTTACCTGAGGACAGATGGAGATGCTTCCTGCCCACCACTAAAGATATGCCTAGGGAAAAACCAAGGAAGCATGGAATAGGACCCTATACTAATTTAAGCTGTAAACTTTAATTTGTTATACACATGTAAAAAAAAAAAAAAGCAGGATAATATTCATGTATAAATCAAACCAATCATTTACCCTGTAAAATATTTTTATGCACAATGGATCTCATAAAGCAGAACATGGAGTCTGTTTCACTAACGTTGCTGTGCTTGTACCAAAACACAGCATAAATGATATGGCATGGGAAGAGTTTCTTCCCCTTCTCCAGCATTTGGGAAATTGAATTGTCAAAGTCAGGACCATGTTCTTAAACCCTAGAGCCAACTGTCCTTCACAAATCGAGCCTTTCACAGAGTTCTGTGTTGGTAGCCACTAGGATAATCTCATAGTTAGGACTGGTTTCCCTCAGAAATAATGTATTTTTTTTCTAAAGGTAGTGGCTTTGACTATCAAAGGGGCTTAAGAACATTCTAGTCTTCCGAAGCCTTGATATATGTTTTAAGACACCTTTGTGGTTAGTACCTGGAAGAATAAATGACCAAACAGTTTTTGTCTTGGCCTCTTTTCTCCAACTCTGTCAGACATTTGGGGTTTGGCAAATCCCTTTAGCACATTTTGCCAGACACTTTCCCCATAATTTTTTAAACCCATGTATGTTTCAAGAGAAATTTAATCTACATGTCTCTGACTCATTTACACTTAGCTCATCAGAATGTTATTTTGCTGGAGTTCTTTCATTGTCTGGGAGATCAGTGAATCCCCTTAGCAAACTCTATCCTTTCTCTTTCACAATTTCTGAGAATAAACAAAATCTGAACTTTATAATTCTGTATTCTCAGGAACCAGTCATTCTGGGTGCTATTTGAAATATCAGTATGTTCACAGCCTTTTGTGATGGCATGTCATTTAAATTTGTTGGGTCCAGAGTAATAATAATTTAAAAATTTGATTTAAAGATAACTTTTGAGATTTTTTGATTTAAAGATATTTAAAGATAACTTATTAACTCTAAAGGAAAAGTTTCTGATAAATGGGATATTTACATAATTTTGATAATCTCCAAATATCCTGCCTACTATAAAATCATTAGTAATTGATTCAAAATATTGGTTGAATCCATTTGAAATGGATTCATTTGAAATCTTAGAGTTAAAGTAAAAAAAGTTGGAAGCTTTTTCTCTGTCTAATGGTACCTTAAATTTGCTTTGGAGAGTCACTGCAGTACACATTGTATGTTGTATAAAGCAAAGTGGTTAATCTGTCTCTTAAAAAGCAATTTCAGCATCCATCCACAATGCTGTCTGAGCTATCAGAGACTCATTGGCTCAGAATCAGAAACCCCACTTTCCAGACCTGCCTTCCACTGCCTATGTTTTTGTGTGACTGGAAGATAATTGATAAACACCCACTAGATCTTATCTCATGTAAAATTGGGAACCCAGGCTTGACCTACTAATTTGAAGCTATTTTTAGGATAAAATGAAATCATAAATTAACAGAACTTTATAATCTTTATGTTTGAAGCATACTTCCCAATGGCACCTCTCAAACTATTTTTGGTGAAAGACAGTGACTTAACTTCTCAGGCATCTCTCTTCTCTCTATTCCTATTGGTACCCATTTGGGCAGGTCTTCTTGTTGCACTATTACCAGCTTCTGTCCAGTGTATGGTACTCTTCACGCTGTGGCTGAATTAACATTCTTCAGCTACATCCCTAAATATATGAGTCCTTTGCTCACAAACCTTCTAAGGTCTAGCAAATGAGCACTGCCTGCCTGACACTTTCCTGCTGATCGGCCTCTTTTCATGCTACCCTCCCAGCTTAAACTATCCCCCAGCCCCAGTATCCTGGTATTTGCATCCTCTCCATTGTTCAGTGCTTATACCAAACACCACCTTCTCCATGAAGCCTCTTTGGGGGTTGTGTTCTGTCCTTCTCTGTAACAGTCTGTACCTCTCAGCTGACACAGATGTTCTTCTGTCCCTCTCTACAGTGCTTTGTGAGTTAGAATTAATAATTTCCCTCTCTTCTCCACCCCCACCACAATTCAATTGTGAATGAATTGAAGTGAGGAGTCATGCCAATCCTTTAAATGAAAAAGAGTTATTATTAGTTATGGAATAGCACATAAATTCCCTTTGCTGTAAAAAGAATGTTCAAGCAATATGGAGAGAGTTAATTGTCCCTTGATCACTTATCCTAATCTCAGTCTCTTAGGTAACCATGATCATGGGTTTGGTGGGTAGGGTGCGTTATTTTCAGACCTTTTCCTTTTTTATATATTTTCACATATAACTACTGAAATATCTTTATTTTGTGTGTACATGTCAAGAGGTCTACATGTTGGCTTTTAGTACTTTCGTTCTGTAACTTTTTTTTTTCATTCAATAATATGTCCTGGAGCTCTTTTTATATCAATACCCATGCATCTGCCTCATTTTATGACTGCCCCATAGCATTCCAGGAAGAGATGTACTTGAATTCATTTAGCCTATTGATGGACATCAAAATTATTTCTACTTTTCTTGTTATTACAATATCAGAATTATTTCTACTTTTTTATGTCAATGTTTGCCTTTTCTAGAACTTAGTATAATGCCTCACCCATATGCTTGATAAATACTTTTATTAAGTATTTTAAATCAAGTATTTATCAAGCATTTATCAATTGATAAATTATACAGTTTTATCAAGTATTTTTTAAGCATTTATTAATTGATAAATCCCACAATTGATAAATTGTGGAATTGAACAAACCAAGGAGTTCTCAAGGTCTTTTGACTTGTTAACTTTTTGTTTAAGAGATTAGGAGTGATAGTCCCTTGAGGTGGTCTGTAGAAGTTTCCTGGAGGACAACCCATGTTTGTTCCATATTTGGACTTCACAGTTAAGAGTGAAATGTGAAGAACATGAAGGAGAGTTTTAAGGAGGTGAATGAAAATTAGAGAAGTAGAAAAGAAGGCCTAGGAAAAAAGTCCAAAAGGAGGCTGAGAGTGCACTTGAAAATATTCTGTCCATATGAAGATCAGTGTTCTCTCTCAACACAGACAGAAGCAGGAGAAGACTGTTAAATTGGATTTAGTGTGATGATTATTAGACCTAGGGTAATTGTGGATACTGGGAGACTTTGAAAAACAAAAATTGTTTCTCCTCTTTCAGAAGCAGTGTAACAGTTTTATCTAACAGCACAGAGCTAGAATAGATGACTTCTGCTCAGAGATTTTTCCTGGTGGATAATTTATTAGCTCTTAATTCTCTCTTTAAAGCTTTAGCTGTTGTAATCTATTCAGTGAACTCAAAATTCCTAGGGGATACAATTGTTATGTTAACAATGGGTGAAATGTGAGGGTATAAGTCATCTATCTAATTACATTGTCCTAACTTCAATTTCTTCACCTTTTAAGTGTCTTTCCTTGGAAATAAATTCTCTCAGGTTGGTCATTGAAATCTGCCATTTTATTTTTATTTTTTATTTTACTTTAAGTTCTGGGATACATGTGCAGAATGTGTAGGTTTGTTACATAGGTATACATGTGCCATGGTGCTTTGCTACACCTATCAACCTGTCTTCTAGGTTTTAAGCCCCACATACCTTAGGTATTTGTCCTAATGCTCTCCATCCTCTTTCCTTTGACTCCCCAACAGGCCCTGGTGTGTGGTGTTCTTTTCCTTGTGTCTGTGTGATCTCACTCTTCAACTCCTACTTATGAGTGAGAACATGTGGTGTTTGGTTTTCTGTTCCTGTGTTAGTTTGCTGAGAATGATGGTTTCTAGCTTCATCCATGTTCCTTCAAAGGACATGAACTCATTCTTTGTTATGGCTGCATAGTATTCCATGGTGTATATGTGCCACATTTTCTTTATCCAGTCTATCATTGATGAGCATTTGGGTTAGTTCCAAGTCATTGCTATTGTAAATAGTGCTGCAACGAACGTACGTGTGCATGTGTCTTTATAGTAGAATGATTTACAATTCTTTGGGTATATATCCAGTAATGGGATTGCTGAGTCAAATGGTATTTCTGGTTCTAGATCCTTGAGGAATCACCACATTGTCTTCCACAATGGTTGAACTAATTTACACTCCCACCAAGAGTGTAAAAGTGTTCCTGTTTCTCCACAATCTTGCCAGCATCTGTTGTTTCCTGACATTTTAATGATTGCCATTCTAACTGACATGAGATAATATCTCACTGTGGTTTTTATTTGCATTTCTCTGATGACCAGTGATGATGAGCTTTTTTTTCATGTTTGTTGGCTGCATAAATGTCTTCTTTTGAGAAGTGTTTGTTCATATCCTTTGCCCACTTTTTGATGGGGTTGTTTTTTCCTTGTAAATTTGTTTAAGTTCCTTGTAGATTCTGGATATTAGCCCTTTGTCAGATGGATAGATTGCAAAAGTTTTCTCCTATTCTGTAGATTGCCTATTCACCCTGAAGATAGTTTTTTTTTTTTGCTGTGCAGAAGTTCTTTAGTTTAATTCGCTCTCATTTGTCAATTTTGTCTTTTGTTGCAATTGCTTTGGTGTTTTAGTTTTGAAGTCTTTGCCCATGCTTATTTCCTGAATGGTATTGCCTAGGTTTTCTTCTGGGATTTTCATGGTTTTGGGTTTTACATTTAAGTCTTTAATACATCTTAAGTTAATTTTTATATAAGATATAAGGAAGGGGTCCAGTTTCTGTTTTCTGCATATGGCTAGTCAGTTTTCCCAGTACCATTTATTAAATAGGGAATCCTTTCCCCATTGCTTGTTCTTGTCAAGTTTGTCAAAGATCAGATGGTTGTATATGTGTGGTGTTACATTTGAGGCCTCTGTTCTGTTCTATTGGTCTATATAACTGTTTTGGTACCAGTACCATGCTGCTTTAGTTACTAAAGCCTTGTAGTATAGTTTGAAGTAAGGTAGCATGATGCCTCCAGAGTTGTCCTTTTTGCTAAGGATTGTCTGGCTATAGGGGCTCTCTTTGGTCCCATATAAAATTAAAGTAGTTTTTTTCTAATTCTGTGAAGAAGGTCAATGGTAGCTTGATGGGGATAGCATTGAATCTATAAATCACTTTGGGCAACATGGCCATTTTCACTATTGATTCTTCCTTACCATGAGCATGGAATGTTTTTCCATCTGTTTGTGTCCTCTCTTATTTCCTTGAGCAGTGGTTTGTAGTTCCCCTTGAAGAGGTCCTTCACATCCCTTATAAGTTGTATTCCTAATAATTTTATTCTCTCTGTAGCAATTGTGAATGGGAGTTCACTCATGATTTGGCTCTCTGCTTGTCTATTGTTGGTGTATAGGAATGCTTGTGATTTTTGCACATTGATTTTGTATCCTGAGACTTTGCTGAAGTTGCTTATTAGTTTAAGTTTTTGGGCTGAGACAATGGGGTTTTCTAAATATACAATTATGTCACCCGCAAACAGAGACAATTTGACTGCCTCTCTTCCTATTTGAATACCTTTATTTCTTTCTCTTGCCTAATTGCTCTGGCCAGAACTTCCAATACTATGTTGAATAGGAGTGGTGAGAGAGGGCAACCCTCTCAGAAGTCTGCCGTTTAATTCTTCCATCTTTATTTAAGCTACAATGCCATCAGCATCAGTAGCTTGAGTAAGGAATAAACGTTAGAAATATATACACATATGTTGAACCCATGTCTTTTAAAAGATTGTTTATGTTATGTTCTCTATATACTCAACTTTTTATTTCCCAAATGCCATGTATCCATCATCTCATCTCAGAGTAACTGACTAGGAGGAACAGAAGCTCATTCCCTCAGTGGCCCTGGCTCTTTGCCTCAGTTTTTAGTATTGTATAATTGACCCACATTTTTGACAACAGCTGCTGCTCCACGCTTTTTCCTCTTAGCCCTTCCCTGATTATCTGCATCCTGGGGTTGGCATTTTTAGCACTTAGCCTAAAGCTGTTAGAAACCTGGGAAATCAGCACATATTAATTAATCATGCCCTAATGTTCATTTATTGTCATTCTGACTATTGCAGCTCATAGGTTTTGATTTAGGCTCAAATGTTCTTTTAAGGAAGCAAGTGACTGTGGCTCTGAGGGGGAATCAGCACACGCTCAATGTGATCAAATGATAGCTCAGGTTCCATTGCAATCATGGTAGCAACTCCTCCTGTGTGTAATACCCACTCTTCCTTGTGCTCACCTCCCTCTCTCAATTTCCCAAATGCTGGAGAAGCAGCGTTAAGATTCGTGGTGCTTTTCTGCCCGGGAATCTCCCCGGTCTAGTTCCCCACTTCGGTCTGCTTTTCAATCAGCTGAATGGGAGACTCTGCCTTCCTGGAGCTCCAACGCCAACCAAAGGGCACTCAGTCCCGTATACTCTGGACTGAGAGGCGCGCCTGCAGAACGGCCGTGCCCTCCAAAAGAGTCGCGCTGGCGACCCATGGGGTTCCTCCGCCAAGAATCTCTTGGTCCGTGGGCAATAAAAATTTGTCTGAAAATGTGGTGTCCACTCACTTTCTGCGCTTTCAGTGGGAGCTACAATCCTGAGCTGCTGCTAATCGGCCATCTTGGATCTCTCTCCCAGACTGCTTCTATAGGTGGGACCTGGATCCATTCCTCCTCACCAAGTGGGGCCTCCCTGTGGAAATTTCAGCCACTCCAGCCAGAATTTTACAGACAGAACTCCGATTTCCCTGGACGGAGCCTCTGAGGGGAGGGATGGCCGTGGTTTCTGGTTCAGTGGACTTAGTCTTTTCCTCTGGTGGCTCTGAGGAATCCTGGAAGTCTGGACAAGTGGGATTCCCCCAGCACAGCACACCCCTCTGTCAAAGGGCAGCCAGAATGCTTCATTAAGCAGGTTCTGGATTGCATGCCTCCTGACTCGGTGAGACCTCCCAACAGAGGTTGCCAAACACCTTATACAGGAGCATTCCCACCAGTATCAGCTTGGTACCCCTCTGGGATGGAGAACCCAGAGGAAGGACCAGGCAACCATCTTTGCTGTTCTGAAGCCTCCATTGGTGATACCTTCAGGTGCAGGAGGGACCCAGGTGAATAGGGTCTGAAGTGGATCCTCAGCAAATCACAGCAGCCCTATGGAAGAGGAGCCTAACTTTTTAAAGAAACACAAACAAGCAGAAAGCAACAACAACATCAACAAAAAAGAACTCACAAAAACCCCATCCAAAGGCCAGCAGCCTCAAAAACCAAAGGTAGATAAACCCATGAAAATGAGAAAAAATCATTGCAAAAACACTGAAAATTAAAAAAGCCAGAGTGCCTCCTCTCCTCCAAATGATTGCAATACCTCTTCAGCAAGGGCACAGAACTGGGCTGAAGCTGAGATGGATGAACTGACAGAAGTAGGCTTTACAAGGTGTGTAATAATGAGCTTCACTGAGCTAAAGGTGTATATTCTAACCCAATGCAAAGAAGCTAAGAACCATGATAAAATATTAAGGGCTGTTAATCAGAACTGTTTGTGAGAGGAACATAAATGACCTGATAGAGCTGAAAAGCACAACACAAGAACTTCACAATGCAACCGCAAGTATCAATAACTGAATAGACCAAGCGGAGGAGAGAATTTCAGAGCTTGAAGCCTATCTTGTTGAAATAAGACAGACAGACAAAATTAGAGACAAATGAATGAAAAGGAACGAACAAAATCTCCAAGAATTATGGGATTATGTAAAAACGACCTAACTTATTAATGATTGGGGTACCTAAAAGAGATGGGGAGAATAGAACCAAGTTGGAAAACATACTTTAGGATATCATCCAGGAGAGCTTCCCCAGCCTAGCAAGACAGGCCAAAACTCAAATTCAGGAAATCCAGAGAATCCCAGTAAGATGCTCTATGAGAAGATCAACCCCAAGACACGTAATCATCAGATTTTCCAAGGTCAAAATGAAGGAAAAAATGTCAAGGGCAGTCAGAGAGAAAGACCGCGTCACCTACAAAGGGAAACCCATCAAACTAACAGTGAACCTCTCAGCAGAAACCCTACAAGCCAGAAGAGATATTCAATATTCTTAAAGAAAAGAATTTTTGACCCAGAACTTCATATCTGGCCAAACTAAGCTTCATAAGCAAAAGACAAATAAAATCATTTTCAGACAAGCAAATTTTGAGGAAATTCATCACCACCAGGCCTGCCTTGCAAGAGCTCCCAAAGGAGGCACTGAATACTGAAAGAAAAAACTGTTACCAGCCACTACAAAAACACACTGAAGTACACAGAACAATGACCCTATGAAGTAACTATATTAGCAAGTCTGCAAAATAACTAGCCAGCATCACGATGACAGGAGCAAATTCACACATAACAATATTAACCCTAAATGCAAATGGGCTAACTGCCCCAATTAAAAGACAGAGAATGGCAAGCTGGATAAAGAGTCAAGACCTATCAGTGTACTGTGTTCAAGAGACCCATCTCACTTGCAAAGACACACATAGGCTCAAAAAAAAGGGATGAAGGAAAATTTATCAAGCAAATGGAAAGCAGAAAAAATCAGGTGTTGCAATTCTAGTTTCTGACAAAACAGACTTTAAACCAACAAAGATAAAAGAAGACAAAGAAGGGCATTACATAATGGTAAAGGGTTCAATTCAACAAGAAGAGCTAACTGTCATATATATATACACATATATATATGTATATATATATGTGTATATATATATGTGTGTGTGTTATATATATATATATATATATACACACACACACATCCAACATAGGAGCATCCAGATTCATAAAACAAGTTCTTAGAGACCTACAAAGAGACTTAGACCCCCATACAATAATAGTGAGAGACTTTAACACCTTGCTGTCAATATTAGACAGATCATCAAGAAAGATAATTTTAAAAGATATTCAGGACTTGAACTCAGCTCTGAATCAAGTGGACCTGATGGAAATCTACAGAGTTCTCCACCCAAAAACAACAGAATATACATTCTTCTTGGTGCCACATGGCACCTACTCTAAAATTGACCACATAATTGGAAGTAAAACACTCCTCAGCAAATGCAAAAGAGCTGAAATTATAACAAACTGGCTCTCAGATCACAGCGCAATTAAATTAGAACTCAAGATTAAGAAACTCACGCAAAACCACACAACTGCGTGGAAATTGAACAAGCTGCTCCTGAATGACTCTTGGGTAAATAATGAAATTAAGGCAGAAAACAAGAAGTTGTTTGAAATTAGTGAGAACTGGGAGACAACATACCAGAATCTATGGGATGTAGCTAAAGCAGTGTTAAGAGGGAAATTTATAGCACTAAATGACTACATCAAAAAACTAGAAAGATCTCACATTAACATCCTAACATCACAACTAAAAGAACTAGAGAACTAAGAGCAAACAAATCTCAAAGCTAGCAGAAGACAAGAAATAATTAAGATCAGAGTGAAATTGAAGGAAATTGAGACATGAAAAACCCTTAAAAAATCAACAAATCCCGGAGCTGGGTTTTTTGAAAATGTTGATAAAATAGATAGATCACTAACTAGATTAATAAAGAAGAAAACAGAGAAGAATCAAATAGACATAACAAAAAATGATAAAGGGGCTATCACCACTGACCCCACAGAAATACAAACAACCATCAGAGAATACTATAAACACCTCTATGCAAATACATTAGGAAATTTAAAGAAATGGATAAATTCCTGGACACACACTCTCCCAACACTAAACCAGGAAGAAGTTGAATCCCTGAATAGAATAATAACAAATTCCAAAATTGCAGCAATAATAAATAGCCCACCAACCAAAAAAAGTTCAGGACCAGATGGATTCATGGCTAAATTCTACCAGAGGTACAAAGAGGAGTGGTACCATTTCTTCTGAAACTATTCTGAACAATTGAAAAGGAAGGACTCCTCCTTAACTCACTTTATGGGGCCAGCATCATCCTGACACCAAAACCTGGCAGAGATACAACCAAAAATAGAAAACTTCAAGACAATATCCCTGATGAACATTGATGTAAAAATCCTCAATCAAGTACTGGCAAACTGAATCAAGCAGCACATCAAAAAGCTTATCCACCATGATCAAGTCAGCTTTATCCCTGGGATGCAAGGCTGGTTCAACATATACAAATGAACAAACTTAATTTATCATATAATTATAACTGAAGACAAAAATCACATGATTATCTCAATAGATGCAGAAAAGGCCTTCAATAAAAATGAACATCCCCTCATGTTAAAAACTCTCAATATACTAGATATTGAAGGAACATATCTCAAACTAATAAGAGCCATTTATGACAAACCCACAGTGACTATCATACTGAATGGGCAAAAGCTGGAAGCATTGCTCTTGAAAACTGGCACTAGACAGAGAGACCTCTCTCACCCCTTCTATTCAACATAGTATTGGAAGTTCTGGCCAGGGAAATCAGTCAAGAGAAGGAAATAAAGGATATTCAAATAGGAAAAGAGAATGTTACATTATCCTTGTTTGCAGATAACATGATTCTATATCTAGAAAACCCCATCGTCTCAGCCCAAAAGCTTCTTAAGCTGGTAAGCAACTTTAGCAAAGTCTCAGGATACAAAATCAATGTGCAAAAATCACAAGCATTATGTTCTTACTCATAAGTAGGAGCTAAACAATGAGAACATATGGACACAAGGAGGGGATTAACACACATTGGGGCCTGTTGGTGGGGGCAGGGGGAGGGAAAGCATCAGGACAAATAACTAATGTATGCTGGGCTTAATATTTAGGTGATGGTTTGATAGGTGCAGAAAAACACCATGACACACATTTACTTATGTAACAAACCTGCACATCCTGCACGTGCACCCCAGAACTTAAAACTAAAAAAAAAAAAATCACAAGCATTCCTATATACCAACAATAGACAAGCCAAATCATGAATGAACTCCCATTTGCAATTGATACAAAGAGAATAAAATACCTAGGAATACAACGAATAAGGGGAGTGAACGACCTCTTCAGAGGAGAACTATAAAACACTGCTCAAGGAAATCAGAGAGGACACAAACAAATGGAAAAACATTTCATGCTCATAGATAGGAAGACTCAATATTGTGAAAATGACCATA
Source organism: Ateles fusciceps (assembly GCA_036589455.1). Lineage (NCBI taxonomy): Eukaryota > Metazoa > Chordata > Mammalia > Primates > Atelidae > Ateles > Ateles fusciceps. The sequence continues at coordinate 3,627,677 of JAZHEH010000889.1, forward strand.
CTGCCAAAAGTAATTTATGGATTCAATACTAGTCCCATCAAGCTACCATTAACATTCTTCTCAGAATTAGGAAAAACTATTTTAAAAGTCATGTGGAACCAAAAAGAGCCCCTATAGCCAAGACAATCCTAAGCAGAAAGAACAAAGCCGGAGGCATCATGCTATCCAACTTCAAACTATACTAAAAGACTACAGTAACCAAAATAGCATGGTACTTGTACAAAAACAGACAGACCAATGGAACATAATAGAGAACTCAGAAATAGGACCACACATCTACAATCATTTGATCTTCAACAAACCTGACAAAAACAAGCAATGGGGAAAGGATTCCCTATTTAATAAATGGTGCTGGGAGAACTGGCTAGCCATATGCAGAATACAGAAACTGTACACCTTACTTATACCTTATACAAAAATTAACTCAAGATGGATTAAAGACTTAAATGTAAAACTCCAAACTATAAAAACTCTAGAGGAAAATCTAGGCAATACTATTCAGGACATAGGCACAGGCAAAGATTTCATGATGAAAACACCAAAGCAATTGCAACAAAAGCAAAAATTGACAAATGAGATCTAATTAAACTAAGGAACTTCTGCATACCAAAAGAAACTTTCATCAGAGTGAACAGACAACCTACAGAATGGGAGAAAAGTTTTGTTATGGATTGATACATGCAGCAAACCACCATGGCATACATTTACCCATGTAACAAACCTGTACATCCTACACATGTATCCCAGAACTTAAAATTAAAAACATAAGAGAAAGAGACAAGCAGCAGACAATTCATGAACTGTATTTATTCAGTAGAGTTTGTTCTCCTTTTCTCTTGCCTCACTCTGAAATTTGCAGAAACCCTGGATATGGATTAGACTTTTCCAGGCATAGAATCAGGATTCTAGAAAATCAGATCTATATCTTAAAAAGAAGAAGACCTCAACTGACATTCAGGTTACTGCTGTTATACTGTGTCATACAAAGCTTTCTGAAATGGATGCAATTTAATTACAGAAATTACATAATGTAGTGGGTTGAATGGTGCTTACCCTCATCCCTTCTTAAAAAAAAATTGTCTACTTGGAACCTGTGAATATGACCTTACTTGAAAAAAAGCATCTTTGCAGATGCAATTAATTTAGGCATCTTGAGATGAGATCATCCTGGATTATGTTGCCCTAAATCCAATGACAAGTGTCCTTATATAAAAAGAGAAGGGTAGAGGACACAGAAAAAAAGACTGTGTGAAGATAAAAGCAGAGATTGGAGTTATACTGTCACAGGCCAGGGTTACCTGGAGCCACAGAAGCCGGCAGAGTCAAGGAAGGATGATCTCTTATTGCTTTAGAGGGATCGTGGCCTTGACAACACCTTGATTTCAAGGTCTCCAGAACAACGAGAGTATACATTTCTACTGTTTTAAGCTGCCTAGTTTGTGGTAATTTGTTATGGCAGCCCTAGGAAACTAATACAGATAGTAACCCACCAGCCAAATCCAAGTTCATATTATCCTATAGTGCTCTTCTTTTTATCAATCTTGCTTAATTTTACTGTAGGGAGTCAAGAACTAAAGAACAGCTTCAATAGGGTTATACAATTGAAAATTCTTTAAGGGAAGTCCTCACCAGAGCAACCAGGCAGGAGAAAAACCCAAGAGGCATCCAAATTGGAAAAGAGGAAAACAAATTATCCCTGTTTGTTGATGATGTGATCTTATGCCTAGAAAACCCTAAAGACTCCACCAAAAACCTCTTAGATTTGTATAGAAATCAATAGCATTTCTATACACCAATAATCTAGCTGAGGATCAAATCAAGAAGGCAATTCCATTTACAATAGCTACCAGAAAATAAAATACATAAAAATAAGTTTAACCTAGGAGGTGAAAGATCTCTACATGGAGAACTACAAAACACTGATGAAAGAAATCATAGATGACACAAACAAATAGAAAAACATTTCATGCTCATGGATTGGAAGAATCAATGTTATTAAAATAAACACACTCCAGCCTAGGCAACATGGCGAGACCCCTGTGTCTACAAAAAATACAAAAAAATTAGCCAGGTGTTGTGGTGCACACCTGTAGCCCCAGCTACTTGGGAGGTTAAGGTGGGAGAATCGCTTGAGCCCAGGAGGCAGAGGCTGTAGTGAGCCAAGATCAGGCCACTGCACTCCAGCCTGGGTGACAGAGTGAGACCCTGTCTCAAAAAAAAAAAAAAAAAAAAAAAAAAAAAAAGACAAACATACTGCCTAAAGTAATCTACAAACTCACCCCAACCCCTATTGAATTACCATCATTTTTTCACAGAATTAGAGAAAACAACCCTAAAATTCATATAGAATAAAAAAATAGTCTGAATAGCCAAAGCAATTCTAAGCAAAAAGAACGAAGTTTAAGGTATCACATTTCCTGACTTCAAATTATACTACAATGCTATAGTAATCAAAACAGCATGGTACTGGTATAAAAATAGACAAATAGATCAATGGGAACCCAGAAATATAGCCATATACCTATAACCCAACTGACCTTTGACAAAGTCAACAAAAATATACACTGGAAAAGAACAGTTTATTCAACAAGTGGTGCTGGGAAAATTGGGTTGCCATATGCAGAATGCAGAAGAATGAAACTGGACCTATACCTCTTACTATATACAATAATTAACTCAAGATGGAGTAAGTACTTAAATATAAGACCTGAATATATAAAAACAGTAGAAGAAAACCTAGAAAGAACCCTTCTGGACATTGACCTAGACAAAGAATTTATGACTAAGTCTTCAAAGATAAATGCAACAAAACCAAAATAGACAAATGAGATGTAATTAAACTAAAATATTTCTGGACAGCAAAAGAAATAGTCAACAGAATAAACAACCTACAGAATGGGAAAAAAATATTTGCAAACTATGTGTCTGACAGAGGGCTAATGTCCAGAATCTACAAAGAACTTAAACAACTCAAGAAGGTAAAAACCAAACCAAACCAAACCAAATAACCCCATTAGAAAGCAGGCAAAGGACATAAATAGACATTTTTTAAAACAAGACATCCAAGTGGTCAAGAAACATGAAAAAAAAAATGCTTAACATCAGCAATCTTCAGAGAAATGCAAATTAAAACCACAGTGAGATAGTATCTTACACCAGTCTGGATTGCTACTTTCAAAAGGTCAAAAAATAACAGATGTTGGTAAGGATGCAGAGTAAACAGAATGCTTATACACTGTTATGGGGATTGTAAATGAGTGTAATCTTTACAGCAAACAATATGGAGATTTCTTAAATAACTAAAAATAAAACTACCATTAGATTCAGCAATCCTACTACTGAGTATCTACTCAAAGGGAAAAAAAATCATCATATTGAAAAGATACCTGCACTTGTATGTTAATTGCATCACTATTCACAAGAGTGAAGATATGGAATCAACCTAAGTGTCCATCAGGGTGAGGATAAATTTAATATGTGGTGTATTTATGCCATGGGATGCTACTCAGCCTTTGAAAAGAATGAAATCATGTCTTTTGCAGCAACATGGTTTGAACTAGAAGCCAGTATTCTAAGTGAAATAACTAAAAATCAGAAAGTCAAATAGTAGGAGGTAAACAGTGGGTACATAGGGACATCCAGAGAGGAATAGTGGACATTGGACACTACAAAAGATGGAAAGGTGGGGAGGGGGGTGAGGTTGAAAAATTACCTGTTGGGTACAATGTACACTATTTGGGCAATGGGCACATTGGAAACCCAGACTTTACCACTACACGATATATGCATGTAAGAAATCTGCACTTGTACCCCTAAATCTATAAAGAAATTTTTGGCTGGCGTGGTGGCTCACCCCTGTAATTCCAGCACTTTGGGAAGCTGAGGTGGGCGGATCACCCAAGGTTGAGAGTTTGAGATGAGCCTGACCAACATGGAGAAACTCTGTCTCTACTGAAAATACAAAATTAGCCAGGTATGGTGGTGCATGTCTATAATCCCAGGTACTGAGGAGGCTGAGGCAGGAGAATCGCTTGAACCCGGGAGGCGGAGGTTGCAGTGAGCTAAGATTGCGCCATTGTACTCCAGCCTGGGCAGCAACAGTGAAACTCTATCTCAAAAAAAAAAAAAAAAAAAAAAAAAAAAAAAATTAAATTTTGGGGCCATTTTGCAGGATTTCTTTTCTTGTTTTTACAGCAGTGAATCCAGGGATGATGGTGTTGCTGCTGCCTTTGTTATTCCATAAGTAGCATGTTAGAGAGTTCACTGTGGATCTTCTGGGTACATTTGCAATTGGGATCTTGTTCTTCAAAAATCACTGGGCAAGGATATTTATACACAGTTGATGACAAGTGCTGGAAGTAGTAATGTGAGTGTAATCTGTCAAGCCCTGGAAGTGAAGATGCCTCCTGGAATAGCATTGTCAAGCCTTGCCCTGCTCGCCCTCATTGTCTTGTGGTAAGGAGCCAGGGTAGATCAGTTGTGGCCTCCATGACCACTAAGCCTTCAGTTCCCTCTTAGTGGAGAGGGGCTTTTATGAAGACTTGGAAATAGTCCTTGTTGGTTGTATATTTTTCTATGAAACGAAAACAGCAGATGCCTTGCCAGGCGTGAGGAATCAAAAAAATCTCTCCCTTGTAATGTGGTCATTTGTTGCTGGGAGTGTCCCCTGCTGCTGAGCAATTCTAAAGAAACACTGTGGAAAGTTAATAAACAACAAAGAAACATAAGGAGGAAAGTCTGGGAGGCAAAGGTACAGAATAAGGATGAACATGAACATTACTAAGTACTGAACCAATGTACAAATGTAAAAATGACTTTATAAAAAGACATCCTTGTGTTGATGGGAAGCTGAAGTGTCAGTGGTACAGACTACATGGATGGTCATTTCTCTGATGCCCGACATGGCAATATCTTCTGTAGCTTCTAAATCTTTTTGTGTTCCACAGTTCGCAAAAAGGAGGCACTTGCATGAATGAATGAGATTGTATTAAGGACACAAGCCATGTTCATATACTCTGTTGCTTTTTGGGCTCCTGAGAGAATTTTTTTTTTCCTTTTTGCCTATTTCTGGATTTTTGGCAAAGTTCCATCTGGGAGAGATTGCCCACAAAGAAAGACATTAGTCACTCTGACACCTAACACTCGAAGAAACGAAGCAGAACAGCCCAGAGTGTGTCAGGGAACAGGAGTCAGAACTTTGCCAAGCTCTTAATTAGGGTCAGAGTAACCTTAGCCATTTCCCATCTATGTCTCTTTTGAACCAGACTACTAACTTCTGTTTTTTTTCCAAAAGGATTTAATAGTTACATTTATCCAGGAATTATCCAGGAAACTGCTAATTTTATTTGTCCTTTCAGCCTGTTATTTTAGGTTAAATCTATAAAGATAAATTATTAAGGTTATAACCCTAAGCCCACCAGTTTTCCCAGGCTTCATTGTAAATAGCATTATAGTAAAATCCTATTTAAGCAGCTCCTAAATAATCAGAAGCCTCCATTAATCTGCAGTGTTTTTATTACACTTCATTGTTTTGTGGGGGGAGTGGGGCAGGGTAGTGGAATCAATTAAACAACTTTATCACAGGGTGTTAAAAAGGCGTAAAACACCTTTCGGGGTATGCCTTCCACATTTTCTTCATGTTTAGATGATAAAATTACTCTTAGAATCATTGAGAATTGGGGCTAAAAAAAGGCGTTGGAAAATGTCATCCAAGAACTACCTAAAGTCCAACCATCTTTTTAAGTAAATGAGGATACAGAGAGCCGGATGTAAATTGTAATGTCTAAAACCTCGGGCTTATCAAGGCTGAGCTGGACCTAGAACACAGAACTCTTCATTCCTAAACTGACTGTTTCATTTGGTGTAATGACCTGAAGCAATTTGTAGATTATCATTTGCCAAATAAAATTTGCACTTCCTTATACTTAGTAAAGCAAGAAAATTAATACATTTTTGAAAGGACAGTGAAAACAAAAAGAGTGCTGCTCAATCTTGCACTAAAGAGAACTGTCAATTACTCAGAATATGCTAAAGCTGCTGTTTTTTTGCTCTCTAAAATCTGCTATTTGCGTTCCTTTTTTTTTTTTTTTAACTAGAGGCAGTAGAGTTCAGGATCCTGTTTTCACATGCAGGATATGTTTCTAAATAACTTACCGGGTAATTTAGGACTCATATGCTTATTGGATGAAATGTAAAGAAAATGTAAAGACAGTACATTTTCAGGACAGGATTAATCTGATGATTAATCTGCTGCTCTGGGGACCTGTTCCTATATCTTTATTCTAATAGCCATTTTACCAGCCCTTTTCTTCTCCTCCATTATTCTTGCACCATTGGCCCTGCCTCTTATAAGCTGTGTTTCCTTGGACAAGTAACTTAAACTCTCTGTGTATCAGTTTCCTCATCTGCAAAGGTAATGATACTCTGCATCTAATAGGGTTGTTATCCTTCGTAGGGATGATCAAATGAATAATTTATTGTGTGTTATGCTGTATTAGTCCATTTTCATACTGCTATAAAGAAATACCCGAGACTGGGTAATGTATAAAGAAAAAGATGTTTAATGGACTTACAGTTCCACAGGGCTGGGGGAGGCCTCACAATCATGGGAGAAAGCAAAGGAGGACCAAAGGCACGTCTTACATGGCAGCAGGCAAGAGATCATGTGCAGGGGGAACTGCCCTTTTGTAGGACCATCAAATCTCATGAAACTTATTCACTATCACAAGAACAGCATGGGAAAAGCCAACATCTGTGATTCAATTACCTCCCACTGGGTCCCTCCCATGACACATGGGTATTATGAGAGCTACAATTCAAGATGAGATTTGGGTGGGGACACAGCCAAACCGTATCACATATGGAATTAAGTTTGGTTGCATATATAGAGCATATATATAAGACAAAATAACAGTGACTCAAACAAAGTAGAAATGTAGTTCTTACTTGAATTATGAAAAGTTTGAAGGCAGGCACCCAGGGCTGGTGTGACAGCTTTAACAGGACTGCAATGTCTGTGTTTCTCCTCTGCCATCCCTGTACAAGCAAAGCCTGCCCATCCCATACCTGTGACCCTCCCTTTCTTCTGGTGGTCACATCCTCTGCAGCCCCCCATCATTCTGGGGCCACAGCTGACTTCCCAGTGCTCCTCAGCCAAGCTTTGTTTCGCCTGGGGGAGTTTCTTTCACTGTCAACTTGGGAACATTCATTTAGAAAGAATAATAATATAATCTATATGTAGGCATTGATGGTGGCTAGACCATCTTTAAGAAATTAACCTTCTGACACAAGAACAGAAAACCAAACACTGCATGTTCTCACTCATAGGCGGGTTTTGAACAATGAGAACACGTGGACTCAGGGGAGAGGAGCATCACACACTGGGGGCAGTTGGGAGGGGCTGAGGGAAGGACAGCAGGGGGTGGGGAGGGGATAACATGGGGGAGAAATGCCAGATATAGTCAAAGGGGGAATAGAGGCAGCAAACCACCTGGTTATGTATGCACCTGTGCAACAACCCTGCATGACCTGCGCATGAACCCCAGAACCTAAAGTAAAATAAAATGAAAGAAAAAAAAAGAAATTAACCTCCCATACTTGCCTTCATCTCTCCTCTGCTTTCTCTGCTTTCTTCCCCCAGCTTCTCTTAGTTATGCTATTAACTTTTACCCTGTTATAATTTGTAGTATTTATATCTTATTCTGTCACCATACTTATCTTTAATAGTTTATTCATGACTCATGTTAATAGGAGATAAACATTGTTGATGGTTAATTTTGGATGTATTTTTTTTTCAGTCAGATTCTCAGTTGTCATCTTGGAATTATTTTTCCACTGATCCCCTGAGTTTTTCACTGTTTTTTGACTCTCATGTCTTTACCTTTTTTGGATTCTTTCTGCATTGCTGGAGCTTATCCTCATTGTTTTTAGAAAGTAGGCATGAGGTCATTTGCATCATTGCGTACATAAACATATCGGTATTATGTCCTCAAAATCACTAGTCTGAATTTCATAGAATTCTAAATTCAAAATAGTTTTCCTGCCGGGCGCTGTGGCTCACGCCTGTAATCCCAGCTCTTAGGGAGGCAGAGGCGGGAGGATAGCTTGAGCCCAGGAGTTCGAGACCTGCCTGGGCAATATAGCGAGACCCCGTCTCCACAAAAAGGAAAAAACAAAAAGACAAAAAAAAAAAAAAAATAAGCGTAACGTCCCTCAAAATAGTTTTCCTTCAGACTTTTGCAAACATGGCTCTGTTGACTTCTAGAATCAAGTTATTCTGATGTACAAAGCCAATCTGATGTGCATTCCCTTTTTATAGGACACACTATACTTTGGCTTTTATCTTGGTATTTGACCCAATTTTGCCATTAGGTTTTGGTTTCAGCCACTGTAAGTCAAAATAAGTGAGACTTCGATGTGATTTCTGGCATCCCTGAACTTGTGCATGATGGATTACGTGCTTGAATAAGTTTTAACATAAAATTGGTCCAATAATGGTATTAGAAGCAAGGCATATTGTTCAGGTTATTGTTAATATCTAGATCCTTACTTTCAAATATAGCTAAGTATCTTGGGTATAACTTTTAGTAAGAAAAAAAAATTCTTTACATTCTGAAATTCTATTATAGTATAAATGTGCAAATATTTTAAGACTAACATGGCACACTAACAATTGACAATGATTGTCAGAATATCAGTTTTATGGATTAAAAATAATTATTAAGAACTTTAAAATACAGAAACAAGAAACTCAGTTGAGAGTTAATATGACTATTAGAGATGGTGTTTCAGTTGGGAAACCCCCAGTTCTTTCTTCCCAACTCAGGCAGATCTTTGGTTTGCCCTGCCTGGCTTCTCATTCCCTGAGCCATGTCTGGGAAGCTCTCCCAAATTATAAGCTTGGAGGATTGCGGGCTCACCTTGTTTGTTTCCCGTTTCTCAAGGGTCATTGTCCTTTTTTCCTTGATGTTCAATATCTTGAAAAAAAAGTTTCATTTGTTTTGTCTGGTGTTTTAGGTTTTCATGCAGTAGGATAAATATGGTCTCTATTATTCCATCTTGACTAGCGGTGACAGTCTTATAAATTTAAACATTTATATGAAGGGAAATATCCTAAATAAAGTAGAATAGTATTCATGACAAATTAAGACCTGGACCTAATACAGAAGAAAAAAAAAATGTAATGAAAAGAAGAAAAATGAAGAATTTGAAACAAATTTGTTTTCACTAAACTGCAAAACTACATTACAGAATGATTTCAGAAGCAGTTTTCTATTATTTTGAATCTATGGAAACTGTTATAGGTTTAATTGTGTCCCCAAAAAAGATACTTTGAAGTCCTAACCCTCAGTACCTCAGAATGTGACCTTATTTGGATGTCATGTCTTGGCAGTTGGAAGAAGTGAAGGTGAGGTCATACTGCAGTAGGGTGAGCCCTTTATATGGTATGACTTGGTGTACTTATAAGAAGACAATGTGCAGACACAGAGACATGGAGGGGGAGAATGCCATGTGATGACAGAGGCAGGGGTTGGAGTGACACAGCTGCAAGTCAAGAAACACCAAGGCTTGGCAGCAGCCACCAGCAGCTGGGAAGAGGCAAGGATGGATCCTTCTCAGACTCAGAGACAGCAGGGCCCTTTTGCTGTCTTATATCAGGCTTCTGGCTGCCAGAGCCAGGAGAGACTATGTTTGTGTTAACTGAAGCCATCTAGTTTACGGTACTTTGTTATGGTAGCCCTGGTCTCATTCAGAAATTATACCTTTTTTAAAGTTATCAAAATAATTCTTATAGTTTGCTAACCATTTTTGGTTTTTGAAGGTGGAGAATTGAACAGTACATTCTAGGTAGAGGGCTTCTTCTAGCAAACATGCTACTCAAAATATTTTTCTGAACTATATATCTTCATATATAAAAAGATTAGTGATATTATTAAAAGTGCCAGTTGAAGTTAATGTCTATTTAATAACCCAAATGGTGCAGTGACAGCAGGAGCAAGTTAGCAGCTGACAGTTCTGAAAAAACATTGTCTGTCTTGCCCTATTAAAATATGACTAACACTAAATTTGAAAATTAATCAATTTTGAATAAAATTTTAGATTTATTCTTGTAAACCTGAAGTTTATTCTATTATGATGATTTTTAGCTTTGGCTGGGTATTGGTTTTTATTTTTGGTTGTTTGTTTTTTTTTTTGACCAATGCGTGCATTCAGAGTACCTCTACCTTGAAGATAGGGTACTTTTATCTCTACATCTGCATAGAAGTTTTTTGGCTCCTCCTGTCTGGTCTACGTCATTGGGCATCTTACCGTCTGGCTTCCGGTTGGGCAGTGGGGAACAAAGGCAAGCCATCAGATGGTTGAGGTATTTTCCTTTAGTTCTCTTCCTATAGACTTTTCTTGGACTGGCTGAGGATTGATCAAACATCACTGCTCCTCTCAAACGGACCTTCTCATCATGATTCTCTAATTCCAAGTTGTGGAAACCCAGGAATCGGAAGCCCATCCCTGTGGTTGCTTCCAGCCATGTGTGGTGACAGCTCCACTGCTACTTGTGCTAGAGAACTGCAATGTCCCTTCTAATTTTCCGTAGCCTTTTTCCAACAGTCCCTTTAGAAGCTCTTCTGGAATAATCTTAATTTTATTTTTCCATCTATTCCTGTTAGGACTATGACTGATACAGATCAGTTGGTAAACCTCACTCTCAGTGTTGCAAAATGGTATAGCCGTGTGGAACCAAAGACCGTAATAGAATAAGGTAGGTCCAAAACAATCCAATATCAAAGCCCATAACAAAGACTCCTGAGGGAAAAATGATTGAAAAAATTTTAGTTTTGATTTTCAAGGGAATATTAATACATGTTTTTCCAGTAAAGCAGAAAAGCCAAATTATGCAGAGAATTCATTTTCCAATCCCCTCTCTGCCCCCTCACAACCCCCGTTAGATAGTCACCTTCTGTCATTACACATATGGGTCTGTATACTTTACACTCAGCAGAGCCTCATCCTTTAGCAAAGAGTTGTAAATGACTTTTTGATTCTTATATGAAAAACCCTGGGTGTGAATTTAGGTTGCCACCTGACCGTACTCTTCCTGTATTTTTAGTAACTTGCCCATACCTCGCTCAGTCTGGCTGCATTTTAGCACTCTGTATTCAAAGCTGTCATCAGAAGGCTGTACCCTATTGAAGCCTACTGTGGCTGTTTTCTTGTAAAATTCCTTATTAATATCTATTTCTTAATGTGACATGTACTGTTATTTTGACATGACTTCCAAAGTCACAAGCAAGTCTTTTCCTGGGAAAATTTCCCAGGTTAAAAAAAATCAGTGCATTTAACTTAATCTCTGTGGCACTCTACAGAACATAGCACTCACTTCTTGTCTTATTGTAAGGTCATTATTGCTACCCTAATTCCTCATATGGAGCAGGATGGTTTGTGCTAAAGCAAAGAGGAGACTTTCTCGGGAAGAGACTATTTTTGAGAATTTCCCTTACTGATGATTCAAGTTCATAGAATGCTACGATTTCAGGGGCATTAGCAGTAATCTAATTTAAAGAGTTACATTCATAAAGAAACCAAGTGAGGCCCGAAGGCTTGCTGAAGGATACGCAGCCAGATAGGGAAGGTGTTAGAACTAGAACCAAGATCTCAAAATTTTGAGTCTAGTGTCTTTTCTATTGCACCATACTTTCTTCTTCTTCTTTTTTTTTTAAAATATACAGTTGAATCTCAAATCTCATTAATTTGTGATAATTATGTTCTATAAAGTCACTAGGAACACTGAGCTACCAAACTACTGAATTATTGCTCCCGGGGGGAATACAAGTTTAGAGCCTTGCGAGCCCTCCAGGCAAAACGTTTTTGTCAACCAGTTGACACATTACCTTGTTATATGTGTGTTTCTGTTTAAAGACATCTTATTTAATATATATTGTTGATTCATATTGAACTCATGACCAACAGCACCATAACTCACATCTGAACAAAGCTTCTCAAACTCATACATTCTCTCCATAAGGCGTATCCTAGCTTTCTTGTTCTTAGGAACATTAGACAGCACTTCAGCATTACTTGAAGAACATTTTAAATCACTTAAAAAAAAAAAAAAAGCACATGTGGAACCAAGTAGATTGTGAAAAAGACACTTGTTTATGGTATCAGAGCTGAAACAAGAAGGCAGAGTGTAGCCTTGTTCACCTCAGCTAGGAACATGCACTTTGGGCAACTCAAATAGTTTGCCACTCTGTTTATGTCTATGAGTCATGGCAAAAATTTCATGAGATTTAATTTTGGCGTTTCAAATAAATTTTAGTAAATAGGCAAATGTGCAAATATGAAAGCTGAGAATAATGACCACCTGAATATAGAAAAGGAGATGAGCAGATATATGCATGGGAAAAATTATAGGTACCACAGAGGTATTGTGACAATATTAGCACCTCTTATGAAAGAAATAAATAAGAATGCCTGCTTTCACAAAAACCTTTTCTACTTCTTACATTCTTCTCCAGGTATCTTCTTTGCTTCCTCAACAGCAAAGCTTGAACTTGTCTCTGTTTTCTCACCTCCCTTTCCTCTCCATTTCACTGAAAATATTTTTGCTAGATCCATCTTGCCTAAACCAGTAGCAGATTCTCATTTTTCATCTTACTTAACCTCTAAAAGCATTTAATCACCCCAGCGCTCTGAAGCATCTTCCTCACTTGGTTTTCAATATAATACACTCTCCTAGTTTTCTCCTACTCCATAGGCAATTCTCAGTCTCCTTTGCCAATTTCCCTTCCCTGCAATCCATCTCTAAATATTAAAATTCCTCAGGGCTCAGCTTTTTGCTTTATTCTCTATTCTCTCTCTCTCTAGTAGCACAGATGGAAATAGATTTAAATAATTCATACTGTGGAAAATGAGGGGGGCTGCTGTTAGGTAGGGCTAGCTGCCCTGGGTTAAAGGAGTGTTATCTCCATACAATGTAATACGTTCTGGAGAAACATTTGTACTATATGACTTTCAAATTTATAGCTTCATGTTAGGCTTCTCTGGGCTCAGAGTTAGAGTCAGACTCAAATATTTAACTGCCCAGCCAACCAATTTGTGCACCTGGATGGAGTATCATGGATAAATTTACTATCTACCTCAAACAGCAAAAGAACTGGACAAAGATATGGAGCAGACGTTTTTAAGTTTTTGAAAATAGGGAGCATAGTTTGTGATTCCAACAAGAAGAGAAATAATTGCATCTGCCTTGGAATTATCCTAGCTTTTCACTTGGAGGAACAGGGAGGAGATCCCAAGTAGAGTGTGATGGCTTTGATTTCTCTAAGTCTTGGCAAACAGAGATTGGTGTTCAGTGTAGCTGAGGGATCTAGAATTTATAAAGCAGGGTTTCAGAAAGGAAGGCGCTAAAAAGAAAAAGAACTCCAGAAATGTACTTATGGATAGTATTGAGTTTTTACTAAATACTAAGGCATGCACAAATAAGGTTAAACTTCATTTGATCAAAGACCAAACGGAACTGAATGGTTTCTAAGCTAATTGAAGTCTTCCAAGAAATGGTCAAGCTTTCAGCAGTCAGAGTGAAGAACCCTTGCTGAATACACAAAAATATAGTAATTGAGATACCAGAAGGTTATGTCTTCACAGTGGAGGTGAAATTTCCCCTGGAAAAAAAGGCTGCTATAGGCCTACTTAACAAAGACTTAACAAACCTTTAAAGAATTTGCTTTATTCATAGGCAACTTAACTGTTTAACGAAACACAGCCCAATACTTTTTAAAGATAGATAATGAAATTCAGGTACTAACAAAATAAAATTCACAATGTCTAGTATTAATAAAAATATTACATATTTCAAGAAGCAGGAAAATCTGGCCCATAACCAGGACAAAAAGCTGCCAATAGAAACCAGCTCAGAAATGATAGTGGGGATGATATTAGCAGATATGCACATTAAAACAGCTATTCTAAAAAGGTTCATGGTGAGGAAAGGTATTGACAATATAAAAATGATCGTGTAGAACTTCTAGTGATGAAAAATCACGATATCTGAAATGAAAACTTCTCTGGATGGCATTAATGGCAGATTAGACAATGATGAATAAAAGAAAGATACATTTGAAGACATAGAAGTAGACTTATCCAAAATGACATACAGATATTTTTTAAAAAGACTCGGATAAAAGCCTTAGCGTCTCAGTGATATGACAATATTAAATAATCTAACATGAATGTAGTTGGAGTCTCAGCGGAAAAGGAGAAGCACAGAAAAAAAATTTGTAGAAATAACAAGTCAAATATTTCTAGAATTTGATAAAAATTATCAATCTATAGATCCAGGATACAGTACAAACATAAAAGCACATCAAGACACATCATAATCAAACTTCTAAAAAGCAAAACCACAGAAAATTTTAAAGCATTGAGGAGAAAAAATGGTGCATTGTGTATAGATGAACAAAGACATAAATTACTGCAGACTTCTTTTCACAAGTTATGTCAGTCAAAAGTCAATGGGATAATATCTTTAAAGTCCTGAAAGAACATGTAAAGTTAGAATTCTATAGTTATCTTGGGCATTTTTTTTTAATGGAGAAAAAACAAATTTGAATTAAACAAAAGCTGAGTTGATTTGTTGTCAGTAGACTTGCTCTACAAGATATGTTAAAGAGGAAAGAAAACTTTACCAAATGGAGACATACATATATGCTAAAGGAAAAGAGAGAAAAACCAAATTATCTGTATAAGGAACGAAAGGGGAAGCATTATTACAGAGCCAACATTCACAAAAAAGAACATAAGGGAATATTATGCCCAACTTTTTGCCAATAAATCCAGTGCCTTGGATGAAATGGGCAAATTTCTTGAAAGACGCAAATTATAAAGACTTATTCAAGAAGTAATAGAAAATACTAATAGTAATTTATATATATATATGAATTTATAAGGAAAAAATTTGTAACAATGTAATCTTCAGGCCAAGTTGGCTCCACTGGTGAATTTTCTCAAATATTCAAGGAAGAACTACTAACACCATACAAATTCTTTCAGAAAATTGAGGAGTAGAAAGGACATTCCAACTCTATGCCCCATGGTCAAGTGTTTTGTCTCTAAATCTGGGAGTCAAGTAACATGCCAGAAACACTTTACCATGGGCATTAAGTAACTAGGTGTCCATCATCATCTGGGATATGTTGAATCACCAAGTGATAACGTCTGACATACCCATCAGTAGTTCATCATAAGATGAAAATGGTACATCTGAGAAAGCTCAAATATAACCAGAGGGTACAAATAAGCTGACCAGGAGCAGATAGCCCAGATCCCTATGTCACCCAGCACACAGCTCCTTCCCCAGATTGCAACTATAGCCCTATGGGGGATGTCCCATACAATCAGCTGAAGGACGGAAAAGCCTGAGCTTGGATTACAGATAGGTCAGCTAACTATGGGGAACAACTAAACATGGTTGAAAGATGCATTCTAGCCACATTTGGGGGTGGTCTTGAAGGACAGTGAAAAGAAGAAACCTCAGTGGACAGAGCTATGAGTCATGCAGCTGGCATTCACTTTATGGAAGGAGACATGGCCCAAGGTGATAATGCATCCGTATTCATGAACAATAACCAATGGCCTTGCCATCTGGTCAGGGACCTGGAAAGGAAAGTTTGGAAGATAAGAGGTCTAGGATAAAGGCATGTTGATGAACATATGGGAGTGGACATGAAGTGTGAGGTTTTTGTATTATACATTAATAAAAAGACTCAGTCGATAGTTAAAATGGCTTAACCAGTTGGCATTAAGCAGTTTTTAATATTGGCCTACCTTGAACTAGCATAATTGGAGCAGTAACAGTGCCATGGTGGCAGAAATGGAGGCTATTCATGGTCTCAAGAGCGTAACCTCCTACTTCCAAGACCAATCCAATTATTCCTATCTCTGAATGTTCAACCTGATTTACCTATTGGGATTTTGTGGTTTCCATCCCTGCATCTCTGGTTTCTTCAGGATTCTAATACCTAAAGAGGGTGCATTTTTACCAGATGACACAGCAAAAGTCACATAAGACTAAGACTTACAGTTGTCCCCAGGATATTCTAGACTTCCAGTATTCAGGGAATAGCAGCAAAATGAGGTACTACTCTTTTGGTAGGGATAATAGACACTAATCAGCAGAAAGATTTAAGGCTGCCTTTAAAAAAATGGGAACAGGAGAGAAAACATGGAGATCAGGTGATGCACTTGAGAACCTCCCTTCCCCTGTTATAACTGTGAATGGACATGGTTAGCAATCCCAGCCCAAGAGAGAGATTGTTAGGTCCAGAGCCCTCAAGAATGAAGGCCTGGTTCATACCACCTGGTTAGCCACTGAGACTTCCCGCCCTTCTTTCACAGATCTCCCACCTGCAGCAGATATGATGTCTCTGCTGACTACATCACTTCCTCCTCCTCTATCCTTCACAGGTATTTTCCATCTTGGCATCTGCTTCTTTGAGGAGCCAAACAGACACAGAATGAAACTTGCTCAACCTGATACAGGGCATCTACACAAAATCTACAGCTAACATTATAATGACTGTTTTCCCCTTTAAGGTAGGAAACAAGGCAATAAGTACACTCTTAGTACTCCAATTCCATATTGTAGCGAGAGTAGTAAGACAAGAAAAAGAAATAAAAAGCATACGAATTAGGTAGGACAAAATATAATTTATTTACAGATGATTATATAGAATATCCTAAGGCGTCTATAAAAAACTTACTAGAACTAAGTGTAGTAAGGTAGCA
Organism: Ateles fusciceps; assembly: GCA_036589455.1. Lineage (NCBI taxonomy): Eukaryota > Metazoa > Chordata > Mammalia > Primates > Atelidae > Ateles > Ateles fusciceps. The sequence goes on from JAZHEH010000889.1 coordinate 3,644,456, forward strand.
GTATGCAAAATCAATATACAAAAAGTGCAATTCAAAACATTAGAACTAAAACATTAGAAGTTGAAATTAAAGAAAAATACAATTTACAATAGCATTAAAATGATGACATTTATAGGATACATTTAGAAGCTAGCTGAAACTTAACATTATCCGATTCTTGATTGTCACCCTCTTCTGGGGTCAAAGTTCCAGTATTATCTCAGCCCATAGTACCTATGTTCTTTTAGAGTTACAGACTAAAACTGTAGGATATGTTCCTTACTTTCCCCCTCTTACCACATATCTAGTCTATCAAGAAGTCTAGTGCATCTTTGAAATGTATCTTGAATCCTACTATTTTCACTACTTTTCCTAGAGCAATTCATGTCCATCTATCTTGTATGACCTTCTGACTGGCCTCTGGGCCAGTTTGTTGTGTCTGTGACCCCATGAGCTCATAGACAAACATGTATCTGAGCAGGGTGTCTTGCAGAATGGTCCTGACTCCTGAATGAAGGCTTCCACAGAACCTCAGTTCTCTTAGTGGGGGAGAAATTTTCATCAGCAGAATTGTTTCAATCCTCGTTTTATAATATATTTTGCCCAATGATTGCTTGTATCTCTATTTCTGTGGATAGGGATAGTTCACAATCTGGGGTGGTTTACAAGATTCCTAGTTCAAGAGCTCCCTCTGCTGTCAGTGCAGCAAAGTGTGGCTGCTTTCTTTGCTGATTGGCTGTGTGGGGGAGGGGGGATGGGGGCACTGATGGGAGGAAGAGTTGTGCATTTTTCTGTTTTAAGGGTTCTAACTTTCCCATTCCTACCTTTTCTCTCCGCACTGTGCAGTTCTCTGAAGGTGCTTCTCCCTTCCCATTTACCCAGCTCTTCTTGGAAGAGTTGCTTTTCCAAGATGCCACCTCCAGTCCTGCACACACTTACAAGTCTCTTTCATTTCACTCTGATCAACACAAGGCTTTTCAGCATTTTTGCATGTAGGGAGGACTTTCTCTTTCTGTGATTTTGGATCCCTCTATGGCCTTTGCCTCTCTTCCCTCTTTCCTGCAGTCTTCCCAGGACAGTACTTGCCCCTCGACCCCCAACCCCAAGGTTTAGGGCAGCAGGACCATGTAGGGTAGTGTGCCAATGTCTCATGCTCCTTGGTTTTTGTTTTTGTCTTTTTAACTTACGATAATTGGAAGTTTGGATTTTCTCTGTCTTTTATTCATGCCAAGGACATATTTTTATGTCACTTTCTTTGTTATTGCCATTCTTCATTGAGTTGTTTCCTGGAGAATTTGTTGGAAAATGCAAACTGATACAGCAACTATTACTCCAGTTATAGAATTCCTTAGTTCCTGGCCTCTTAGGATTTGGGCAGCACTGGTTATGAAAGGTTATTTCCAGGAAAAGCTGTATTCTAGAGGCAAGATTCAATTGTCCTCTAAGGGGCCATCAGAAAAACAGTCCTCTGAAATCAGGACTGATTCAGGATCATTTCTGAATCCAGGCTTCAGTGTTCTAGGAGAAGGGTAGAGTAAAGCCTACTCCATAGACCTACGTCCATACCTAAAAATGGGTATGGGAAGTGGAGGGTGATTCTATCATTTTAGCCCATTTTTATATGTTTTTAAAAGGTTTATACTATAGAAAAATTTAACTTTGTATTATAGAAAAATTTAAATACATACAATAATAAAGAAATAATTTAATAAGCTCCATGCCCCCTATAATAACTTTTAAGGGGGTACATGGGCAAGTTTGTTACATAGGTAAGTTGGCAGTTGCAAGGGTTTGATGTACAAATTATTTTGTCACCCAGGTAATGAGCGTAGTACCCTGTAGGCAGTTTTTTTAACCTTCACACCTCTTGCTCAGACCCTCTAATGCAGTGCTGTCCAGTAGAAATATAATGTGAGCCACAAACATAATTTTAAACTTTCTACCAGCCATATGGCTTTAAAAAGTACAGAGAAACAGGAGAAACCAATTTGATCAATATAGTTTACCCAATAAATATATCTAAAACATGATTTTGATGTTAATATAACAAAATGTCACTGAAGTATCTAACATTTCTCTTTTCATACTAAGTCATCAAAATCTTGGGTGTATTTGATACTTACAGCACATCTCAGTTTAGCCATTTTCAGGCGCTCAACAGCCACATTGGCTGGTGGCTACCTTACTGGATAGCACAGTCCTAATACCTTTCTATTACTCTTAGAATAAAATTCAGAGTCCTTTCCAGGCCTCTAGGGCTTACATAATCTGGCTCCTTTCCATCTCCCACTCAATCACCCTCCTTGATTTCTGGATTTGACACTGGATTTCTTGCTGTTCTCACCTCAGGGTCGTTCCATCTGCTATTTCTTCGATGGCTGATGCTTTTTCACGGCTTCCATTCTCACTTCATTTTACTTTCTCCTTAAATGTCACCACCTCAGAAAGGCCTTCTCTGGCTACGTTCTATTCCCTGTTTTATTTTTCTTTACAATGCTTTATCACCACTTGCCATTATGTTATACACGTTTTTATGCGTTTGTTTATTGTAAATTCCACAAGGGCACAGATCTGTGCTATTTACCATTATAAATCTGGAACCTAGAATAATAACTGACGCATAGAAGAAGCTTGATAAATATTTGTCGAATGGAAGAAGGAACCATATTTTTATATTAGGATTGTATTGACCTGCTAATATTCATTTACCAAAAATTGAGTTATACATTTGGGAGACTATTGAGTATGCTGAGGGTCTGACATTCTGATATTTTTTATTCTTAGGCACTGGTTTAGAATAAAATTGAATTATTCCTACAAAGATCACAAGAGTTACATGGGGAGGCGAGGGTCTTCTGGGGTTTCTTTTTTCCACCTTTGTTACCATGTGATGGCTCAAATTCTGGTAAGACTTTGGTGGAAATATTAATATTTTTTCTTTCCAACTTTTAGGTTCAAGGGTACATGTACATGTTTGTTGCATGGGTAAATTGAATGTCACAGGGGTTTGATATACAGATTATTTCATTGCCAAGGTAATAAACATAGTACTCAATAGGTAGTGTTCGATCCTCACCCTCTACCTTTGAGTAGGCCCCAGTGTCTATTGTTCCCTTATTTGTGTAGCTCCCACTTATTTTTTAATTTTTACTTTTTTTTTTTTTTGTTGAAACAGAGTCTTACTCTGTCACCCAGGTGGGAGTGCAGTGGTGCAGTCTCAGCTCATTGCAACTTCCACCCACTGGGTTCACGTGATTCTCATGACTCAGCCTCCTGAGTAGCTGGGTTTACTGGTTTGCACCACAATGCCCAGCTAATTTTTGTATTTTTAGTAGAGATGGGGTTTCACCATGTTGATCAGGCAGGTCTTGAACTCCTGGCCTCACGTGATCTGCCTACCTTGGCCTCCCAAAGTGCTGGGATTCAGGCATGAGCCACTGTGCTCAGCCTAGCTCCCACTTATAAATGAGAACATGCAGTGTTTGGTTTTCTGTTTCTGCATTAATTTGCTTAGGATAATGGCTTCCAGCTGCAACCATGTTGCTGTGAAGGACGTGATTGTATTTTTTATGGCTACATAGTATTCCATGGTGTATATGTACAACATTTTCTTTATCCAGTCCACCGCTGATGGATATTTAGGTTGATTCCATGTCTTTGCTATTGTGAACAGTGCTGTGATGAACATATGCGTGCATTTGTCTTTATGGTAGAACAATTTATATTCTTTAATTCCAATAATGGAATTGTTGGGTCTAACGCAGTTCTGTTTTATGTTCTTTGAAAAATCTCCTATTTTTGATAGTGGCTGAAATAATTTACATTCCCACCAGCAGTTTGTAAGCATTCCCTTTTCTCTGCAACCTTGCCAGCAACTGGTGATTTATTTTTATTTTTATTTTTTGACTTTCAAATAGTAGCCATTCTGACTGGTGTAACATGGTATCTCATTGTAGTTTTGATTTGCATTTCTTTAATGATTAGCAAAGTTGAGTATTTTTTTCATATCCTTGTTGGCTACATGTATGTCTTCTGAGAAGTGTCTTTGCCTATTTTTTAATGGGGTTGTTTTTGCTTGTAAATTTGTTTAAGTTCTTTATAGATTCTGGTTATTAGCCCTTTGTCAGATGTATAGTTTGCAAATATTTTCTTCCATTTTCTAGGTTGACTTTTTATTGACAGTTCTTTTGCTGTGCCGAAGCTCTTTAGTTTAATTAGGTCCCCTTTGTCAATTTTTGTTTTATGTTGCAATTGCTTTTAGCATCATCGTCATGAAACCTTTGTCAGGGCCTATGTCCTGAATGCTATTTCCTAGGTTTTTTTCTAGAGTATTTATAATTTTAGGTTTCACATTTAACCTTTTTTTCCTGTTTGTGCCAAGAATACTCACTGTATTTGCAAAACTCACAGTGTTTGCAGCTGCAGTTTACTCTGAGATAACTTTGCCATGAAATATCTCACTTTTATTATTTTCACATTGCTGTAGTCTATTGACTTTGGGGGAAAAAAGACATCATTCTATTTATAACATTCTGTTGTTAGTAGTAGTATTTCCATCTACAAAATAGAGTAATGCTTGATTGCTAAGAAGGTCGAATCCTAGAAAATGTAGCATTCCTATGCATGACATTAACATCGTTCTCAAATAATTGTTGGCCAAAGGTTCATTTGATGAATCTGATTTTTCTGCAATAGATAATTCAGATGATTCACATGATTCGGATGTTAGTTCTGTTTAGAAATAACTCCAAGGACAGTTTTTATATTTTATTTTCACATTGAATATCAGTCAGATTTGCTTTAGCCTCACAGAGCATGTTTATGTAAAATTAAATGAGTACTGGCAGCAAATTGACCTTTTTTTCTAGATGAGAAACGAGTTAAGTCTTTAATCTGTCTTGAGTTGATTTTTGTATATGGTGAGAGGAAGTTTTAATTGTCTGCATTTGTCTGTTTTTGTATCAGTGCCATGCTGTTTTGGTTACTGTAGCCTTGTAGTATAGCTTGAAGTTGGGTAGTGTTATGCCTCTGGTTTTGTTCTTTTTGCTTAGATTTGCTTTGTCTATTTGGGCTCTTTTTTGATTCCATATGAATTTTAGAATAGTTTTTAAAAATTCTGTGAAAAATGTTTTTGGCAGTTTGATAGCATTGAATAGCATTGAATCTGTAAAATGCTTTGGCAGTATGATCATTTTGATGATATTCATTCTTCCTATCCATAAACATGGAGTGCTTTTTTTTTTGTTTGTTTGTGTTGTCTCTGATTTCTTTGAGCAGTGTTTTGTAATTCTTCTTATAGAGATCTTTCACCTCTATGTTAGGTGTATTCCTAAGTGTTTTATTCTTTTTGTAGCATTGTAACTGGGATTGTATTCTTGCTTTGGCTCTCAGTTTGGACGTTATAGGTATATAGAAATGCTACTGATTTTAGTACATTGATTTTGTATCCTGAAACTTTGCTGAAATTGTTTATTAGATCCAGGAGCCTTTGGGCAGAGACTATGGGGGTTTCTAGGTATAGAATCATACTATCTATGAAGAGAGATAGTTTGACTCTCTCTCTTCCTATTTGTTTGTCTTTTCTTTCTTTCTTTTGCCTGATTTCTCTGGCCAGGACTTTCAGTACTGTGTTGAATAGGAGTGGTGAGAGAGGGTATCCTTGTCTTGTTCCAGTTCTCAAGAGGAATACTTTCAGCTTTTGCTCATTCAGTATGGTGTTGGCTGTGGGTTTGTCATATGTTGCTCTTATTATTTTGAGGTATGTTTCTTGAATGCCTAGTTTGTTGAGGGTTTTTAACATGAAGGGATGTTGAATTTTATTGAAAACCTTTTCTGCATCTATTGAGATGATCATTTGATTTTTGTTGTTAGTTCTGCTTTTGTGATGAATCACATTTATTGATTTGCAGATGTTGAACCAACCTTGCATCCCAAGAATAAAGCCTACTTGATCATAGTGAATTAGCTTTTTGATGTGGTGCTGGATTTGGCTTGCTAGTATTTTGTTGAGGATTTTGGTGTCTATGTTCATCAGGGATACTGGCCCAAAATTTTCTTTGTTTATTGTGTCTTCCAGGTTTGGGTATCAGAATGATGCTGCCTCATAGAATGAGCTAGGGAGGAGTCCCTCCTCCTTGATGTTTTGAAATAGTTTCAATAGTATTGGTACCAGCTATTTTTTTTTTTCTCCTGATACAGGGTCTCACTCTATTACCCAAGCTGGAGTGCTATAGTGCAATCACAGCTCACTGCAGCCTCAATCTCCTAGGCATAGGTGAGTCTTCCACCTCAGTCTCCCAAGTAGCTGGGACTATAGGTGTACACCACCACACTCTGGCTAATTTTAGTATTTTTTTGTAGAGATGGAGTTTTATCATGTTGTCCAGGCTGGTCTCAAACTCCTGAGCTCAAGTGATCTGCCTGCCTTAACCTCCCAAAGTTTTGGGATTATAGGCATGAGTCACCACACATGGCCCAGCTCTTCTTTATACATCTGTGAATCCACTGGGTCCTGGGCTTTTTCTGGTTGGTTGATTTATAATGTATTCAATTTTGGAACTTGTTATTGGTTTGTTCAGAGTTTCAATTTCTTCCTGGTTCAATCTTGAAAAGTTGTATGTTTTCTGGAATATATCCATTTCTTCTAGGTATTCTAGTTTGTGTGCATAGAGGTGTTCTAAATAGTTTCTGAGGGTTTTTTCTATTTCTGTGGGGTCAGTGGTAATATCCCCTTTGTCATTTCTCATTGTGTTTATTTGTTTCTTCTTTCTTTGTCTAGCTAGCAGTGTATCAATCTTATTTATTCTTTCAAAGAACCTATTTTTGCCTTTGCTCTTTTGTATGGGATTTTCTTACCCCATTTTGTTCAGTTCAGCTCTCATTTTAGTTATTTTTTTTTTCTTCTGCTAGCTTTGGAACTGGTTGTTCTTGTTCTAATTCCTCTGGGTATGATGTTAGGTTGTTAATTTAAGATCTTTCTAACTTTTTGATGTGGGCATTTAGCACTATAAATTTCCTTCTCAACACTGTTTTAGCTGTGTCCCAGAGATTCTGGTATGTCGCATCTTTGTTTTTACTAGTTACAAAGATTTTCTTGATTTCTACCTTAATTTCACTGCTTACCCAAAAGTTGTTTAGGAGCAGGTTGTTTAATTTCCATGTAATTGTATGGTTTTGAGAGATCCTCTTGACATATTTTTATTGTGCTGTGGTCCAAGAATGTACTTGGTATTATTTCATTTTTAAAAAAAATTGTTGAGAATTGTTTTATGGGCAAGTGTGTGGTCGCTTTTAAAGTATGTGCCATGTACAGCTGAAAAGAATTTATATTCTGTTGTTGTTGGGTGAAATGTTCTGTAGATGTCTGTTAGATCCATTTGGTCAAGTGTCAAGTTTAGGTGTGAATAGCTCTGTTAGTATTCTGCTTCGATGATCTATCCAATACTGTCAGTAGGGTGTTGAAGTCTCTCATTATTATCGTGTGGTCATCTAAGTCACTTCACAGGTCTCTAAGAACTTGTTTTATGAATCTGTGTGCTGCAGTGTTGGGTACGTGTATATTTAGGACATTTGAGTCTTCTGGTTAAATTGAATTCTTTATCATTATGTAATGCCCTTCTTTGTCCTTTATTATCATTGTTGATTTAAAGTCTATTTTGTCTAAAATAAAAATAGCAACCTCTGCTTTTGTTTGTTTTCCATTTGCTTGATAGATTTTTCTTCATCTCTTTAGTTTGATCCTTTGGGTATCATTGCATGTGAGATTAACCTAATGAAGACAGCATGCAGTTGGGTCTTGCTTCTTGCTTCTTATCTAACTTGACACTCTTTGACTTTTAAGTGGGGCATTTAGTCCATGTACATTTAAGGTTAATATTGATTATGTGCATATTTGATCCTGTCATCATGTTGTTAGCTGGTTGTTATGTAGAGTTGATTGTGTAATTACTTTATAGTGTCAATGTTCTATGTACTTGTGTGTTTTTATGGTGTTGGGTAACAGTCTCTTGTTTTTATGTTTAGCTCTCCCTTAAGGATCTCTTTTAAAGGAGGTCTGGTGGTAATTAATTCCCTTAGCATTTGCTTGTCTGGAAAGGATTTTGCTTTTTCTTTGCTTATGAAGCTTAGTTTGGCTGGATATGAAATTCTTGGCTGGAATTTCTTTTCTCTAAGAATGTTGAATATGGATGCCCAACCTCTTCTGGCTTGTAAGGTTTCTGCTGAAAGGTCCACTATTAGCCTGATAGGGTTCCCTTTTTAGGTGACCTACTCTTTCCCTCTAGCTGCCTTTAATAGTTTTTCTTTGGCACTGACCTTGGAGAATGTGATAACTATGTGTCTTGGGATAGTCATCTTATGTAGAATCTTGCAGTTCTCTGAATTTCCCGAATTTGAATTTCGACCTCTCTTGGGAGGTTGGGGAAATTTGGTGGACAATATCCTTAAATATGTTTTCCATGTTGCTTGCTCTCTTGCCCTTTCTTTCAGGGACACCAGTGGGTAACAGGTTTTGTTTCTTTACATAATCCCATATTTCTCAGAGGTTTTGTTCATTCTTTTTTTCTTTATTTTTATCTGACTGAGTTGACTTGAAGAACCAGTTTTCAAACTCTGAGATTCTATCCTCAGCTTGGTCTATTCTGCTATTAAAACTTTCAATTGTATTATGAAAATCTTGTCGTGGATTTTTCAGCTCTATCAGATTTAGTTCTTTCTTCAAATGGCTATTTTGTCTTGCAGCTCTGGTATTATTTTACTGGATTCCTTAGATTTTTTGGATCGGGTTTCAACTTTCTCCTGAATCTCAATTATCTTCATTGCCATCCAGATTCTGAATTCTACATCTGTCATCTCACCCTTTTCAGCCTGACTAAAAACCATTGCTGGGGAGCTAGTGCAGTCATCTGGAGGTAAAAAGGCACTCTGGCTTTTTGAGTTACCAGAGTCTTGGAACTGGTTCATTCTCATCTGTGTAAACTGATATTCTTTTAATCTTTGAAGTTGCTGTCCTTTGGATGGGGTTTTTTGTTTTTATATTCTTTGATGTCCTTGAGGGTTGGTGTTGTAAGTTGGATTCAGTTGGCTGGCTTTGTTTCTGCACAATTTCAGGGGGCCAAATCTCCGTTCATCACTCCTGAGATGGGTGCTCTAACCCTGGGCACTGGGACCAGACTCATCGCATTCTTCTCTGGCCCCAGAAGGTTAAGGCCCTCCTGTATTGAAGGGGCCTAGGTGTCCCCATTCTGCTGGCAACAACACTTCAATGGCAGGGGGAGGGAGGTTACTGGCAAAAACTCTTCATCAAGGTGGTGGCAGCAGGGTCCATGTTTGTGTGCATTGGCTGCAGTAGAGCAACAGTGCAGGGGGGCCCGAGTGCTTGTATGCCAGTGGTAGCAGGGTGGTGGTGCTGTGGGATCTATGTATGCATGCTTGAGCCAACAATGGCAGGGTGGTGGGGGCTGCCCATGCACGCTTGCCCTAATGGCAGGGTGGTGCTATGTGCATGTGTGTGCCCTGGCAAAGTAGTGGAGGAAGCTGCGGGAGAGTGCATACTGATGGGAACCCATCTGTGGAAACCCTCCAATGGCTAGGCAGGGTCTGCTGGTATAGGATCTATGGCATTGGCTGCTGGGAAGTGCCCCAGTTGGGCACCTGAGGCTGTGTTGTAAGCAGGTGTAGCCAGGCAGAACTCCAGGAGACACAGGAGGGTGCTCGGATTACACTGGCTTGGTCCCATGGGCAAGATAGTCCTGTTCTTTCCAGTTCTGACAGTCAACGAAGGCCAAAGCCACTTAGAGAAATGTGGTGAGCCTTGGAGATGGGTATCTCTGGTCTTGCTCCAGTGCAGCTGTCCCTGTACCAAACCCTTTGGATTCCACACAGGCTGGAGTCCTGTTCCTTTCAACTCTCCAAGCAGCTCTCCCTGCCAGCTCAGATGTCTGTGGGGGTCGTGGGGTCTCCTGCAGCTAGGACTCTGGATGTCTGTGCGGGAACCCAATGAGGGTTCCCAGCTTCCTCTCCCTTCAGCCCAGGGTCTGTGTCCTCTCTCCATCCACTTTCAATGACTTCCTTCCCTATATTTATTATTGAGAAATATTTTACAATATTTTCTTACATACAAAGTCATCAAAATCTGGTGTACATTTTACGCTTATAACACATCTCAGTTTGGGCTAGCCATGTTCCAAGTGCTGAAGCCACATGGATTATTTAAATTATGGGTGATTTCAGGTGTAAGTAAAAGTTGTTAGTGGTGTTTAAAAATTAGATATATACAATAAAAGCTCCCTTTGATAAAACGTGTGGTAGATTGGATTATTGTTCGAATTTGTCCTGCCTTCCCTCTATTAGAATTATTCACCAACTCCCTTTGTCTTGTGATTTTTGAAGTTCTTTCTGTGAGAAACGTATTTTACTGCTCGATGGATGTGGGATTAGTCACTTGACTTGCTTTGGCCAGTAGAATATGGGTGGAAATGTTAGTGTGTGCATTCTGGGCCAGTGCCGTAAGCCTCTGCCATTTTATATGAAAAGGGCATTTCCTGGGTAGTCACTGATCCAAGCAAGATGAAAGATATGTGAAACAGATCCATACCCAACCTGCAGCTCAGATCCCAGAGCCTGGAGTTCAGCCTTGTCTGGTTAAGTTGAAGCTGGCTATAGACCTTAGTGAGAAATAAATGCTTGCTGCTTTAAGCCAATGAATATTTTTTAATTGATTAAACTTTTTTGAGAGAGAGTCTTACTCTGTCACCCAGGCTGGAGTGTACTGGCACCATCACGGCTCACTGCAGCCTCAACCTCCCGGGTTCAAGAGATAATCCTACCTCAACCTCCTGAGTAACTGGGACTACAAGCACATGCCACCATGCCTGGCTAATTTTTTAATTTTTAATTTTTTTGCAGAGATGGGGTCTCACTATGTTGCCCAGGCTAGTCTCAGATTCCTGGACTCATGCAATCCTCCTGCCTCAGCCTTCCAAAGTGCTTGAATTACAGGTGTGAGTCTCTGCACCTGGCTAGTCAATGAATTCTGGGACGGGTTTATTATGTAGCATTATTGAAGCAATAGCTGATTAATGTACTACCTAAGATTAGAAGCAAGAAGGCAAACACTGACCACATGTCAGGGAAAAGCCCAAAATGTTCATCCACTTGATACCTACTTGTGTATATCAGATTGGGTACCCAAAAGTTGTAGCTGATAACCGGAGCATCTAGTCATCTTTTCATCTCAAATATCTCCACTTACAGAACAAAATCAGGGATTTGAAAAATAAAACGCAATGACTACAATGACAAAACACCTGGTGGGCCTGAATATAAGTAGAACAGCTGCCCTGGACAGGCCAAGGCAGGAGCCTCACGTCCTGCCTGCTCCAGTGCAGGTTCCCAGGCTGAGCTTTCCTAAGACTGCTCAGGGGCAAGGGTAACTTACATTCTTAGTGTAATTTTAAACCTCTTTTCTTACATTTTTTCCTTTTGTCTGCAGTCCCAGAGGCAGCCATGGGCATTGGCATTAAATGCACAATCCTTACTTCTCTCTGCTGTCAGGCCAGTCTACAAAGCACCAGTTGTTCGGGGCATTTCCCACATCAGAAGTTAAGATGAGATGATACAAATTCTCTACACATCCTAAACCCATTCCAATCCCCAGAAGAAGCTGATTAGTATTATTAACAGTTGGTTTCAAAGAAATCTGTCCAGTGGTTCACAGCCATACAAATATGTACCTGATCGTTCTCTAAGTTTGTTCTGTTTAGCAACAAGAGTTTGCATGTGTAGATGTCTGCACATTACTAAGTACTTACAGTCTGTTAATTTATAGTCCTTGCTCAGCATCCCTCTGAGATAGGCAGAAGAAGTTACTCCGTTTTACAGATGAGGATACTGAGGTTCAATAAGGTCATATGGTGAATAAACAATAGAAGGATGTCTAGATGCTATCTCCTTTGAACCAATCTTACAATATTTTCATTACCTATAATTATCTGTGTGGACATTTTCAAAATTATTATAGACTTCCTAAAATGAAGATACCAAGTCTCTCACAGTACTTTCTCAAGAGTGTAAGATTTGTTACTGAATGCACTTATCACAGGATAGATGCTAAAAGTATATGAAAACATTAGTCATGGAGGAAAAAGTATATGCTATTGCTTTACTAAGCCATTTCCAGGTAACTGATACCTCCATAAACTTAATGTTTTTGATTTTTGCTTTTTTGTTTTGCTTTTGTATTGGAAGAATTTACAAATTGGCAAGTAGTAATATGCATATAACAGTGTTTTCTAAAAGAAGTCTACTTTTATATGTCGTAATTATTGGCAGATAAACACAAACTCAAGCTACTTGGCCATTTCAGTCTACTACATTTTTACATTCTTGTGCTTGAAGTTGACAGTATCTTATCTGGTATCTGTAACAGAAAGCAGAATGTACTGTACAATGCCCAGCCCCCAACACATTGCACGACTACAAAGAAAGCATTCTACCCCATCTCTTCAAACAATCTAATAAATACAGCAAGCAATGGCTTGGTTCAGACCATAATGCAAAAACCTTCAGCTACTGAAGATGATTTCTTTTAGCCAGAGTTGCCATCTTGTTTGTAAGGGAAACAGCCATTTTCTTTATTGTGTATACAGGCACTGCAGAGCTGTTTGTTTGGTTTTTAACAAAGACAATACAAAAATAAATTAGACCTCGATTTGGTTTAGGTAAGCAATCTTTTGAGCCACAGCTGTATTACTAACTCATCTATAATTGCTCTGCATTTATGAGGTACGTAGTTTATTCTCTTGCTTGCCACACAATGGGCCATGCAAGTTAAAGAGCTCCAAGTTTTAAGGACTGGAGTTTTTGGGTGCCTGCCAGGACTGATCTGTTTAGCAAACAAGCTGGAGGGTGCTTATTAGTAAGTTGTGGCTTGCAGACCATGAAGCCCCTGGGGCCAGATGTACTGATCAAATGGTAGATCTATATACCAACAAGGCCATTGGATGGAAAGGAGAACAGCAGCTCATTACTAAATATGCTTCTCACAAGCCTTAATTATGCCACTGTAAATGACTTCTTTTGTAACTCTTTCTGTGGGTCCAGAAGACAGACTATTTAAGATTAACATAGAAACTATTTTTCAAAATAAAATGTAGACAATTCTAATGAGTGATAGTGATATTATTCATATTACAAAAAACAAGCCCTAGTTAGACTGGGAAAGTGGAGTCATATTTCTAGTGGAACAAAACACATCTTATTCTCTCCAGTTACATTACTCTCTTTAAAAATTGCTAGTCTTCTCTGCCCCCTGCTTAGATTTTTGTTTCTATTTGAGTGACTCAAGGTGGCTTGAGGCTTTAAATCAATGCCTGGTAGAGTATCATTGAGGCCTTAAAAGAATGAAACTGGTTTGATCTATGATACCTCAAAAAAGAGAAAAAAATTCTAGATAATTTCATCTTTTGCCATTCTTGGTCTTACATATTCTCTTCTGCTGCTTTCCCTGGTGTGTCCCACATTTTAAGGTAACAGTATAAAATGTACCTTAGGAGTGTTGCTATATTTTAATAAAAGCTATTTTAATAACGCAAGTACGTGAGTTGAGAATTTTTTTCAGAGTCAGCCCAGTATTCCACTTAAATGAATCCTATTAGTAAAATCTTTTGTGTCTCTTGCTCTGCTGCTGATTGGTTAATAATTTGTTTTTTAAAAGCTATTAGACAGTTGCCCCTTAAATATCAATCTCATCAAGCTATGCAAATCCGCAGTTTAGAGGAAGAGAGTTGAGGTATATTTGCTACCATGATGATGATTGACCGTAATTATAATGAAGAGTCACCCACATTATGATGATGAAAGTATGGTATACAACAGTTTTGTAAGTGCTGATGATATTTCAATCCCAATTTTGAGAAATTCTGGGAAAGGGAGCAAACTAAGAACAATTTTTATTTCCCGTTTGTGATATTTTTGGACCTACTTTACTATTGTAATATTGACATGGTTAAAGTGATTTTTCATTACTTAGGAGGAAAACATTTACCTAGAAAAATATAATCTTAAAATGTGTAGCTATTATGTCAACTGTAACTATTTAGTGCTGATAAAATTGGCCCCCTTTATTTCTTATCAAAATATTTAACCAAAAACAAATGTGCTATAGCAAATTCAATTTTTTTATTTAGACCTCAAAACTATTTTACTCGTAGAAATAAATTGTTCTTTATTTTTTATTTCTTGGCTTTTAGCCTACGTTTGTATATGTGAGTCATTTTACTTTTTTATTTTTATTTTTGGAGATGGAGTCTCACTCTGTCGCCAGGCTGGAGCACAGTGGCCCAATCTTGGCTAACTGCAACCTCCACCTTCCGGGTTCAGGTGATTCTCCTGCCTCAGTCTCCCGAGTAGCTGGGACTACAGGTGTGTGCCACCACGCCCAGCTAATTTTTGTATTTTTAATACAGATAGAGTTTCACCATGTTGGCCATGATCATCTCAATATCCTGACCTTGTGATCCACCAGCCTCGGCTTCCCAAAGTGCTGGGATTACAGGTGTGCACCACTGTGCCCGGCCCATTTTACTGTTCTTAGTAAGTTTATTGATGAAAATTAGTTATTCAAGATGTTTAAACTTGTACAGTTTGGGCATGCAGATTTCAGTGGGTCCAAAAGTTTAGAACATGGAGTAAATAAAAGTGGACAAAGTGGTCTATGAACCTGAAGTATAACTCAAAAATGCATAGGAAACAGAAATTCCTTCTTTAGATTTCTGTCACTTGCTTCATTCCAACACATATTTTTTGAGCTTCTACAATGTTCCTGCTTCAGTGCTGGATGCAGGAGAGATCAAGACCTGGTCCTAGCTTTCTCAGGGCTCAATTTCTTAGGGAATTGGAGGAAAGAAAGAAAAGTCAACCTAAAACTATAGTCAAGTGCGGTACATGCAAACATGGAGATACTTGTAGATAGCCCAAAGGAGCTAGTGACCACCTCCAAGGAGTGGGACAAGGGAGCATCTCTGAGGGGGTCATTGAAAGGCCAGTTTGAGTTTGCTAATAACAGAAAGGCAGAGGACATTGTGAGGAAAGGACTCAGCAAGTGCAAAGTGACAGCCGGTGAGAGAGGGAGGAGGTCTGAGAGTGCAATACAGAAGAGTGAATGGAACGGGAGTAGGCCTTGAGGATGCAGGGGCTAGGCAGGAGCTAAGCTGAGAGGCTCCACTCTTGGGTATCTTGTTTGGGACTTCGATCTTAATGTAATGGGGATCTCCCGAGGAACTGACAAAATCAGATCTGTGTGGATATATTTTAATAATACACTTTGTTTTATCAAATAAAATACACTGGATGCATAAAATGGAAACCCCAATGTATTTGTGCTCCAACAACTCAGAGAAAACTACTGTTAACATTTTGATGTAGGTCCTTCTGATCACTTTTCTATGTATGTGTCTGATAGATGTAAATATCTATATGCACATATAGTATATGTTCTAATTATGTTCTTACATATATTCCTAAAAGTCTAATTGCTGGTTGAAGAAGTAGAAGCAATTCATCATGAATTTGATAATGTATTGCCAAATTACCCCCCCAGAAAACTGAGCATTGTACTGACCAGGGGTGAGGTTATGGGCCAGGAGACATATAAGGAGGCTGTTTCTGTAGTTCAGTTGAGAATAATTGGTGACTCATTAAAGGTGGTAGATCAAAAAAAGGCAGGTGTCTGGGATGATGCTCAGCTTTCTGTGTTGGGTGATAAGACCCATGGATATACCTAAGAGAGAGAGCATGCAGAGGGGAGTAACTCACTTTCTTTCAAGCTTTCATTATGGACTCTTAGTTAGGAATGTGTATTCTGGCTAATTCCCTCTTTCTCATATCAACAACTTTTTAACTTTCTTGATCTAAATGCCTAGACTCAAGCCATAGAAACATTCTTTCATTAAGGTTAACTACATAAAAATGACCTTGCTTTTTTCATAAGAGAACATTTACAGAGTAGTTTCAGTAGGCAAAGCTCTTTATGTGGTGTTTATGGTGAGGGCAGGAAGAAGCACTGCGGAAAAAATGGAGGATGTAGGAAAGCCTAGAGCAGGCGTTTTATCATAATGCCCTTAAATGAAGGAATTCACTGTCAACCAGAGGCGGAACTGTACTGAGACTAACTCCAAGCATAGAATGCACTTTTTCTGATAGTTCACAGAATTTTAGAGCTAGAAAAGGTCTTCCTGTCCAATGCTTCCAGTTTTAGAAATAAAAAACCAAGTCTTGCTCAAGGCAAGGAATGTGCTGTCATGTTGAGTCCTAAGGCCTGGGGAGGACCAGAATGACCATACTCCAGGCCTGTCTCCACTGCCTGAGAACAGCCTTGTCTACTTCTGCCTGTGAACTGTACAGATAGTACCATTATTGATGTGAATGAGATTGGGAAACTACTTCAAGAAGTGGTTTCCAAGCCTTATTCAGGGTCAGAACCACTTGGGAAACTGTTTAAAAATAACAATAAAAAAGGCCCCAGATTCCTAGGCTTGCCTAAGTTTACAGAATAAAATTCTTTGGCTCCTGGGGCCTGGAAATATGCTTGTAAGAAGCTTCTTAGATGATGCTGATGTTCTTGGTTTACAGATGAAGTTCACAGAGGCCCTGGATTATTGTATGGGCTTTAGGATGAGGCACGCCCACTTTATTTTTTATTTTTAATTTATTTTTATTTTCCAATTTTAATTTTTTTTTTTTTTTTTTGAGACAGAGTCTCATTCTGTCATCTAGGCTGGAGTGCAGTGGCGTGATCTTGGCTTGCTGCAACCTTTGCCTCCCGGGTTCGAGCGATTCTCCTGTCTCAGCCTCATGAGTAGCTGAGATTACACCTGGCTAATGTTTGTATTTTTTAGTAGATATGGGGTTTCGCCATGTTGCCCAGGCTGTTCTCAAACTCCTGGCCTCAAGTGATCCACTCACTTGGCCTCCCAAAGTGCTGGGATTACAGGCGTGAGCCACCACACCCGACCCAGAGGCATGCCCAATTTAAATCATGGTTCCATAACTACTTCCTATGTAACACTGGGCAAATGATACAAATTCTTTGAGTCTCAGTTTTCTCATCTGTAAAATGGAGATGAAAACACATACATTACAAAGAGGGAGGAAATATGTAGACAATATCTGGTCCTAAGGAGTACTAAATAAATTATACTTGTTATTATGATTCTTATTTATGCTTACTGGTACTTTAATGATCAGAGTCAATATAGTTTCCCATGATCAGTTCCATTTCTGTGTGTGGTTTTTTTTTTGTTTTGTTTTTTATCACTCAGGGTTAAGGCTACTGAAAAACTATCCCTGGACTATATATTTAGCAGTTTGGCCCCCTTCAGTGATGAATTTGCACTTACAACTTCTACCGCCAGGTGCATGGATTTTCAAGTTAAGAGCACAGCCAATGTCCAAGAGGCAAAGGGAATACCATTAACTGGCTCACCTGTGCGCTGACCACAGCTTTACTCATTGCCTGAGCCAACCTGACTGTGACTAATTTTAATACAGGGGAGAGATAGCACTCAGTATGTTCCATGGTTAAGTTCAAAATCAGAACTTTCATTTCCTTTGCTACTGTAGAGAAACATTTCTACATACATGCCTATTGCAAGTGTAAATTCTCATGTCTAGACATTTAGCTTTGCATTAAATTCTGCCTTTGACTGAGGCTTACCAGAGTATTAATAATATATTGAACTTTTGCTGTTTTCCACAAACTTCCCTGATCAAAATTAAGAACAGTGCCATCTTCTATAAGGTTTTGGGGTGGGGGAAACAACTACAGCAAATGATTAAAAGGCAGCACCACTTTTAGAGATAAAAGTTTATAATTAGCATGGAAGTTCTGTAATTTAAAATGGAAAGTTTGTGAAGCTATAGGAAAGCAGGATAAACCTCAGCTACAAAATAACAGGTTTCAGATGCTAAAAATATCAACCATTTAACCCAAAGTGAACCAATTATAACAAATTTCCTGTAATGGATGGGCCTAAAACTTAGAGGTAAATCCACTGACTTAACAGGAAATAAGTCAGATTCTTGAAACTAATTACCAAACTTTTGCTATATATTGCTCTCCAAATTTAGAATTCCAAATATCTATTCCATTTGAGTTACTGAGCTCCGTGTTGTTTTTATGTTAATAGGAGCACTTATATAGTATATTGCATTGAAATCTGTTATCTATGTAATAACCATTTATCACTTATTTAATTATTACCCAGACAAATATGTTTTTCATAGTCATCTGGGATCTATTTGGAATATTATAACTCCTGTTTTAGCTTAGAGTTCTTTTTCTTTCAATATTATTTCACTTCTGTATATTAAAAGCATACTTTAACAGTGTGACAGGTAATAAATTGTTATTCTCAAAGAACTGTCAGTCATTTTAGAATATATTCTTCTAATCAACTGGCATGAATTTGATACATGGTAGATAGCTTATCAAATATCTGTTTGGATTCTTTCATTTTGAGTGTGTTAACTGAACCTATGGAAGGATGAAACTCAATCTCAGGCTAAAGTAATGGAATTTTTATATCTAAAATATAAAGAGTTATTTTTGGGCAAGGGAGTTTAGGTGATGAAATGCTTCACTATGAAGCGCCAACTCCTCCCCACCCCCCAAGAGTTAGTTTAAAATTGAGATCACTAAGTTACAAAGCCCAGCTGCACTCCAGGAAATAATTTAAACTATGCAGTGGTGTAAGTATCATTTTATTCACAGCAAATAACAAAGAAAAGTAAATTTGACTACCAAAAATTTCTTTTTAGAAAACCAATTGGTTTTTACCACTATGATCATACCTCTGTTCATACCCATGCTGAAGAGTGGAGGTAGTCCACTGGTTTCATTCTGGGGTTTGAAGTAAGTTTGGAATACTTTCCCAGTTATTCTTCCATGCCCCACATTAGATTCCATTTATTAAATGAAAATTTCCCAAAGGGTCCACTCATTTCCCAATAATAAAATGTAGAATTTATGTTCTGTAACTATTCATGCTCCAGACTAGGTCAGAGATTTCTCACACGTGATGTAAACAGAAGTCTAGGGCTTTCCAGGAACACATGGGGTCAAAGGAGTCTGTGATTTCTTCAGTTGGTTTGATCTCTCATGTATTATATCTCCTTTCTCTGAACTTCTGTGACACCATGTTCTAATATAAGTTATTTTGTTGTCACTGTCACGTTTGTGGGGTTATATTCTGCTGGTTTATTTAAAACTCTCGGAGTTATAAACCAGGTTTTGTGTTCCCCACAGTGTTGGATTAGGAACATAGAATTTTAAAAATGCTTATTAACGGATTTGAATTGATTGCAACTTGTCTGGATAACTTAGAGAATTCCTTTAATTTTTCTTCTTATATTTGCACGTAAAAACACATTGCAATTCCAGCAAGACTGTAATCCTGATCAGTCACACAGTAAGAACCCTGATAAGTCACTACCTATCAATTCTGGGAGGCTCTTGGTTCAGAAAAAACAAAAACTGTGCAGTTAAATGAACATGGGGTAGAGTGGATAGATGGCCCGAAGTCAGGTTGGAAAGAGGATGTGTGTGGAGAGGAGGGTCTTAGGTGGCTCTGGAGGTAGTGCAGTATCTTGGTAAAAGCACTTTGGTCCACTCTAAGGCTCTATTTCCAAAATCCTATCACCTGGGTCATATTCTTGCCAAAGGCACAAGAAGGGTGATCCATGTGGACTGGGTATTTCCTTTGCCTGCAGGTCTCTCAGTTGCCATTTCCTCTTGTCTCAGAGGTTCCTTTGTAGATTCCTGAAAGCAATTATATCATATTCTGGAATAAAAGGTTTTCTATGTTCAGGCCATCATTTTGACTCCACATTATTTCAATCAAACCAAGATTAGCCCAGAGAAAGGGAAAGTTACGTTAACATGGAGGAAGTACCAGCTCCAAAGAGAAAATGCAAATTAGCATGCAGTAAATTTTAATGAAATACTCATCATAAAGGATTACAGACTCATGGGACAAAGGAAAACCACAGAAACTTTAGTCTGTTTGTGAAGAAGCTTACGTACAACCATCCTGTACAGTTTAGCTCTATTCCTAGGTATGCCACCTGTCTTCTTGCCACACTTTTTGAGAGTATACATTTTATCAAATGTCATTCCTTACTGAATTGATAATTTCTAGAAAGAAATTTTAGGTATCCTCATGCTTAAAAGTGAATTGCTCCTTGAAGATTGTAGGTGACTTTGATAGACTGCAAGAACTGCCCTTCCCGTAACAAACTCCCCCTCTGCCATAGAATTTGACACTTCATCTGATACTTAATAAAAATGTTCTTATGCAATGTTGTGTGTAATTGATCCAGGGGATTTGGAGGTTGCCAGTATTAAGTAAAGAGAAGGAAGTAGGGTTGTCTGTGGCCCACCCCCACCTGCCTGAGTCCATGACAGTCGTGTCTTATCCTAATCAATGCTGTAGATCTTGTCTTTGAAATTGCACAGAATTCAGTCCAAAATGTTATTGATGTAATGCATATGTGTGTATAATTTATTTACATACTTGGGGGTAAATTAGCACTATAACTGCTTTATTTAAAAGGAAGTGGAATGTAAGTGCCACGACTCTGGAAAGTAGGGTATTTATAGCGCCATTTGTCTTCAGTAAAAATTTTTGAATCCCACTCCCACCTCTATCCTCAACTTATTTGGGTAATAATACCCACAGCAGACAGAAGATTTGTCTAATGAGTTGTGAAAGTTGTTTCTTTGAAAACCGGGCTTTGCTCACAGTAGAATAATTAAGTAATCGCTGCTATGGTGTGAATCCATCTAAAATTGCAATGTTTGGGTCCACATGGGAACAATTTGGCATGGAGATAATTACTGAAAGTGTAAGTGTAGTTTAATTC
Source organism: Ateles fusciceps (assembly GCA_036589455.1). Classification (NCBI taxonomy): domain Eukaryota; kingdom Metazoa; phylum Chordata; class Mammalia; order Primates; family Atelidae; genus Ateles; species Ateles fusciceps. The sequence goes on from JAZHEH010000889.1 coordinate 3,665,354, forward strand.
TTTGGCAAGTGGTAACAACAGTTACTCATCATCATCCTAATTACCTGATGGTATTTGTTAAGCAAACATAGGCCACTGGCTCTGTATTATGGATTGTACCAGCAATTAAAGTGGGCCCAGACCTTGCCCTCTGGGCACCTACAAGAGAGAACAGATAGCAGATTATTGAGTGCACAAACTAAGCATGTCTTAATTCTCCTGGTTTTCAAACATCATGACTTTGCCGGCCGCCATATACCCTTAGCTAAACTGATGTAGACAATGTGAGCTCTAGGACAGAAGATATAGGATTAGGATTTCCACAGGGAATTAAAGATATTTTGCATTCACAAACTCATAAGGTAACACATTAATGCCTCATCCCAGGTATTATCTTATGGGTTTGTGAATGCAAAATAATTTAGGATAAAAAGAAAATACTGTCAGGAATGTGAACGGGCTGCTCCAGCTTTGCAGCAGCCAACTGTGGGCTCCTAAAAGAAAGCTCAAGAATATCAGATTTGGCAGAGATCTCGTAGGCCACTTAGCCAACTTCCCACCTATATGGAAATCTCAGTCAGCTGGGATTATCACTGGTAGTGTTAAAAATAAGCCTATTAAAGTTGTAGGGAATTTAAATTTTAATGTGCCTCTATGTGATACACTGGATTTGAAATTGGATTTACTTGGAAATATGAATACTGAGTAGCAAGAAAGAACTTCAGCATTTATTCATTTTCTAGCATGTGTAAGCACTAAGTGTAGGTCCTTTCATATGCATCATGGCTTCTAATGGTCATTTGTCCTCTCTGCTCTTTATTTTGCCAATTTCATTCAAATACAAACTCCGTTTTAATATATTAATCCCAATTTATATGTCAGTGGGGTTTTCATGGAATGGCCCTCTATTGCTGATTTAAATTGGAAGAAACTGGAGGATTATTCTTCTTGTGAAAGATGATGAATCATATCTAAAACTTAAAAGCTCATTCAATTTTAGGTGCAAAACTTTAGACCTAAATGGAATGTACAGTGAGAAAGAGATGAAAGGGACTTCAGTCTTTGAAAAACTAGCTGGGCGTGGTGGCCTGTAATCCCAGCTACTTGGGAGGCTGAAGCAGGAGAATCGCTTGAACCGGGGAAGGCAGAGGTTGCAGTGAGCCGAGATTGCATCATTGCACTCCAGCCTGGGCAACAAGAGTGAAACTCTGTCTCAAAAAAACAAAAAACAAAAAACCTGAAAGAAGTATGGAAAGAAGAAAAACTGTGTCTTCTCCTTACAATTGTAGAATGGGGTCTCCAAATGATGACATTCATTGAGTAATCTGTCTTGAATACGAATTCTTGGGGACAGATCATCTTCTCTATGTTCTAAAAAGAACCTACAAAATACTTCCTACATAAGAATTCTCTCTGTTTAGATGGGTATTCCCTTAATGAAAAGTCTGCACAGGACAATGAGAAATCTATTATATGTTACCAAACTGTTTTCTGTATCCATTTATTCACATTCTTTGCTACTATACTTAATACACATGTCTTCATTATCATCACTCAGTTAAACAATACCTGCCTGCATATTTTTGCTGATTACAAAATTTCTGAAGAGATTAAGATATCTTGAGTTACAACCCTGCTCATACAAACACTGTGTATGGTAAACAATATATTATGGTTCTGTATGGAATCTGGAGACTGATAGAAAAGTATGTAAGATATGAGAGTGGGGCTGTATTTTTGGGTTCATGTAGCCTGATTTCCTTTCAAATTCAGGCTGTCTTTTTATACCCACAATGTATAGCACAGTTGTCTTAGGGTTCTCCAGAGAAACAAAACTGGTAGGATGTATATAAACATAGAAAAAGATTTAATTTAAGGAATTGGCTTACATGGTTATGGCAGCTGGCAAGTCCAAAACCTGCAGGGTGGGTGGACAGGCTGGAGACCCAGAGAAGAGCCAACATTGCAGTTCAGGTGCAAAGGCCACCTGCTGGCAGCATTCTCTGCTGCTCAAGGAGTACATACAGTCTGCCTTTCCATTCAGGCCTTCAGCTGGTTGGATGAGGCCCACCCACATTATAGAGGCAATCTGCTTTGCTCTAAGTCCACTGATGTACATGTTAATCTCATCTAAAAATAACCTCACAGAAACATTCAGGATAGTGTTTGGCTACATTTCTGAGCAATGTGACCCAGCCAACACATAACATTAACCATCTCAACACCCAACAACAACAACAAAAATGAGACAGCAATTGGAGAGACTGTTGCTTTTCCCTTTCTGTCTTCTTTGGGTAACCAAATTTTGGTTGGAATAGGGAAGTAACACACACACACACACACACACACACACACACACACACACACTCTCACACCCCTTGGAGCAGTCCATAGTTAGACTTTATGTAAGCAGAGAATGGTTAATAGAGAAGGAGTGAATTCACACTTTGGAATGACAGTGCTGCATGATTAATTCTAGCACCAGTATGTAGAACCATTTGTATGCTATTTAAAGTGGGAAAAGAGATCTGCTGTAAAATTCTGATTCCTCATCACTAAGAGTCTTGTGACTTTTTGCCTGTGGAAATATATCCAGAGACTCTTCTAGTTTCTCATGATCCTCTTTTGTTTTTCCCATGAGATTCTTGTATGAAACCAATCTATGCAGGGAGCATACTTCTTTACTTCAGGGCAATAGACTGACTCTGCTTCTAAACTTCTCATCCCCTTTTCTTGTCTCTCTTGCGCTTCCATATTAGAGGCTTCAGAGCCTCCCAACCCTCCCAACCCTCCCAACCCTCCCAAGCCTGCAAACATTGAGACAGAAAGCCTGGCTTTTCTCTTTCTTTTTATTTTCTGGAGATGGAGTTTCACTCTTGCTGCTCAGGCTGGAGTGCAATGGCGTGATCTCTGCTCACTGCAACCTCTGCCTCCTGGGTTCAAGCAATTCTCCTGCCTCAGCCTCCCTAGTAGCTGGGATTACAGGTGTGCACCACCACACCTGTCTAACTTTTTTTGTGTTATTAGTAGAGATAGGGTTTCGCCATGTTGGCTAGGCTGGTCTCGAACTCCTGACCTCAGGTGATCCACCCACCTGAGAATCACAATGTGCTGGGATTACAGGCGTGAGTCACTGTGCCTGACTGAAAGCCTGGCTTTTCTATCTCTCTTTTCCCACACCATTCCATCCTTTTAACTTTTTAAAGTTATCAAGCAACCCTTTAAAAACTATTTACATTTTACCTGTATTCTCAATAACAAAGCAATTCTGGAAACCGAGCCAGCAAGTAAGAGCATTTCTCACTTTTCTTCCACTTCTCCAGACCTTGTAACTCTATATAAGAAGCCCAAAGCTCTGACTGGCAAAAGCAGAACTCTCCTCAAAGATGAAGTAGGGAAGAGAGTGAGCAGGTGGCAGCAACATGCTCTTTAGTAGAGGCATTACGGGTGGGGGGCAAGGGGGAACGCTGTGTAGCAAGAAGTCTAGGAAATCATACCCAGTAGTATATTTGTGCCAAACATGTTTCTAATTAACCATTTCTTTGCCACTATCGTATAGGCTATGTATCATATTCAAAAGATACCATCTACTCTCTGAGGATGGAAATTATGAGAGTGTCTGTGGCAGCCCATGCCAATCTTGGACTGTTCTAACTTTGATAAATTTCCTCCTATTGCATCACGATCTTTTGCTCTGAAACTTTATTTACCCCCTTATGTCTGCCTCCAGGAACAATGAGTCTAATTTTATTCTCTGTTATAGCTTTTCAAATACACAAATACTGTCAGAGCTCCTAAATCTCATTTTTTCCCCCTGGTTTCAAGCCTTTAGTTCCCTCAGTCAAAATTTATATGATATGATTTTCAGAGTCTTCTCTGTCTTAGTCGCCCTTTTGATGTTTGCTAGTTTTTAAATGTTGAGATGCTTAAACTGGCTTAACATTCTAACCAAAGATTCCATGGCTTGTACCTTCTCAAGTGGAATTGTTATCATTTTGGTCTATGATTTGTGCTTTTTAACATGACCACCATATTTGCATTTGCTTTTTAAACTATCACATTACAATGGTTTGCTTATATTGAGGTTACAAACTCCAATCTCCTGGTCATTTTCATTACAAGTATTGCCAAACAGATTCTTCTATCCTGTATTTATTTAATCTTTTAACCTAAGTGCATTACTTTTCCAGTTTCATTGTTAAATGTCATCTGGTCAATCTATTGTTCGGCCTTTTTACAATCCAGCTGCCTGAGAATAACATTAAAAACTCAAGAACTGAGAAACAGAAAAGCTCTAATATAAAAGGACTACTAGTGACTGTGATTAACAAAACCACACAAACATATATTTAAATTAAAATAAGTGGTGTTACATTCATGCAAAGCTGAATACATATATACAATAAATAATTTCTTTGAAAATTACTGTAAAATTACTCTAAAAGTTATAAATAGAAAAGTAATAATTTAGTAGTAATGATCTATATTGAAATCCCAGATGATATCAATGAAGACAAGAAATCAAATGCAGGAAAGGATAGGGGAGTAAAAACATACCAAACTCCTAATCTCACATAATGAAAATCAAAGGTTTTTTTCATTCATGAATTTGATATTTTACGAAATACAGGGTCACATACAATTTGAAAAACTTAGCAGCAACCACCAACAAAATAAAATATAAAAAAAAAGTCTATATTCTAAATCACCATGGAAGATAAAAGCAATCAAAACAACAAACAAAGGAAAACAGGCACACACAAAATAAACAGCAAGACATTACCCAAAAAACAAAAGGGAAAAAAAAATGCTAGTGGTAATGTCAAATATCAGATATAAGAATTGAAGTAAATTTTGTAACCTTTCCAATGAAAAGGCATATACTCCTTAGGATAAGTTTTTAATAAAAGATAAATAAGAGGGAAGACAGAATTAAAAACAATATAAATGTTTAATTTTTAAAAACACAAAAATTGCCACAAATAAGGCAGAAATGGTTAATATCTTTGATATTATAAAGATGACATAACAATGGATAAGGAATATGAATAAAAGGCAAGAACAGAAAATTCACAGAATAAACATAAACAATAATGTTCATATAAAAATATTGAATATTAAATATGTACTTAATGAAATTCAGACCAAATTAAAATTAGATTTTCTTTCGCCCTGCTAAATCAGCAAGTAATTGGAAAAGGAAAGAACATTTTGAATGCCGTTAAGATGGATCCTCTTTCAAACAAGTGCTGATGGCAATGTGAATTGGTACAAGCTTTCTGAGAAGTACTTTGGTACTTTGTGTATCAAGAATCTTTAAAACATAGTATATCGTTTCATTCAATAATTCAACTTCTGGAAATGTACCCCAAGGAATAATCAGAAATACAGATAAATATTTCTAAAAAGTAAATTGCAATTTTATAAGAAAAACAATAAAAAATTTCAGAACAATAAAACAGTAATTAAATGAATTATAATATGTAACTGATTCACTAGAAATTATGTTTGTAGAATTTTTTATGACATGGGGATCAAGAACTACAATAAAATGCCAAGTGAATAAAATGTATGATATCAACTCTGTAAATGTATTTGTGTATATGTGTATGTATTTTCTCAATTCTAAGATACATTTTTTTATATTTCAGTGATTCTAAAATTAGGATAAATTATACACTTAATATAAATCTTTTTTTGCAACCCAAAAATCTATATTTAAATTAATGGATTATCTCACAATAAATTACATCTTAAAGTCAAGGAAATCCTGTGTCCTTGCACTTAAAAAATATTTACCTTACTAAAAAGATAATGTTTATCTTACTAAAAGCCCATTTGGAATGGATTTTCATTTTGAATACTCACTGAATACTAATCAGCATTTTGTTTCGTGAGGTCCACAAGCCACCTGTTTTATTGTCCTCTCTGGAGTTTTGCAAGATAATAACATCATGTGTACTTACTTATTTACTGTTTCTAGAATTTGCTTCCACACCCCCTATCTCCTACCTTCTGGAAATCCAAAGCGAATCTGTTTTGTCTCTTGAGATATTTCTGTTTGTCCTGGATTCAATGGTTACCTCACAATGATGCCTAGGAATTCCTATAGAATTCTCTGAAAATTAGGGTAGGATTCATTTAAGCAGCCCTCTCTTTTCTAGAAATGTGTGTCCCCTTTTAACCCATGCTTGACTTTTAAGTTTTGAAGATAATTTTCCTCGATGGAACTGTTTCTCTCATCTATTAGCATTGTACTGTCATCTCCAGTATTGTACATTTTACTTTCTTGTTCACGTCAGTGATCTAAACAGAGTTGAAATGATTGGTTTTATTGCATTTGCCACTTTTGTAAGCTTTGGCTTATGAGCACATTAACGATTCTGACAATTTTCTTAGACATTTCACAATTTGTGTCCTTGGTTATATGACCTTCCTTGCTTTATATATGTATTCTTTCAAAATCTAAACTCATCAGATGATTTTTGGGCAGTCTTACTGGTTTCCTTATTTCAACATTTATTTATCATAACATAGTCAGAATTTCATTTTTAGAGCCCACCATCTCTCTTAGGCAATGCTCTCTCTTTATAAAGCTATATTTTCAACTTCCTTTAAACTACTTTTCAAATCTTTTTAGTCTTAAGGCCTTGGATACATGCTGGACTCTGACCAAAAGTCAACATCTTAAATATTAGTAATTCCTAGATGGTATGATCACTTTTTTCTATAGTCTCTGTTGTTTTTATGGTCTCAGAAAATGAAAGATTTAAATGAATAGTATACTTTGTCAAGATAATTAGGGTAAGTAATTGATATCAGTGAGTAGCTGTGTGGCAGGGGTCTGCCTAGTCCTGATTGCTTGGTTTTATTCTGTAACACAAAGTGAGAGCTGTCAATTTTAGGTTTTGGCCTTAGGGAAATGCAACATGACTAGTACAGCTATAGCTTCATTTGAAAAGCTTTCAAGTCTACATACATGTTATATAGAAGCACACATAGTACACACATAGCACATTGAAATCAAGACTCCATAGTACCTCAACACGCTTCTCCAGGGCCCTGTAACTCATGACCACAATGAGCAGAGCAGCGGTGTTCCTTGTTTATTCCATCTGTGTAACCCAATAGTAGTAAAATTAAAGCTTCATAAACAAGAAGATATTGAACTCTTTAGCAAAGTCAAGTATGTTGTGAAAAAAAACCCAAATGGGTTTTCCAATGCAGACATTTTGTCGAGACGCTTAATTTGTTTGTTGGACCCAAAATGTGGGGGTTGCAACAATCATTATTTCTTTTCCATGTGGGACATAACAATATAACAACTTACATTGTTAGCATTTTGTTCTAGCCTTCTTTCTTAGGTTTTGGTTGAATTCTCAATTGAAATAATGATATATGTGATCACTGAAGAACATAAATCAGGATATCCACCAACTGTTAGATCAGCATTTGCTTAAGAACATCAACTGATGTGAAGGAAGAAAATATTCAAACTTTGACAGATAATTTCTTATCTCATCAATTTTAATTTTTATGCATGTTTTATTATATATACAATATATTAATATAGTGGTACATTTTATAAGGCTTACCGATAAGTAAGTGTAAATATATTGGGGGATTAAAATGTATTAATTGTGGTTCATGATCAAAAAAGGTGGAGACCATGATGTTTTATATAAAAACGGCCCCCAACGTTCTTGATTATATGTAATATCTATGTATGTAATTATGATATGTAATCTCTATATAATATCTATTATATGTAATCTCCCAGAGCTTGGAACTTATATTTTGCTTCATTAAAAAGTGGAATTGCCAGGCGTGGTGGCTTACACCTGTAATCCAGAACTTGGGAGGCTGAGGCAGGCAGATCACCTGAGGTCAGGAGTTTGAGACCAGACTGACCAACATGGAGAAACCCCATCTCTACTAAAAATACAAAATTAACCAGTCATGGTGACACATGCCTGTAATCCCAGCTACTTGGAAGGCTGAGGAGGAGAAACACTTGAACCCAGGAGGCAGAGGTTATGGTGAGCTGAGATCACACCGTTGCATTCCAGCCTGGGCAACAAGAGTGAAACTCCGTCTCAAAAAAATAAAAATAAAAATAAAAAAGTGGAATCTATTGATGTTTATTTAGAACTCAATAAGAGCAAATATGCTAGAGTATGAAAAACCAATTTAAATGAAAATGGAAATTGGCTGACCAGCAACATTTGACAAACATTAGAATGGGCCATAGAAAGGGAGACTTCTGGTTGTCTCTCAATATTTGTTCTCTCTTCCTCCTTAGTAGCAGAACCCATGATTTTTACACCATGCACATTCCTCAGTTTCTATTACTCTTGAATGCTATATGTGACTGAATTATGGCTAATGGGATGTAATCAGATGTATGTAACTTCTAGATATGTCCTTAAAAAGAAAGGAAGCCACTTGTGGTGGCTCATGCCTATAGTCCCAGCACTTTGGGATGCTAAGGCAGGAGGATCACTTGAGCTTAGTAGCTGGAGACCAGCCTGGGCAACATGGTGAGACCCCTGTCTCTACAAAAAATTTAAAAATTAGCTGGGCTTTGTGGTGTGTGCCTGTAGACCCAGCTACTTGGGAGGCTAAGATGGGAGGATCCCTCAAGCCCAGGAAGTGGAGGCTGCAGTGAACTATGATCACTATACTCTAGCATGCCAGCATGGACAATAAAGTGAGATCCTGTCGTAAAAAAGGAGATTGGGGGAGGGTATGCCATTTTTCCTATCCTTTTTCCTGCTGGCAGGAATAAGGCTAAAGATCAAACATCTGTCCTGAATCATGAGGAAGAAGCCATTCATTGAGGATGAGGGAGCCACCATCAGAAGGACCATGGAGTCACTATACCAGCTCTGGACTGCTAAGCTCCAGATTGCCTTTATGAGAGAAAAAAAATCAATTTCTATCTTGTTAAAGCACTGTAATTTTGAGTTTTCAGTTATTCACTACTGAATCTAATATGACTAATGCAGTTATTGTAATTAATTAAATTAAATTTATTTTAATTGTGAAAAAATTTTAAGTATAATATATTGAATATTGCGTCATAAAATGTCTTATATACTATGATTTAATTATATACACTTATTATTCCAACCTTTATTGAACACTAATGGATATACAGAGAGGAAAAGACAGTGATTACTTATAGTTAAAATAGGAGATAGAGACACAAACTGCAACAATTAAAAGCAGGAGTGGAACAATAAAGGAACTGTAGTTTAGAAGAGAAGAAACATTATCAGGAGGAGCGAACGAGGAACAAACTGGTAGACAGGGATGAACACAGACACAAAGCACATTCTGATGACATTGAGAAAGCATGAATGTCCATAAAAAGGGGTCAATAGATGAAAAATTGTTCCAAATTTGGTCTGGGATAAAATTTTCTGTGTGTGAGACAGTTCACAACCAACTTTCTTCTGCAATGAAATTAGCATTCCTGATACATACTTAAGCAATTTTCCGAGAAACTTTAATGCAATTAAAAGCTTTTCTGGGAAGTCAGCTCTTTACCTCCTCTATTGATGTTCTTTAACCAGATTATTTTCCTGAATTTTGTCTAAAATGTTTATCTAAACAGTCTCCTTTTCCATAATACATCCCTACTGCAAGTGAATCTTTGAATTAGCCTCACTGGAATTCTTCCCTGGCAGCATAAGAAATAAAAACTTAGATATGTCGTTGTAAATAAATTTGTTGAAAGTTTTTTATTGGCCTAATTACATTTTGGCAAAATAAAGTGTGCATGTGAGGACATAGTTGCTAAGACAGGCTAAGTGATATTGGAAAGCAATGCATACTGGGCAAAGGAATTTAATCTCTGGTGAGGAGTATGGAGCCACTGAAAGTGGCCAGAAACACAGAAAATGCTCAAATACATAGCTGTTAAATTGCACTGAAGAGTGATGCAATCCAGATAATATTGTAGGGCTACTTATTTGGAAATAGTGTGCTGGGTAATCCAGGAGGATCTGAGCTGCTTCGCTATTATTCAACGAAAACTGCTATGTGAAGATCACCAATGACCACCTTGTGCTACCTGTGATTTCTGCAGCACTGATCTCAGCCTTCATTTTTATTGATCTGCATAGCTCATTCATGGGGTTATCTCCTCTCTCCTTATGAAAAGTCTTCTCTCTTGAGCTGTCATGGCATTGTACTGTCTTGATTCTTCTTTTCCTCTTTACTTACCCAATTCCCTGATGACCATTATTTTGTCTCCTCAGTGACATTCTTCCTTCTTCCAGGCTCAGAATGCAGATTTCCCCCAGGGCTGCCCTGTGACCTCCTCCTCTGACAACTGCTCCCTCTTAGGGTTTTCATACCTGATGGTACATCAGGACCTCCTGCAGCATAGTAAATATCTTTTGCCATATAAAATGTAAGACCTGTTTCTATTATCACTATCTTGAAAATAGCAGATAGATTTCCATAGATTTGGGTTAGGCTGAGAAATCTACCTGGATGTATGGGGGTGAAACAAATGACATCTCAATAATTTATTTCTAGACTGGGATCCTAAGCTTATGTTTTTGTGTTTTAACTTGGAAAATCTTTGTCTGACTTTAACCCTGAAGGACTATATTAAGGAATACTTTCCATATTAATATTAACAATATGGCTTATGGCACATTTAAAGTAGACAATTGAAAGTCTCATTTTGCAAGTCTGTAACACAGAATGACACTCTATGACATGATTTTATCAGGTTGTTTTTCTTTCTCATATCTATTTCATCTCTATGTCTTGTTTATGCATCTAAGGTTGTAGTTGTCCCATGGAATTATAAATTCAACTGTGAATTTCCTGTGAATGAATGGACTGTATGAATTTGCTTCTGTATTCCAATTGTTTTAGTATATGCCTAGCATATAGTAAGTGCAAAAACAAAATTTGCCAATTAAATTAATACAAAAATGATGTCATTGAGAAAAAATATAAAGTATTTAGCAAAAATTAGAAACTACACAAGGGTAGAAATCATATTGAGACTATTTGGAAGGACTGGATTTGATTCATGAAAAATTTTAAGGAAATGTCAATGGAAATTATGATTAGCTTTTGTTCTTTGTGTTTTTCTTTTGTTGTTGCTTTTGTTGTTGAGATGGAGTCTTGCGCTGTTGACCAAGCTGGAGTGCAGTAGAGGGATCTCAGCTCATTGTAACCTCCACCTTCCAGGTCTAAGTAATTCTCCTGCCTCAGGCTTTCAAGTAGCTGGGATTACAGATACGTGCCACCACACCCCAGCTAATTTTTGTATTTTAGTAGAGGTGGAGTTTTACCATGTTGACCAGGCTAGGCTCGAACTCCTAAGCTCAAGTGATCCACCCACCTCAGCCTCCCAAAGTGTTGGGATTACAGGCGTGAGCTACTGTGCCCGGCCAATTTTGTGACTTTCATTTGCAGTTGACGCTCACCTCTTTTTGACTTTCTCTGTGATTGTCTAAAAAGAATGCAAATTCTTCGATACTCCCGCAATAAAAGGTGGAATCTAATTACTTTTCCTTTGAACATGGGTCAGGCTTAGTGACTCAATTCTACCAAACAGAATGAGGGGAAGGCAAACTTGTAACACTTCTGAGGCTGGGTTAGGAGCAAAGATACAGCTTCTGGCTGACTATATCTCTTAGGAGATGTTTCTTTTGGGGCCTAGGCTGCTATGTTAGAAGTTCAGATATCCTAAAGCTGCCCTGATGTAGAGAACAAGCAGATCACTTAGAGAAGCCCCAGTTATGCCAGTTGCCAGCCGTCTGAATCTTTCCAGCCAGAGGACCAGGTGGCAGATGTTTGAGTGAAGAAGTCTTCAAGATGACCCCAATCCCAGCCACTGTCTTCCTGTAACCTCATCAGATCCCAAACCACCCAGCTACCCCACTACCAAATTCCTGAGCCACAGAAACCTGAAAGATAATAAATGATTTTTATTATTTACACTACTAAGTTTTGGGGTGATTTTCTATACAGCCATAGATACATATTTTCACTAAATTATCATCTCTAAAATCAGCCAAACTCATCTATTTAAGTGTATCATGATTTTCAAAACATGTTAAGACTTATATGTAGTAAATCTAATTATATGCTTCTAAATTTTATTGCCACTTTTTGTGTATATGCCTGATTAGCTAAAGCAAAGGCCCTCTCATGTCAGTTTAAGAGTTATGAATATGGAACTTCAGAACTTGCAGCCTTTCAGAGCTACAAGAATGTAACTCATTCACACCTGGCTGGAAGGAAGAGGACTAGTGAAGGAAAGAGGGTACCAGGTAGTTATGGAAGTCAATCGGCAGGTGATGGCAGCACACTGGTTGGTATCCCTGGTACAAACAGAGTGCAGTCTTCTAGGGCAAAAACATGTAACTTTTTAAGGAAGATAGCGTATCAGCTTTTCTGTGACCCAGAACATGGGAGAGTCTGAATCTGGGCAATGGCATTGTGAATCCACCTCATGTTAAGATCTGAGGTTCTGAAGCAGGAACAATTCTAAACAAATATGATAAAACTTAAAAAGAAGGAATTTCTTAGTTTCAGAGCTTTGAGGTTTGTTACAAGAACTGTGTTCTTTGATCTGACAGGAGGAGAATTCTATATTCCTCTTAACATATATGTGGCGCTCAGGTCTTTGGGTACTCTGGGTGAGCCAGAGACAATCTCTGGCCAAAAGATTGTCAGGAAAGCCCACTGGCAGGACAGCTGGGCTAATATTGTCCCAGCTCAATCGATCTGGAAGAGGACATTGACCACTCAGCTAGAAGGGGACAGTAGACATTTGAGAGTCAGTGCATGATTTTAGGAGCTCCTAAAAGAATCTTCAGTTTTGAAAAGGACCTGGCATTTGTTCGTTGTCTGTGGAATTTTGAAAAACTTTTATATATGGTAAAACTTCAGGTTCTTATGACTTGACTCTTCCAGGATATGTAAGACAGTTAGGAAGTTTCTTTTCTTTCAAACTTTCTTTGGCTTGTTTGCAATTAGGGCTTTTGCCTACATGTGGTTCCCCCTGCCTGGAATGCCTGTCTCCCAACCTGCACTCACTAGGCTGCCCTCCCATCATAAGCATATATACTTCTTGGGGTGGCTTCCAAGAACTTTCCCTCTTTCAACCAGAGTCGATCACCACCTCATTTGTGATACCACTGATGGTGCTTAGACCTCTACAAAACCCTTTTCCATGTTGCATGGTCATTATTTATTTTCTGACTTCATTCACTAGGCTGTGAGCTCCTAGAAGGCTAGCTGATTTGGTTTTGTTTTTTGCCATGGATCTAATACAGATATTATGCCTTTCCTGGTTTCCTCTTCCCACTTCCTGGGCAAGCAGTAGGTACTCTCCTAATGGGTCTTGACACTTGCCATTTGTGGAAACACAGATAGGGTTTTCCACTGACCTTCTCTAAGTTGACTGGCAAGAGCCAGCTGGGGTTAATTATGACCTCAGCAGGAGGGGCAGTGACTGATCTCAACTTGCTACAAAGTCTCCTGAGGATTTTGATGCTGGACAGCCGGTTTGCCCAGCACTGGTGTGTACTTCTTCTGAGAAGCTGGTAGTAAAACTCAGGTTATTTCGCCCTCTTTTCATAAGACTACTGTCATATCAGCCTTAGAGAAGGACAGACGAAGAGGGGGACTGGGCCCCACTTCTGAACCATATCTGGCCGATCTAACCACACTTCTTACTAGGAAAGGGGAGCTATGGGTCTGCTGATTCTCTGCCTGGGCATCTCAGTCTGCTCTAGTGTCCCTCGTGCCGTGTTCAACTGGGCCCTTTGCCTGATACTAGGCCAATGCGTGGAGATAGAGTGATCAAGAGAAGATGTGCGCGCGCACACACACACACACACACACTCAGACATACATAAAGTCTGTGAGTTTGGGGAACAAGCTTTCACTCCAAACTATTTGTTTCCCAAAGCTCACAAACTTTGCTTTTATTTATTTCTTTTTCTTCTCTTTTGCTTCGATTTCCAGATTTCAGCTGAAGGCCTATCTAAAATATTCTGAATTGGTTCTTTCTTCAGAGAGAAAGACCTTATTACTTCGCCTGAAGGTGTTTTCTGCAACTTCCTTGTTATTTTGATTGAAAAGTCCCTTGATTTCTGCCATTGATCCTAGACAAAGTTGATTCTTGAGTCCCATTTTGCCTTTGTAAATAATCAGGGTTTCCACTTAAAAACCTAGAGACCAGAAAGTGAAAGAAGGTAAATGCACGTACTGGAAAGCTGAAATAAATTAAAATTAAAAAATCTTATTGTTGATGCCCGCTTAATTTGTTGCCACTTCAGTTACAGGTGGCTTCTAGTATTCGGCATTCCAAAAGTAAATAAGAATCTCTGCTTTTAAGCCAGCATCAGAAAGTTCTCTCTATCACAAATATCTACCTATTATCTTTCTGCAAATTATTAAAAGGATCGGTGGCTCAAAAAGGAAACCAGGAGGAAATAAAGTACTTTCCCCAGGTATAAATCCATGAAAGGATTATGCTTGCAAGTAGAAACATTACATTTCATGTAATCACCATTTGAAATTTTAATTTTGAATTGTGGTACTTGCCCAGGAGAGTCACTATATCAACCTCAAAACTAGGAAAAAACTCATTCTTTTAACTTGAGAGCTATTTTGATACTGGTTTATAACATGCCTTTCTCCTAAGACTCTCCAAAATGATATTTTATTATAAAATTCCCCCAATCTTGTATAAAATATTATGTAGATAACATCTGGAAAAGTGACCCAGCATTGCATAAAAGCAAATCAAGGATGGAGGTAAGAATAGTTCATTCCTGGATTTGCTAATTCTGTTCTTTTGTTATAAATCATGTATTATTTTACTGGCTTTTTGGTTTAACAAACAAAAGTTTCAGCAGAATCTTTGGACATCAAATGGCCTTTATGAAACAATGTCTTGATGAGTTAAATAAAAACGAATCAGAAACACATGGACTCAACTTCCCTTGAAATATAAGAGGGCACACAAATCAAGGCAAAGAGCACTTAACAAACACTGGGTTTGGGTTTCCTGAACCTGAAATGTTAAAATAATTAGCAAGGACTTATTGAGGCTGAAAAATGATCAGTTCCAGTATTTCCAGCTAAAAACTAAAATGAGGAGAGGCGGGAGGATCCTAGAAGAGAAGGGAGTGGTCATGGGGCAGATGGAAACCTTTGCAAATTAGCTTTTACTGCAAATTATTTGTTTCCCAAAGCTCACAAACTTTGTTTTTATTTATTTATTTTTCTTCTCTTTTGCTTTGATTTCCAGATTTCAGCTGAAGACCTATCTAAAGTATTCTGAATTGGTTCATCTCAAGTCTTTCTAGTCTCTTCTCAAAGGCAGAAAACCATGATATTTGATAAAACAATGCCCTGTTCATTCTTGAATTGGAAGATAAATTCATATATTGGTTATCCAGGAAGTTTGGTTAAGTTGAATTTATTTCCTAGTGAGTTGGACTTCTCAGCATTCCCCAAACCCACAAAATAAATTCTTTCAGAAAGCACTGTGAAAAAGTTGTAAGAAAGAATTATTACATACTAGAGTACAGATTTAAAATAGATTGTAAGCCTAGAGGAAAAAAAAGAAAAGCTTGAATTATTACAATCTGAGATACAACAGTTTCCTTGCTTGATCCTACACCATATCTGGGATTCCCAGAATTTCTTCTCTGGCCCAGATCTGATTCTTTCTCCTTTCTTCCTGAGTTCCCCCTGGGAACTCAGCCTGCTTCCTTAATTCTTCCACAGTTGCTTCTCTCTACTCTTTGCAATTTTTGTCTCCAAATCTAAGTCTGGCTGCAGTGTGAGGCAGTTACTCCTGACTACTTCAGAAAGCATATTTTAAAATATTATTTTAGATATTTTATTTGTAATAATAGGAAACTGACTGGGGCAACAAAAATAACAACCAAGGGGAGGTCTCAGAGTAGTGGCAGAGTAATCTCTCATCTCCTGGTTCTTCACTTCCTCTGTCAACTGAAAACTTGAATAAAGGAGTCCTGCGTTGCCTCTTATCTCTGAAGGTAGATCTCAGCTCCCAGACCCCCTCATCTGAAGGTTAAGCGGGTTCTTCATTGGCCAAGCCTGGAGATACTATGCAGATTGCATTATTAATGTCTCCTTGCATTAAGGGAGAAGTTTTCATCTCTGAAGACCCCCTGATTGTAGGGCATTTGTTCACTACTGCTATGTGCAGTATAGAATCAGCCGCTTTGGGCATATTCTCAGGTATCCCCTCCTATTTACGAAAAGCAATATTTAAGGTATTTCAGACTCATCAATTTTTAAGCTTTATTTTACAGTTAAAAATAAGATTTTTATCACTTAAATATGAGACTTTTCATTTAGTCATCAATATAACATATATTTGTTTCCATTAGGTCCAAAATGTCCAGCACTGTGAATACAATGTGGTAAAGTGTGTGATGTAATTTAAATTAACAACTATGAAAGTATTCAGTAAAGCCCAAGGGTTCTAAGGGGAGCTCTTCATTAATGCTGTCAGCAAGCACCATCACATTGCTTCCTCTGGATCGCTACTAATAGTAATTTAGCACATGAGGTTAAATAAAAATAATACTTTGGGTTGGGGAGCATTATTTTTGTGCAAGTTGTCTTTCTCTCGTGATGCGAGACCTTTTCAGATGTTTGAGTTCGTTGTTTCCTTTCTTGCCACTCTCATAGCTCCCTTCTACAGAGCACTTACTATGAGGCTTATGCTTTCTCACTTAATCCTTGAGCAGCCCTATGAAGAAGGAAAAATAATCATATTTCATGACAACAGACTCAGATACATTAATTTTCTCACTATCAAGTCACTAATAAAGTGGAAGAGCCCACATCTGAACCCAGATCCAACTCTATTTTCTTTGATTTATTTATTTATTTTTATTTTGTTTTGTTTTGTTTTCTTGAGACAGGGTCTTACTCTGTCATCCAGGCTGGAGTGCAGTGATGCAATCTCAGCTAACTGAAGCCTTGACCTCCCAGGCTCAAGTAATCCTCTCATCTCAGCCTCTCAAGTAGCTGGAACTACAGGTGCATGCCACCACACCTAGCTAACATTTGTTACTGTTGGTAGAAACAACGTCTCGCTATGCTGAACAGGCTAGTCTCTAATTCCTGCTCTCTAGCAAGCCTCGCATCTCGGCCTCCCAAAGTGCTGGGATTACAGGCATGAGCCACCATGCCCAACCCCACATCCAACTCTAAAGTATATTTTATCTCAACATTCCTCACCATTTTCTTGTCTGTACACAATGCCTACAACTTTCAAAGAAAGATGCTATATAAAAATCAGTTCTGAAGTTAGAGTAATAATGGATAGGAAAACCAACTCACTGTTTTATAACTGTATCCATATAAGTCCATAAAATGTTAGAGTGGTAGGGCATTTATGATCATGAAATTCAACCTCATTTTTACATAGAAAAAAGCCTGCTAGAAATAGAATGTCATCTTCAGAGTGGCACTTAGGCTGCAATCAGTCCCCACTCCTCAAGCCAGTGTGCTTTCCAATGCATTTACATCTGGTGTGACCAATCACAGCACAGACAAAAGAGAACAACTCCACCAAGGAAAAGCAACTCCACTTCACTAGATCCCCAGTGGTATCACATCTTTAAGGTTATTGCCAAAGCTACCATTCCTACAACCAAGAGTTCTAAGGAGACTTGTGAGTGTTTTGCATTGCATTCCAGTGGCTGTCCAATCTTTGAATATACGAAGTTCTTTTTGACAGTTGGATGTCAAGATAGAAAAGGGTAGTGTGAGCATTTTCAAATGCCACATGTATGAGTAACATCGGTATGTGCTATAGTACCATTAATTGAGTCCTTGTTTTTCATTTAGAGTATACAGTTGGGTTTAGAATCACAGTTCGGCAAATCTGTAATAGCTTTTTGATTGCTTAGATTCAGGGGTCCTTATCGGTCCTAAATTATCTTCCTGTGTGTGTTTTTTCTTTATTTACCACAAGTCCTAGAAATTCAGCTTGTTTTCCTATTTTTATTTAAAAAGATGATGGAGCAACCACAATAATCTTTACCGAACACTTGTTATACACAAACACTGTCTTTAGTGCTTTACGTGCATTATTTTGCTAATCCTTATGAAGTAGGTCCTATATTATTCCACATTTATAGCTGAGGAAACTGAGACACAGGTTAAGTAATTTTCGCAGGTTAAATCACAAGGAAGTGATTGAGCTGCTCGGCAGTATGCCGTTTGGGGTTTCTCCCAGTTTTTTCCTTTGTTACTCCCAAGAGGCAGGCACATGTTACATGTCACATTCAAAAAATAGGATTTTGCTGGTAATTACCGCTACGAAACAGAGTAACACAATCTAAACATTAGTTAGTTACAAGGTAACAGGACCTTACAAAGTTCTTTTGAATGTGATTTGTGGTCTGTAGTTTATGATTGCCTCCTGACCTGACGAAAGGAAGCCATAATCCTCTGTTTCCTTCCTCCCTTCCTCCCTCCCTCCCTTTCTTCCCTTCTTCCCTCCTTCCCTCTTGACCTCCCTTCCTCCCTTCCTTCCTTCATTTCTTTTCCAAATTTCACTCTTGTCGCCCAGGCTGAAGTACAATGGCACACTCTCGGCTCACTGCAACCTCCGTCTCCCAGGTTCCAGTGATTCTTGTGCCTCAGCCTCCTGAGTAGCTGTGATTACAAGCATGCACCACCACCCCTGGCTAATTTTTTTGTATTTTTAGTAGAGACAGGGTTTCACCAAGTTGGCCAGGCTGGTCTTAAACTCCTGACCTCAGGTAATCCACCTGCCTTGGCCTGCCAATGTGCTGGGATTACAGGCAGGAGCCACCATGCCTGGCCTTTTCTCTTCTTTCATTTCACTGGGGATATTAGTCTGTTATTCCTGTGGGCCTTTTCCCCTACCTGAAGAAACTGGGGTGTGTAATGACACTGGTGATGGAGGCTGAAGCAAAGGAGTATCTTGACCCATCCCATGGGCACATGTGATTACTGAGCCCCTCCAGACTTCATGGCATGCCCAGCCCCAGGTTTCTGTGTATCCCAGAACGATCCCCTCTGGAAATAGAAAAAGAAGGAAGGAGAGGAGAAGAAAGGGAAGAAGGAATATTCTTATCAGTTCATGCATAATCAGCTTGTTTTCCTGTAGCATCTTGCTGGTAAGGGTGAAGAGTGTACTTGGACTTAATTTTTCTTTTAAACATCGCTTCCCTTTGTGGGCATAGTAAAGATAAATATGATTAGGATTACATGGTGAATTGGGCCATCGATTCCTAGCCACTGGTTGTCCATGCTGTTGGAAGCAGGCAAGTAAATTTCATGCAGAAATGAGCTCCACTGTTTTTTTATAATCTAGGATTATGCTAACACTTTTATATGTTATAGAATAAAATCATAATTAAAATAAAATTTTAAAAAACCCAAAGAAGTGACTCCAATGGGAAGACTCGTGCCTTGGCTCTGCCATTAATTAGTTTTGGGAATTTTTCCATATTCTTTAACTTTTTGGGGACTCAGTTTCCTAGTTTTTAAAGTGAGAGAAAAAAAGTTGTCATTTCTAAGATATCTTTAAGTTCTAATATTCTGTGATTTATAGGAACCATGCGAATAATGGAGGCTCTCAAAGCTTAAAAGTATAGTATTATAATGAATTTTATATGCTCTTCTGTTATTTTGAATTTTATTAGACTTTGGTTCTGGATATTAAAGCAGAGTTGAATATTTTTCAATTAGCTCTGCAGGTAGTACTGAACACATATTTAATTCAGGAAGAGAAAAGCTAAAATCTTGTAATGAGGGGAAAAAGAAGTGTTCTTCGGTTTTCTTAGACATTAAATGGCTCATTCAAAGCAACATTTTGATAAATTGTGTAAATGAGAGAAGAACATATGGATTAAATTTTCCTTGAAATACATACGCATTTAAAAATTAAGAAGAAAAAGTGCTTGGCAAAGCCCATTTGGGGTTCTGCCAAATGGAAAACATTTTAAAAATAGTTGAAAATGTAGTTTTATCTTAAATGCTACCATATTCACCGATCTTTATTGATTATATATTTTTAAATTTCTTAGTTACTCTCCTTATATTTATTTTTACAGTTTTTTTTAATGCTCTGGGGGCTTGTTCAATTATAGTACTTTTTTTAAAAACAGAAAACACAGTCCATCAGTCACTGAAGAGCACATCAGTGTATCTGTCTCTCCCTGTGTGAATCCTGTTACTTGGACTTCTGTAGAGGTTGCAGTTTGATCTTTTGTGTAGTAATGACTGGCATTAATTCATATCCATACAATGAAAAATTCTAAAGAGCATTTTGTAGTACAGAAATATAGGAGATCTTGTCTTTGAAGATGTGGAATATGGCAAATAACTTTTCAGTAAATCATTCTATTTTAGTGGAGAGGTTTTGAAGGAAGATAAGCCCTGAGTTTCCTGATTATATAGAATTCAAACATAGATATTCAAAAGTCTTAGAGATAACATTCTTCCGTATGGATAGAAGAATTTCCTTTGTCTATAGATCTCATTGTACAACTTAAAGAAGAGAAGAATTATTTTCTCAAAATCTCAAAAATCATATTTCTGCAATTTTCTCTAAATCTCAGAATCACATCTAATATCTGATCAAATTGGCAACACTTTCTAGTTCTAAGTGTTCAGTTCATCTGGAAAGAACTTGGTGCAATTTGTGTAAATTACTTTACAGCTATCTGCAAAACAAACTGTGGAAGTCACGTCTCTACAGATGAATGTACAGATTCAGGTCACTAGAACATAATCCTGAAACTGACATTCTAGGTGAGATTTTTCTCCTCTTTTGCTTCTCCTTCCTTTTTTTTTTTTTTTTTTTTTTTTTTTTTGAGACAGGGTTTCACTCTGTCACCCAGGCTGGAGTGAGTGTAGTTGCACAATCATGGCTCACTGCTGTCTTGACCTCCTGGGCTCAGGTGATCCTCCCACCTCAGCCTCCCAAGTCACTGGGAATACAGTTGTGTGCCACTATAGCCAGCTAATTTTTGTACAGATGGGTTTTTGCCATGTTTCCCAGCCTGTCTCCCTCCCTTTTTGTAATTGAATCCTTTTGAACAGAATGCTGCTTTATTATAACAATTATGAATGAAGAATTTATTTTGGTGTTAAAATCTTAAACCCTATTAGATGGTACCGTAAGAGTTTGTATTCTACTCAGGATATGTCCGAGGTAAAATAAGATTTGTTTGCACAAAATGGTAACAATATCTTGTCTTTTGAGGCTAATCTTTAAAACCCAAGAGTATGTTTTAATTGTTAGGTTGTCCTTTTTCTTCCATAGCATGAAAATATTATATGTTATTGTTAATAATTTTTCATTGAATTCTTTATGATTTAAATAAAAATCATTCTCATTGGGCTCATATGTTTTACCCACACAAAACTGTGAATGGAATTTGTATAGTTTCATGAACTCTAAATTTAAAAATATAGGGAATTTTCTATAACAACTCAGTAGCAGACACAGAAGTGAAGACGTAGATGACACTTTGGAACCTTTCATGTGCTGGGTTTTGTGTTTAAAGGCCATTCTATAAAATTACTTCCTTTATATTTTAAATATAAAGGAAGTAATTTTATATTTTAAATATAAATATTTAAAATAGATAAAATATAAATATTTAAAGTAATTTTAAATGCTTTATTTACTTGGGGAATGTTATAAATACTGTAAAATGTTTACTCTCCAGACACTTTAAATATAAATTTTTTCTGTTCCTTAGTGTATTTGAAAGTAGTAGCATTTATTTCATAAGTCTGAAAGAGAAATGAATGTAATTATTTTACTGATGGTATTATGGGAAGTTATTTCAGTTCATTAATAAAGGAAGCTAGGTACTTAAATGACTTCCTCAAGTGTAAGGGGTTAATTTATCATTGGCAAGTTAGATTTGAGTATGTCCCAGTGGTTTGGAGAATTAGATTATTGTCATAGTTTCTCAGTTACCGTGAGAAGTTACTTTTAAAAAAAATCAACTTTATCAAGGTATAATTTACACGAAAAATGCACCAATTTAAGTATATATTTAGATGAGTTTGACAAATGTGTACATCTGGGGAACTACCATCACCACAATCAGGATATAAAACATACACATCACCCAGAAAGTTACCTCATGTCCCTTTGCAGTCAATCCCCTCCCCTAGACCCGAGGAAAACACTGATCTACTTTACGCCACAATAGATTAATTTTTTCTGTTGTAGAATTTGATATAAATTCAATTACAAAGTATGTACTCTTTTGTTTCTGACTTCTATCACATAGCATCATGTTTTGAGATTCATTTGTGTTGCATGTATCAGTAGGTTACATTTAGGCTGTTTGCAGCTTTTGGTTATTATGAATAAAGCTACTATGAACATTTATACACTGGTCTTTGTAAGAACATAGGTTTCATTTTTCTTGGGTAAGTACCTAAAAGTGAAATTGATGGTTCTATGATAAGTGTATATTCAACTTTATAAGAAACTGTCAAATTGTTTGTCTAAAGTGATTGCATCATTTTTTACTCTCACTGACACTTGCTAACACTTGATATTATTATTCTTGTTAAAATAAGCAAAGCAAGTAAAAAGCTGAAGAATCTAAAAAACCAACAACTCTTCTTGTATCTATAAGAGGAGTGAGGACACAGGGAAAACTTCAAAATTGGAAAGACCAACAGGGGAACACAGAGAATCACAATTTACTAGAATAGACACCCACAAACAGAAACCTCCACATTCTATTCTTAGTAACAAGGCCTACCCCTCAGGAGAAACTATTTTATCAGATCCTAATCTGCTGGGGTTTAACCAGACTCTTACTCACCAAGGGGAAGAGAAATGCCCAACTCGTTTTCCACATGGAAAAGGAGAAATACCCAACTCCAACTTTGTCTCACCCACCCCGTCTCACAGGGAGAGGGGAGAAAACTGAGAAGCACTAGTAAAGCTCATAGTTCAGGGGCACAGGCTCCCTAAAAGACAGAACTAATCACAGGAATATAGAAAACCCCTTCACCTTACTACCACATCATTAAAGGCCTGTTTACCCTGTACATCATTTTACCCCATGTATCATGTCTACCTTTTAACAGAAAAATTACAAGGTATCCAAAAAGGCAATAAGTATGGTTTGAAAATACTGACAACCATCAGAACCAGAGTTACATACGTCAGAAATGTTGACATTTAACCAGGAATTAAAATAAATAATTACTAGTATGCTAAGAGCTTTAATGGATAGAGGGGTCAACATGCAAGAACAGATGGATAATGTAAGCAGAGAGATGGAGATTCTAAGAAAGAATAAAAAGATATACTAGAGATAAAAAAGATACTGTAACCAAAATGAAAAATGCCTTTCATGGGCTTATTAGTAGACTGGATATTCCTGAGAAAAGAATCTGTGAGCTTGAAGATATATGACAACAGAAACTCCCCAAACAAAAAAGCAAAGAGGAAAGAGACTGAAAAAGCAGAACAGAATATCCAAGAACTGCAGGACAACTAAAAAAGGTATACCGCTTGTGTAATGCAAATACCAGATGGAGAAGAAAGAGAAAAGGAAGAGAAGAAATATTTGAAGTAATAATGACTGAGAATTTTCTTAAATTAATGTCAGATGCCAAACCATGGATCCAGGAATCTCAGAGAACACTAAGCAGGATAATTGCCAAATGAAATCTGGGCATTTTATATTCAAATTTCAGAGCATCAAAGAGTTTTAAAATTTTTTGAAAGAAGCCAAGTAGTAAAAACACCTTACCTAGAGAGGAGCAAAGTTAAGAATTGTATCCACCTCCTCAAAAAGTATACAAGCAAGAAGAGAGTGGAGTGAAACATTTAAAGAGTTAAAGAAAAAAATCATCAATGCTGAATTTTGCGCCCTATAAAATTATTCCCAAAACTGAAAGAAAAATCAATTTCTCAGCAAAACAAAAATAAAGACATACGTTGTAAGTATACCTGCCTTGCAAGAAATGTTAAGAAAAGTTCTTTAGAGAAAAGAAAAATTGTATAGGTCAGAAACTCCAATCGACATAAAGAAAGGAACAGGATGGGGGAATGCATAAGTGAAAGTAAAATAAAAACTTTTATTTCACCTATTCTTAATTAATGTAACACAACAATTTGTTCAAAATAATATCAACAATTTATTCAATTTTATAGGTATAAATATAGATGTGTTTATGTATAAGTGAAATAAATGACAGCAATGAGGCAAGGGAGAAAAGGAAGATTGGAAATATCCTGGTATTACAAAGAACCTGTGACAGAGCAAGACCCTGTTTCAAAAAACAAAAAGAAAAAAAAAGTTGCACTCTGGTGACGCTGTGTGGCATTTTCTTAATGTGGGCTTAGATTCGTTGTGGATGTATATTGCACACTTTAAGGCAACCACTAAAAGAGAAAAAAAAGCATGACAAAGCATGACTAACATGCTAAGAAAGGAGAGAAGATGGAATTATATAAAATAATAAATAAAAACAACAAAAGACAGAAAAACTGTGGAAACAAAAATAAAAACAGAAATTGCAACAGATAGAAAATAGTAAAAATACAGTATTAATCCACTATATTAATAATCACTTTAAGTGTCACTAATCTAAACAAATCAATTAAATGGCAGAGATTGACAGAGTAGATTAAAAAAGAACCAACTATACATTGTCTGCAAGAATTCCGCTTTAAATACAAAGACATATAAGATTAAAAGTAAAAGAAGGAAGATAGATATACCATGTTAATACTAATTTAAAAAGTAAAAGTAGCTATATTAATTTGAGACAGAGCAGACTTTAGAACAAGGAAAGTTATCAGGGATAAGAGGGGCATTATGTAATAATAAAGAGGTCAGTTCTCCAAGAAGATATAAAAACTTTAACATATATGACAACAGATTGTCAAAATATGTGAGACAAAAACTGATAGAACTGCAAGGAAAAATAGATGAATTCACTCTTATACTTACAGACTTTAACACTCTGTCAGAAATGAACAGATCCAGCAGGCAGAAAATCAATAAGGACATAGTTTAACTCAACAGCACCATCAGTCAACTGTATATAAGTGACATCTATAGACTACTACATCCAACAACAACAGTTTACACATTTTTCTTAAATTCACATGGAACATTTATCAAGATAGACTAAATTCTGAGCTATTGAAAACACACCTTAAGAAATGTAAAATTATAGAAATTACAAAATGTCTGCCCTCAGACCACAGTGGAATTCAACTAGAAATTGATAACAAAAAGGTTGCTGGGAAATTCCAAAATACTTGGAGATTAAGCAACATGTTTCTAAATAACACATGGTCAAAGAAAAAATGTCAAGAGAAGTTTAAAAATATTTTAAATTAAACTAAAATGAAAATACAACTTATCAAAATTTGGGGAATGAAGTGAAAGCAGTGCTTAGAGGGAAATTTATAGCATTGAAAGCACATATTAGAAAAAGGAAAGATTCAATAATCTAAGTCTCCACCTTAGGAAACAGGAAAAGAAGAGAAAATCAAATCCAAAGTAATCAGAAATAGTAAATATTTAGTGCAGAAATCAGTGAAATTTAAAACCAGGAAATCAACAGAGAAAAACCAGCAAAGCCAGAAGAAAAGAACTAGAAGCTGTTTTTTTTTTTTTTTTAAGATCAATACAATTGATAAGCCTCTATCCAGGCTAAGAGAAAAAGAAGGAAGACACAAATGTTTATATCAAAAATGAAAGAGGAAACATCATTACAGACCCCATAGATGTTAAAATGATAATTAAAATAATAAATAAATATCATGATAAACTCTATACCCACAAAATTGATAACCTAGATGAAATAGTCCCATTTTTTTGAAAGACACAAGTTTCCAAAACCCAAACATGAAGACACAATCTAAATAGGTCTATAGCTATTAAAGAAAGTAAATCAATAATAAATAATATTCCAAAAAAGAAGTGACCCATCTGTCATGAACCTACCATAAGAGATGCATTCACCTGTGAATTCTACCAAATATTTAAGAAAGAAATTACACCAATTTTCTGTAATCTCTTGGTAAGGCTAGAAACGGAGGGATACTCATTCTATGAGGCCAGCATTACCCTATGACAAAAATGACACAGACATTACAAGACAGGAAAACTGCAGACCAATACCTCTCATAAATTTATAAATGCAAAGCTGTTCAACAAAACATTAGCAAATTGCATCCAATAATTTTAAAAAAAGAAATATACAACATGACTAAGTGGAATGTATCACATGTATGCAAGGCTGATTTAACATTTAAAAATCAATTAATATAATCTATCACATCAAAAAGCAAAAGAAAAAAAATCACATCATCATATTAATAGGTGCAGAAAAAGCATTTGATAAAAATCTAATCCCATCCATTATAAAATTTATCAGCCAACTAGGAATAGAGTGGGAATTTCCCAAACCTGGTAAAGAATAGCTATAAAAACCTATATATGTAATTATACTTAATGGTGACTAAGATTGGGAATAAGGCAAGCATGTCCTCTCCCATCAATCCTTTTCGACATTGTACTTACCAGTAAGTAATTTCTTGCTAATGCAATTAAACAAGAAAAGGGAATAAATGTTATAGAGATTGGGATTAAAGAAGTAAATTTTTCTTTGTTTGAAGGTAACATGATTTCTTACATAACAAATCTGAGAGTCAACAACAACATAAAACTCCTGGAAATAATAAACAATTATGGCAAGCTTGCAAACACAAAGTTAATATACAAAAATCAATTGCTTTCTTATATACCAGCAATGAACAAGAGGAATTTGAAATTAAAAACACATTGCCATTTATATCAGCACTCCACAAAATGAAATAGGTATAAATCTAACAAAATATGTATAAGATTTATATGAAGAAAACTTTAAACTCTGATAAAAGATACTTAAAAAAAAACCTTTAAAAATGGAGAGATATTTCATGTTCATGAATAAAAAAGACTCAATAATATCAACATATCAACCCTTTTCAACTTGGTCTATAGGTTTAATGCAATCCCAATCAAAATCTCAGCAAGTTATTTTGTGAATATTAGCAAACTGATTCTAAAGTTTATATGGAGAAGCAAAAGACCCAAACAGTCAACTCAATATTGAAGGAGAAAAACAAAGTTAAAGGACTGACACTACCCAATTTCAAGACTTACTATACAGCTATAGTGTTCCAGATAGTGTGGTGTTGTTAAAAAAAAAAAACAAAAAAAAAAAACAGACAAATAGACCAATGGACAAAAACTGAGAGTCCAGAAATGGCTGAAAATTCCTTAAATTTAGGGAGAGAAATGGACATCCAGATTTATATGGTGCAAAAATCCCCAAAGAGTTTGAACCAGAGAAAGAATACACTGAGACATGGTATAATTAAGTTGTCAAAAAGGCAAAGATAGAGAAAATTTTGAAATCAGAAGAAAAAATTGATTCACCAGATACAAGAAAATTTTGAAATCAGGAAGAAAAAATTGATTCACCAGATACCATAAGACTATCAGACAATTTCTGAGCCGAAACTTTGCAGACCAGGACAGAGTGGAATGATATATTCTAAGTGCTGAAATGCGGGGAAAAAATCTCAGCCAAGAATACCTTATCTGGCAAAGTTGTTTTTCAGAAATGAAAGAGAGATAAAGACTTTACCAAACAAAAACTGAAGGCATTCAATACTACTAGACTTGACTTACAAGAAATAATAAAGGCTGGCTCATGCCTGTAGCCCCAGCACATTGGGAGTCTGAGGTGGGAGGATCACTTGAGCTTGGGAGGTTGAGGCTACAATGAGCTGTGATCGTGCCACTGCACTTCACATGGGAAACAGAGTGAGACTCTGTCTCAAAAATAATAGGAAAAAAATTGACCAGGTGTGGTGGCTCATGCCTTTAATCCCAGCACTTTGGGAGGTTGAGGTGGGCAAATCACTTAAGGTTAGGAGTTTGAGACCAACCTGGCCAATATAGTGAAACCTTGTCTCTATTGAAAAAAAAAAAAATAGCCAGGCATGGTGGCAGATGCCTATAATCCCCGGCTACTCAGAGACTGAGGCAGGAGAATCACTTGATCCTGGGAGGCAGAGGTTGCAGTGAGCTGAGATCGTGCCACTTCACTCCAGCCTGGTGCCTGACGACAGAGTGAAACTCTAAAGGAAGTGCTTCAAGCTGAAAAGAAAAGAATGCTAATTAAAAATGTAAAAACATGAATATACAAAACTCATAAGCAGAAAAAGTGTAGTTAAATTCAGAGTTCTGTAATATTATAATTGTGGTACATAAACGACTTTCAACTCTAGTAAAAGAGTGAAAAGACAAATGTATTTTTGAAACTATGCAATAATTTGTTAATGGATACACAATATTTAAAAATTTACATTGTAACATCAATAAGTTGAAATGTGTGTGGAGGGGAAGTAAATTTGTATATGCAATTGAAGTTGTTATCACCTTAAAATTGGTTGTTATAAGTATAATGTTTTATGTAGCCTCATGGTAGCCACAATGAAAAAACCTGTAGTAGATACACAAAAGAATCAGAGAATCAAAGCCTGTCACCACAAAAATTAATCAAATTGTAGGGGAAGACAGCAAGAGAGAACAAAAGGAACAAAGGAATCACAAAACAGTCAGAAAACAATTAACAAAATGGCAATAGCAAATTCTTACCAATCAATAATTACTTTATATATAAATGAATTAAATTCTTCAATCAAAAGACATAGAGTAGCTAAATGGATGAAAAAAAAAAAGATCCAAATATATGTTGCCCACAAGAGACTCACTTTAGCTTTAAGAACATGCATAGGCTGAAAGGTGAAAAAATAGAAAAAAAATATTCCATGCAAATGGCAACCGAAGAAAGTAGGAATGGCTATACTTACATTAGAAAAAAATAACCGTTACATCAAAGACTGTCACAAGAGACGATAGATCATCATATAATGTTAAATGCGTCAACTCATCAAGAGTATATAACAATTATAACTATTTCTGCACTAAACATAAGAGCACTTAACTATATAAAACAAATATTAAGAGAACTGAAGGGAGAAATAAACAGCAATATAGTAATAGTAGAATAATACCCCACTCTCAACAATAGATAGATCAACCACATAGGAAAATCAATAAGCAAGCAGTGGATTTGAACAGGATTGTAAATAAATGGACCTAAACGGACAGATACAGGATATTTTATCCAAAAGCAACAGAGTATACTTTTCCTCAAGTACTTGTGGGACATTCTTTAGGATAAATGACATGTTTCAAGAAGACTGAAATCATATCAAGTGTATTTTCTGACTACAAGGATAGGAAACTAGAAATCAGTAAAAAGGGAAAAATTAGAAATTCACAAATTCACAGAAATTAAGCAACATGCTCCTGAACAACCAACCAATAGATCAAAAAGAAATCAAAAGGGAAATTAAAACTATTATGAGATAAACAAAGTTGAAAACACAACAAGCTAAAATATATGGATGCAGCAAAAGCAGTTATAAAAGGAAAGTTTATAGCTATAAATGCCTGCATTAAAAAGGAAGATATCAAATAAATAACTACACTTTAAGGAACTAGAAAAACAAGAACAACCAAGCCCAATGTTAGCAGAAAAAAGAAAATAATAGAGATTAGTGCTAAAATAAGTAAAAACAGAAAAACAATGAAAAAGATTAATGAAACTAAGTTAGTTTTAACAAAAATAAACAAAATTGATACACTTTAGTTAGACTAATGAAAAAGAGATGATTCAAATAAATAAAAAAAACAAATGAAAGAGGAGACATTACAAATGATACTGCAGAAATACAAAAAAGACCACTATGAACAACTATATACCAATGAATTGTATAACCTAGAAGAAATAGATAAATTCTTAGAAACATATATCTATGGAGACTGAATAAGAATCATGAAAAAAATAGAAAGCCTGAACAGACCAACAACAAATAAGAAGATTGAACTGATAATCAAAAACCTCCCAACAGAGAAAAGCCCAGGAGCATATGGCTTCACTGGTGAGTTCTACCAAAATTTAAGGAATACTTAATGCCAGTTGTTCTTAAATTATTATAAAAAAACTGAAGAGGAGGAAATACTTCCAACCTCATTTTATGAGGCCAGCATTACCCCCATACCAAAGGTAGATAAAGACATTATAAGAAAAGAAAAGTACAGTTCAATATCCTTGATGAACATAGATGCAAAAATTTTTGACAAAATACTAGCAAACCAAATTCAACAGTGCATTAGAAGAATCATGCACCATGATTAAGTGAGATTTATCCCCATAATGCAAGGATGCTTCAACATACACAAATCTATAAATGTGATACACCATATTAACAAAATGATGGATAAAAAGCATGATTATCTCAATACATGCAGAAACAGCACTGATAATATTCAACATCTTTTTACGATAAAAACTCTCAACAAATTGGATATAAAAATAATGCACCTTAACATAAAAAGGCCATACATGTCAAACCCACAGATATTATATACGCAACTATGAAAAACTAAAAGTGTTTCCTTTAAGATCAAGAATAGTACAAGAGTGCTCACTCTCATCAATTCTATCTGACATAGTACTGGAAGTTGTAACCAGAGAAATTAGGTAAGGAAAAGAAATAAAAGGCATTCAAATCAGAAAAGAAGAAGTAAAATTATTCTGTTTACAGATAACATGACTTTATATATAGGAAATCCTAAAGACTACACCAAACAACTTTAGTATCTAAAACTAAACTAAAATTAATAAATAAATTCAGTAAAGTTGCAGGATACAAAATCAATATACAAAAATCAGTTGCATTTCTATACATTAATGACAAAAAATACCTTAAAAAGATATAAAGAAAAGAATTCCATTTATAATAGCATCAAAACATAAAATATTTAGGAATAAATTTAATTAAGGAAGTGAGAGGTATATGCACACTAAAAACTGTAATATATTAATGGAAGAAATTGAAGAAGGCACAATTAAATGGAAAGATGTCCCATGTTCATAGGTTGGAATAATTAGTATTGTTTAAATGTCCATACTACCCAAAGTTATTCATAGATTCAATAGAATCCCTACCAAAATTTCAATGGCATTTTTTTTTGCAGAAAAAAACAATTTTAAAGTTCATAATAAAGTTCATATTGAATCATGAAAGACCCTGAATGGCCAAAGCAATTTCAAGAAGGAAGAACAAAACTAGAGGCATCATGACACTTCTTGGTTTCAAACTGTATTACAAAGCTATAATAATAAAAGCAATGTCTTACTGGCATAAAATCAGACACTAAAAACAATCAAAATAAATTTATTCCATATTTATCCTGGAATAAATCCTATCCATAGGCCAATGGAATAATAGAGAGCCCAGAAATAAACCTATGCATATATGGTCAACTAATACTTGATAAGGCTATGGAGAATAAGGGGAAAGGATGGTCTTTTCAACAAACGTTGAAGAAAGTGTTGAGAAAGCTGGAATGTCCACATGTAAAAAAATGAAATTGGACTCCTATCTAATAACACTCACAAAAATTAACTCAAAATAGATTAAAAACTTAAACCTAAGACCTGCAGCTATAAAATTCCTAGACAAAAACATAGGAGAAAAGCTTCTTGATATTGGTCTTGGCAATGATTTTTTGGATATGATACCAAAAGCATACATAGGCAACAAAAGTAAAAATAAGTGAAAATACATCAAACTAAAAGTTTCTGCACATCAGAGGAAACAATTAAAAAGGACAACTATAAAATATCTGCACACCATATATCTGGTAAGGGGTTAATATCCAAAATACATAAAGAACTTATATAACTCAGTAGCAAAAAAACAAAACAAAATGACAATACAAATTGCTGATAGGTACATGAAAAGGTGCTCAATATCACAAATCAAAACCACAATGAGGTATTACCTCACATCTACTAGTATGGCTACTATAAAAAAAGACAAGCAATACAAGTGCTGATGAAGATGTGGAGAAAAGAGAACCTTGTGCACTGTTGGTGGGAATGTGACTTGGTATAGCCATTATGAAAACAGTCTAGAGGTTGCTCAAAAAATTAATAAGAGAACTATCATATGATCAAGCAATCCCACTCATGGAAATATATCCAAAGAAAATGAAATTAGTATGTCAAGTATAGATATCTGCACTCCCATGTTCATTGCAGAACTGTTCACGACACTCAAGACATGGAAACAACCAAGTGTCTGTTGAGAGATGAATTGATTTTATACATACATGATGAAATATTATTTAGTTATAAAAGGGAATAAAATCCTATCATTTGGGGGAAATGAGAAGATGTTGGTCAAAGGGTACAAACGTTAGTTATAAGATGAATAAATTTGGAGATCTGATGTACAGCAGGTGACTATAGCTAACAATAGTGTATTGTATACTTGAAAATTTCTGGTGCTGTAGATTTCAAGTGTTGTCGCTACACAAACAAATAATAATTCTGTGAAGTAATAGATGTGTTAAATAACCTGATTGTGGTAATTATCTTACATCATACGTGTATGTCAAATCATCACATTATATACCTTAAATATATACAATTTTATTAGTCAATTACACCTCAATAAAGCTAGGTTAAAAAAAATGAAACAAAACTGGCTACTCCCAAACCAGCACACACCACGACCTACACTAGGGCAAATTAGGTACCTCTGCAGCCAGGTGATGCTGTCTTGCAATAGAGACCTTTGGCTTTTTCTGGATGCCATAGTTTACCAGTAGATGTGATGATGGGTTGTCCTTTCCAGCCAGGTCACAAACAGCCACACTTAATGTTCCTCAAATACAGCAAGTGCATTTTTTAGCTTCAAGTCTTGTTCATGCCATTTCCTCCCTATCAAAGACAGCTTTCTATCAGTCAGAATCCTGGCAACAGGATCACTGCATAATTTTCAGGGCCCACTGAAAGAAGAAAATGCAGGGCCTTTTGTTCAAATATATTAAGACTTCCAAGACTGTTACAGCAGAGCATTAAACCAAGCATGGGGCCTTTCTGAGCATGGAGCCCCATGTGACTGCACAGGAAACAGCACATTCACCTGGATTTTTGAAGTGACTTTTAAGTTAAAGGATAATTTACAGAGATGTGTGCAGAGCTGAGGAATAAGTAATGCATATTGAAGCACCAAGACATTAGCTAGCAACAGCAGCAAACTTTTGCCAGTCCAGGCCTGAAGGGACATTGGAAAATAAGGAGTGACCAGAACCTCATTGAGAGCTACAGCAATAAATAAACAGCCACCCCCAAAAAAGATGTAGCTATGAAGAAACAAAACTACTTCCAGAATTATGGCAACACACAGAGGAAGTGGGAAAAATAATAACCTGTTATCTCTCCCTTTCACCTTCAATGTCCAGGTGGTACCTATTATTGGCTGAATCCAACCAGGAGCCAGAGGCCAAGAAAACCCCTGGGTAATATGGTTTCTGGACAGCCTCATGGGTACGAGAAGAGAATAAAGAAAAGTGGAGAATGAATCTGGAAGCAAACATTTTAACCAGCATGATTTTCAGCTGTTTTGCCTGTTTACACCTTTTCTATTCTTTAGAAGAGTTCTCATCAGCTTTAGCTACTTGTTAGAATTATCTGGGGAGCTTTAAAAACTTTTATCACCTAGGTTCCATCCTAGAGATTCTGGTTTAAATGACCAGAATGGGTACAGCTTGAACATCAGGATATTTCAAGTCTTCCCAGCTGTTTCCCCAGGAAAAGCCCTGGGAGCCCTGTGGGTCCCCTAGCAAGCCATTTTTGCCTGGCCTTACAGGAGTCCTTTGGGAGGGTGGCAAGAGGTGATGGGGAAAAGGCCACAGGAAGAAGGAAATCTCCAGCAGAACTTTGTAACACTTCGAACGGATTGAGAAGCCTCCTGGCCAGAACTTGGGGAAGGCATGAATCCAGTGTGCAGACTCCACAGGCAGAGGAAGAAGGAAAGCCATATTTGCTTTTGCAACTGGGAGGTGGGTAGCCTGGGGGCTAGTTCTCAGCCCTGCTCACCCATTGCCTGGAAACAGACTTGGTGCTATTAGGGGAAGTATGGTGGGAGTGAGACCGGCCTTTCGGATTGTGTGGGGAGCTGGGTGAGGCCTGTGACTGCTGGCTTTCCCCCACTTCCCTAATAACATTCATGACACAGTAAAGACAGTCGCACTCCTCCTGGGATCATAACTCCATTGACCTGGGAACCTGACCCCCATCCCCCAACAGCAACCACAACAAGGTCTGCCCAAGGAAAGTCTGAGCTCGGAAATGTCTAGCCCTACCCCTACCCAGTGGTCCTTCCCTACCCACCAAAGACAAAGGGCATATACTCGGGAGTTCTAAGGCCCTGCCCACCACCTGTTCCTCCTTATACTAATATAGCTGATGTTCTCTGGAAAGTGCCATCTCCTGGCAGGAGCCCAAGTGGAACAAAAATAGTGCATTAAACCACTAAAGCTAAGAATACTCACAGAGTCCATTTCACCCCACTGCCATTTCCATCAGAACAGGTGCTGTTATCCATGGCTGAGAGACCCACAGACAGTTTACATCACAGGACTCTGTGCAGACAACCCCCAGTACCAGCCTGGAGCCTGGTAAACTTGCTGGGTGGCTAGACCTAAAAGTGAAAAAACAATCACTACAGCTCAGCTCTGAGAAAGACACATCCATAGGGAAAGGGGGAGAGTACTACATCAAGGGAACCCCCTGTAGGACAAAATAATCTGAACAAAAACCTTTAGCCTTAGACCTTCCCTCTGACAGAACCTACCCAAATGAGAAAAAAACTAGAAAACCAACTCTGGTAATATGACAAAACAAGGTTCTTTAACACCCCTAAAAATCACACACTCACCAGTAATGGACCCAAACCAAGAAGAAATCCCTGATTTACCTGAAAAAAAATTCAGGAGGTTAGTTTCTAAGCTAATCAGGGAGGGACCAGAGAAAGGTGAAGACCAATGCAAGGAAATCCAGAAAATGATACAAGAAGTGAAGGGAGATATTCAAGGAAATAGATAGAATAAATAAAAAACATTCAAAATTTCAGAAAATAATGGACATACTTATAAAAATGCAAAATGCTCTGGAAAGTCTTAGCAATAGAATTGAACAAGCAGAAGAAAGAAATTCAGAGCTTGAAGACAAGGTCTTCAAATTAGCCCAATCTAACAAAGACAAGAGAAAAGAAAAAGAAAATACGAACAAAGCTTCCAAGAAGTATGGGATTATGTTAAACAAACAAACCTAAGAATAATTCGTGTTCCTGAGGAAGAAGAGAAATCTAAAAGTTTGGAAAACAGATTTGGGGGGGAATAATTGAGGAAAACTTCCCCAGCCTTGCTACCCACCTAGACAGCCAAATATAAGAAGCGCAAAAACACCTGGAAAATTCATTGCAAAAAAATCATCACCTAGGCACATTGTCCTTAGGTTATCTAAAGTTAAGACAAAGGAAAGAATCTTAAGAACTGCGAGGCAAAAGCATGAGGTAACCTATAAAGGAAAGCCTGTAAGATTAACAGCAGATTTATCAGCAGAAATCCTACAAGCTAGAAGGAATTGGGGCCCTATCTTCAGCCTCCTTAAACAAAACAATTATCAGCCAAGAATTTTGTATCCAGTGAAACTAAGCTTCATATATGAAGGAAAGATACAGTCTTTTTCAGACAAACCAATGCTTAGAGAATTCACCACTACCAAGCCACTACTATAAGAACTGCTAAAGGGGGCTCTAAACCTTGAAACAAATCCTGAAAACTCATCAAAACAGAACCTCTTTAAAGCATAAATCTCACAGGTCCTTAAAACAAAAATACAATTTAAAAAACAAAAACAAATAACAAACTAAGGTATACAAGCAATGAATAGCACAATGAATGAAATGGTACCTCACATCTCAATACTAACACTGAATGTAAATGGCCTAAATGCTCCACTTAAAAAACACAGAATTGCAGAATGAATAAGAATTCACTAACCATCTGCTGCCTTCAGGAGACTCACCTAACACAGAAGGACCCACACAAACTTAATGTAAAGGCATGGAAAAGACATTTCATGCAAATGGACACCAAAGTGAGCAGGAGTAGCTATTCTTACATCAGACAAAAAAACTTTAAAGCAACAGCAGTTAAAAAAACAAAGAGGGACATTACATAATGATAAAAGGCCTTGTCCAAAAGGAAAATATCACAATTCTAAACAGACATGCACACAGCACTGAAACTCCCAAATTTATAAAACAATTACTAACAGACCTAAGAAATGAGACAGACAGCAACACAATAATAGTGGGGGACTTCACTACTCCACTGACAGCACTAGACAGGTCATCAAGACAGAAAGTCAACAAAAAAAACAATGGATTTAAACTGTACCCTAGAACAAATGCAATTAACAGGTATATACAGAATATTCCATCCAACAACCACAGAATATACATTCTATTCAACAGCATGTGGAACTTTCTCCAAGATAGACCATATGATAGGCCACAAAGCAAGCTTCAATAAATTTAAGAAAACCGAAATTATATCAAGCACTCTCTCAGACTACAGAGGAATAAAACTGGAAATGAACCCCAAAAGGAACCTCTAAAACCATGCAAATATATGGAAATTAAATAACCTGCTCCTGAATGATCATTGGGTCAAAAATGATATCAAGATGGAAATTTAAAAATTCTTTGAATGACAATAGTGACACCACCTATCAAAATCTCTGGGACGCAGCAAAGGCGGTGCCAAGAGAAACGTTCATAGCCCTAAATGTCTACATCAAAAAGTCTGAAAGAGCACAAACAGACAATCTAAGGTCACACCTCAAGGAACTACAAAAACAAGAACAAACCAAACCCAAAACCAGTAGAATAAAGGAAACAACCAAGATCAGAGGAGAACTAAATGAAATTTGAAACAAACAAACAAAAAAATACATAAAACGAATAGCTGGTTCTTTGAAAAGATAAATAAAATTGATTGACCATTAGCAATATTAACCAAGAAAAGAAGAGAGAAAATCCAAATAAGCTCAATAAGAAATGAAATGGGAGGTACTACAACTGACACCACAGAAATACAAAAGATTATTCAAGGCTACTATGAACACCTTTATGTGCATAAACTAGAAAACCTAAAAGAGATGGACAAATTCTTGGAAAGATACAACTCTCCTAGCTTAAATCAGGAAGAATTAGATACCCCAAACATACCAATAACAAGTAATGAGATTGAAATGGTAATTTAAAAATTACCGACAACAATAAAAAAAAGTCCAGGACCAGACAGATTCACAGTAGTATTCTACTAAACATTGAAAGAATTGATACCAATCCTATTCCACAAGACAGAGAAAGTAGGAACCCTCCGTAAATCATTCTATGAAGCCAGTATCACCCTAATACCAAAACCAGGAAAGGACATAACCAAAAAGAAAACTACAGGTTGCTGGGCGCGGTGGCTCACACCTGTAATCCTAGCACTTTGGGAGGCCAAGGTGGGTGGATCACCTGAGGTCTGGAGTTCAAGACCAGCCTGGCCATCATGGTGAAACCCCATCTTTAGAAAAAATAAAAATAAAAAAAAGTATATAAAAAGAAAAAAAAAGAAAACTACAGGCCAATATCCCTTATGAACACAGATGCTAAAATCCTTAACAAAATACTAGCTAACCGAATCCAACAACATATCAAAAAGATAATTTACTATGATCAAGTGGGTTTCATACCAGGGATGCAGGGATGGTTTAACATATACAAGTCAATAAATGTGATATACCACATAAACAGAAGTAAGAACAAAAATCACATGATCATCTCAATAGATGCAGATAAACCATTAAAAAAAAATCCAGCATCCCTTTATGATTAAAACTTTCAGCAAATTGGCATACAAGGCACATACCTTAAAGCCATCTATGACAAACCCACAGCCAACATAATACTGAATGAAGAAAACTTGAAAGCATTCCCTCTGAGAACTGGAACAAGATGAGGATGCCCACTCTTACCTCTCCTCTTTAACAAAGTACTGGAAGTCCTCGCCAGATCAATCAGATCAATCAGACAAGAGAAAGAAATAAAGGGCATCCAAATTGGTAAAAAGGAAGTCAAACTGTTGCTGTTTGCTGATTATATGATTATTTACCTAGAAAACCCTAAAGACTCCTCCAGAAAGCTGCTAGAACTGATAAAGGAATTCAGCAATTTCCAAATACAAAATTAATGTACACAAATCAATAGCTCTTCTATTCACCAACAGGAAGGAAGCTGAGAATCAAATCAAGAACTCAACCTCTCATACAATAGCTGCAAAATAAATACAATAAATAAATAAATAAATAAATAAATAAATAAATAAATAAATAAATAAATAAATAAATAAATATCTTAGGAATATACCTAACCAAGGAGGTGAAAGACCTCACAAAAAAACTACAAAATGCTGCTGAAAGAAATCATAGATGACACAAACAAATGGAAACACATCCCATAATCATGGATAAGTAAAATCAATATTGTGAAAATGATCATACTGCCAAAAGCAATGTACAAATTCAATGCAATTCCCATCAAAATACCACCATCATTCTTCACAGAATTAGAAAAAAACATTCTAAAATTCATATGGAACCCACATAGCCAAAGCAAAACTAAACAAAAAACAAATCTAGAAGCATCATATTACCTAATTTCAAACTATACTGTAAGGCCGTCATCACCAAAACAGCATGGTATTGGTATAAAAATAGGCACATAGACCAATGGAACAGAATAGAGAACCCAAAAATAAATCCAAATATTTACAGCCAACTGATCTTCAACAAAGCAAACAAAAATATAAAGTGGGGAAAGGACACCCTTTTCAACAAATGGTGGTAGGATAATTGGCAAGCCACATTTAGAAGAATGAAACTGGATCCTCATCTCTCATTTTATAACAACATCAACTCAAGGTCTATTAAGGACTTAAATCTAAGACTTGAAACTATAAAAATTCTAGAAAATAATGTTGGAAAAACCCTTCTAGACATTGGCCTTGGCAAGGATTTCATGACCAATAACCCAAAAGCAAATGCAATAAAAACAAAGATAAATTGCTGGGAGTTAATTAAACTAAAGAACTTTTGCATGGCAATAGGAACAATCAGCAGAGTAAACAGACAGCCCACAGAGTAGGAAAAAAATCTTCACAATCTATATAACAGACAAAGGACTAATATCCACAATGAACTCAAATCAACAAGAAAAAAACAACAATCCCATCAAAAAGTGGGCTAAGGACATGAACAGACAATTCTCAAAAGAAGATATACAAATGGCCAACAAACATATGAAAAAATGCTCAACATAACTAATGATCAGGGAAATTAAAACCAAAACCGCAATGCAATACCATGTTACTCCTGCAAGAATGGCCATAATCACAAAATCAAAAAACAGTAGATGTTGGTGGGGATGCGGTGAATAGGGAACACTTCTACACTGCTTGTGGGAATGTAAACTAGTACAACCACTATGAAAAACAGTGTCGAATTTTTAAAAATAAAAGTAGAACTACCATTTGATCCAGCAATCCCACTACTGGGTATTTACCCAGAGGAAAAGAAATTATTAAACAAAAAATAATAATTGCACACCCATGTTTATAGCAGCACAATTCACAACTGCAAAAATGTGGAACCAACCCAAATGCTCATCAATCAACGAGTGGATAAAGGAACTGTGGTATGATGGAATACTACTCAGCCATAAAAAGGAATGGATTAATGTCATTTGCAGTAACCTGGATGAGATTGGAGATTATTATTCTAAGTGAAGTAACTCAGGAATAGAAAACCAAAAATCATATGTTCTCACTCATAAGTGGGAGCTAAACTATGAGAATGCAAAGGCATAAGAATGACACAATGGACTTTGGGGACTCAAAGGGAAAATGCAGGAAGGGAGTGAAGGATAAAAGACTGCAAATAGGGTGCAGTGTATACTGCTGGTGTGATGGGTGCACTAAAATCTCACAAATCACCACTAATGAACTTACTCATGCAACCAAACACCACCTGTTCCCCAGTAATCTATGGAAATAAAAAAACTACAAAAAAAGTAAAGTTAACTACATTAAATGAAAAAAAAAATAAGGCTGGGCATAGTGACTCACACCTGTAATCCCGGCACTTTGGGGGGTTGAGGTGGGCAGATCATTTGAGGTCAGGAGTTTGAGATCAGCCTGGCCAACATGGGAAATCCCATTTCTACTAAAAATACAAAAATTAGCTTGGTGTGGTGGCAGGTGCCTATAATCTCAGCTACTTGGGAGGCTGAGGTGGGAGAATAACTTGAACATGGGAGGTGGAGCAGTGAGCTGGGATCGCTCTATTGCACTCCAACCTGGGCAACAGAGCAAGACTCTGTCTCAAAATAATAATAATAATAATAATAATTTTAAAAAAAAGAAAAGAAAGAAAAAAAGATAGGCTAGGTGAATAAATGAATGAGTGAATGAATGAAGTCTTCATTGACCTTTTGGGTTTTATACCTCTAGATAAACCCAGTTAATGTAGTCCCTAACCAAATTGTGGACACTTGTATAAATTGAACTACCATTTCATTCACTACACCTCCATCCCGCAAATCCAGTCAAAGAAGGTAGACATGCAAACCCCCAGGCAAGCAAACTTGGGCTATTAACACCAGCAAGTTAACTCCACAACCTTACTTCTAATTTGTAACATCTTCATGACATTTCCAAGGTACAAAGACAGGACTAGAATTCCCTGCCTTGTAAAAATTTGAAAAATCTCTGTCATTGAAATACTGACAGATTTTATGGCTAAACCGTCCCTTCAATTTTTTTTTAATTGGAGAACTAGTTTATATTCTTTTCTTTGGTATCTCTTTGCCAAAGCTTAAAACCCTAACATTCAGAAAGTTATTTTTGTATTTTTACCTAATGCTTTTTTTTCTACAGTTACAGTCCATTTCTACTTATTATGGCCTTTGTGGCTATGTGGAAAATTTGACCTGCACATAAGTACTTTATGTGTTTGAAACCTTACTGTATTAGAACAATCTGAAATTTTATTTGGTTGAAATAAATAAACCTTACAAAAATTAGTTTTTCTTTTCTTCCCTTTTCCTTATTGATAATTCTATCAAAATAATGAATAAGGAGGGGAAACTCTACCTCAAGAGATAATTGAACAGAGAACAATAAGCTGCCTAGGGTTTAGAAATAACAAGGGCATGTGTTAGGCTGCCCTATCAAGTGTTGTTGGGAAAACATTATCTGGGAAGACTTTATGGGAAGAAGACAACTTCCAAATAAGGCTCAAGTTTATAATGGAAAAGTTAAATATGATGTTTTTAATAGTTGGCAGAGTACCCCAACACAATACATTACTGTTTCAGACTTCTCATGAGTTATGTCTTATTACAAAGATAATGGAAGAGATGCGTGCTTACAGCTTTATTAACAACCTCATGATATGTGTTTATTGTGCCAAAGACTTGCCACAACTGAATCTCCCAGAGAACCATAATGCCACAGGGACAGAGTCTAATGTAGGCTCCTATCTTCAGATAGAGCTGCAACTAAGCCATTCTTCCCAATTTCTTTCTCTAAAAATTGGAGGACTGTTTTCTGTACCTTCCTTGGGTATTCCATTACCAATGTTAAAAACCCTAATATTCAGAAAGTTTTTTTAATATTTTTCACCTAATGTTCTTTTTCTTCAGTTAAAGCCAGCTTCTACTTATTTTGGCCTTAATAGAGATACAGAAAATTTGATCTGCACATGAACATTTTATGAATATAAAACCTTACTATATTAGGAGAATCTGAAATTTTATTTGGCTAAGATAAATAGTCCTAATTCTGTTTACTTCTCCTCAAATACCCTATTACTTAAGCCTCAAATCATCTTTATTATATCCTTTTAGGCCTCTCTAACATTTCCATGTCCTTCTAAGTTGTGCTTCTAAAACTTAAGTACAATTGTTTATTAAGGGCTCATGCAATGCCCAGGAGAAGGAGATGGTTTATATTCTTAAGGTTCTTATATATTTCCCTGTTACTTAGACAACTCAGAAGCAACCTGATTTTTGTCTTCCCATTAGGAAGTCTTGCTTGAAATAACCCTTGTTTAAAATTGGGCATTAACTTCCAGTTAAAAATGTCAGACTGAGTATAGACATCTACCTCCTCTTTCCTTAAAAGATGCCTTTGAAATAACAGCAAATATTTTCTTTTAATAAAAGAAGAACAATGGTGAAAAACATGTGTTTGTCAAAAATGTTAAAGAATTCCTAGAATACAGAAAACATATGTGACCCAATAGAACAGAGATAGAGCAGAAGAAACCATAGCCCAAGATAACAAGAATACACATGGGATGTTCTCAGGAGCCCCAGGAAAGCTCCATGTTCAAAATCACTAAAGGCAAAGGGTAAGGGTGGCTAGTTCCAGGGTATTCCTTTAAAAGAGCATCCCTACCCAATCCCACCATAAAGTAACCAGCAGTGGGAACTTTTGTTCTTGAACTAAAGCCAGAAAATCACTCTTTAAAGGAAGTGGATGATTTTTGCCCAAAGCTTTGTAGTTAGGGTTTTGGGAACTGAGAAGGACTCAGAACAGAGGCTGAGTATTTCCAGAATATACAACAGATAATGGAGAGGCTCTGCTTCTACGTCATCACCATCCCCACTCTGGCTGCTGGAGGAACCAATACATGGAACATTGTCATTTGACCTGGCAGATGAAAAAGGGAGAGTTCTGGAGGCCTCAGAATGAAAAATTTCACATATAGAAACTTAAAAATTTGATCTCAGAGAAGTAGAGAGTAGAATAGTTATTACTAGAGACTGGAAGGGTTGGGGGAAAACAGTCAGAGGTTGGTTAACAGATACAAAAGTATAGCTAGATGGAAAAATAAGTTCTAGTTTCCTGTATCACTATAAGGTGACTATAATCAACAATTTAGTGTATATTTTCAAATAGCTAGAAGAGTAGATTTTGAATGTTCCCAACAGAAAGACATGATAAATCCCTGAGGTGATGGAAATGCTGATTAACCTGATTTCAGCATTACACATTGTATGCATATATCAAAATATCACATTGTATCTCGTAAAGGTACAGTTATTATGTGTCAAAAATAATTTTTAAAATCTGAGTTATGGATACTTTCTTTAAAAAATGAAACAGAAAAAAAGCAACACATATGTACACACAATTTTTCAAACCACTCCAAGAGATTTGCCTCTAAAACTCATCCACGGAGCCCTGGCGTCACAGGCCCAGGTTAGGAACCTTAGAGTGGTCTTACCTGGAATCTGTTCGGACCTCATGATGCTGACACCTGCAGCCTAAGAGCTGGAGTGGGCACATGGATGGAGAAGACAGTCCGTGCTTTTGCTTTCGGGAGCAGGAGTGTAGTCTCTTGTTCTGTCTGTAACATTATAGGGGTTGTCTAGAACCTCCTCATGTGAATGAGGAAATGCAAAGAACCAATGGCAGCCTGGAAGATGTGCGTAGTAGGGTGTGATTCCACAGGAAACAAATATCTTCTCATCCAGAGGCCACTGTGCCATGAATTCCTGACTTCTGTATAGCACATGGCGATTCACAGAGCACTTTTATAAACACTGTCTCATTGGACTCAGGAACATCCCTGGAATCATGAGGTCAGGAGCAGCAGACTCATTTTACAGGGTAAGGCAGTGAAACCTCAGAAAGGTTAAATGACTTGTCGGGGGTCATCCAACCAGTTAGTGACAGGGTTGAGACTAGGTTTTCTGACCATAATCAGACAATTTTTCCATTTTATCCCTCCCACTAGGCTAAACTTCTGTGCAGGTAAAATGTGAAATATGATTTTGAACTCTTGAAAAAGTCTCCTTTCTCTAACAGCACACAAAGACTTTGTATTCACAAGCAGAGGGAAGGCTTAAAATGCAAAGTAAATGTATTATCACCAGGAATACTTGATATCGGGTATTCGAGAACAGGGGCTGGAAGCAATAGGGACTATCCTGTGTAGTGGGTGGTCTGTAGGGAGACTGTGTGGGACACTGGATGCCCCAGAAAAAATATGGAGATGAAGCAGATTCCCCAACACAGCTGTTGGACCTCTACTTCCCAACGTGGCCTAGAGGTGACCCTAAGAACATTAAAGAACAGTGGGAGGTTTGCGAGAAAAGAAAAAGTACAAGTAACTTGTTTCATAGAGGCCTAGCCATTCAGGAACTGGATCTACCTTTGCTGCATATCTCCTAGCCCAGCCTCAGGACTGGCAGAGAGTAGGCACTCGGGAACTGTGTGTACTAAGTGGGGGGAAATGCAAATGGTAAACCAGCCCATGGGGGAGCAAGATGAATAACTAGCTATGAGACAGTCTGAGACTGTTTATCAAGCTACCTATGACCCTCTTCACAGAACTGGAAAAAACCACCTTAAAATTCATATGGAACCAAAAGAGAGCCTGCATAGCCAAGACAATTCTAAGCAAAAAGAACAAAGCTACAGGTATCACGCTACCTGACTTTAAACTATAATGCAAGGCTACAGTAATCAAAACAGCATGGTACTGGTACCAAAACAGAGATATAGACCAGTGGAATAGAACAAAGGCCTCAGAGACAATGCCAAACATCTACAACCATCTGATCTTTGACAAACCTGACAAAAACAAGCAATGGGGGAAAGGATTCCCTGTTTAATAAATGGTGTTGGGAAAACTGGCTAGCCATGTGCAGAAAGCAGAAACTAGACCCCTTCCTGACACCTTACACTAAAATTAACTCCAGATGGATTAAAGACTTAAACATAAGGCCTAATACCATAAAAACCCTAGAAGAAAAC
Organism: Ateles fusciceps; assembly: GCA_036589455.1. NCBI lineage: Eukaryota > Metazoa > Chordata > Mammalia > Primates > Atelidae > Ateles > Ateles fusciceps. The sequence continues at coordinate 3,710,266 of JAZHEH010000889.1, forward strand.
CTAGGCAATATGAATCAGGACATAAACATAGGCAAGGACTTCATGACTAAAACACCAAAAGTGTTGGCAACAAAAGTCAAAATAGACAAATGGGATCTAATTAAACTCCAGAGCTTCAGTATAGCAAAAGAAATAATCATTAGAGTGCACCAGCAACCAACAGAATGGGAAACAATTTTTGCAATCTACCCATCTGACAAAGGGCTAATATCCAGAATCTACAAAGAACTAAAACAGATTTACAAGAGAAAAACAAACAAACCTATTCAAAAGTGGGCAAAGGATATGAACAGACACTTTTCAAAAGAAGATATTTATGAGGCCAACAAACGTGAAAAAATGCTCATCATCACTGGTCATTAGAGAAATGCAGATCAAAACTACATTGAGATACCATCTCATGCCAGTTAGAATGGCGATCATTAAAAAATCTGGAGACAACAGATGCTGGAGAGGATGTGGAGAAATAGGAACACTTTTACACTGTTGGTGGGAGTGTGAATTAGTTCAACCATTGTGGAAGACAGTGTGGCGATTCCTCAAGGACCTAGAAATAGAAATTCCATTTGACCCAGCAATCCCATTACTGGGTATATATCCAAAGGATTATAAATCGTTCTACTATAAGGATACATGCACATGAATGTTCATTGCAGCACAGTTTACAATAGCAAAGACCTGGAATCAACCCAAATGCCCATTGATGATAGATTGGACAAGGAAAATGTGGCACATATACACCATGGAATACTATGCAGCCATAAAAAATGATGAGTTTGTGTCCTTTGTAGGGATGTGGATGAATCTGGAAACCATCATTCTCAGCAAACTGACACAAGAACAGAAAAACAAACACCACATGTTCTCACTCATAGGTGGGTGTTGAACAATGAGAACACATGGACACAGGGAGGGGAGAATCACATACTGGGGTCTGTAGTGGGGGAATCAGGGAGGGACAGTGTGGGGGTAGGGAGGTTGGGGGAGGGATAATATGGGAGAAATGCCAGATATAGGTGACGGGGGGATGGAGGTAGCAAACCACATTGCCATGTATGTAGCTATGCAACAATCCTGCATGTTTTGCACATGTACCCCAGAACCTAAAGTGCAATTTTATATATATATATATATATATATATGTTTAAAAAGAGAGAGGAAGAAAGCAGTAGTAAGCATACCTGCAGCTTTTCAAAGATTATATTAGATTAGACAATGTAAGTGAAAAACATAAGTGAATATGATGAAAGTGCAACCAATGGAAAAACAATAGTATTATGTGTTATAATTCGCATGTTTCAAGTCATCTCATTAAGATCGTGAGCTCTTCTGAGATCCATATTCTATAATTATTTTATTAAAATTATTTCAAATTATAATTTTGCTGGCATATCAAAAATAATTATATTAGAATAAAATAAAATTTCTATTGTTCATAGTGTAATAGGTATAATCTCATTCCTCTTGTGCAAGAAAAGTATCATTTTTAACTTTTCAGTAACTCAGTTGATTCCTGTTTCAAAAAACCCATTTATTAGGATGCTAAGATATCTTTTATGCTGCTTACAATTCTTGCAGTTTCCTCAGGTTTTTCTAATTTCCAAGATGGTTATACACTGTAATCTTTCTTACTACCATCTTGACTATGAATGGTGCATATTGTAAGTAATGTCATTTGTCTACTGAGGAACGTTTATCAGCGTCCAAAATACTTTGAACATAATGGTTTAAATACATTATACAATTCAAATTTTAAAAAATGACTTTTCTACTGGTGACATTGTGAACTGGCATAGCATTGGTTAGAAGGCAGTATTGGAACTGAGAAAACTGGAGTGTACAAAGAACTGAACATAATTCTTTGGTTATTTGGGAGTGAGAGGGTCACATACTGGAGAGTGGTGAACTCAGTGACCCAAGAGACCTCTTTTGTTTGTGATTCTCCTATGGTTAAATAACAAACTGCTTTTCACAAGGGTAATTTGGTGATTCCTTTCCATAACAGGAAAAAAATGAAAGTAACTAACCATCAACTAAGACCTTGAATTCCCTCAGCTGAGAGAAGAGACTATTGCATATAGGTCATAAAAAATTACAGTTCTCCTGCTACAGCAAAGAGGAAAAGACGAGGCTGGGCTAATGATCTATCTCACACTTCCTTGTTGTATGAAGAAGGCCATGATGACAGCTAACTTTCAAGACCTCCAGTATGAATCAGTGGCATGACCACTGTGTTTCCCCAGGTAGACCCTAGAAGAAGCAGAGAGAGGAGAGTCTGGTGGGGAAATCCTACCTCCAGGATTTAATCCTCTCCATTTCTCATAGCACAATTGAGTAACCCTAGCAACATCCTCTAGCCCAGGGTTTCCCAAACTATAGTCATTTCTTTGTAATGGTCACAATTTTTGTCTTATCCAAGTACCAGCTGTGATTGTATGTATTTCCTTGATATTTTCCTGTAAACTCATCTATATTTTTAAACCTAATGCTAGAGTTTAACACCAACTTCTTGTTCAGTATATAAGCAATTATTTTTCTAGAAACAACAAAATAGCTTCAGTTTTATGCTGCTGTGTTTTGTGGCCTAAAAGTACATTTTTTTATTATGATTTTTCTTTGAATATTAGGTTCTTGGGGAATGACATCACTTAAAACAGAAACTGGGGAAACACTTTGTACAAGCTTTTAAAATGTGGTTAAAAGTTGAGAAAAAACAGATTCTTCCAATCAATGATAGTTTGGGAAGAAGTGGTGTACCCAGAAATCTTCTCTCTCTCAGACCTGGTTGTACAAGTAGGGAAGGAGGTGACTTTCATTCAGAAAATGAAATACAATAAGAATGATGTAAATTCGCTCCAAATAATGACAAGGAAAAGAAAATATTTCTTAAAGGCAAAATCACACTGCAAGGCAATTTGTATTCACTACAGAAAGCTTGCCCAAAGTAAAACTTTGGCTATTTCAGAATTCTTGGTGAAGATTAAATCTCTCTAATTTATTCCTACTCAGGGGTATCATAGGATGTGGAATTTACGGGTTTCTAACCTAAATGGTCTTTTGTAACTGGAAGGACATCCCTAAAGAATAAGGAAAAGATTGGCCTCACTGGCCTCCCAGGAAATGGCCTGGTTTTGGAGTATTTAAATGAGCAAATGTATTGCTTTCTTACCCAGTTCAGAGTCTGCACTTTGTAAACCTGGGAGTACAAAGATAAAAGCATAGATGTCCTACTCTTTGAGTTGTAATTGAGTGAAAGAAAAACAAGCAAACAAAAAATTGCAATACATTACAAGTAATCAAGGCAGTAAAAACTGGCATTTATTTAGTGATCATCATATGATACACATTAACCTACCGAATCCTCACAAAGATCCACTTCACATATGGAGAAACTGAGGCACAAAACAATCAAGTCATTCATCAAGGTGGCAAAGTTTATATAAGCGGCAGAACCAGAAATCAAACTGAGACTGTTTGGTTCCAGAGTGTTTGGCATCAGGTTGGGGAAACTTCAAAGAAAGTGATTTTAAGGTGAAGAGGAGCTTACCAGGCATATGGGGATCAAGGGACAAAAAAGCTGAGATATGACACTTTAGTCCTGGAAAACAGAGTGTATGAAACATCTCTGAAATGGCTATTTAAATATGATGAGTTGCTAGATGTGCTTCAAAGTGAATTATGACAGTTTCCACCTTCATTACACATTTATTAAGCATCTGTTATGTGCCAGGAATTATATTCCATACTAGGAATATAACCATAAAGAGGATACCATCCCTCTCCTAGGCCAGGAGAGTCATTATATGTGATTTGAAAACTCATTGAGTTTGGATAAATTGTTTGGGGAATAAACTCGTAACCTCATAAAACTAAATTAGAACTCGGAAATCTGTCAAATTTGGGGTTTTTATTTTACACCTTGATAAAAACAAACAAACAAACAAGCAACAATAACCAAGATTCCTCATCTTTTTCCCACTGGCAAAACACTTTTATTTTCCATAAATGCTTTAATCAGTTTGGAGTGTTGGTTTAAACGTTTAGAGTGTACTTGAGAGCTTTGAGTATCAAGCAGACTTTTAAAGTGGCTTTTCTTGTTAATGTTAACACAATGTTTCTTGTAACCAGTGAGTTGTGCCAAAACTCACTGCATAAAAGTAATACTGTCAGGTGGGGTTGTATTTTGGCAGTAATGCATCAACCTTTTGGATGGCACTACATTTTTTTAAGTGTTTAGTTCATATTTTGTCTTTGTGCACAACTTCCAGAACATCACTTTGTCATCTTGTAAATCAGTTTGCATTATTCGTGATAATACTTACCCTTTATTATAATTACCACAAGTCATGGGAAGGTTCAACTGTTTCATTAGTTGACTGAGAACAACAAAGTCTAAAGTTTCATTGAAATCAGATGTAATGCTTGTGTTCCAAGGTCAGCTGGAAACTAACAGGAATAATTTAAGCCATGGTATCCCAACTGAGGCTGAGGCATGCTAATCATTCTGCAGATCATACTAGAGTGATTCTGAAAGGAAAAAAAATCACATCCCATTTCTCCCTCACTAAGTATACCGAGGACCAACTTTGGAATAGGAAAGGATTAATGTATAGGAGGGTGGTCACAGTTCATGCCTGGAGAACCACTCACAGGCAACCCTCGGCAGCCAGGAGCCACAACCAAGTGGGTCTTAGGGGACTAAAGAGCTGATTCCCCTTTATCCTTCCCTTTTTTATCTTTTACTTTTCTCTTCCCCTCTCCCATAACCTAGAAAGTGTGGACCCAGGGGATTCTGAGAATGTCTAGAGTCCCTTGGAAAATTCTCTGACCCATCACCTTCAGGAAGCTTTGAGAATGAGGAAGCAAAGTCTTTCCCTTCTGGCAAAACAGCCAACTGAAAAGCTCCCTGTGATACCCACTGGTCTTTTATCTAAAAATTTCTAGCCCTTTACCTGTAGTTATTATTTTTATTTGATAAAGTCATAAGGAACTTACCTTCTTCACCATGAGTAAAGGAACCTGTCTCAGTCTGCTTTGTGCAGCTGTAACAGAATGCAACAAACTAGGAAATTTATTTCTCACAATTATGGAGGCTGGGAAGATCAAGAGGCCATATCTGGTGAGGGTCTTCCCACAGCATCATAACATGGCAAAGGGCATCCTATGGGAGAGAGAGATAAAAGGGGCTGAACTTTTCCTTTTATAACAAATCCACTCCTGAGATAATAAACCCACTCCTGCAATAATAGCATTAATCCATTCATGAGGATAGGGTCCTTGTGACTTAAAGGTCCCACCTCCCAGTACTGCTGCATTGGGGATTAAGTTTCCAACACATGAATTTTGGGGGATGCACTCAAACCACAGCAGAGCCTCTTCTCTCTTCAGGGTTTTGTCAGGTACTTCCCAGGGGTGCCTTTTTTCTGTGAATAAAATGAAGCTGGGAAGACTGTGCTTCTCTGAACTGCAAACTTAAATGATGAAGAAAAAGAAAGTGTGTCTAGGCAAAATACATATAGTCATCATCTGCCTAAATTGTGGCATTTTAAACGAAGATGGAAGAGAAAATAATTTTACAGGCTATTGGAAATCCTGAATCTGTTAGTCCACAAAGTAAACGCAAGCTTATAAAACTGAAAATTCCTGGGAGAGCACATTACTGCCCCCACCATACAAACCCCATTTTCTCCATGTGCTTTGAAGGAAGGAGGATGGGAGTGGGGAAAACAAGAGTTCTAAGTAATATGTTTTTCTGCTTTTGGAATATATAAAGGTTCTACACAGACCTCTAAGTAACAACAGTTTTCGGGAATGTTGAAGAGGGGGACATAATTGTTGACACAGATGATGCCAGACCAGGGATCAAAGAGTTGCCTCTGGCTATAAGAAACTTAGAAGCTGCTGGGCTGTGCTTCCTTAACCCTCACTGCTATTCACACCAAACTTGGGCACTTACCAGAATCTCCTCTCTCCTTCCCTTTTCTTTGCTTTCTAATTCCCTTTGAGTCTTAATCCTTATGGTTATTTATGCTTTGCAAAATGCTTTCATAAATTATGATGAAAATTAAATTTCATCTGAAATTGCTGATAGTAGCCTGTTTTGCCCTACAAATGATATTTAGTACAATTTAATATACTGCCTCATTTTATCACCTCAACAGCCCTTTTTTGCAGACAGAGCCTGTTAACTGTGGTGAGACTCAGCCCCAGACATCATATAACAAAAGAAATGGCCAACCTAGAACTTGAACCTGGGTGTCTAACTCTAAATCCAGTACTCTTTTCTCCCTGCACTGCTGCCTCCTGCTCCTTAGGCTGATCCTGCAAGAAAAGAACAAGAAAGGAAGATATGTCTAGGTTCTGGGTCCTTCTCTGCAGATTTGAACCATCTTTGCAGGCCCCAGGCAGTCTTCTCCAGGCAATCTTTCCTCCAGTGCTCACGACATCAAATATATTAAAATGCACCCACATTTTATATTACCTATAATTTTTATACATTTTAAAAATTGAGGCCAGGCCCAGTGGCTCACGCCTGTAATCCCAGCACTTTGGGAGGCTGAGGTGGGTCGATCACGAAGTCAGCAGTTCCAGACCAGCCTGGCCAAGATGGTGAAACCCTGTCTGTACTAAAAATAGAAAAAAACTAGCCAGACATGGTGGCATGTGCCTGTAATCCCAGCTACTCAGGAGGCTGAGGCAGAGAATTGCTTGAACCCAGGAGGCGGAGGTTGCAGTGAGTGGAGATTGTGCCATTGCACTCCAGCCTGGGTGACAGAGCAAGACTCCGTCTGAAAAAAAAAAATTGATTATTATAATTTTGTATTTAAAACTATTTGGTTATGAATACTACCTAACTTAAAAATGACTATGATTTCTTGATCACTTACAAAATGATGAAAGCTAGCCTACAAATTGCTTTCAAATATAATGAAAATTTCATGAATTCTGAATTTAATGCTCAATGAGTTTGGCATGGAATTACATTTTGGAGATATTTAATGAAATATTTATTAATTTTAGTTTTGCCCTTTTTACATTCAGAATAAATGCTTTTTTTTTTTTTTTTTGGTAATTTCACCTTTTAAACTGTTTTTTAGGTCCTCAGAAATCTCATAGGCCCCAGATGTTATGCATTTTATGCCCAATGTGTAAAACAGCCTGGAAAAGTCTACTGGCTCCAGCGAGCATGGACATTCATTCATTGCCCATTTTGTGAGAACCACATATGGAGGAAGACATGGTCTTTCCCATCAGACCTAAGGCAAATGCTTTGAAAAGTTATTGTCACTAAGAAGCCTCCCTGACGTTACTAACAAATATACTATTAGAGAGAGTCTGCTGATCCTGCACCAATTTAAGCCAGTGAAACCTTGAGAAACTGGAATTTTTGGGTCTTCGATAAAGGAATTTGGGGGTGTCTCATAGTTAACCAGAAAGCATGTTTCCTTTAGGCCTTCTTGTTTTAGCTTACTCTCTCGCCCTAGTGAACAGCGTATGTGGAACAAAATGAGATCCTTCATGATGATGATTATCACGAATGGGATCTGAAGGGGCATCCATTTGGAATGACCCATAAATAGTTTCTGGGTATTGATTTTCTTCTTTAAAACAAAATTTCTGCTTAAGACTCTTTTTATGGCCTTGCATCTTTCGTGGCACAAGTGGAGTGCAGCAAAAATTCCAAGTTACCTGTGCTGGTCAGGGTTTTTGCGATGTCACAATACAAAAAGCCAAATGAACATTTAATCAGTGTAATAGATTATTAGCTGTCTGCTTGGAAACGTTATCTTACTCAAAAGATTTGAGGAAAAAAATCCTTTAACTTCATGGGCAACATTGTATGCTGCACCTAATATTATGGACTCTTGTCTTTCCCTATATCACTACTTTTAACATCTTCAATAGGAGAGATATTTTTCTTTTATATTAGGGAAAAAGACATTTCCTCAAACATTTATCATGATGCTGATAGACTTAGCAACTATTCTAAGCTCCACACTTCATTAAAAAAGGAAGTCTCAGTACTTCTGGTCTATAAAGAAGAATGATGATGACACTCTCCTTGCTCTGATTCACTTGTTGACTCATTCTGCACACACATTTATTCATTTAGCAAATGTTTATTGAGCATCTACTCTGTTAGGTACTAGCAAGGCACAGTATTAAAAACTGAATATATCCCCCTCTTAGAATTTAGTATTTTATCACTAATATCTCAACACACACACACACACACACACACACACACACACACACACACACTGACAATATCAAACGGAATGGTGTAAAAGTCCCAATATCACCAAGTTTTGTTTCTGGGAGTTTAGTTCAAAAAATGCTATTTATGTGCAAGGCCCAACACTGGGTGCTGTGTATGAACATTTCTTGATTCATTTCTTCAACAATAAATCACAGAATGTCAACCATTTGCCAATACTTTGCTGGTTGCTGGATCTACAGAGGTTAACAAGAGGCAATCCCTTTTCTCAAAGTGTCTTCCCTTTCTAATGGGGACAGCAGACATATGTATGAACAGATGCAAACCATATAATAGGTGTTACTATGAAACTGGCATTCCAAACAGAGTGGGAACGCACCCAGGGAAGGCTTCTCAAATGAACTTTGTAAGACATTTTGTTATCCAAAACCACCAAGGATGCCTGTGCAGCCTTGGTGCTGTTCAACTAAGGGGAATTGTTTATATCGTAGACATTATTAATCAGTAGGTTTTAAACAAGAGTTTTCAAAGTTAACAAGATTAGTATAGTTCAACAATTCTCCAAAAGAGGGAAATTAAGTATCTTGAGTGAGGAGTGTCTTTTTCTAGTGTGCATGGAGATGCCTCTTGAACTAGAAGGCCATGGAAGAAGGGCATTCCAAGTATGGAGAATGTGCATGGCATAGATCAGCCTGGTGCATTGGAGGAAATTCAACTATTATATAGTTTTATATGATTGAATTATATGGTGCCAAGCTCAGGTGGTGTAGTGGAAAGGAGGCTGAAGACCTAGACACAAACTCGATCCCTCCCTCCCTCCCTCCCTCCCTCCCTTCCTTCCTTCCTTCCTCTCTTTCTCTCTTTCTCTCTCTCTTCTTTCTTGAGATACAGGCTTGCTCTATTGCCCCAGCTAGAGTGCAGTAGCACAATCTTGATTCACTGCAACCTCTGCCGCCTCCTGGGTTCAGGCAATTCTCCTGCCTCAGCCTCCCAAGTAACTGGGACTACAGGCACACACCACCACACCTGACTGGTTTTTGTATTTTTAGTAGAGAGATTTTGCCATTTTGGCCAGGCTGGTCTCAAACTCCTGGTCTCAAGTGTCCTCCCACCTCAGCCTCCCAAAGTGCTGGGATTATAGGTGTGGGCCACCGCACCGGGCCTCGATCACATTCTGTTAATACCTACATTTCTACCTAGGCCTGTTGTTAGCTTTCAGCATCATATCTTAATGTGATACAGTTTTGCCTTCTTCTACAGAAAAACCAGATGTTGATCCTTCACAGGATCCCATTACTTAAGTGGGGGATGTTGTGACTTCATTCTAATTTCCTGGGGCATGTATAAAAGTCAATGAGGGATTTATCAGTACGATTTAACTCCATAGAGAAAAGCTTCCTCCAATCCTGTATTCTTAGTGCTTTTTTCCATCATAGGACAATCTTTCTCAAGTCATGGATCATGTGTCTTTGGGCATCACAAAAGAACCTCTAGGATTCTATGGATCTTAAAACTACTTTTAATGCAAACCTCCTCATTATACAGCTTTTTCACTCGTGTTATTCAATATCATCTCCTTTATCTTACTACTAGTCCTTTTACCCGAACTTGGTTGGATAGAATCTCTTTCATCATCTCTCATTAACATCATCATTTTTATTTGTAGCATATGGTTATGGGTACAGCTTAGTGTAGGTGAAAAATATCATTATTTATAAAATAAGCAGAACAGTAGGATCTAATATCTTCAGTAAAAGCTCTTTGTTTGCAAATAGCCCACTGGCAAGCACCCTGGCCAGCATCCATTCTTCTGGGAGAGGGTGCTTCAACTGGTAACTGCTATCCCCCACAGATGAGCCAATTGGTAAAGATTTTGATTGACACCTCTGATTGTAAACAATACTGAACTTTGAACTTTGGCTAGGTTAAGAAAAGAGAAATTAATGGGAAAGATATGGAAGAGATAAAGAAGCAAAAGTAAGGCTGAAGAATCATATTGGGAAAAGTTCAGGACTCAGGGCAGTCAGATTCTGGGTAGTAGGAACTAATAGCATTAGCAAGTCACTGCCTCTAGACAGAGTAAGCACCCACCTGTCCTTGCTACGCTGTGATCAAGACTCAGTCTCAGGAGTGCAGTCTGTCTGATCTACCTTGGGTCAGGCACCCATTCACTGGCTGGGGGAACAGGGACATCTTAATTGCCAGATCTCTCACGACTGTTCTTAAAGGAGTCAGGTGATTTCCTAAAAAAGAAACTGGAGTCCTGTTACCAAAGAAGTAAATAAATAAACATCTCTCTCTCTCTCTCTCTCTCTCTCTCTCTCTCTCTCTCTCTCTCTCTCTCTCTCTCTGTGTGTGTGTGTGTGTGTTTGCATGTAGGCTCTCATGGTCAAAAAACTCACAATTGGCTGGGTGCAGTGGCTCACACCTGTAATCCCAGCATTTTGGGAGGTCGAGTGGGAGGATTGTTTGAGGCCAGGAGTTGAGGCCAGCCTGGGCAACATAGAGAGACCTGTCTCTACAAAAATTAAAAATATTAGTCAAGTGTGGTGACGTGCGCCTGTAGTCCCAGCTACTCAGGAGGTTGAACTGGGAGGCTTGCCTAAGCCCAAGAGGTCGAGGCTGCAGTGAGTTATAATCTGGCTACTGCACTCTAGCCTGGGTGACAGAGTTCTCACCTTGTCTCAAAAAAACAAGCAAAACAAAAACCCAAACCCACAATTGTTAATTATGGTATAGTATATCATACTATACAGTATTTTTTCTCTTTTCCAAACGATGAAAATCTTGCCTTCCTTTTCTCAGGGAAGGGAGGTGTTGGTAGAGGAGTTTTAAGAGCCTCCTGGGTTTTTGGAGCTAGAAAATGGCGAGAACACACAGTGGAGAGACAAGACTTAGGAGTTTGTGTCACCATTTCAGATTTCCACAGTCAGATTTTTTTTATTCCATTTTATAATTATCAATCATATGCACTTGAAAATGTGAAAATAGAAGAAGGAAAATCACTGGGGGAGAGGAGGATTTTTTAAAGGAAATATTTTTTGAAACTCGACTTAGAATAATGGGATTTCTTCAATTTGCTGTATGCAAAGTAACAGAGAGCTTAGTGTATCCCAGAGATGGATTAGACAGATGTAGCACGTAAATATTCACATTTGTGAGGTTCATTCCCACCAGTGAGATTTGTGAGCAGCTTCCATGAGATGCTATGCAAAATCAGTTTAGTACTTTCCTCATTTGTCACTGTGCCGTGAAACTGGTAAAATATAGAGGAAACAGAAAATTGGGCACATCTGTGAATTTGGTTGTGCCCTGATTACAGCAATGCAATTCCACAGATGTGCATGTTTTCACAGGAGAACAGGTTTCTATTTGACTCCAAGCCCCATCAATGCTCAGCTGATGTTTTATAGCCCCCTGTGGGTTTAGCATGCTCTCCCTTTATACAGCCAAAACAGTAGCTTAGCTATAAGATTCACTGGCACCACTTTGGTATCTATTTTCTTAAATTATGGCAAATGGGGATTTGTGGCATACCTATGTCAACTCCACCTACATATTTTCCCATAATAATGCTTGGCACATTCATACTACCTCTCAGCCGACAGCCCCAAACATTTAGTAAACATTTATTCTTTCTTACATCAAAAAGAGTTTGGTAACTTTCATAACTCCTATTTTATAGAAATATAAAATGAAAGACCCTTAGCTCATTAAGAAAGGAATACATAATTGTAAGTATTAATAGTCTATTTCCTTCTAAAAACAAAGTGAGAAGTGCTTGAAATGGAAATAACGCCAGAGATGAAGTTGATATATTCAATTGTATTCTGTGTCAGGGGTTCTCACAGTTGGGTGTGCATGAGGATCATCTAGAAATCTGGTTAAGACAGAGACTGCCCATTGCCATCCCCACAGATTCTGATTCTAGAAGTCTGGGGTGGGGCTCTGACATCTGCATTTTTTTTTTATTGCATTTTAGGTTTGGGGGTACATGTGAAGAACATGGAAGATTGTTGCATAGGTACACACATGGCAGTGTGATGTGCTGCCTTCCTCCCCCATCACCTATATCTGGCATTTCTCCCCATGCTATCCCTCCCCAACTCCCCACCCCCCATGTATTCTGAGTTCATACTAACACTTACAATTCAAATTCAGGACTACAGGGTTTACTTAGATGCTGATATTACACCTGGATAGCTGATATCATTTGGCTATATCCCCCACTCAAATCTCACCCCCCCGCTGTCCCTCCCCTGTTTCCCCCCCCCCCGACAGACCCCAGTGTGTGGTGCTCCCCCTCCCTGTGTCCATGTGTTCGCATTGTTCAACACCTGCCTATGAGTGAGAATATGTGGTGTTTGATTTTCTGTTCTTGTGTCAGTTTGCTGAGAATGATGGTTTCCAGGTTCATCCATGTCCCTACAAAGGACACGAACTCATCGTTTTTGATGGCTGCATAATATTCCATGGTGTATATGTGCCACATTTTCCCCTGTCCAGTCTATCATCGATGGGCATTTGGGTTGGTTCCAGGTCTTTGCTATTGTAAACTGTGCTGCAATGAACATTCGTGTGCATGTGTCCTTATAGTAGAACGATTTATAGTCTTTTGGATATATACCCAGTAATGGGATTGCTAGATCAAATGGAATTTCTATTTCTAGGTCCTTGAGGAATCGCCACACCGTCTTCCACAATGGTTGAACTAATTTACACTCCCACCAACAGTGTAAAAGTGTTCCTATTTCTCCACATCCTCTCCAGCATCTGTTGTCTCCAGATTTTTTAATGATCGCCATTCTAACTGGCGTGAGATGGTATCTCAATGTAGTTTTGATTTGCATTTCTCTAATGACCAGTGATGATGAGCATTCTTTCATATGTTTGTTGGCTTCATGTATGTCTTCTTTTGTAAAGTGTCTGTTCATATCCTTCGCCCACTTTTGAATGGGCTTGTTTGTTTTTTTCTTGTAAATGTGTTTCAGTTCTTTGTAGATTCTGGTTATCAGCCCTTTGTCAGATGGGTAGACTGCAAAAATTTTTTCCCATTCTGTTGGTTGCCGATTCACTCTAATGACTGTTTCTTTTGCTGTGCAGAAGCTATGGAGTTTGATTAGGTCCCATTTGTCTATTTTGACTTTTGTTGCCACTGCTTTTGGTGTTTTGGTCATGAAGTCCTTGCCTACACCTATGTCCTGAGTGGTTTTGCCTAGATTTTCTTCTAGGGTTTTTATGGTGTTAGGTCTTATGTTTAAGTCTTTAATCCATCTGGAGTTAATTTTAGTGTAAGGTGTCAGGAAGGGGTCCAGCTTCTGCTTTCTGCACATGACTAGCCAGTTTTCCCAACACCATTTATTAAACAGGGACTCGCTTCCACATTGTTTGTTTTTGTCAGGTTTGTCAAAGATCAGGTGGTTGTAGATGTGTTGTGTTGCGTCGGAGGTCTCTGTCCTGTTCCATTGGTCTATATCTCTGTTTTGGTACCAGTACCATGCTGTTTTGATTACTGTAGCTTTGTAGTATAATTTGAAGTCCGGGAGTGTGATGCCTCCAGCTTTGTTCTTTTTGCTTAGAATTGACTTGGCTATGCGGGCTCTCTTTTGGTTCCATATGAAGTTTAAGGTGGTTTTTTCCAGTTCTTCAAAGAAGGTCATTGGTAGCTTGATAGGGATAGCGTTGAATCTGTAAATTACTTTGGGCAGTATGGCCATTTTGACAATATTGATTCTTCCTAGCCATGAACATGGAATATTTCTCCCTCTGTTTGTGTCCTCTCTTATTTCGTTGAGCAGTGGTTTGTAGTTCTCCTTGAAGAGGTCCTTTACGTTCCTTGTTAGTTGTATTCCTAGGTATTTTATTCTCTTTGTAGCGATTGTGAATGGCAGTTGGTTCTTGATTTGGCTGTCTTTAAGTCTGTTATTGGTGTATAGGAATGCTTGTGATTTTTGCACATTGATTTTATATCCTGAGACTTTGCTGAAGACATCTGCATTTTTAACAAACACTTTTCCTCTAAGTGATTCAGAAAACCACACATTGAGAAATACTGGTCTAGATGAAATAATCAAATTTTAAATCCATAAATAGAGAAACAAAAGCATAGCTCTCAAGAGACTACAAATTCTCTCCTTCAACCATGCCCTGCCTCTCATGATTATTTCATTTTTGAAAAACATTTTTTGAAAGCAGCTGTCATTGTCACCATAATCGAGGACTCCTCAGAAGGACAACTGATCACAAAAGAAAGAGTAATAAAGTCAAAATTATAGCTTGAGTCTAGTTTTGGATTCATTTATGTAGCTAATCAAGGGAACATGGCCATCCGTGGCTCAGGGTCTCAGTTTGTCCCACCAGGACTTGTAATCCAGAACCATATGGGTGATTCAGAAGAAGCAGAAGCTGTTTCCAGGGGCAATCCACATCTCTAGGAATTTTTCTAACATCCAACAAATGGTTTATCTTGTGGCAAGTGAGCCTCCTAGAACACATTTGGCCTGTCACCATAATTCCTCTAAAGACTTTTATGACCATGGTAATAATGACTACTAACATTTATTATTTACTATGTGCCAATCAGTTGGTACTCGGTTTTGCATTTGATCCTCCTGACAATCTTAGGAGGCAGATAATGTGTATAACAATTTTACAGATGAGGAAACTGAGATAGATTAAAGACCTAGCCACACAGAGTAGTAAGGGCGCAAAGTGAATAAGCCTTGATTTGAAACACATTTTGTATATCACTGAGTCCCTGCACATAAACACTATCACATTGTCTTGGTAGAAGGACGGTGAGTTCCAAGGGCAACGTTGTTCAGCTGAAATGTCTTTGGGATAGGAAAGGAGAATGTGATAGAATTAAGCCCACTGCTTATAGGCAGAGGAAAGTAGGATTTTCATTTCTCAGAAATCAGACTACAGAAGAGGATTGCACTAACGTACATACCATGTATTATTCTCCATGTAATTATACTGAGTAAAATACCTTTAGAGTAATTGTATACATAATCAAATATTGCACAAATCTAAGAGCTTGAAAGTGCCTGCCAACCTCCTCCCACCCTGGATCAAATGAAATCCTATGTACTAAACCATAGTTATAATTTTCCCCCTGGTTTCACTTGGATTTCCTTTAATAATGTTTGATTGTAATTAAAAATCAGTGTATATGTGGAATAGAGAAAGAAACCAAAATTGCTCTCTTTTGTCTTTTAGAAAAGTGACAGTTATAAAAACGCTCAATATAATCAATTTGCTCCCTGCCCCCACTATTGAACTAGCGTTTTATCAACCACAAATATGCTTCTCCACATAAGACAGTAACTACAGTTCTGTGGTAAATGCAACAGGACTGAAGTCACTGCCAAAGAAGCATCAAAGCTTTCAGAGTGCAATTGATGTGCTCAGTTCATAGCTCAAAGAAAGTAGCAAAGAGAGAAGAAAGCCAATGGCAGGAATGGCTTCAGGCTATGCTTTCAAAGTAGGTTTAATATAAAGGCTAAAATAGCAGTAGGATACTCATATATAAAACAGATATCTGCTGCTTAGCAAGCTGAATGGAATGAGGTTCCAGAAACTCTCAATGTTCAGGCACTGCTGATCCTAGCAATAATAGGCTTGAAAAAGATAAGAGATTCTAATAGTTAATTCTAACCTAATGGTGTCTGCATGGAGGCTTTAGGATGTATTCACTACCTTTGTCAATCCTGTTGTTATTAGGGTCAGGAGCCAGAATATTCAGATTCTGGGATCTAATCCTGCTGTTCAGGATGAAGTGACTGACTACCATCCAGAGGCACATCCTGGACATCATCTGTTCTTGAGTAAACCCACTTACTAGGTTAAAAATCAGTCACAGCCTGAGGTTTTGGAGGCCCTGGCAGTAGCAATGTTATTTGAGAAATTCTACTCTCTGCACAGCTATTCAGAGCCATCTGACTTCACTGGTTTATAACACTCTCTTCTCCCTTTCTACCAAGCTTGATGTTGCCACTATTAGAGTTCTGCAGGGACTGAGGCTGAAATGAACACTTGCCACCTCGTCACAGACTTTCGTGACAGCCGTGTCTTTGATGGAGAAGAATCCCCTTTTCATTTCAGGAGACAACGTGTTGTAGTGGGAAGAGGGCAGTGCTGGAGGACGTGCAGAACCTCATCTAATCTGAGAGTTGTCGTTTATTATTTTTGAGGCATTGAGCAAGTTATTTAATCTTTCTGAGCCTCGGGTTTCATCAGAAAGTTGTGCTAAAACTTATAGAGTCATCCTAAGGAATAGAAATATTAGAGAGAGCTAAACAAAAGGCAACTAGCGTGGTTATTGAGGTGACAAAAGCAAAGTAGAACAGTTAGTGATAAAAGTCTAGCTCTCATTTTTTAAAGGATAGGATTCATTTTGGCTATTTTCAAAGGAGGATGGAAGAGGGAAACAAGACCACCTGCTTTTTGTGGTTGAGGGAAGATACCTGGTGGTAAGAAAACTAGGGAAGATACCTAATTTCCTCTAAAGAGAATGAGGTGTTACCAAGTGGGGGCAGACATTGGTGGAGTGAGATGGGGTTGTGGTCCCATTGGGAAATGCCAAAGAGGAATTCACCAAAGATGACCTCAACTCCTTCACAACTCTTACAGTCCTTTTTGACTCTACTTGAAAGCAGATGCTGAGTATAGCACTCGGTAGTTAGCTGTAAATGAGAATCATGTATAAAGATAAGATGACTGGGAAGTCGGTGGCAGTCTTTATACATGAATCTCTGAGACCCCAAATTCTTCTTGGTAGAAATAGACAGATACTCTCCAGAAGGGTCTGTGGCTTCTCATTAGAATACCCTTTTCCCAGCCAGGTGCATTGGCTCATGTCTGTAATCCCAGCACTTTGGGAGGCTGAGGCAGGTGGATCACCTGAGGTAAGGAGTTCAAGACCAGCCTGGTCAACATGGGGAAACACTGTCTCTACTAAAAATACAAAAAGTAGCCGGGGTGTGGTGGTGTGAGCCTATAATCCCAGCTACTCCGGAGGCTGAGGCAGGAGAATTTCTTGGACCTGGGAGGCAAATGTTGCAGTGAGCCAAGGTCATGCCATTGCACTCCAGCCTGGGCGACAAGAGCAAAACTCTGTCACACACACACACACACACACACACACACACACACATACGCACATGCACACACACACACACAGAAAGAAAGAAAGAAAAAGAATAAAAATACCCTTTCCCTTGAGGTCTTAGGCACCAAGGCTAGAAACCAACGTAAACTTGAAAGGAGAGGCCATATGCCCTATGCCACCCATGATGCATCAGAGAAGATTCCTCATCCTTTCCAGTCTCACAACTCTCCTTTCTGTTCACATGAGATTCCTGTGGCAGATATATCTCTTCTGAAATAGACCTTTTAATTTTCAGAATGATATAGACAGGCATACTGGTATATTTTCTCAAACTTCTCCAGCAGTTAGTGTTTCAAGAACACAAGATTAATTAGAATTAATTATACATTTGAAAAAGAAATCTGGTTGCTTGACAGAAGACAAAAAGTAGTAATTTTGTAGATCACATATTTTTACATTTCTCTGTTTAAAAATATGGATTTTGTTTCATTTTTTTATGGAAAATGTACTTTTGAGTCCAAATGACATAACAAAAAGAAATGGTGATGATGAGTGAAACTTACATACCTATTTCCTCACAACCTTTTTCTTAATTGGCAGAGCATTTTTTTTTTTTGGAGGCAGAGTCTTGCTTTGTTGCCCATGATGGAGTGCAGTGGCGTGATATTGGCTCGCTGCAACCTCTGCCTCCCGGGTTTAAGCGATTCTCCTGCCTCAGCCTCTCAAGTAGCTGGGACTACAGGTGCACGCTGCCACGATCAGCTAATTTTTTGTATTTTAGTAGAGATGGGGTTTCACTGTGTTGCCCAGGTTGTTCTCGAACTCCAGAGCTCAGGCAATCCGGCTGCCTGGGATTACATGTGTGAGCCACCGCGCCTGGCCACATTTCTATTAAATGCATAAAAATTACAACTTTTTAAAGAGGTCCAACTGTATATAGAAAATAATAAAAATAATAAAAATCTGTAAGGAGATGATTTATGACATCATGGCTTGTTGCTATGGAAACTATGATGAAGCAGATTGAATAATATTATGCCAGCAGAAAACATAGGCATAACAAGGGTAAGAGTTGAAAAAGAGTGAAGTCCTATATTACTGCACAAATACCTTACATAATTAGAAAATGTAGCAGAAAAAAATGTATAATATGGAAGTAAAAGGTAAATAGATTTCTGTTTGATTGGCTTGAAAATTATCCTCATCACCAAAAAAAGCATCTTCAAACTTCAAATATAAAGATGATTACTTTTTACTTTAGTGTACATTTTTATACAACACACAGCCACTTTGAACTCCTTAGTCTTCACCATCTGTATAACTTAATTTCCGTTTTGTAAAAAAAAAATTGCTGACATCTGTTTAAACCCTAATATCTCCACAACCATGTAGAATGTTAACTCAAGCTTGGTGTCATGTTAAATCACTTGAGCCTTAAAATAATATTAAACTTATGGTTCTGTTTCAACTTTGTAATGATACTACATTTAACCCTTCGGATGTTCCAAACTATTCACCAAGGAAAATCTTGGACAAAACACGAAAATCAATTGTAGACTCTTCATTTTCACAAGACGCTCCATTAGGGATTTTCTAAAACCAACCCAGAATCTGAAGTCTTAGAATATAATGGACAGTTAAAAAAAATCAGTGACTTAGTTAACACATGAGACAGTCTGACGTCACTAAGACACCTTCTCTTACTGACTATAGCAGCCGATTCTGTGCCTGGGCCAACCCAAGTCAAAATTGTGAGGTAATGAGAATAACCTGCAAAAAAGTACAAAAATTAGCCCAGTGTGGTAGTACACACTTGTAGACCCAGCAATTCAGGAGGCTGAGGTGGGAGAATCACTTAAGCTCAGGCAGTTGAGGCTTCAGTGAGTGGTAAGCGTGCCACTGCACTTCAGCCTGGGCAACAGAGTGAGACTCTGTCTCAAAAAAAACAAAAGAACAACTTGGATTCATGAAGTGTTGAAAAAAAACGAAAGTCCTTCAACATTCATGTTCTGATTAAATTTTTAGACAGTATTTGTAAATGCACTGGTGAGGTACACCCAGATTTCTCTCTCCACCTCCACCCTCAGGACTGAGGTTCCTATTCTCCCAGCTGCCAGGATCCTTGCCTGCTCATGGCCCACAGTGAGTTCTTCTTCAGGAATTGCCCTGAGCCTGAAGGGTGCTGCCTCACACTAGTGTATGTCCCACCCCCCAAGGGCAGCCCATATCCAATGAGGTCTTGGTCAATAAGGAGGCGACAAAGATGAGGCCCCCTCACTTCAATTCAAAACACCTAACAAGGGCTGTCCCAGCTCCAAGTATTCCCCCAGAGGATGGACTGAGGACTCCATTGCAGTTCAACTTTTCCTGCTGCTCAATCTTGTTCCTTATCCATCCTCCCCCATACATATCATTCCTGCAAGTATCTTGAAGTCTCTAATTTGTGGAAGTAGGTCATCTGCTAGCTGGATGGCAATGAGGTTCTTATCCTTGGTAAATAGATAGAATGTGGACAGTCTCTAACATTTTGTAGCAGGGAAATTGTTTAAACTTTATTTGACAGAACTGGGATGAAGTACAGGGGAAAGGAAAGCACTGGCAGGTGCAACATCTCAGATGTTTGAGGAATTCAGAAAGAAGTAGTTATAGAAACAAGGGAAATAGGTTGCTCTTGTTGAGTGTGATAGATGCATTAGAAATAGACAATGAAAAGGTGAGTGTAATTCATCACCAATGTAAGGGAGAGTGTGAAATTCAGAAGCCTCAGAAGCACATGAAAGAACAATCATCTCCCGCAGCCACAGAGCAGAAATAGTTGAAGATCAGTCCCAGGACTTAATTACAAGAGTAGCTGAGCACCAGAAAGAAATTTAAATTGTAATCCTCTCCCCAATAGAGCCCTAGTTAGGAAGGAGTAGGACCCTATGACTTGGATGGGGATATCTGGGTCAGTGCACTAAAGAACCTTGAATTCCCAGGTCCTCCTAAACCCTTGGCATATGCAAAAGTAACCTACTCTTCCCTGTTAAAGAATAGCACTCCCCCTTGTTTGAAGACAACACAAAGTCCTCTGCTTTGCAGGACAACACACCCCCTCCCCTTTGCCCTTCCTTCAGAATTTACTCCCGGTTCCACTCTTGGCTGCTGACCAATTATTAGGGACACACTATAACATAACCTGATGGAGGAGATACTGGGCCTGTGAAGGGTGGGAAGGGACTAGGTACTGAAAGAGCTGTATGACCTAGGAAACCAGGAACCAACAGAAGGCAGGATAATATATATTGGACTTTTTGATGGCTCTGGATCAAGGCTTATGGAATACAGAGCTGGCTAAGGGACAATTTATCAATATGGGAGCACCTTCCCATCATATGGATGACCTTGGGCAAATACACAGGAGGCAGTACTAATATATTGTTGGTTCATAGTAAGTGGAAAAGAAAGGGCAGAATTGCCATGCAAAAAGCTCAAGGAGGACATCCTGGTATAAATATACTTTGTAAAGCCAAAACGCACTAGCCAACTGTGTTCTCTAAGTTGGACTAAAAAACACTCTGTTTACTAAAGTAATAAAGAATATGCTGAAGGGAGCTTAAGCTCCTTAAAGACTAAGTGATAGCTTTCTTCTGTAGACCAGGGCTAATGTAGGAGATGCTGTTCTAGAACTCAGTCCCCTAGAAGACGTGGAGATGATAGGATCCCAAAACAGTGAAGGCCAAGTAGTGGTACTTAACTGTCAGCATCAGGGTTGTTGTGATTGCCACAACGAGAAGCAAGGTCAGAGCACGGCAAGAAGACTGGTGCCTGACCTGCAGAGAGAGCAATACAGATGCCTAGAACCATCTCTAGGAATAAGCTGGGCAGTCAACCACAGTATCGTTCAATTTATATAATCAGTAGAAATTAAAGGTTGTTGAGGACGTAGGGCAGAATAGATGCCCAGTTTCTGAACCTGAGCCAACTTTCAGATCCAGAACTTTTTGAATGAAGGAGACTCTGAGCTGTAAACAGGAAGCCTCCAATATTATGGTAAGATTATTTAGTAATAATTTGCTTGTGCTTTGTCAAAATTATCTATGGCAATTTAATCCAGTAGCTAATCCAGGGGACAGTGAATACCTAAATATTTCAAGGACTATTGGACACAGGGTTTGAATTAAAATTAATATTTGTTATTTGTCATCATGGCCTCTATCTTAGAACAGGAACATTGGGAGCTATGGTAATAAATGAAGTCCTGGCTCAGGTTTGGGTATGGTGTGTTACCTGAGTCCATGAATGCCCCCAGTGGGTCATTTTTCCAGTACCTGAATGTACACTTGGATTGGACACACTTGAGAGTTGGCAGATCTCAACACTGATTCCTTGGCCAATAGGATAGGAGCCATCATACTGGAGAAGGCAAGTGAAATTCTCTGAAACAGCCCTTAACTGTCCTCACCCTTTCTCATCCAAGATGGTAGGTGAAAACCAATAATGTAACCAGGTGTCAAAGGCAGATAGATAATAAATGTTACTCCGACATTCTTAAAAGACGCAGAAGTAGTAAGTAATTCCTATTTTATCTTTATTTAGTTCACCAGTGTGTCTTTTACAAAAAAATAAAGTCAATCCTAAAGGATGATAGTAGACTACACACCCTAAACTATATAGTAACCCTATTTATTGCTACCATACTAATTATGATATGTTTGGATTAGCATGGTGCATGCTCAAGTACACAGAATCCATTCACTGATCTGGTGAATGTAATTTTTTTTTTTTTTTGAGGCAGAGTTTTGCTCTTGTTGCCCAGGCTGGAGTGCAATGGCATGATCTTAGCTCACAGCAACATTCACCTCCAGGGTTCAAGCAATTCTCCTGCCTCAACCTCTTGAGTAGCTGAGATTACAGACATGTGCCACCATGCCTGGCTAATTTTGTACTTTCAGTAGAGAAGGGGTTTCTCCATGTTGGTCAGGCTGGTTTCAAACTCCCGACCTCAGGTGATCCACCCACCTCAACTTTCCAAAGTTTTGGGATTACAAGCATGAGCCACCACACCCAGCCTTGGTGAATGTAATCTTTCTCATTCCTCTCAGAAAGAAAGACTAGAAACAATTTCAGTTCACACGAGAAAGCAACAATATACTTTCATGATCTTGTGCCGGAGCTATGCTCAATCTCTTAGGCTCCATTATCCTATAGGACTGGACAGTCTATACATTCTACAGAACATCACCTTGATTCACTATTGATGACATCCTATTAATTGAACCAGATAAGGAAGCAGAGGCAAATGTGCTGGAGACCTTGGTAAGATGCACTCCAGAGGGTGGGTGATAAACCCAACAAAGACTTAGGAGCCCATAACGTTTTCAAGGGTCCCATGATCTGGGGTTTTTGACAACATCCCCCATTCAAGGCAAAGGACAAATTATTTTGTCTTGCATCTCCTATTATGAAGAAAGGAACCTAATGCCTGGTAGGGTTCTTTGGATTTTGAAGGAAGCATATTTTGCATTTGAGAATATTGCTGTAACTCATTTACTGAGTGATGGGGAAGGCTTCTAGCTATGAAAAAGAAATGGCTTTGCAGAAAGCTTATGATAGTACAAGCAGCCCTGCTTCTTGAAACATATGATCTACTGGACCATGTAGTGCTAGAGGTAAGTGTGGGGGGAAAAGATATTGTGTAGCGGTTGTGACAGGCTCCAAAAGGAGAATTACAACACTGACAGCTGACCAGAGCCACACTATCTGTAGTGGAGAACCATACACTTTTCACAAGACAGCTACCAATGTAATATTAGGCATAAAAAATCTGCCCACCATGCAGCCAGAACCAACTATCAAGGAGCTGGATTCTTTCAGAGTCACCAGATTATATTAATTAAGTGAGCCCTGCAGCAATCCATTGTAAAATCGAAGTGGCATGCCTGGGATGGGGCACAAGGATGTAGTATAGACCCCTTTGTGAGGCTCTCCTGTCACAATGGTGCCTCTTGTGCAGACCATACTTATAGCTGAATCATCTAATTTATGTGGAAAGAGAAGGGGTCTGAAATGAAAACAACATAAATATAGATTTATAAGTAGAAGAAAATGGCTGGTTGGTCAGGGTGTTGGAAGGAGAAAGATTGGAAAGTCAGACACCAGAGAGCCTGGGGAAGAAGCATATAAGTGGCCTTGGGAGTGATCATGAAGTATGAACATTTTTGTATAGCATGTTAACACCCACCAGAAAGTACCTATCAGGAACAAGGCCCTTCCTTGTGCAATGAATGATAGATGGAGATGATCTTGTTGAGCACAAAGGCTTCTCTACCTTAAAGCAACAGCTCCATCTACAAATATTTATCAAGTGGCTAGTAGGGATCAGGCATTGTTCTTGAGTTTGGAACAGATACATCAAAGGAAAATAAAAACAGGCAGAAATCCCTGGGCTGGTGGAGTTCTAACTGCTATACTCCACAGCTTACTTCAATTTGACATTTGTGAACAAAGCAGGTGTCTTTCTTACCTTGATCACTGTCAGGAGTGTTTTATAGGCAGCCAAAGTTTGCTTACCATGAGTGTCAGTCCCGTGTTTTTACTAACTTCTGTGGGTTGACGTGTTCCCCAAAAGTATATGTGTTGGAAACTTAGTCCTCAATGCAGCAGTGTTGAGAGGTGGGACTTTTGGAAGGTGATTGGGTCATGAGAGCTCTATCCTTAAGAATAGGTTAATTGATTATAATAAGAGGGTTAGTGATCATGAGAGTGGGTCTGTTATAAAAGCCAGGTTGGCTCTCAGTGTGCTCCCTTATCTTATGATGCCCTGCACTACCACAGCATTCTGCATAGAGTCCCCAATGCAATAGGTCCTCATCAGATGCAGCCTCTCATCTTTGGACTTCCTAACCTCTAGAACTGTAAAAAAATACAAATTTATAAATTACCCAGTCTCAGGTATTCAGTTATAGCAAAAGAAAACAAACTAAGGCACTATGCCTCCATGTCCGGAGTTGGCAAATTATGGCCACTGAATATTTTTATAAGTAAAGTTTTATCGGAACACAGTCACAACCATTATGTCTGTGATTGTTTTTATGCCAGCACAGTAGAATTGAGTAGTTGTGATAGATTACGTGGTCCACAAAGTATAAAATATTTACCATCTGAGCCTTTATAGTAAATGTTTGCTGGCTCTTATTCTCTGCAAGTGCTCTTTTGGGAGGCTTTTAAGTTTGAAGAACTTTGTAGCAATAGGAACCTCCTGAAGTGAGGAGAAAGACTGGTTCAGCTCTTTATGAGAGCCTGACCACAGCCTTATCATAGCTTGCCTTCACTCTGTGATGGACATTTTATAGATGGAAGCTACTGCTTTGCAATTCAGATTTGTGTCCTAGACATAGGAAGACAAATTTCAGGACAAATTTTTAAAATAGAAACATTATTTGGCTGAGCATGGTAGCTTATGCTATAATCCTAACAATTTGGGAGGCTGAGGTGGGAGAATCACTCGAGCCCAGGAGTTGAAGACAAGCCTGGGCAACATAGTGAGACACAATCTCTACAAAAAAATTAAAAATTAGCTGGGCATGGTGGCATATGCCTGTGGTCATAGTTACTGAGAAGGCAGAGGCGGGAGGATCACTTGGCCTGGAGGTCAAGGCTACAGTGAGCTGTTAGTGCACCAATGTACTCCACCCCGGATGACAGCGAAAGATTCTGTCTCTAAAAAAAAAGGAAGAAAGAAACTTATAATTCAACAGTTATTATTGGCTATATACCAACAAATGAAATAGTATTTCCCTTATGAATCTTACAGTGTAATGGGGGAGACAGATAACAAGAAATTACAACGTAAATGAATATTTAATTATAAACTGTGATAAATGCTATCTAGGAAAACAGTAGCCTTGTTGTAGCTTCTCTTTCCATTGTACTGGCATATGATAAGAGGGAATAACAGGATGGGGGGTGAGGGCCTTCTTGCTGATGGGGATTCTCCACAGAATCCTGAGGTGGCACAGGGCACACAACCAACGTAACACCTGGATCAGGGAAAGACCTTGGGATCTGCAGGACCAATAGGAGGTAACCAAGTAGAGTGGAAGGGAGAACATTCCAGACAAAGAAACATCATGGAGGAAGTCACTGAGGCCAGGAAGAGAAACAGAAATATAGGAATATGCAGCAGAAGTGCAGTTAACAAGGGTGAAAGGGGCTCAAGATGAGACCAGAGTTGCAGGCAGCAGCTTTGTAAGCCATGGAAAGGAGTGGACTTTCATTCTAGTGCCTTGGAATGTTTCAGCATGGGTGATATGGCCTGCCTGGTGCTTTGAGAAGATTATTCCAGCTACTGTGTAGAAAATGGATTACAGGGTACAAATGCGAATGTCTGGAGAAGGGTTCTAAAGCAAGAGGTGATGATGACTCACGCTGAGCAGTAAAAATGAAAAGAAGTGCATGGAGTGGAGGCATGTTTTGGAGGTTGAAAGGAGAGAAATGGGTAATTTTTAAAGTAAATGTGGATATGTACATGCGGGGCGTGGGTACTGATGGAGAGGAGAGGACTCAAGAATGACTTGGGTGGAGTGGGGGTGGGGGTAAGACTGAACAGGAGGAGATAATTCAGGAAAAACAGTGGGTTGTAAAAATGGAATTCTCACAATACCGCCACAAATGATCCTGTCATTAAAAAAAAAGAGAGTCATTTTGGAAACCTACCTGATTGCACAAATAAGTCTTCGATGGGCTCTCAGATTTAAAATAGAAGTATTTTTAAAAGATAAAAATAGAATATTTGCCATATTTGATATATTGTCATTTATATGAACACACATATATGACAGTATATGAACACTGGCAGTATTTAACATACTATTGAAACAAATCCCCAGATTCCTTTTTCAGTTTCTGTATATGCCTTTGCTTCTACCAGCCAGTGCCTGCAAAATTCTTCAGTAGACTTGCGGTTGAACTACTACAGCTGCACGTGAGCACACACATACACACACATGCACCCCCAGAGCCAGAGGGACCTGGCAGTTTAAGCTCTTACAGACACATCTTCCACTCCCTTTCCCTGCCCCATCCCCCGAGCCAACGATCCACTGGTGCAGAGTGTGAAAGCCCAGGTTCCTCCTTCAACAAAAAACAAACCTGAGGCATAATTTAACCCTAGAGCTTTCCTACAGGGTTGGGCTGAGACTGACCTTTGCTTGAATCCCATTCTCACTTGATTTCTTTCGTTTTGCTGTCTTATTTTCTTCATTCTCTTACTGGATTTTCCTGGGTTCACTTTCTTAACAAATCTCATACATGCACATCCTTGTCTCAGGATCCGATTCTGAGAAACCTTTCCTAAGACATTTCCCAAGACTATTTACTATCGAATAGTGTGAATTCAAATAATGGATCTAGAAAAGCTAAAATCCTTAAAGAAGTGAAGCTTGCAAACAAACAAACACTATTCCAGCTATGCTTCCAAAAGGAAAAGAAACAACAAAAAGCTAGGAAAATTTATGGTATAAAAAGTGATGCCAGGCTCAGTGGCTCATGCCTGTAATCCCAGCACTTTGGGAGGCCGAGGCGGGTAGATCAGCTGAGGTCAGGAGTTTGAGACCAGCCTGACCAACATGGTGAAATCCCGTCTCTACTAAAAATAAAAAATAACCAGTCATGGTGGCATGTGCCTGTAACCCCAGCTACTTGGTAGGCTGAGGTAGGAGATTCGCTTGAACCCAGGAGGCAGAAGTTGCAGTGAGCTGAGATCACGCAATTGCACTCCAGCCTGGGTGACAGAGTAAGACTCTGTCTCAAAAACAAACAAAACTGATAAATTGTGACATCCCTGATCTGGTGCAGTGGCTCACCCCTGTAATCACAGCACTTTGGGAGGCTGAGGTGGGTGGATCACAAGGTCAAAAGATTGAGACCATCCTGACCAACATGGTGAAACCCCATCTCTACTAAAAAAAAAACAAAAACAAAAGTTAGCTGGGAAGGGTGGCGCATGCCTGTAGTCCCAGCTACTCAGGAGGCTGAAACGGTAGAATCACTTGAAACCGGGAAGTGGAGGTTGCAGTGAGCTGAAATCGCACCACTGCACTCCAGCCTGCCAAGAGAGTGAGACTCCACCTCACAAACAAACAAACAAAAAAAAGTGACATATAGGAAGCTTAACTTCCCAACTCCTGTGTTGACTCTATCTAGTCCAGCAAGGAAAATAATCTCTTCCAACAAGAAAGAATAGAGCAACCTTGGTTAAGAAAATAGAAAGGATGAAGCAGCAAATTCACTACTTTCAATACATTCACATCTCTGGTTTAAGGCAAGTCATTACCCAGAACTTTAAGTAACATTTTATGGTGTAACCTCACAAACACTTGGAGATCTTTGAGAAACTATAAAGAATGGGGAAATTGCTAGAATAATGGAGCTGAAAAAATGTTTTCCTGATTTTCAGAAAAGGGAAACATGTAGCATGGTAAATTTGATTGTTAATTGCTTCCTACCTTCAAGAACAGATAATCAAAGAGACAAATACCAGAAAAAAAAATGTAGCAAGGCCAGGCATAATGGCTCCTGCCTGTAAACCCAGCACTTTGGGAGAGCAGATCACTTGAAACCAAGGGCAAATCACAGGAAATCAAGACCAGCCTGACCAACATGGTGAAATCCCGTCTCTACTAAACCAACAAAAAAATTAACTGGGTGTGGTGGTATGCCTGTAGTACCAACTGCTTGGGAGGCTGAGGCAGGAGAATCGCTTGAACCTGAAAGGTGGAGATTGCAGTGATCCCGGATCACACCACTGTCTCAAAAAAAAAAAAAAAAAAAATGCAATAATTACTAGATACTAACATGGAACCACAAAGAACCTTTCACTTTTAATTTGGGTTCCTGGAGATGGGGGGCAGGGAGAGGGAGAGCATCAGGATAAATAGCTGATGCATGTAAGGCTTAATACCTAGGTGATGGGTTGATAGGTGCAGCAAACCACCATGGCACACGTTTACCTATGTAAAAAGCCTGCACATCCTGCACATGTATCCTGGAAGTTCAAATAAAATAAGATTAAATAAAATGTTTACAAAATAAAAAAATAAATTGGGTTATTGAGTGGAATATTCTTGACATAATGAGTAGTTATCAGTAAGGTATTTAATAAAGGCTCACATGATTGATTATCTAGTGGACAAGATGAGGAAATGTTACCTTGATAATTGTGAAGTGAAATCAGAGCTGGTATCAATTAATAAATTGATGTTAACCTGGAAAAGATGTTCTTGAGAATGTGCTGTTGGGAGCGTCAATTCAACATTTTCTTCATTGATCTAGGTGGCTAGCACAATCTCCTATGCTCTGGCCTTTCCCATTCCTGAATTCCCCACCAAACCTGCTTTCCTATTTCCAATGCTTCAGCCCTTCCTTGCTCCCGCAGTATGCCAGCCTCCTCAGCTGCACCTAGTGACTGGGGTGGGATTCACACACACTCCAGCATACGCCTCAGTTTTTCTGTTACTCTCAACCTGGAAATAGTCCCCCTTTGGAATAATTCAACCTTCCATTTTATTATGATTCTGTCTACTGAGAAATATTAGAGAAAATTGCAAACTGATAGCTTTCAGTTCCAGATGTCCTTTCTTAGAGTAATTTCTTTTCTTGCAAGTTTTCTACCCTCTGTGACTAACACCATTTATTGAAGCTGAAATCCCCAGAGTACTTTTGACCCTGTTCTTTTTCTTGCTTTTTATATAATTTTTGTTTTTTTTTTACTCCTCTCAGCTCATACCTATTTACTCTGTACATTTAATCAGTTATATAGTCTTACTTATTCCACCTCTGAAAAATTCTGAATTCTGTCTCCTCCTCTTCTCTCCCATTGTCCTTGCTGTACTTCAGTCCTTACTAATACTTACCTGAAATATTACAGTAGCCTCCTAACTGGCCTCTCTGATTCCAGTGTTCTTCTTTGCCAAGAGAAGATGTTTCATCATCCCAGCTGCTGCTGGAGATGTTCTGCTAACATAAACACCTGATCAGGTTATTCCCCTTGCTTGAAGATTCCCTAGTTTAATCTCCTTAATGGGGTAAATAATGGCAATCACTAGCTGACCCCACCTACCTCTCCAGTTTCATCTCTTGGGCTCCCCCATCTCTGTGTCTCTCTAGATGGTGAATGCTTTGAAGACAAGTATCTTATTCATTTTTGTATTCCTCTTTCCTAGAAAAACACCAGATACATAGTGAATCTTTTGTAAATTAGTGAACAACTGAAAACTTGGGAAAAGGCTTTTCAGATTCTTCAGGATTCAAATATGTAGAGGTATCATGACAAAATAAAATTAATACAAAGTAAAAATTTAGAAAGACTTCAATATGCTAGATCTGAAACTAATAAAACCATTTTAATGGGGACCAATGATTCAAAACTCAACTCTGCAAGAAAAAAATGAAGGAGGCCTGCTGTCTTAGTCTGTTTTTTATTGCTTATAACAGAATAGCTGAAACTGAGTAATTTATAAGAAACAAAATTTATTTCTTACAATTCTGGAGGCTGGGAAATCCAAGGTTGAGGGGGCCCATCTAGTGAAAAACCTTCTTGCTAGTGGAAACTCTCTGCAGAGTCCTGAGGTGGCACAGGGTATCACATGGCAAGGGGACTGAGTGTGCTAACATGCTTGTTCTGGTCTCTCTTTCCTTCTTAGAAAGCCAGCAACTCTACTTCCATGATCCATCAATCTACTTCCATTAATCCATCAATCCATAAAGGGATTAATCCATTCATGAGCACAGAGGCTTCATGATCCAATCACTTAAAGGTCCCATCTCTCAATATTGCCACATTGGGGATTAAGTTTCAACATGAGTTTTGGATGGGAATATTCAAACCATAGCACCTACGTTACTCTCAGTTAAGATGAAAAATACCCAGGGGTTTAGTTGTATTACAACTGAATAGTGGCCAGAAGTGTGTTATGGCTACCAAAATTTTACGAAACACTAAGTTGCATTTCTAGACACACCAAGGATGAGATAATGGAGAATACAGTTCCAAGGTCACCTGTGCTGGTCAGAACAAAACTAGGTTTCAGGGACACTGACTGCTGAAACTCAATCAGAGAATGGCACATAGGAGGATGAAGGTTCTGGAAAATATTCATGTGAGGAACCATTAAAAACTGGGAGTATTTAGCTTAGAAAAGAGAAAACTTAAACTGAATATTAGTTTCGTTAAATTTTTGCCAAGTGATTTTGTGGAAATGTTTGCTATTGGCTGAGTTCTTCTGAGGGCAGAACTAGCACGAATGACATCACATTATAAGGCAGATGACTTCAGTTTTATATAATGAAGACTTTCCTATCAATGAGTTATTAAACAAATACATGGCTATTGTTTGGATTTCTTGAAAACTGGAAATGTTCAGGCAACAGCTGAATGATGGTATGTCAGCAGTACTGGAGAAGGAATTCTAGAAGGCCTTCAAGTTTTTCCTAACACCAAGATTTTACAATCCTGTATTTTATTTTTAGTTAAATTTTAAAGGAGACCACCGAGAAAATCCATTTGGAAACTTTCAGTAAGAGTGTAAGGTAAAGAAATCCCAAGCCACCAACTAAATTTGTCTAAAAGGCAACTCCTAACCTCCTTGATGACCTTTTGTTTCATTGTTTTGGCGCCCTAAGCACCCACAAGGGGGTGCTTGTAGGGAAAGGATCACGGATGTGATTAAAATCCCTTACTGCTAAGCTCAGGATTAGAATTAGTAGTTAAACAACTGTGCTAAGATGTTTGCAAATCCTGATGAGGAAGCATAGGTGGAGAGAAAAATGTCCAAAATAGAACCTTCATCAGACCCAAGAATTCTCCTTTGTTTTAAGTCCAGAGGAGGCTAAGTAGAAGCAAACACAGAGGAAGCATTTTGTTGTCAACTCCAAGGCCCAAGAGCTGAACCATGTCCCTCTCTATGTCTTTGGCTGCTTGCTCAGTTCCTTGTTTTCTCCAACTGTAAAACATGGAGACTAAGAGGCACCACTGATCCCACTCACCAGAAGCCTGGGGAGTCAGGAGTTAATGTCTGCAAAGCATTTTGAGCTTGTTGGAAGAAAGGCGCTAGATAAATACAAAGTGTTGTTGTTATTATAGGGAAGAAAAAGCAACTGTTAGCTCAGGGTCTATAATTAGGAAGCAAATATAGTGTCTGGTGGCTTTGATAATAGGATTTCTATGAAGATGTGGCATGCAGTAAGACCGTTGACTGAAATGTTATAAATGACATGATTTTTGCCATCCGAGTCAAAATCCTTTACATTTTAGGTTTTGGTTTTGTCTTCCTGCCCCTCCCCCATGCTCTATTTTTAGGTAAACTCTAAGAAGGCAAGTGTCAAATTAACAGCTCCGAAACTAATAAACTTAGTGTGCTTTTGGAGAAAGTATGGTCCTGAAGGCATCTGGACTTGCTTCTTTCCTGCTGTGGCCAAATCCCGAAGACTTTAAGTTGAGCATCAAGATGTTCCACTGAGCGCCTTCAGATCCTGGATTCCTGTGCTCTCTGTTGAGTCTTCAAGTTGTAATCCCAGGGCCCTCCCTGTTGGAGGCCTAGTCCTACTGACTGGAAAAGAAAGTTTGGGAATTCTTTCAAGGGAAGCACGGATCTGAGTGCAGGTCTTGGAAAGTAAGTAAAGAAGGAAATAGTTTTAAAATATTTTAATGTGTTTATCTGCATATTTTCGGTCTACCCATAATGTTCTGAGAATTTAAATGGTTTAAGAAAATCACTTCTAAAAATAAGAAATATTGTTTTTTGTGGAACAGTTTAGCCCTTCAGACTCCTCTCACTCTTTCTGCTATCAATTTGCTTAGTGATTTTTACCTGTATTTGCCACGATTTCCATCCCATAAAGTTGTCATAAATGATTACCATTCTATTCAATGCTGCTGGAGAAAGGCAGCAAAGGCAGAATTCACAGATGTACGATTAAATTCTAATCTTTGATCTGCCATTTATTAACCAGCCAGCTATGGGTCTTCTAGCAAGTTGCTGAATTCCCTGTGCCTCAGTTTCCTGTAATGTAATAAACAAATAATTGAAATGAATTAAAATGATATTCATTTGCATTTAAATAATGTAAATGAGACATCCATTAAGGACTTTTCTATTTTTAAAATCTCTGTATGATTATTGTCCTTCCTAAAGTGAACATTTATGATTACGTCTTTAATGTTGATTTTCTTGTTCATATGTTCTAATTTTACTGTGGGGACTAGTTTGTTCCATGGAACTTGGTGTCATGAGTCTGATTTGAATCTGTTACATTTTTAGAGCATAGAAGTTTCAAGTGTGTGTTTCTGTGTGTGTGTGTGTGTGTGTGTGTTTCATTGGGTAGCTATAGACTTGTTACTTTTATCCCTGGGTTTAGATTTTTAAAAATATAAACATTGTTTCTATTATTACTACAAAGAAAAATATGTAAAATAGAGATTTATATTTTTATAGTCGTCTTGTCAGCTGAGTTTGCAGGAATTTGGTTCAATGCATGTATTTGTCAGTTGCACTGAGGCAGGCAATGCACTTGGCGTCTGGAAGATGAGGAGGGGTGGGTGGGGATAGGGGAGGGTGAGGAGTTTGTGGGGAATAAGAGGAGGTCTCTGCACCAAGTCTTGACACACACGAACGGGAGTGGGTAATGCATTCAGAGGTGTTACAATTTTGTGTTTATTTGAATGTATTAAAGTTTGCTTTGCTTTAAAATTCGTCACGTTTGCACTTTGAAAACAGGACTACTGATTTTTTTTTAAATGTCAAATTCCATTTTTTTTTTTCTCTATTGACCAAATGGAAATGATCGGGACCTATGCCTCGGGCTTCCGTCACTGCAAAGTAGCCTTTGAAGGACACTTAAAAGATTCCCACACCAATTTAGAGCCATCTCTGAGAATAGCTGTGTAGCTCAAAGAACCAGTGAGAGAGGCCTGGGGACTAAGGGGAAAGTGTTTGGAATGTGCTTTCGAGGTAGCGATTTTGCCGCACCACGCAGGGCAGGGCGTGCGCGCAGAGCGGCGAGGGGGACCCAGAGGGACTGGCGGCGGCCAGGAGCGGGCGGGCGGGGTGTGCACCGGGGCGGCGCGGGGGAGGCGGCCTTGTCTCCCATCACAGCCACCAAATTGGCTCCCTCACTCGGCTCCCAGCACTTGGCCGGCCCCACGGGGGACGCTCATCAGCAGTCCCTGTGGGGTAGGCCCCTCTGGGAGTTTGCTGTGGTCACCTCCCAAGTTCTCCAACTCGCTGACACATCTGCTTTCCCGAGTGACAAATTAAAACGTCTGAAGCGGCCGGAGCCCGCTGCCGCCAGCGCACATGGCCGACGTGTGAAGCTGTGGGATTCCCGAGTTTTGACGCATTCCATTTAGGACACAGGGACAGCAGTGTTTAGCAGTTGACACAAGAGGGGTTTCTACTGCCTGCCAGGCAGCTAAAAGGCTGCAAGAAATCTTTTGTGGGTTCCCTGAACGCTTTGAATTCTTCTAGCCGGTCTGACAGCCCTCCACTAGCACTCTGGAAAAGACTGCAGTGTTCTTGTAACACTGGGCGAGCCTTCATTATGAGGGTGAATGGGATCCCAGGAAGACTTGAAGTTGCGGGGGAGGACGGTAAACGCCAAGAAAGTGAATTCTCCAACGCCCTGCTGCAAAAAAGCAGCAGAAACACCAGCAGACAGGATCCCACATCCGTCCCTTAAGATTCAAGGGGCGAAGAGAGCTGCAGAATCTCAAGTGGATCATAACTCTCTCTGCCCCCCACTCCTCACCACCTCTCCCCCTCCCCAGTTCCCTTCTGCCCCTGCAGGGTTTGTGTTCAACATCAAAT
Source organism: Ateles fusciceps (assembly GCA_036589455.1). NCBI lineage: Eukaryota > Metazoa > Chordata > Mammalia > Primates > Atelidae > Ateles > Ateles fusciceps. The sequence goes on from JAZHEH010000889.1 coordinate 3,744,440, forward strand.
TAAGTGTTCATGACAGCTAACCACAAGTTATTAAATGTGATTCACTGCCACATTGCTGGGCCTTCACTGGTGGTGCAGAATAACCACTTAGACAAACCATTTGATTCATGGCATTGACACAAAGACTCTTTCAGAAGAGAGAGGCCTTCTCAGGCCTTTAGCTGAAAATTGTTTTATTTCCGTTTTTCTCTTAAACAGGTCAGTGAGCTGAATTAAACCCCAAATCCTTTCTAACTGCTTAGCTGTGAAGTCTTTAAGATATTACAGAGCTTGTGAGAAGTGGTTGCAGATTGCCAAGTCAGCAGAAATTTAAGAAATCAGTGTCAAAAATGAACTTGTGTTTGACAAGTGAGACAAACGCTCCGCAGCCAGTACGGAGGGCGGTAATCTTCTAGTGTTTAATGCTCTTAATAATTAGGTTTCCTATCATAGAAACGCATTATTATTTTTGAATAACTCCCTGCTGTGAGACAGAGTTGATGAAATAGCGATTGTTGCTTTTCTTGCGTTAAATTTCTCCTGGTTCATGTTTGGAGACAGTGGAGAATGAAAGACAAATGATCGTTCAAGCATCAGACACTCCGTTTCATTGTTTTCTTTCTTTCCTTTTTTTTTTTCTTTTTGAGTCATGGTCTCACTGCCGCCCAGGCTTGAGTCCAGTGGCGAGATCATGGCTCACTGCAGCCTGTACCGCTCCACTGTTTTTCTATGCGATCTTTCCAAGCCCTGGTGCAATGTTGGCTTGTTGTGAGTGTCCCTGCCCTCTCCTGCGTGGAGTATGACATTTACTGGGGTGTTAGGTTCTGCCTGTGCTAAGCCAATGGGATTTAAGGATTTAGAAGATCCTAAAACAGGAAGCTGAGTGGTCTTTGTTCAAAATTGGCTGGGCTATGTGTTCTTCCTGATCATGCCACGACAGTTCCCAGATAAAAGTGCAGTGTGGCCTGCACTCTCTGCAGCGCACGAGTGGGGAGGCCTACCATCTGTTTATAAATGGCATCCAGAGTTGATAGATTGTTGAGGTATCCCAAGCTTATTGAATTTAAAGGGGGTACCAAGTTTGTGTGGGATAAATTGAGATCTAAGTTATCATCTCTCTGCCAACAGCATGTAAGTCATTTTCTTATTACCAACATAGTCTATTAGAAAATAAGTTAGCTATGTAACAAATTGAAGTCTAAGAAAATATCCATATTAGGAAACCTAGTTCGATGATTAAATTAAGCAAGGATTACTTTGGCGTGAATAATTCCACAATCTGCTTTTCTGTCCTGAAAAATGAGTTTAGCAAGGCATGGCTGTGCTTGTAATATTTAACAGCTTTATTTTCAGGGTTTTGAGTTATTTCCTCTCTATCAGTCTTCCAAACATCTTGGTTTAATGTCAGCTAATGTCACCTTCACTATCATTTATGAAATTTACAGAATTGGTTTGAGTCAAACAAATGTCTTACTAAAGGGGCCAGATCCAGTTTAATACATATGTTTATTTGTGTATTCATTTATTTATTCAGTGTATATTGAGTGCTTCTTCAGTGAAAGGTATCTTAGAGTAAATCAAATGCATTTGGCCATTAAGATGTCACTTAAGGTAATAGAAGAAATATAATAAAAGCACAATTCACCAAGATACATGAATTTAAAGTAAAACCAAGTTTTCTCTTTAACAAGGATCAAGCCAGCAACCCTTTTTGTTTCATTTCTTACCGAAAAATCTAAGTGGATGATTTCCTTCTCCCTTTTGGATAGTGGAGGGGAAAGAATCAAATCTTTGGTGACTCAGTATATTGCTAAATTATCATTCTTTTTAAAAAGTAATGTTTGTTTTATTGCATTTAATATACATTTGCTCAGACCGTATGCTGAAATGTTTTTTTCTTTTGACTTTGTTGTTGTTTTAGCTAACAGTGACCTGTTCCTTTGATTTTGATTTGTTTCCTCAAATACAGAACAAGAAGTAAACCCTGGATAATGGAGGATTTGAATTACAATTAATCAATGTTTTAATATAATTTAATAAAAGATATCATGTTGCCTGCAAGAGTTAAGGTGGTCTTTACTCAGAAAGCAGTGTTACTTATTAATAAAAGTGACTGAAAAACAAAGGAATAATTGAGATATTTTTCTTTACTTCAAACTATATATTAAAATGGTCACACTGATGGTTTTTTAACTTGCAGCTTCTCCTACAAATATCTAACGTAATCTACTAAATTGGCAGGATCATAGAAAAGGTTTAAAGTTCACCAAGAAACATTTTGCCACATGATATAAAGCAAATAAAGCCCCAGAGTTCAAAATTAGCCAACACATATGATAATTAATGGATGAGTATTGGAGGAATAAGAAACTTGGAGAGAACATGAAATTAAAAAAAAACCTCCAATGTAAATTGGCAAAATTTGCAGTATTTTATGATTCATGATAGATCCATTTGAGTGTATAAGTAGATTTTGAAAGTCAGTACTTGTCTAGGATGGCAAATGTATTCCTTTCAACACATATTTATTTAATCTAATCCCTACTGTGTGTCATTCTCTCTGCTGGATGCCAGGATTCAACAGTGTACAAGATAACTTTCATACACACCGTGCCCTACATTGGATAAACTATTTTTAAAAAAACCCAATTCTCATAAAGTGTGATAAATGCTATTCATTCATTCCACTATTAATTATTTAATAAGAGCCTAGTATGAACTAGGAAGGAAAAGGGGAACCATCTAGCAGAGCTCTTAGTCTAAGACAGGGTAGGAACCACACAAGCTCCCAATAAAGAATAAAAGAGTTAGGAAGAAGCAATAGGTGTGTAGGTAGAAGAAACCGAATGTACAAGGGGCTGACTGAGAAGGCATGAAAGAGTTTGGTAAAAGCTCTTGCAAAAGGAAGGAAGGAGGGTGGGGTGAAATAAAGCTGGAGATGCAGTAACAACCAACTGACTGAGCATATAATACAGGCCAAGCATCTCACAACAACCCTTCGAGGTATGTGCTATTATTATCCCCATTGCAGAGATGAGGAAATCAAGTCAGTAAGATTGCACATCTAGGAAGTGCAGAGCCAAGATTTGAATCCAGTAGTCTGTCAGTATAGGCTCCACTTTTCATTGCTTCATGAGGCTGGAAACATGCAGTGTAGTCTTAACACTAAGGCATCTAGTCTTTAGGCTAAGGACAAATGGAAGCCCTCAAAGCATTCCACTAGGGAATGAAACACTCCCATTTGCCTTTTAGATGAACCATTCTGACAGCAAGTGGAAAATGGACTGGAAAGGAACTATGTGAAGACATTGATTAGAGGCTATTGCAGTGGCCCAGGGAAAAATTCTACAGGCCAGAACTAGGATGTTAAAGGAGGGATGAGGAAAAGTAAGAATTTAAAAGATGTTTAGGAGATAGCAAAAAGACTTAGTAAGGAACTAGATGTCAGGACAGGGTGGGTGGGGTGTCATAAAGAGTTTCTGTGTTTCTGGCCTGTGCCGCTAGATGGGATTTGGTGCTGTTGACCAAGTTGGGAACGCAGAAGGTAGACAAGCTCTGGGAGGATATGAGATGAATTTAGGGTGGGACATTTTGAGTTTAACATTCCTTTGAGACTTCTAAGTGGAGATCTTTGAGACCTTTGAGACCTTTGAGACCTTCAGCTACATATTAGAGCTTTGACAGCACTAACATCTCAGGAGAGAGGCCTGGGTTGGCTGTGTAGTTTAATCATCTTTAGCACATAGAAACAGGGGGGAAACATTCACATGCAGTTAGAAGACTACGCCCCTCTTTCTGCTCTCTGCACTTCTTCCCAGCAATTCCCTGTGCTTGCTGTTGTCTACTTGTTCTTCCTCTACCTACTCTGCCTCTCATTTTTCTCTTCTTTTTTTTTTGTTTTTTTTTTTGAGATGGAGTCTCACTCTGTTGCCCAGGCTGGAGTTCAGTGGCACTATCTCAGCTCATTGCAACCTCCACCTCCTAGGTTTAAGTGATTCTCATGCCTTAGCCTCCCACGTAGCTGGGATTACAGGCATGCACCACCATGCCTGGCTGTTTTTTTTTTTTTTGTATTTCTAGTAGAAACAGGGTCTTGCTCTTTTGGCTAGGCTGGTCTCTAACTCCTGACCTCAGGTAATCTGCCTGCCTCGGCCTCCCAAAGTGCTGGAATTACAGGCATGAGCCACCATGCCCAGCCTCATTTTCTTCTTCTCACAAAGAGTTGAAAGCGAAAGAAGGGAAATGAGCCCTTATTAACTCTTTCAGATGTTTTGCCCTGTACTTCCTCCTTTTCTCCTCTTCCTCCTGATTCCATTTTCTACTAAAAATGTAGCTGTCTACCATTCTTTCAGGCCACAGAACCAGGAGACATCTCTGAATCCTCTCTACACTATACCAGTCACCCACTGTGTCCTAGGAGTCCCCAGGAAGAGTGGCAGATCAGGGACGCATGGCTAAGTTACTCTCTCTCTCCCATTTGAAAGACCTTTTTGTGTGCCATCAGATTCATCTTTTTGAGCAAAACAAATAAAATCATTCTCCTGCTTGAAAAAACTTAGGAGTTTCCAGTGACATTCAACATGTAGTCCAAAGATCCTTAGGGAAATAAGGGAAGAAATCTAAATGTACTGAGAATCTTTTATGTGGCCAAGTGCTTTATGGACTGATTCAGTCAATGTCCTAACAGGAAAGAGGTGGCATGCTCAAATCAGGATAAATGAAAGATTTTATTTGCAAAGGAGAGATTTCAGAAGTGTGGGTGTATGGAAGGAAAACCACAAGGGATAGTGCAGTAACTGGGGGGAGGGAGTAGTAAAACTAAGGGAATGATTAAAAAAAAAAAATAAGAAACCAAGATATTTTCAAATTATTTCCTAGTAAGTTGCATCAATTTACAGTCTCATCAATATTTTGAAAAGTGTCCATTTTCTCACATATTTGCCAGCATGGAATGTTTTCAGTCATTTTAATTTTTGCCAATTGAACGAGCTGGGAAATTAAGAAATCTCATTGTTTTAATTGTATTTTCATGACTTGTAAGAAAAACATCTCTCCATATGTTTATTTGCCATTTGTATTTTTATAAATGGAAACTGAAGTTAAATAATTTTTCCAGTATCACACAGGTAAAGGGTGACAAAGTCAGACTCAAGAGGGAAACATAACTCCATCTACTCTTCAACCTCTTCTATTTCCACCTCACTATCTTGTTTCTATAGTATGACCTTTCCATATAAGACCTTTCATATTCTGACCCTTAACTAATTTTCCATTTTTATCTTCCCTCTCTGCTTAACTCACCTGTAATTCTAACTTGTCCCTGAATATATCATGCCCTTTGAGATTTGGTTACTTTGCACATTTCTCTCCAGCATTTTTCACACTTGGTAAGCCTCCATTCATCCCTCAAACGCTGGATAAAGCTTCTACTAAGAATTATTTCTTGATTTCTCGAATTAGACTCCTGAGCACTCCATTTGTTTATATATTGCAGTTCACATCTCATTTTATTATGATTGTGATTACCTGTTACTCATCTGCCTCTTCTTCTGGACCGTAAACTCTCTCCTCATATTGTTTGCTTTGTTGTACATCTGTCTATCCTGCAATTTGCTCAGTGTGGGGCTGAGAGTGTCTTAACTCAGGCTGCTATAACAAAATACCATAGACTGTGTGGCTGAAACAACAGAAATTAATTTCTCACAGTTCTGGAGGCTGGGAAGTCCAAGATCAAGGTGCCAGCAGATTCAATTCCTGGTGAGGGCTCTCTTCCTGGCTTGTAGATGGCCACCTTCTTACCATAGAAAGACAAAAAGCTCTCTCGTGTCTCTTCTTATATGGTCACTAAACCCAGCACGAAGGCTCCATCCTCATGACCTAATCACCTCCCATAGGCCTCACCTCCAAATACCATTACATTGATTGTTAGTTCTTCAACATATGAATTTTGGGTAACACAAATCAGTTCATAGCAATAAGTGATTGCTGAATAAATATTGAGTTAAAGGTAAGAAGCTTTAAGTTCCAAAGAAGAATAAGATAAAGAAAAATCAAATCTGTGAAAACATATTAACCTTCTTCTACAAAATATGTAAAATCCTATGCCAGCCAGGCTGGGTTAGCAGCTTTCTGATCTTTTCTTCCCCAAGACAGCCAGTCTTCTGATTCTCATGGCTCCTTTGCACTTCCACCAGAGGTGCACTTCTCTCAGGTGGAAGTGCCTGAGAGAAAGTAGAAGACATCTATACTCAGAGTTATCCACTGAGAAAATAAAGCTGGATTTCAAATTCTCCCAGTGGAGTTGTGTTATCAGAGAACCTTCCAGTTTCTTGAACACTTATGAACAGGGAAATTTCTCCTGACACTGTCTTGTACTGGATAAGTTTCTGTCTCTTTGTAATTCTTAATTTGCTCCAAGCTTTAGAGTTTTAAAATAAACTGAAATTTTCCTCTACCCATGCATATTTCTAAGTCCTTCATTCATTTATTTCCAGACCATCCGGGATAATCATCTGTATTTGTTTCCTCTTGCTTCTATAACACATTACCACACACTTGGTGGCTTAAAACAACACACATTTATTCACTTCTAGTTTTGCAGATCAGAAACCTAAAATCGAGATATCAGCAGAGCACTGTTCCTTCTGGAGGCTTTAGAGAGAATTTGTTTCCTTGCATTTTCAGTGTCTGAGGCTATCTGCATTCTTGGTCCCTGGCTCCTTCCTTGAAGGACTCCAGTCTCTCACTCTGTCATCACATCTGCTATTACTGACTCTGATCCTCCCATCTTCCTCTTAGAAGGACTTGTGTAGTTTCATTAAGCCCACCTGGATAATCCAAGATAACTTCCCCACCTTGATAACTTAATCACATTGGCAAAATCTCTTTTACTATATAAAATAGCCTATTTACAGGTTCTGGGGATTAGGACATGGACATCTGTGGGGGTTATTATTCAGCCTAATGCTAATCTTAATTGCCGGTATTAATTGAGTGATTGCTATACAATGGGCAGGCACTGTACAAAGCATTTTATATACTTTCCTTGCTTCACTTCTCTTCACTGCCACCCCTGAAGACTGTTGTATTATCATCAGCCCTGTTTTACAGATGAGGAAGCCAAGGCAAAGAGTTGTTAAGCACATTTGTCCAGCCACGTAGGTGTATCAAAATCCAGACTGAGGGCTAGGTTGATCTTGATCTTAAAATTCTTGCACCATTTGCTTCCCAGACTGGATAGTGTCATTGATAATTTGTTTCTTATAATTTGTATATTTTTACAAATGACTTCTACAGAACTCACTAGATGGCCAATCTACTCCCTCCTTTCTCTTCCCCCTTCCTGGACAGCCTGTTCTCTTTAGCTGCCCCAAGCTTTCCAGACCAGAAAAAAATCTAACAAATTCATTCACATTAAGGCACTAGAAGTTTAATTGCCACCAGTCTCAGGAGTTTTTGCATTTTAAAGAAGGCTGGGAAGAAGGAAGGAAGAGAGAAAGCTGGAAGGAAGAAACTCAAGTGGGACATGCATTTAGACTTTGCTTTAAATAATAGATTATAAGTCTAGTATAAAAAAGGGACATATGATTTTGACCTGGGGCACTCAGAGCCCCTCAACCCTTGCTGGGTGGGTGTCCCAGCCCTAAGTCTCTTTGTTCTCAAGTCCTTTTCTCACTTCCTCTGCTCCTCCCTATATTTTACAGAGCCTGTATCATCAGAGTCAGCCAATGACAACTACTGGTGGGATTTTGAAAGGTAAGCAAAAAGGAGAAGCCAAAGATATTTCTCCTCTCCCTAGGTCCACCCCTAATATTTACAGAGTCAGAGGTAAAGGGTCAAATGGGAGATCTTGTATCACATATCCAAATGTTTACAAGTTATAGAATAAGCCAACACATTGTTAAAGCACATTCTAGCCTCCTACCTAATCAACTGTACTTTCACATCAACTTGAAGTCTAGTTTGAGTTGGAATTCTTGGACTCCGGGAATTTCACAGCTGGACATGATGGCATGGAAAGAGTTGTCCCTGGCCCAGCCTCTGACCCAACCCTGGCCCCTGCTTTGGCCTGGCCTCCAGCCTGCCACCCACTTGCTTCTTGTGGCCTGTCATATACACATGTAGATATCCCCTGTCCCCCACATCCAAGCTTTTCCCCCACTCCCTGCAAACACCTGCCCTGGGGCTCTTGGGCCTCCTGAAATGAACACTGGAGGTGTGTCCCACTTGGGGGAGAAGGCCAGAGGCCTGCATGGTCCCCAGGAGTGGGCTCAGGCCATTGGGATAGAGAGTCTCAGTGTGGCCTAGAAGGAGTTACACAGGCCCTGAAGCCATAGGCACCTCCCTGTAGCTCCAAGCATTCCTCAAGGGTAGAGGACCCACAGCTGGAGCAGGACCACTGCAGGCTCTAAAGCTATCACCTGCAGACCCAGGTAGGCGGCCTTGTTAGCCCTGGTCAAGGGGCCATGCTGTCCCCTCTTTTTCTGCCTCAGGGGATATCTCAGCCAACTGTCTCCAGCTAGATCTAGCTTCACCTTCTCTGTCCCTCCAATCTAGGGGACCCCGTGTCTTCCTGCTGTTCTCACCTCTGGGTTTCCTAAGTGTCCCTTGTTGGCTTCGTGTTCTCTTCTAGCACTAGTGTAACCAATTCCCTGTGTTACACTTCCTTTGTTTTAAATGCTCAGAGAAGCTTCTATTTTCTTGATTGGACACTAACTGTAAGGGCATCACATAATGAAGGATTTCACCTAGGGCCATTTGGGAAAGGGGTCAAGTCTTGGCGCACTTCTCTCTTGGCATGAATGAACTTCAGAGGTTCCATAACACTGAGGGAAGTCTCTCCATTAAGGGAAGCCCCAGTTGTTATCACCAGTGCTAGCTTTCCAAAGATGTTTCTCGAAAAAAAAGGAAACAAACTTCCATGCTGAAGTAGTCCATCTGAAATCTCAGGGAAAGAACCATCCCATCATCAACCATTGCATTTCTCCCCCTTGACCTTGACAATTATTCATGATGGTTGCTTTTATATACACGCTGCCCTTTTGCAAAACTTTATGAAAACCAGACTTTGTATAGTGTTCTAAGTTTTGCTGCATCAAAAGAAGTTTAAATATTTTCATTTAATGTGGAAATATTTTTAGTTGAGGAAGATGATTAAGTGTCGAAAATGTAGCGATCTGTTTGGCACAAAGAGAAAAGAAATATGAAGAATTTTTAATAAAAATCTGACCACAATGGTGTTGGAACACAATCTGTCTGAAATACAAGACAGATACTTTATCCCACAGGCTAAGCTGACTTTACTAATAGTTTTGGACAGTTACAGGTGTAATTTTAGCTACCAAAGGGAACACAAATTGTGTTATGTGAATGCAATAGAAACAATGGGAAATGCAATTAAATTTTTAAAAGAAAAATTGAATATAAAGTTAGCAGACCTAATACAAAGCATATTTTTTGTAGCTTTTTGCCAACAATGTATGTGAATTCAAGCTATTATGAAAATCAGATTTACTTCAGGGCTTCATATGCAGAGTGTGAAGGTTGTTTTTGCTATGAGCGCTTGCTGCAAACATTACATAAGCCTTGCACCTAATAAAATTATTTTAGACATATTTGTTTCATATAAATTTAATCCTTAAAGAAATACCAAAAAAAGAAAAAATGATGATGGATCTGGAAAGAGGTCTGTGCCCCAAATCCTTGCTTCTATATAGTCAATGAGGATGTTTCTCTTTTTTTGCCTACGTGGCTTTAATTTACCATTCTGAGATGCAGTATGTGTGGAGAAAATATGTGGAAAGCTTTTATGTGTTTTTTTCAATTAAAAAGAATCAGTGCCACCAGTCCATGAGTGATCCTAAAATAACAAAGCAGTTATTGTGTGTGTGTGTGTGTGTGTGTGTGCATGCTGAAAGGAAAACTTTGGGTAAGGAAATAGATTGAAGTTTCAAGTTTCCAAGGATCTATTTAAATGACAGCAAGGAAAAAAAATATTGTAAAAGTGATGAAAAATATCCCAGCAGTATCCTTTCAGAAAGCCATTTAACTTCTGGTGGTTTAAGTTGTGCAATGTAATTTCTACAGCCTTTGAAATATGTGGGCACCCTCACTGCTATTTATGTTCCCAGTACTTGGAATCAAATGCTCCATTAGGGCTCTGAGAAGACAGGAGTTTCCAGAAGAGTTTGGTAATTGCCCATTCATTACTCAAAAACAATGACAGGGAATCATCATCTCTTTCCCTAAGTAATGCTGGCATGTGGTCTAAGGCAGGCGCAGGAAGATACAGGAAAGTGTCAGCTCTGAAGGCATCTACAGACCAGTTAGGAATATTGTGTGTGGACTTAACATGTGCACTGAGTTGAGCTACTGCTCTGCTGTGTATGGAGGAGAAAGAGCTCTTTCCACACTGGTGTGCTCGTACACATGCAGGCTGAGACCTGGACTTGCTGATAAGAAGGCTATCCCCACCTGTACCAAGGAAAGAGGCAATGACACACCTGTTCATCCTCTTTTTGTAAAAGCTTTCCACAGAGAGTGTCCTCTGTAACTTAAGCCATATATATATATATATATATATATATATATTTTTTGGTGTTTTTTTTTTTTTTTTTTTTGAGACAGAGAATCTGGCTCTGTCACTGAGCCTGGAGTGCAGTGGCGTGATCTCTGCTCACTGTAGCCTCCACCTCCCAGGTTCAAGGAATTCTCCTGGCTCAGCCTCCTGAGTAGCTGGGATTATAGGCATGCACTACCATGCCTGGGTAGTTTTTCCGCATTTTTATTAGAGGTGAGGTTTCGTCATGTTTCCCAGACTGATCTCCAACTCCTGGGCTCAAGGTATCTACCTGCCTTGGCCTCCCAAAGTGCTGGGATTACAGGTGTGAGCCATGATGCCTGGCCAACGTGAGCAATTTTATTGGCAGTCAGTGTCAAAGTGCACTACCCAAGCTATAACTAATGACATGGTTACCATACCTCTGAGAGTTGACATGAAGATTTAGATTCTGTCCCAGAAGAATCACCTTGCTGATGTCCTTTCTGCTTTTAAATCCCAGGTGTGTGTGCCATGCCCAACTGTGTGCAGTAGCTTAAAATAGTATACATTTAAAAACACTTTTATAGAAACTTCTTAATTTTCATATCTCTATGAAATGAAGGCTAGCAGGCAAACTCTCCATTTTACAGATGGTACAATTTTTCTCTAGGTAACCAGTGCTAGGAGGAAACCTAAATTTCTTAGCTCAAGATGCAAAGCACTGTTGTTTTTGTGGATTTGGCTTCTTGTCCCATTTGCATTCTTGACCACCTCTGAATTACAGTAAAGTTTATCATTGTGTTAACAGAAAATACTTTTTTCTTTTTGTGTCCACAGAACGGATTTATTACTTTTTGAGTGACATTAAGAATTTGCAACATAGAAAATGACTTCCCACCCCCATTCCCTCCTGCCATATTGCCTTTTTCCTGGCATTAGGTCTCAAACTGAATAGATTTACAGTGTGAAGTGGAGAGGGTGTTTTGTGGGAGTGACACCCTCCTCCAAATACTTCTAGGTTGTAGTGTTTTCCTCTGAAGTAGATAGCTAATATTGAAAATAAGAGGAAAAGATAATAAATACTATAGTTTTTAAAAATATAAAGAGAACCAAATCTTTAGTTCTTTGCAAAGTCTATGTTTTCTAATAAGCTTCTTCCTCCATCTAGAGTTTCCCATCAGTGGGATAATTATACTCTTCCCGTAGTATAGACCCTAGTGGGTGGATAGAGGGAGGATGAGGTCTTCTACCTTAGACACTCAGGGTGCTCATCCGATGTTTTCTGATAAGTTACTGTGCTGGGGAGGACATCTCCCATGGCATTTTATCAAAGCTTCTGGCTACAGCCTGACAGTCACAGTCCTTTTGCCCTTTGCTGTGAAGATCAGTGAAGACAGTTGTAAAATGACCCAGTCATCAGACAGTTTCAAAGTTTACAGCATGAACAGTTGTATCTAAAAAAAATTGTCAGAACTTTACATGTGTCGTATCTTATACTCTTATCCACCCAAATGAAATGCCTCTTGAATATACTTTAAAGGCTAGATACAGGATAATTTCTGAAGATCATATCCAGAAAATGGAGTCATACAATAGCTCCATTTATGAGAGCTCATTGGGAGATGAGATAGATTATATTTGGGTCAAATAGAGGCCTGCCATCATAAAACCTCCCGCCTGGGGAAATAGGGTTAGCCTCTAAGAAGGGTGAGTCAGGCTGAAGGAAGTGTCTATGTTTGAATATTTTTCCCCCTCTGGTTCCACGTCTTTAATGCTGTGCTTATACACAGCTTTGAGTTTTTCTAAGTGCTAAATAAGAAATAAATAATGCCTGTGCTTGGTTTTGTCTCATAGAGGGTCTGAACATTAAGTGTCAGTGTTAAATTGCAGATTGATGTCCCTTCCTGTTAACCTCTGTGCTCTATGGATCCCAAGTGACTCTGCTGGCTTCCAGCATCCTCTGCGTTCATGTGGCTCATTGGGAAATCCCACTGTTTTCCTGCCAAAGGGTTTGTTACCTAGGTTTAATTTCTGTTTGGTATGAAAAGTATAGTTAACTTGTTTCTGTGGGCTTTTTTAGAGAGATATGTAAAACCAGAGTTAGAGCAATGGAAAACAAACATTTAAGAAAGCACATAATTAGGGGATGCAAACTCAAACTGGGGGAGGCTGATTTCATAAAGGGGATAGGACTGTGTGTGGTCAAAGAAGAGGAAAGAGTGTGTGTGCATGATTCGTCTGCTTTTGGAGAACTGCCCCCCTTAGAAGTGGAGTCCAAGGAGCTGGAAGTTTAAACAAAAACCTACAAATTGATAAGAGCCAACAGCCTAAATGAATCTGATTCATAATTAAAACCACAATTTTTTTTTTAGTTGCAAAAGTTCCAGTTATCCACAGGCTTCATAAAGTTACCAAATATCGAGATGCTAAGTCACTCCTTAGGAACTTCTCACCGCAGGTCTACATGGAGATGTTTTCTTCAAAGGACAGAAGAGCATTATTACAGAACCACAGGAGAGAGACAGAGAGAGTGAGGGAAACGAACATTTAACATGGTCCCTCTCCAAGAGGAAGAGATGTGAAATTTTGATAAAACAAAATATACCCACTCCCCAAAACATGGGACCATACTATTTTTCGGAGGAAAGATAAAAGAGCTAAGACTCTCATAAAAGCCAATATGGTGCTGAATTGGGGGGTACAATGAGGAAAGTTACTGCTGTGATATGGGTGGGTTTCTTTTATCTTTTTCTAGGTGCAAAGGCAGCAGTCATTTGAATGCCATCGAACAGCTTTCAGCTAACACAAAAGAGCAGACGGTTCCACTTATTTCTGAAATTAGATGCAATCATATCTGTGAATCACACAGCAGCAAACCACCGTAATCTGCATTACAATACATTATCCTGCCACGCTCCCTAACTGCAGTCTACCGCAGCAACAGAAACACTTTGCGGTGACCTGCACTGAGTCTGCCTAAAGCACCAAGCCACGCTAAGGCAGTAAAGCGACAAAAAAGAACTGCTTTCTGCTGCGAAAAAAGAGCAAATTATAACAAGAGTCAAGTCTCAAGCTAATGCAAGACTAGCATCTTCTTGTTCACAGTTTGCATAATTAGATATCATGAATAGGTTTTTTATTGTTCTAAAAATACTCCTGCTTTGTTTAAATCAGCTATTTCCTTAACAGCATGACTTTGGTACTAGAATTAGTGAGGTAGTTAGGGCAGCGGCAGAGATAAGGTACTTTTAGTTAACATTTAGAAAAAAAAATCTATGGATGATAGTCTCCCCTCTCTTAGTAATTGTCAAAAGAGTCCTAGGTTTCCAACACCATAGAGGCGGCCCACTGGAATGGCCTTGTGAATTGGGTCAGGGGTTTGAGGGTCAGAGGGACCCCAGGGTCCTAAAACTGATAAAACCAACTTTTATTGCTTTCCTAAGAAAAGACATTCAGAGCCACTACAAACATCTTCAGGAATTAAAATGCTTAATACAGTGGGGCCCCGGGCAGCGGTATTTACACTTCAAATGATAACATTACTAGGTTTAAATCCAAGGGGAAAAAAAAAATTTTTTTTCCACTGGTTTGACTCAGATCAGTATTTTCCCCAACCTGGAAGAGTGAGGGGGGTAGAGGGACGTTTTGCTTGGCTTCCTTATCTCCGACCATTTTGCTGTTTTCTTTTCATTCACTCATAGTCTGTATGCTATAAAGAGCATCTTTCTTTCAAGGGAAGATGTGGGCGCCAGGCTCTATCAGTAACTAGTCAAGTTGTCATTAAAAACTTTCTTTTCCTTTTCCCCCCCTCAGCCTGTGAGCTCGAACAGCTGCAGCTAAGGAACTATAGCAGCAATGACCCTCAGGGCCCATCTTGGTATCAAACACTGACAGGTCCCAAAAGAGGAGATCCAGCAAAATTATATATTGAATTTTTTCCAGCCCCCTAGAAGCCCAGGAACTGTTTGGAGAAAATGCATAATCCAGTGGGGCCCCAGGTAGTGGTACTTTCACTGAGCCCAGGCGAACTCCCAGCAGCACTGCCGCTCTTCTCACAGGCGGTAGCTGCAACTGGTCAAAGCAGTCCTAGAAACAGACATTTGGAATTACTGTCTCTTGATCTACATAGGACAGCCCTGATGTTCAAATTGACAAAACACCCTAAAAAGCCTCCAAAGGGAGGCTGGGCTAAAATGCAATTTTTGCATATGCCTTACAATGCACTTTTAACTTTTGTTGTTTTTAATTTGCATTCACGATCTATAGGCTTCCAGTGACTGTGACAAAGAAAATGACATTGATGCTTTTATTTTACTTTAGCTTTTATGTAGGCATTAGATAAAATACATTTACCCCCAATTATTGCATTTATATTGAAATTCTTACTGCTAGTGAGATTTTTTTCAGACCTGTGCATCGTTTCTTTTTATAAGAGAAATAACAGTCCTTTTAATAATAATGTAATAAATGATGTATTCTGACTACTTCTGTTTCTGGTAGAAAAAGTTAGCCCCAAAGCCTCCTTACTATGGTTTCCAGACTGTGGTAGCCTGAGAGTTCAGTGCAATCATACAACTCATCCTTTCTCCTTATCAAAGTCATAGGAAAAAAGAGATTAGCATCTTGGGTCAGATCCTCGATGCATTTTCTATAGATAGGAGTGTCACGAGTTATTTTCACAATATCACATCGAGATCACAAAATACATTCCCCAGGTAGTTCCATCTTCCCTTCACAATTTGAACTTGACATCCATGATCCCATTGAAATAGACTGGCTTCTCAAGTAGTTGAGGTAACAACATTTAAAAATTCACTATGAAAGAGGAACTTCTTTTACCTGATCTAAAACTGCTATTTCTTTTTTTTTTTTTTTAAGACGGGGTTTCACCATGTTGGTCAGGCTGGTCTTGAACTCCCAACCTCAGGTGATCCGCCCACCTCGGCCTCCAAAGTGCTTGGATTACAGGCATGAGCCATCACGCCCGGCCTTAAAACCGCTATTTCTTAGATCTGGAGATCTAGGCTTAGGTGAATGAGGATTGACACTTTCCATGATTTCTTTAACTTTGATTAGCTTTTATCTTCCCAGTTAGAAATGTGCTACTTTTGCAGTCTAATCTTGGCAAAGAAACCCCTTAAAACCCAGGATTTTTGTATTTTTTTAGATGGAGTCTCGCTCTGTCATCCAGTGGTACATTCTCAGCTCACTGCAATCTCTGAATCCCTGGTTCAAGTGAGTCTCCTGCCTTAGCCTCCCGAGTAGCTGGGATTACAGGCACGTGCCACCAAGCCCAGCTAATTTTTGTATTTTTAGTAGAGACAGGGTTTCACCATGTTGGCCAGGATGGTCTCGATCTCCTGACCTCGTGATCCACCCGCCTCAGCCTCCCAAAGTGTTGGGATTACAGGCGTGAACCACTGCGCCCAGCCAAAACCCAGGATTGTTTTCCACGTCCCTCTATGGATAAATTTTCCATTTGTTTTGTATTTCTTGCATATAGCAATAATGCACAGTGGAGATAAACTGTGTTGTTGTACTCAGGTAACCTAACACTTGTTCACAGTTGTTATCATCTCTCGGTGCTTGATCTCCTATAATCCAAGTAAGGTTGTCCTTCATGTTTCCAGTGAAAGACACTTTTTAAAAAACCAATAACCTTCAGACCTCTACACATAAAAATCTGAGTGCCTATGCCTCATATTAATATATACTCCATTGGAATAACTAGGCACTGTGTTTTAATCAGTAATATGAGATGTAGAGTAAATCTAGCTATTGTAAATTATTTCAAGGGACAGTTTAAAAAGCTACTTATTAAAACCAAGAGGGGGGAATGTTCCCAAGTGTTAGACTCTGTTGAAGCATAAATCCTGACATAGTTCAATTTAATTGTATGTAAGCTCCAGGATAAGTTTTGAGCATATTACAAAGTGCCCTATGATCTCTGTTTTCTTATTCAAGGCCTGGGACATCTGTTACTGATTTCTTGTGCCAGAATAGGTGACAGCAGTCCAAGTTAGGGAGGGTGGAAATATAGATGGGGACAATTCTGTATTGGGGTGTTCAAGGGGGGAAAGTAAAGTTTCACCAGGCAGGCCCTGATGTGGCACAAACTCCCTTCCACCCAGTCCTTTCTTCAAGGCCACTGCCAACTCACACTGCATTCCTCATGTTGATTATAAGTGAAGCTTTGGCAAGGGGGCATTCAGGGTATCAGACAACCACATTATAATTCCACTGAAAAGTGTTCTTATTGTTTCTAAATTACTGGTTATAGTAAGCAGCCCTCATGTCTTGGGGGGGGGGGGTGCATTTTGAACAAACACACATAATCTTTCTGCAAACGAGGGAGACAGAGATCACCTGTGTACCTCAATATGCAAAGTGGCTTCTGCTTCAAAATTGGACCTGTCAAGTTGCAGAACTGCAATTAGAGAGCCCCTGGGGTACATGTAGAGAGTGACTATGTGAAACCCAGACTGAGTTTTCTTCTGGTAGAGGACACATCATACACTTTTACTACAGCCCCACAAGGCAACAGAAACCATCTTGTATTGTTCTATTATGTTTCCCTGACCTGAAGGGTATATGCTATGTAGTCCAGTTGCCAGGGCCTCCACTATGGTGGCTCTGTCCCTTCAAATACCTTATGCAGCATATTGTCTTCTCTGAGAGAGACTTGTAAATGCAACTCAGGGACTCAAGGATGTTAAGGTGGCATTGAGAGTCCTCCGTGCAATGGATATTTCGTATGTTATAAGTGTGCTGTCTACTGGCCCTGTATTTTGATTGAGTCTATGCAATCAACATATCACTTGTTTTCTTCAATTTACTTGGCTGACTCCAAGACCTTCTTTAATTCCTCAGAATCCTTGAATTCTGTTTACTGAAGTATAGACTAAAATCACAAAGGCAAGTGATACCTCTCAGAAACAAGGGATGTTATCTGGATTGCAGCAGGTTCTGAATAAGAATGGATTTAAGAGGCAAAACCAGAATGTCATCCACTGTGGGTACCATTCCCAGCAGGTCTGGCCTTCCCCCAGGAGAAGACCAAAATGTCAGTTTCCCTACACTATTGTGGTCACTGTTGTAATACAAGAGGATAATAGCTAGGTTTTTTTGGTTTCAAACAACCGATTTATGATGCAAAACTGCTGAATATTTCTGGTAAGAGAATGCATTGTTCTTTTTTTGTTTTTTTCCAAAGTTGAGACCTTGCATATTTGACCAGAAACAGTGAAGACCATCTTACATTCTAGATAGCATTGCTGTTCCATTTACTGTACAAAGCAACAGCTGGCTCTTTGATCTTTGTTCACCCTACTGTAGCTCCTGGTTCTGTTCCTTCTCTGTCCTACTGTAATACAAACATGCCATGTAACTCATCTTTTTTGTCAGTTAGGGTACCTTTCTTATAGTTGAAAAAGGAGAGCTTGTTGTTGTTGTTGTTGTTGTTGTTTTTGAGTCGGAGTCTCGCTCTCTGGCCCAGGCTGGAGTGCAGTGGCACGATCTGGGCTCACTGTAGCCTCTGCCTTCCGGGTTCCAGTGATTCTCCTGCTTCAGCCTCCTGAGTAGCTGATTACAGGAACACCCCATCATGCCTGGCTAAGTTTTGCATTTTTAGTAGAGATGAGTTTCACCATGTTGGCCAGGCTGTTCTCAAACCCCTGACCTCAAGTAATCTGCCCTCTTCTGCCTCCCAAAGTGCTGAGATTACAGGTGTGAGTCACTGCGCCTGGCCCCTTAATCAGCGGTTTTGAATTAAGGGTTGAATTTCTTTTATGTTTCTGAGAGCAGAGCATTAAGAATTATATGTGTATAAGTTTAAGGACCCAAGTAAGATTTGCAGATGTTGGTAAGTGGTCACTGTGTCACATATTTAAGTGTAGGAAGCAGGGAAATGATACTAAGGAAAACAGAGAGGTCCTTATGGGGGATCGATGCATATAATGTTTGAAGAACTGAAGAGGAGAGACAGATTTACAAACCACAGCCACATCTGCCGTGTCCAGTGCCCTATCTAGGCCTTAAATTAGCGTAATCTACTCATTTAAATAGGCTTAGCTGCTTCTCTCTACAAACGTCTTCTTGGCTCATGAAGTGGAGATGGGGAGGCTGCTGTGTTCCACCCTGGAGACCAGGTTCTGGTCCCAGTACTTCCACTAGCCAGCTGGGTGAACTCCCAGGTCTTTGGGGACTTTTTGTTTATTCTGGAAACTGAGAGTCAGGACTGAAATAATGTCAGGAGAGCTCACTCAGCTATAAGAATCTAAGAGCGTTCGTGTTTCTTGGCTGTTTTGAAGAGGTTGTATAAACCAGAGAGAGAGCCCTCTGGCCGCTGGAATTAAGTAGGCCTGTAGCTGAACATGAATCCGAACATTTGAACATTGGTGAGCTGAGGTGCAAAGGTGGAGTGCAAGGATATTTTGCTGACTCTTTTGACCATATCAGAACCATGGGAGAAAAAAAAAGTACCTGTTCACAGGCGAGCATGTGCCAACATAGAGGTGTGTCCTCTCATGCCCATAGATCCTTAAGTAAATTCTATTAATTTTAAAGAAGTATTATGAAGTTTGGGAGCAGTGTGCAGAAAGAGGACCAAAGTCAGTTTTAGAATGTCCCAACCCTTTCCATTTCAGCCACCTTATTGAATCTGACTGATTTCAGTTTTCTTGTCTATACCTATGTCCTAAGTGCTTTGTGAGAATGAAAAAAGATTGTTTATTCAAAAGAAAAGTGCTTTATAAAATAGTTTACACAGACATCATCATTGTTCAATCATTACAGCCATATTTATAGCTAAACTCAAAGCATTCCCCATAAAGCTTGGCGGTCCTAAGAGAAAAAGGACTCCCCAGCCATTGTGGAAGCCATAGGTTCTCTTAATTCCACAGGAGGCATTTGCAAAGTGTTATGAGGGAACTCCGAGCATTCATAAACCATGCCCCTTCCACCTAAGAGGACAAGACTGTGCTTGTAAGAAGTAGAATGTCAACACACACATGTTATAGTTGAGAGAAGTAAAGTCTCCACAGAAATTAAATGACATGCCTAACATCACACAACCAGTTAGCAGCAGGACCCAGGTTAGATTCTTTGACTCCTATTGTCCAATCATTCTTTCTGTTTGTTTGTTTTTTTGAGACGGAATCTCTCTCTGTTGCCCAGGCTGGGTGCAGTGGCCCCATCTTGGCTCACTGCAACTTCTGCCTCCCGGGTTCAAGTGATTCTTCTGCCTCAGCCTCTGAGTAGCTGGGACTATATGCATGCTCCACCACGCCCGGCTAATTTTTTGTGTTTTTAGTAGAGACAAGGTTTCACTGTGTTAGCCAGGATGGTCTCCATCTCCTAACCTCGTGATCCGCCTGCCTCGGCATCCTAAAGTGCTGGGATTGCAGGAGTGAGCCACCACGCCTGGCCCTCCCTCCCTCCTCTCTCTCTCTCTCTCTCTCTTTCTTTCTTTCAGAAGCTTTCCCATAGTAACATTATTTTAACTAAATATGGTAAATGTATGAAAGTTACCTTTAGGCTGAGTGACAATGAGTACCCCAGGTCCTTGGTATTAATTACCTAAAAATTTTGAACAAAAGATAAAATGGAAAGCGAAATCAGGTTAGAGCAAGAAGGGGAAAAAAAAAGACCTTAGCATCTTTTTCTCCATAATGTCTACTCTGCTAAATATCACCTAAGATGCCCCTGAATGCTGGGGGCATGGAGGGCAAGGCAGCACTAGAGACATATTTATTCGGCAGTTACCAGTGGATACATGAATTCTTTCTAAAATTTCACTTTAGGGCCAAGATTTATATAAATATGTCACTGTTTAGACCACTAAAAAAAATGGTATAAAAGTTCTGATTCTCATTTCACAATATGTTAATCTTTCTTTATTTATTCCTCCCAATTGTTTTTAAAACAATCTCTCTCTGGGACAGTTGGATCCTGTGTATCCTGTCAAATTTTAGTAGAAAGCAAATTTTTATAACCGAATTATAAAGCTTTCAACACTAAGGCTTATTTATGATGGAAACATTGACAGAATATTAACTGTAGTGGCTTCAGTGATACATGCTCCAGTGAGGTAGAATTTCCAAATTGAGCAAATGCTAAAATTTTTTAGCATCTATTTTAATGCCCTTCCCCTCAACATCATGCACCGTCTCCCCCATTTCTAGAGTATCTGATCCATTTTTGGAATAAATCTTTTTAGATTTGACAACAACTTTACACATCATTTGAATAAAAGACCTCGATGTTGCAGATTTTTTAGACTAAAACTTGTTCTAGTTTCCCCAGGAATTGACTTAAAACACAAGATACGGCAGAGCAGTGTCCTGCAACCACTTGATGTTTGATCTTAAATTTAACTCTCATTGACTATGATCAAATCTTTCAAAAGAAAATAATATTTTGCTTTTACCTCTGAACCACAGTTGGGAGGGGAAGGGGAAACTCAAATTCAACCCTTCCTTTTAAAAATCACTGAGTCCAAATACGGGTCTCTATGAGGAAAACTTCTCCAACAGGCCAGACAATTTTCACCCATTTGAATAACAATAGAAATTCATAGTACTTCTCTTTCGAAGTCTTAACAAGCACTACAGACCTAGGTTATGATTTATACTGAATTCAAGAAAAAAAAAAGATGGCTGAGAAATTGAGGCACTGATGAAAATAACCAACCGTTGTGTAAAGTCATTCAAAGCCCAGGGACTTGATAGCAGGAATCCCTGCTCCCAGGCCACCTCCCCTGATCTGAGTGGTTAATCAGACAAGGATTCCATTAGGGTCTGAAATTCTTCATGTGCTTTGTGGCAGCCGAAAACCCCCGGCCTCATGTGGAATGAAAAAGATACATAACACGAATGAAGGCGCAACTCAAGCCTGTCCAGCCGTAGGCTCCCAGTCAGAGGCACCCAGGAGACCCCAGATGAAGCTCATTTAATATGTATGTGAATGTTTTTGAGAGCTTTTTTCCTCTTTGGCTTCGTGAAAGAGATGTTGATACCAAATGTATAGAAGGGGGACAGGAGAAGGAGACATTAAACAGTCGCCTGTCAGCAGAAGGAGCAGAAACAGTAGCAGCCGGCTGTGCCTGAACACAGAGAAAGGAAATGGACTAAGAGGGGAAAGTGAAACTCAGCATTTGAGCTCCCTTTCCCTGAGCTGACAAGCACCAAAAAAAGGGCAAAGGGGAAAAAATGGATGGAATTAAATGTGAACGCGTGAATTCTAGGGGATTTAGTGATCTAAGAGGTGTCATCTGTTTGGTACAGTGATCATTTCTTTTTACAAATATACTCCTTTGGCTAATGTGCGCTTTTTAAGACATCAATCTTAGCTTCTTTTCTGTTATGTAAAGCTACCAAACCATCTCATTTATCAAATAATTCCCACTGAAACAGATGAGAGAATAATGAAGGAGGAAAACAAAACATCTTTGATGTTCTGCTTTATCAGAAATGTGTGTCAAAGGTCAAAAAAGCAGGGCTCCAGAGTCTCTTAAACATGTCATTGTCATAATATAAAAACTGACTTACTAACTTAGATTATTTGGAGAGTTAAGTGCTTGTGTTATTGCAAATTAAACTAATTAGTATCATTTCCTGACAGCTGCAGCGAGTGTTAGCAATTCCATGATTTTTCTTCAGCCGTTCGTATGGGATGCACAGAGGGGGAGACAGCTTTGTGATTTAATGGAATGCGAACAGCTTATCATACTAAGGGCACGTCATTCCACTCCCAGTAGAGAACAGCTTCCACTCTCACCCCTTCCCAGTTCATCCACAATTATTATACTATTGACTGATTAAATAGGAAGGAGCACAGCAATGTGAGGTGTCAGTGGCTCCTCAAACAGCCACGAGAGGGAAATATGTTGGAATTTGCCTGCAGTGTTTCCCTTTTGGAATCACCGAGATTATGATCTCCAGCCTTTGAACCAAAATTGTAGCTGTCCGCAAAACATGCTGGAACTAATTTCCTACCACCGCTAGCTTAATTGTTATAAAGCAGCCTTATAAAGATGCCCCGACTGGAGCTTTCAGCATCCGTAAATGAATAGCCAAAGCAAAAGGTTACATATTTCAACAGCTTTTTTGTGGAACGGATGAGCTTCTAATCAGGGATGTTATCAAAGACCGAGGATAGGTGTTTTTGCAACACTGAACACAGGAAAACTTACATAATGACTTCAGCTATTAGACAAAAAAATTAAGGAATTACTCAGACCGGATGCTGTTAGTCATAATCTGATCCTTATAACAATGAGTTTAAGTAAATTGAAGAAGTAACAAACATTTTAGAAAAGAAACATAAAAAGAAAAAAGGAGATTAAGGACAAGAGAGAATGAAAGGAAAAAAATTATGTCAAAAGGAGAAAAACTAAAGATCTGTAAGAAGTATGTGGTGAGGGGTTCAGAACATAATGACTCCTGTATCTCATTCTGGATTTTGCTCTGACTTCTATTAATACTGATTTTTAATCCCATATTTAATAAAGGAGCAGAGGACCCAGTGACATCTCTGGAACTGTTTAAAGTGAACCAGTTAAGAAGTGAAAGAGGGAGCTGAGAGCAAGGAGAAGGCTAGAGGAATCCCTATTCTGCCCCTGCAGATTCCTTTAATATATAAATAATTGACCTTCTTACAAACAATTCAACACTTTTTCTATCAGATGTCAAGAGCATTTTATTGTCTTTTCTCTACTCCTTAGAATTATTTTCTGCCTAGCACAAACTAAAAGATTCCGAGAGGAGGAGCAGCGAGACTGGGATCCAGACCTTACCATACATCAGTCATTAATAACAGCAGAATCTCTGAGTAAATGACATTGGTATTTTTAAAAACTCAAAGGTGATTGTGGTGTGCAGTGGGGTTCAGAGCCACGGGGACAAAGAAATGAGATTCAGCCTGTTTAGAGAAGAGCCAAATGGCATGGTGATGAGCAGGACGAACTTTAAAAAAATCTCCAAATTGTGGTAGAAAGGTGGGGTGAGGGGGCACTAGATATGTACAAACCCTTGGGCCTGGCAACTCAACTTCCAGGAAGCTATCCTACAGGTGTACACATAACTAGGTATGAGGATATTGGTGGTATTGTTTGAAATAGCACAAGATGATATAAAACCTTAAAAGGCAGTGGTTAAATGAAGTATGTATAGGTATACAATGAAATACTACACAAATGCTCAACAAAATGAGCAGATCTGTAGGTGCTCATGCAGCACAGCCTTACGATAAATTATTAACTTTAAAAAGGAGAGAGAACAGCATATATGGTGTACTATCGTTTTTGTAAAAAAGAAAAATGGGGATATATGTGTTTGCATAATCATAGACTATCTATGGAAAGATACATAAAAATCTGGTAACCATAGTTGCCGTAGTTATCTCTGGGGAGGGGGATTTGAGCAACTGGGGTTCAGAAGAAGGAGAAAGACTTTTCACCATATGCTCTTTCATATTGCTTGAATTTTTTTTTTCAGTGTGCAGGGTAAATATATTGCCTCTAACTGATCTTAAAAATTAAATTTCCTTAGTGTGTTCTATTACTTTAATTCTGCTAGAATGCTACATTGTTATCATATATGCAGAGCTGCATTTCTATAACTTATACTTGTAAAAAGCCCTTGATCATTTTTTCACTCTAAACAAACTGATAATGCTATGTGCTTAATTCTTTCTTCGTGAAATCTTTATTAAAGGTTCAGCTTTTACTGGAGATTTTTATCTAGTTTGATTGAATGCATTTGAACTATTGCTCACTGAGCCTCTGTTAGAAGCAGATTGTTTCAATAGTGCTGTGAGAAAACACATGAATGTTCTTACTACAGTATCTGGAACATAGGAGAAACTCTCTTGACTTTGTTGGATGACGAAATAATGCAGGAATGAATGAAAAAGGAAACGAAAATACAGAACTTCAAAAATTGGACCAGGCGTGGTGGCTCACGCCTGTAATCCCAGCACTTTGGGAGACCTAGGCAGGGATCACCTGAGGTCAGGAATTCGAGACCAGCCTGGCCAACATGGTGAAACTCTGTCTCTACTAAAAATACAAAAATTAGCTGGGGATGGTGGTGGGCACCTGTAATCTCAGCTACTTGGGAGCCTGAGGCAGGAGAATTGCTTGAACTCAGGAGGCGGAGGTTGCAGTGAGCTGAGATTGCGCCACTGCACTCCAGCCTGGGCAACAAGAGTGAAACTCAGTCTCAGAAGAAAAAAAGTATCGAACTGTGTACATTCCAAGTCCATGTCAAAATTTTCACTGATCCACAGTGAAATGAGAATAGTAAGGACATGAAATGGGTTTATTCGCTTTAAATGTCTATTTCTTCAGAAGACCTTCTATATTTTTGTATGTTATAAAGTTATCTTATGAAATAATGTCATAATAAATAGTTATAAGTTTCTATTTTTTTAAGCCATTATTTGGTAAAATAAAAGTCTGGTAAAATCTATGTTGCATCTCCAACTTTTACATGTCCATGAAATGTAAAGGTTTGGTAACCCTGAGAAGCCAGAGGTTATAAAGATGTCGGAATAGAATGACAATGGAAGAAAAGACTTTTCGTCAATTGACTACTTTTTATTATAATAGTCTGTTTATTTTCTATCAATTGTTCATCAGAAGACATTATTTTAAAGTATATTAAAATAAGCACTAATAAATGTACATTTTCAATAGGATTTGCTTTTTTAAACCATTATTTAATACTTGCACCTTAAAAAATGTTTTTAACTTGGAAATGGTAACTCTTTCCCCAAAATGAGAAAATATTTTACTTTTGATTAAAGCCATAATTAAGGTGGGGTGCAGTGGCTCACACCTGTAACCTTAGCACTTTGGGAGACCAAGGCAGGCGAATCACTTGAGGTCAGGAGTTTGAGACCTGCCTGGCCAATATGGTGAATCCTCTCTCTAGTAAAAATACAAAAATTAGCCGGGTGTGGTGGTGCGCACCTGTAATCTCAGCTACTCAGGAGACTGGGGCAGGAGAATTGCTTGAACCCAGGAAGTGGAGGTTGCAATGAATGGAGATCATGTCACTGCACTCCAGCCTGGGCAACAGAGCGAGACTCTGTCTCAAAAAATAAATAAGTAAAATTAAAGCCATAATTAGCCATGTTAGCCAACTACTAGCTCCTTTACTTCTCAGTGACCACTTAGACCTTCACTGCTATGAAGGCCTGTTCATTATTAACCAAAAGGAAAACAATATTAGAGCTACTACATCAATTTCAATTTGCTGAAATTTCTGAAAAACTGTTGACTACAGTTTTGTTTTGTTTTGTTTTTTCCCCTCAAGGACTAAGTTTTTTGTCCTCCAGGCTCATTGGCCCATTGTTTTCGGAGGGAAGATATAATCAGAAACTCTAATATATAACACATATGCATGATTTCTCAACTACCTGCAAAAGTAGTGGGTAAACAGTTTTGAGACATGCTTTCTCCTCTGAGTTTAGCACTGAAATTTATTTATCATCTCCTTATCCTTGATGACTAGATGTTAAAATTTTTCAACATCTAAATTCTAGGGCCTGACAAAGTTTAAGAATTTCATCTTACCTGAGGCAAAGAGTTTACACAGCTTAAACAAAAGCCAAAATAGACAAATGGGACCTAATCAAACTCCACAGCTTCTGCACAGCAAAAGAAACAGTCATTAGAGTGAATCAGCAACCAACAGAATGGGAAAAAAATTTTGCAGTCTACCCATCTGACAAAGGGCTGATAACCAGAATCTACAAAGAACTGAAACAGATTTACAAGAAAAAAACAAACAAGCCCATTCAAAAGTGGGCGAAGGATATGAACAGACACTTTACAAAAGAAGACATACATGAAGCCAACAAACATATGAAAAAATGCTCATCATCACTGGTCATTAGAGAAATGCAAATCAAAACTACATTGAGATACCATCTCACGCCAGTTAGAATGGCGATCATTAAAAAATCTGGAGACAACAGATGCTGGAGAGGATGTGGAGAAATAGGAACGCTTTTACACTGTTGGTGGGAGTGTAAATTAGTTCAACCATTGTGGAAGACGGTGTGGCGATTCCTCAAGGACCTAGAAATAGAAATTCCATTTGATCCAGCAATCCCATTACTGGGTATATATCCAAAAGACTATAAATCGTTCTACTATAAGGACACATGCACACGAATGTTCATTGCAGCACAGTTTACAATAGCAAAGACCTGGAACCAACCCAAATGCCCATCGATGATAGACTGGACAGGGAAAATGTGGCACATATACACCATGGAATATTATGCAGCCATCAAAAACGATGAGTTCGTGTCCTTTGTAGGGACATGGATGAACCTGGAAACCATCATTCTCAGCAAACTGACACAAGAACAGAAAATCAAACACCGCATGTTCTCACTCATAGGCGGGTGTTGAACAATGCGAACACATGGACACAGGGAGGGGGAGTATCACACACTGGGGTCTGTCAGGGGGAAAAAGGGGAGGGACAGTGGGGGGGTGGGGAGTTGGGGAGGGGATAGCATGGGGGAGAAATACCAGATATAGGTGATGGGGGAGGAAGGCAGTAAATCACACTGCCATGTGTGTACCTATGCAATAAACTTCCATGTTCTTCACATGTACCCCCAAACCTAAAATGCAATAAAATATATATATACATACATATATATATATATATATATGTGTATAATATATATATATATATATATATATATAAAACAGAAAAAAAAAAAGGAGTTTACACAGCTTAAAAGAGGGTGTTAAATAGACGGTCAGTAAATGTAATTGATTGATGGCAGTGTCTCTGGCTTAGAGAAGTTAAAGGACAGCCCATTTAAAGAAAATCCCGGCAGTGTGTGGTGGCTCACGCCTGCAATCCCAGCACTTTGAGAGGCCAAGGCAAATGGATCACGAGGTCATGAGTTCAAGACTAGGCTGACCAACATGGTGAAACCCTGTCTCTACTAAAAATACAAAAATTAGCCAGGGGTGGTGGTACACACCTGTAATCCTAGCTACTCAGGTGAAGCAGGAGAACCGCTTGAACCTGGAAGGCTGAGGTTGTAGTGAGCCAAGATCATGCCATTGCACTCTAGCCTGGGCAATAAGAGCAAGACTCGGTTTCAAAAGAAAAAGAAAAAAAGGAAAATCCCTTGCTATGTTACATCTTTTCACTAGTAAAGGGAAAGAGTATTCTTCTCTCCCTTCTGCCTTCCACCACTTCTTTCTTCCTCCTTTGTTTACTTACCTTATCAAAGATTATTCTTGCAGCTTTAGTTTATTTATTTTTATTCTATGCCCCAATAGGTAGTTCTGGAATCTCCCAGTGTCCGTGTTCATTTTCCGTTTGAATCTGCCCACACACACCCACCTCCATCCCCTAAGAAGATGAAGATAGAGTCTGTTTCTTTTTTCCCCATTATTTTTTTTCCTTGGGTAGCACTAATAAGCACCTAAGGGGTTGTGTTGCTGTTGCATATACTTATTTTCATGACTGAAACAGAAAACACATCACATTCTCAATAACCCTACTCCTAAGCATTGTGAAGAAATGTTGCACAGGCAGAAAGTGAGCTACCTGAGCTCATGACATGCCCTTCGATTTCAGAGAGGATAGGGCTTTAAAAAAATACCTTAAAGAGGTATTTAATTATTGGAAGCATGATGAGAACATGATATTGGACCAAAATATAATTCATGTTTTCTAACGGGGTCATGTCAGTTATAATTGTTGTAGCCGTGGGGAACCATCACGTGGACTCATTTTCTAGACTACCATCCCTGTAACGCCGTTTACTGTGAAGTTTGGCTTACATTTGCAGTGTCAGGGAGGTGCCAATATCCATCTTTACACAATAGAAGAGAGAAACTTCTACTATCTTTTGAGCCTGCTATCCATTTTTAAAATAGCCTGGGTTGAAATTTAAATGATGCTCCATAACAATTTCAGACTCACTGTGTTTTATAAGGAAAGGACACATTTTTATGGGGCAGTCTTCTGCAGATTCAATTCTACAGCTCCTTCAGTGGCTCTGAAGGAGCTCTAATAAGCTACTGGATAATAAGCATATATGTTTTATTAAGTGCCTACATAGGCATTAGCATCATAGATTTCACTGAAAGCTATATACAACCCTTCTTTCAGGAATCCAGACATGGAGCCAATTATTAATTCTTTCACAAAGTAATTTACTCAGGAAGGAACATGTTAAAAAATGATTCTTATGCCAAAATTTCAGTCTTTTCTGAAGATGTTTCCCATTTAGGCTAATGGAAATTTGGCCTGAGTTACAGGAAGGGCCTGGACAGCAACCGTATATAATCAGAAAGCTTGTCATTTGTTAATTTTACAATTGTTATTCATTTTAACAAGAAACTAGGCGAACTCTATATATACAGAAACATTTTCTCATTCTTTGCAACAACACAGTAGGTTGGCTAGTATTACCGTCCCTGTTTCACAATTGGGCGGCAAACAGGAGTGAAATAGAAGTGAGGGCTGAGCTCTTTTGATGATTTAGTGTTTGGCTTAAGGGTCTTTCTTGTAAACACACAAACAAATGAAAGCAGTTAATGAAGACCTACTGTATGGCAGCACCTAGTTTACTTCATGTTATATTTTTCAAATTTAAAAATAGTGCTCAATTTTTTTATTATTACAAGAACAATACAGACTTCACATTTAAAAAAAGAAGGAGAAAAGAAAGAAAATACTCAGAAGCAAATAGGAGAAAATTTCTATGTAGAAAGCATCTATAATCCCCCATTCCCAAAAGTAGCCAGAGGAAACCTCTTGGTATATATATCCTCTGGACTTTTTTCTTTTCCTTCATTATATATTTTTCCATACTTTTACTTGAATGAGATTACAATACGTGTACTGTTCTTTAACTTTCTTTTTTCACTTAAAAACTTCCAGTATATTTTCACGAAAGTATATACAGATTTTGTTTTGGTGTTAAATGACTTATGTGCATCATTGTTTTAATCAAGTAATCTGGTGATTGCAAAGAAGAAAGTAAAAAAAAATTGTATCACATAAATAGCCAGTGTGAATATTAAGTAAACATAATTCTTAGTATTTCCTCTTTATATATACTTTATACATATGTTCTTTATGAGTCTCTTAAATCATAATTTAATATTTCTCTGTATAGTTTAGGTAACCAACTCTCTATTTATGGATAGTTTCATCTCAGTTTTTGTTATTGCCATGTAAATACATATTTCCATGGATATATTTTATTGTACGTTTGTCTAATAAGTTCCTTAAGTTCAATTTTTAGAAATACAATTTATGGGTTAAATATTAATACGTATTGCCAGGTTGCCTTCAAGAAAGGCAAAATTTTATATCTCATTGTTACTAATTTATTTCTAATTATCAATGAATCTGAACATTTTTTTCATATATTTGTTAGACACTTGTACTTCATTTGTGACTTGCCTGTTCATGCTTTTGTCTATTTTTTTCTGTCATAGTGTTCCTTTTTTTGTTTTTTATAGCTTATTTGTAATACATATTTATATATCTAGGAAAATATTTCCTTGTCAAACGCGTGGAAGCTGTTTTCTTGTTTGTCCTTCAGCTTTGCTTATGGCACCTTCATAATAAATCAGGTTAGAAATTTAATGGTCTCAAACCTTTTCATCATCCCCTTTACACCTTTTGACATTAATAACACCAAAGAATTACAAAAAAAAAAAAAAATGTATCTGGCTGGGCATGGTGGCTCATGCCTTTAATCCCAGCACTCTGGGAGGCTGAATGGGCAAATTGATTGAGACCAGGAGTTTGGGACCTGCCTCGGCAACATGATGAAACCCCATTTCTACAAAATATACTGAGTGTGGTGGTGCACACCTGTAGTCCCATCTACTTGGGAGGCTGAAGTGGGAAGATCACTTGAGCCCAGAAAGTCAAGGCTGCAGTGAGCCATGATTGCATCACTGTACTCCAGCCTGGGCAATGGAGAAACTGTCTCAAAAAAAAAAAAAAAAAAAAAATGTATCTTACATGCTCTCATTTTTTACATTTAAAATACAACAAATGATTTTCTGAAATTTATTTTTATGTATAGCATGAGAAAGGGCCAAAATTTCTTTTCACAGTTTTGTACCATTTGTCTCCAAACAATTTATGATCAGAAACACCACTTTTTTCATAAATTCCCACATATTCTGATTCTGTAGTATGTTTCTAAACTGTTCTGTGCTGTTGAGCTACCTACCTATTCCTATATTGGTGCCTTACCATATTAATTATCACAGCTTTAGAGTAAATTTTACTACATGGAAGGGAAGTTTTACCTCATTAATTTTTTCCAAAAATTTCCTTGACTATTTCCATGCATTTGTCCTCTATATAAATTTTATAATAAATGTATTAAGTGACTCCCTCCCTCCAAAATTAGTTTGGCATTGTTGACTATTTAACTTTAAGAAGCAAAAGGATTTGTAAATTCAGGCATTATTCTTATGGGTCAAAACTCATATGAAATCTGGATACTGTGTTTCAATAAAAGCTCATGAATTCTATATGACTCGAGGTAAAACATATTCAACAAATATTTATATGTCTCTGACATAGTATTCTTTTCAATTTTGAGGTTTCTCCCATATATTAGTGTAAATAAGATTTGCAGCCTAAGAATGTTCAAGCTTGTGGCATGGTTTATAATGTTGCATTTGAAATTAAAGTAAAATAATTCATAAAGTTTCTATCATTCTGTTACTTACCATCTAACCATATTGGTTCCTATGCTTTGGGGTATTGTCTGACTCAGAGAACACCCACTAAATGCACACAATGAATATCTGCCAAAGGAATGCAGATAGTATTCTGCTCTGTGTGGCTTCATATTCACAGCGGGCAGGGGTGGGGAATGGAAGCTCAATATATGTTCTTCAATATAATAGCAGTGATGGTGAATCCCTGATGCTCCTCAACCCCAAAAAGAGCTTCAGGATTCATTTATCAACTGTCAATAGACAAATGCATGTTTTTCTTTTCCCGTGAGCTGATTAAAGCTGTGGTCTCTTGTAATTCATGGTATTCCATTGTATTTATTTCTGCTAGAATTTTCAGGCTGGATTACTGTAACTAATACACCACTAAGTCTGTGCTCAAATTCCTTGACCTTTTGAATCCTCCTTTTTAGCAGAAAATTGCCATAAGAAATTTCAACACAATAAATGCTTTAATTTTTTTCTTAATCTTGATCCAGAATTCACATGGTTCAATTTAATTATGTCAGAGGCTCTTTGCCACCAGTATCAATTTGGATGAAGGGTTTTTGGAGATTGTAGTGATAGGAGAAAAAGAGATAAGATAATTCTATTTGCAGTGGATTATTAGGAGGGAAACAAAAGTATAAAATACTAATCCTTTGGTTTTTTTCTAAAATAATCTGTGCCCCACAGCTCAATTTGAGCGCATAGATTTGCTGGCTTCCCCAAACCATGTGACTTGGAAATTGATTTAATCTTTCACATGCAATTCAAGAATCTTCATGCCTCCCAATTGATAAGAAAATGATGGACTCTGCATCCATAGCCTATCTGTTTAGGACTGGGAGAGATTCGAACTAAGAGATAAATGGAGGCAGCAGCAGAAGGTGCTATGCTCAGAGTCTGCAGGGATATTATTGGTCTAAATGCTGTGACTTATTTCTGCTATTTTAGTAGTCTGCAAACTTTCTCTGTAAAGGGCCTGAGGGCCAATAGTAAATTATTTTAGGTTTTGCAGCTGACACATGGTTTCTGTGATTTCTTCTTATTATTCTTTTGTTTGTTTGTTTTTTTGCTTTTGTTTTTACAACCCTTTAAAAATTGTAAAAAAACATTCTTGGCTCAAAGATGGTTCAAAAACAGGCCATGGGTTAGACATGGCCCACTGGCTTAGTTTGCCAACCCCTTTGTGGACTCACTGGAAGAAAAAGTCACACATAAATCATCAGATTGTGAGATGCTGCTGATTATAATTACAAAACTGCCTTATGTTTTAATTCTTGTTTTATTGTTTACCCAGACCATCCTTGAGCATTGTCCCATTTGAGCCTCAAAATAATACTTATGGCATATAATTATTCCTATATTAGAGGAGAGAAAACAAGCCCAGGGAGGTATTGACTTGTCCCAAACTACACAGATGCTAAGGGGGAAATCCAGGAATGAAAGCATCTGGTGGTTCACGTTTGTTGCTCTTCTTTTACATTAAACTCAGATTGAGTCAGAGAAAGTGTTGGTAGAAAGGAAATCAGATTGAGAAAGCTGCTAGCTCATGATTAACATGTCTGTCCTCTGAGACTCTCAAGCTTTAAGTTGAATAAAAACCCAGGAACATACGTTCCCTACTTCTTTCACAGTGCAGTGGCCCTCAGGGCTTAGATAAATTACCACATCAACTTGCAGCCAGCTCAGGATTTTGGAAAATCTCTAGTTAGCTCATAATTCCCACCTACACTGGTAAAAATGATGTGATTCATGCTTTATTAATGCTTTAAAAGACTGATCAAGGAAGTGATAGTTTAGCTCCTAGGAACATACTCCATGATACTGTAGTTGGATTGAGGGAACATGGAGAACAAAACTGCTAGTTTCAGACAGGCTGCCAACAGGAGTCCGAGCAATGAAATACAACAGAATTGTTTGGAAAGACACATTAACTCAACTTGTGTGGCCCAGAGGCTAATCAGAAGCTACATCATGAAGAATAGGCAAAGGTACATATGGGACTCATTCCTGCATTTGTATGAGTTAGAGACATGAACTGTGTATCCCGTTACACAGCAGAATAACAATAGTATGAGACAGATAAGATCCAAGAAATACAGTAACTTTATGGATTATATTGTGATATCTTTTTCACCAAACATTATAGACCAACATTGTTTAGTAACAATTATTTTTTTAATTTGGATTTTTAGTCGCTGTTTTCTATATTTAAAAGTACCTATCTTTAAGAAGCCTGTCAGCCTGTTACATTTAATAAATGAGTGCTACCAGAGTGTGGTGACCACTTGTGGCTTCTGCAACTTGAAAATGTGGAAATGTTGGAGAAGTTTCAGAAAAGACTATGAAAAATAAAAGTACTGTAAAAATAAAGGCTGGGAGCAAGATTAAAGGGATTTATTTTCGAAGGTTTAAAAATACTTAAGAGTGACTGATGCAGTGATTGGCAATCACATTAAAGGTTTTCACATAGTGCATATAGAACAATCGTTTTCTCTTTTTGTCTGAAACAAGAGCACAAGAAGAGAATCTAGAACTTTGATTTCCAATTTGTAGGCTCCCACGGAATTACTTAGAGAAATCCTCAAAATTTTTAAATTGTATTAAACACGAAATACAAAAAGGATAACCATGCTATCTTTTTTTTGGTGTGAAATGTTTGCTATTAAAAGGGGGTCTTTACTTTTGAAAATGTTGAGAACCACTGATCTTGAATATAGCATTGGGATATAAGTGGGGTACAACAACTAACGTCCAGCAATAAGAATTATTAGCCTACAGGCATTGGAATGTACTTTGATAGACTGATTAAAATAGAGACAATTGTTATTTCAAGGTAACACAGAAGTTTGTTTATTCATTTATTTATTCCACAATTAGTCAGTGAATACTATCTATGTGTGAATGCACCAAGCATTGTTCTAAGCCTGGAACTGCAGTAAGGGTTGAGGCAGGCACAGTTTCTGAAATCATGTCACTCACAGTCTCTTAGTCATAAGTAGAATATATTAATTCATACCTAGCTTTAGATTGCTTCCAATCTACAATTTTATTATCTCACCTTAATAGCAAGGAATAACAGATTTTGAAAAGAAAAGGTGAAGGTTTACTTTTGAGGCTTATCTCTGCATTTGAAATGAGATTGTAACCAAATAATGAACAGAGAAATCACCTTTAAAAATCCCACATTTTATTTCCCAGTTTGTGGAACAGCTAAAGAGTATTCATTTTACCTGTACCTATCTTACATGGATGTTTCCTATATTCAGAAGGTACATTGTTGATTTTCATCTAGATTCCAGATCCTTAAGGTACTTTAGAGAGGAAAGTTTGCCTCCTCCCCCTCCCCCATTTGTTCTTTTCCAGGGTAAAGGTAGAGATTGACTGTAGTTTTTTAGTAGTAAGTTGGATTCATTCCATAAAAAGATGATGATTTAATCTCTGATTACTCATTGAGCTTTCAATTCACTTAGAGGTCTTCATGATGATTAATTTTCTTTAAAGAACATCATAAATTTATATCCTAATGGACTTGCCACGTGAAGTCTATGATTACAATATAGATGAGAGATATTCATCTCTTCTGTTTAAGGGCTGGACCCTAATGATATGACCTCTTAAAGCTTATCCTTTTTCCTTTTCCTTTTGTGTTCCATTTAAAGTTATCCTTAATGTCACAGACAGTACAAGAAAGAAACAAGATTTGTCATCTTTTCTCCAGAAGTATTAGGAACCATGCTTTTCTCCTCGTTAATTGAAAATTCTTAAAATACCTTACCATAGACTTTTAAATCTGAAGAGATTGTTCCAAATCTTTTATGGCAACTATTTATTGAGCATTTAAATGTAAGCCAGGAACTGTTCCAAACACTTCATGTATATTATCTCATTTAATCATCATAACAACACTATGAGACAGATACTGTTGTTATCCCCATGATACAGATGAGGAAATCGAGGCACATAGAGGTTAAGTAACCTGTTCAAAGTTACACCAGTGAAGCCAAGTTTCAAGCCCTGGAAGTGGCTCTTAACCACATACTCTACACTGCTTCTCAAGAAGGAAATGGTTGGGCTTCTTTTGAGGCATTCTTTTTTTATTATTATTTTTGAGACAGAGTTCCTCTCTTGTTGCCTAGGCTGCAGTGCAGTGGCGCTATCTCGGCTCACTGCAACCTCTGCCTCCCAGGCTCAAGTGATTCTGCCTTAGCCTGCTGTGTAACTGGGACTATAGGTACACACCACCACACCCAGCTAATTTCTGTGTTTTTAGATGGGGTTTCACCATGTTGGCCAGGCTGGTTTTTAACTCCTGACCTCAGGTGATCCACCCACCTCGGCCTACCAAAGTGCTGGGATTACAGGTGTTAGCCACTGTGCCCTGCCTCTTTTGAGGCATTTTGACATTAATAAAAAAAATTTTAAACATATATTTATTTCAAGAATGCCTAGCATGGTATATTCAAAATTGAATACAGGTACTCCTTGACTTGGGATACGATTACACCCTGATAAGCTCATTATAAGTTTAAAATATCCTAAGTTGAAATGCATTTAATACACCTGCTGAATTTCATAGCTTAGGTTAGCCTAGCCTACATTAATCATGCTCAGGACACTTACATTAGCCTATAATTGGGCAAAATAATCTAACACAAAATTATTTTATAATAAAATGTTGAATATCTCATGTAATTTTTTAAATAATTGTACTGAAAGTAAAAGATAGCACCATTGTAAAGTAAAAAAAAAAATCATTAAATTGAACCATCATAAATCAGGGATCTTCAGTACCATAAGCAGTGAAAAATGAATGAGCTACAACTAAATATATCAGCATAGATGAATGTCACAAATTTAATGTGAACTTAAAAACCAAATACATAATTATTATTTAATTCATATAAAGTTAAAAAACATGCAAACCAAACAGCATAATGTTTAGGAACATAAGTATATGATAAAATTTGAGCAAATTCTATACACAAAATTCAGGATTGGAAGAAAGAGGAAAATATAATTTGGGAAGGCTACTTAGGGAATTTCAAATTACACAGTGATACACAGGTGTTTTGTGTGATACACAGGTGTTTTGTGTGATACACAGGTGTTTTGTTTATCATTATAGTGATACACAGGTGTTTTGTTTATTATTGTTTTAATCATGTATATATGTTATATATTTTATTATCTATGATATTTCATAATTACATATTTTAAGGAAATAATATACAAATGCAAGGAAATATTTTTATTGCAAAGTGGGTATAGCAAGATTTCAATATAGCATCAAATATTAACTAACATTTTCTTAATTAGAATTGTTCTACACTCTAGTGAGGTTTTAGTCATTATAGGAACCAGCAGGCTGGGCATGGTGGCTCACGCCTGTAATCCTAGCACTTTAGGAGGCCAAGGGAGGAGGATCACTTGAGGTCAAGAGTTCGAGACCAGCCTGGCCAATATGGTGAAATCTCGTCTTTACTGAAAATACAAAAATTAGCGGGGCGTGGTAGTGTGTCCCTATAATCTTAGCTACTCAGGAGGCTGAGGCAATCACTTGAATCCAGGAGGCGGAGATGGCAGTGAGCTGAGATCGTGTCACTCCACTCTAGCCTGGGTGATGTCCCCGCCCCACCGAAAAAAGGAACTGACAGATCTTTTGAATTGCAAAAGAGTAATTAAATCATGTCTAAGGTAGCAGAGATGGAGTATATTTTCTGATATTCTCATTTAAAAAACTGTTTATCAATATAAGAAAATTATGATAACTATTAACAGATCTATATGAATCACCATCACTCACAGTTCCTCACTGCCACCGGATAACAGCATTTACTGAGTAACGCCAGAGGTTTTGCCATCATTAGGAAAGATAATCAATATTATTTTATTCTTTGTGACACTTACTCTGAATCAGGGCAGAGCTAACTATTTTTAACTGATAGCTTAAGGATCATAGCAACCAATCTGTGGTGTCAATCCCAATTCTTGACTGTCACTTCTCAAGCATGTACATGAATTCAATAACAACAGTGAAAGTATCCTGCAAATACAACCCTAATGTTAAAACCTGGTTCTCTACGTGCAATCGAACTACCTACACAGGTGACTTGAACCTATGATATGAGA
This sequence comes from Ateles fusciceps, assembly GCA_036589455.1. Classification (NCBI taxonomy): domain Eukaryota; kingdom Metazoa; phylum Chordata; class Mammalia; order Primates; family Atelidae; genus Ateles; species Ateles fusciceps. The sequence continues at coordinate 3,781,834 of JAZHEH010000889.1, forward strand.
CACAGTAGCAGCCTTCCTACAACCCACTTCACTTGGACCCACCTCTGACTTTGAACCTCTCCCACTCTTTCTCCTCTGGCTATTTTCATGCTTAGAAATAAAAAAACTGGGAAGTAGAAAAGTTTAACTTTTTATTCTTTTCCAATCACTCTCAAAAGTCCAAAATTCTGAAATTATCAATGTTGAAGGTCATTGAGAAGTAGAAAGTATTCAGTCAATCCATTTAAATCATTAAGTCTTTTACTGAGCACCTAATGGTAAGATAGCCACACACTGTTCTAGGTGCTCAGAAGAACACAGAAGATAGGTTCAATGTGATTATTGCTTTCGAAAACTGTGTAATTTAATTGGGAAGGCAATACTAAATACATTCTATAATTTAAAGCAATACAAATAAGGTATACAATTACTTAGCAGAGTATAGATATAATGCTAGAGAATGTCAACATCAACTTTTATTAAAAATTTTTTTTCAAATAATTCTATGATCCTAAGATTTTATGTTCTGAACTATTCAAAAGTTAACTGGAGTCTAAATTTTGTATTAGACTTCAGTTATTGTATTTTGTATTTGGTATTTTTAACAAAATACATTCCATTATTTAAAGTAACACTGGATTTTGGCTGCTCTGCCTATGGAGTAGCCATTCTTTTGTTTCTTTACTTCTTTAGTAAACTTGCTTTCACTTAAAAGAAAAAAAAAAGTAGCATTGTATTTTAATATTTTATTTTTGCAAATAAAATCCAACAATATATAAAATGAGTAATGCACCAAGACCATGTGGGGTTTATCCCAGGAATGCAAGGATATTTTGGCATTATAAAATCAAACATAGCAGGGTGTGGTGACATGCACCTGTCGTCCTAGCTACTTGGGAGGCTTACATAGGAGGATCATTTAATACCAAAAGTTTGAGGTTACAGTGAGCTGTGATCATGCCATTGGACACTAGCCTGGGTGACAGAGCAAGACCCTGTCTCTCTCTCTTTCAGAAAAATAATAAATCAAACAGACTAAAATAGAAAAACCATGTGATTATTTCAGTAAATGCAGGAAAAGATTTGGCAAAATCCAATACACATTTCTGACAAGAATGCTTAGAAAACTAAAAATAGAAAGAAACATCCTTAACCTGATAAAAAGCAACTTTGGAAAACCTATAACTAACAAGGCTGGAGTGCAGTGATGTAATCTTGGCTCATTGCAATCTCCGCCTCCTGGGTTCAAGCGATTCTTCTGCCTCAGCCTCCTGAGTAGCTGCGACTACAAGCATGTGTGTGCCACCATGCTCGGCTAATTTTTGTATTTTTAGTAGAAACAGGGTTTCACCACATCGGCCAGGCTGGTCTTGAACTCCTGACCTTGTGATCTGCCTGCCTTGGACTCCCGAAGTGCTGGGATTTCAGGCATGAGCCACTGTGCTCACCCAGAAGTCTTCTTAAGATCAGGAACAAACTAAGCCATGTCCTCTGCCACCAATTCTATTCAGCATTATGCTGGATATTCTATTCAGTGCAATCAGGCAAGAAAAATAGCAGAAACCATATTGGAAAGGAAGAAATGGAACTGTTTTTATTCATAGACAATGTCATCATCTGTAGAAAATCTGACAGAATCTACAATGAGCCAGAATAAGTGAGTTCATTGAGATTTCTAGCTATAAAATTAATAATACAAGAATTAGTTGCATTTCTGCTAGCAACAATCAGAAATTAAACTTAAAAGGCAATATTATTTGCAATAACATAAAAATATGGAATACTTAAAATTTGGCAACAGATATGAAAGACCTATGTGCTGAAACAAACATTGTTGGGGAAAATTAAACAAAACCTAAATAAATAAAGAGACAAATTGTGCTTATGGGTCAGAAGACTCAATCTTGGTATAATGATAAGTTGACAAACAGAATATGAAGTCCAGAAATAGACACGTATATAGATAATTGATTTTTTTTCACAAGAGTGCAAAAGCAATTCAGTGCAGAAGATGCAGGTTTTTCAATAAAGGGTGCTAGAACAGTCAAATACCCATATGCAAAATAATGAACTTTCATCCACGTTTCATACTATATTTTTAAATTAACTCAAAATAAATCTCAGAATTAAGTGTAAAACACAAAACTATAACACTTCTAGAATAAAATATGAGATAAAATTTCTATGACTTTGAATTAGGCAAATTTTCTTAAGTATGACACCCCAAAAGCAAGCCATAATAGAAATAAAAAGACAAATTATACTTCATCAAATAAAGAACTTCTCTCTGTAAACATCCACTTCACTAAAGAAAATATATGATTGGCAAACAGGCATATAAAAATATGCTCAAAATCTTTAGCGATTAGGGGGAATACAAATTCAAATCAGAACGAGATATTTCTACATACCTATGTCTAAGATAAAAGAGACTGACCATATCAAGTGTTGGTGAAGATGAGTGGCAACTTGATCTCTATAGACCACTGGTGGGAATATAAGACACTGAAACCACTTTGGAAAAGTCTGCCAGTTTCTTAGAAGTTTAAACACCCATCCACCATATTCCATTTCATTATTCCTTACCCCTCCCCTCCCAAGAAAGAAAGTATATGTCCATACAATGATTTTTACACAAATGTCTATAACACATTTATTTGTAACAGTGTGATGGCTAATTTCAGGTATGGCCTTGACGGGATTAAGAAATACATAGAAACCTGGTAAAGCATTATTTTGGGGGTGTGTCTGTGCTAGTGTTTCTAGAGATTAGCATGTGAGTCTGAGTGGACTAGATGGGGAAGATCCACTCTCAATGTGGGTGGGCACTATCCAATCCACTGGGGGTCTGGAGAGAACAAAAACAAAGGAAAACAAATATGTCAATCTATCTGTTGAAACTGGGAGATATCCTTCCTCTACTGTCCTTGGAAAACAACCATAGGCTCCTAACCTCTGGACTCCAGGGCTTACTCTAGCAGCTCCCCTAAGTTCTCAGGCTTTTGGCATTGGGTTGAGAGTTACATCATAGGCTTCCCTGGTTTCAAGGCCTTTGTACTTGGACTGAGCCATGCTACCAGCATCCCAGGGTCTCCTGTTTGCAGATGGCCTGTTACAGGACTTCTCATCCTCCATAATAGTGTAAGCCATCACCCCTAATAAGACCCCTCTCATTTATCCATGTGTATATACTCTTGATTCGGTCTTTTTGGAGAATCATGGCAAATAAAAATAGCCAAAAATTGGACACAACCCAAATGGCCATCACCATGTGAACAGATACACAAATTGTGATATATCTATATGATAGAATAATACTTAGCAATAAAAAGGGATGGGCAATTGGTACACATAACATGGATCTCAAAACAACGATGCTGAATAAATAAAGCCAGAAAATAAGAAAACATACTTTATGATTCCATTTAAGAAAAACTGGAGAAAATTCAAACTAATCTATAGTGACAGCTGATCAATTGTTGCCTAGGGCAGAGGTTGGGGAGGGGGTGTTAGAGAGAGATTACAAATTAATGGGCACAACAAAACTTTGGGGGTTTATGGCTATGTTCACTATCTTGATTGTGACAATGGTTTTTGATATAGATACAAAAATAGGTATATCATATATATCTAAACTTATTAAAGTATACAGGTTAAATATATGTAGTTATTGTATGTCAATTATGTATAAATAAAACTTTAAATATTGTATAGGTCCTACAACTTTGTTCCTTTAATCATTCAAGAGTTAACCAAAGTCTCTGATTATGTTTAAAATATTCACTGTTTCATCCCAAATGACACTACCCATAATTGGAAAACTAAAAATTCCTTAACTGCATAATGAATTATTTTTAAGTATACAATGTAAAGTGAACATTTATTATTAAAATAATATTTTTAAAAAAAATCTTTGAAGTGATATCCAGACAAACTATACAAATCTAACAGGAATTGCAGGCATGTGAAACTCAAACTAGAATATAAAATGCAAATTATGTACATGTTCAAACAAGAATATATAGAGAGGCCCTGTATAACATTTTGAATGGGATTTTCTCCTTGTGCAGTTCTAACCTTATGATGAAAAATATCTTTTTCTAAAGTGTATAATTACCCTCTGTCACTCTTAAATCTCCTCTGGTGTCTAACCTCGTTTAATAATGGTGAACAGATGAGCAGAAATTAAAAATAAAGGCCTTCTACCAATTTAGCACCCTGCACATAATGTACCTATAATGATAGTTTGATTGCCAGTGCCCATTATTTTGTTGCTGCCTTTTTTTCTATTACTGCACCAGAGCCCTGGGTTTCAAAAAGAATGCAGCATCCTGTTTGATAAAACCGGAGCAATTTACATGAACAGCAGTTTTAGCCTGTATTAGAAAGATGCACAAAATAAAATGGAAAACATAATGTAATGCCACGTGGACCATTTAATGTCAGTGGCACTCTTCACTTAAATATCATATTACATTTTGGTTAATTTATTTTCCAAAAAAGTGAAAAGCATGATTTTTTTTTCCCAGTAGAATAAGGGAGGAAAATTGAAATGTTTATGGATGATAAAATGAATAAGAAAAATATATTGAAATAAGGCTAGTGAATTCCCTACCACAGTTCCCCTCCATGGATAGGGAGCAAGTAAAAAATAGATATTTAAGGTAAAGCCAAAAGAGATATTATCCAAATTTGGTAGAGAGTAGGCAAGTCTTGAAATACTGTTATAATTTTAACTATTATTTGAATTTGAAACCCTCCTGTTCTAAGACTGTTATCTTCAATTACTCTTATCCAATCACGTATGGCATCATATTTATATTACTATTTTTCCCAGGGAAAATCATGATAATCGTAATAACTGCTAAGAAGTCATTTAGGAAAGAAGCCTCCACACTACACGATTGCAGTCAAAATAATAAATTGAGTCTCTCAAACGGTTGGGATGACTTCCCTCACTTTTAACACTAAGTAGATCAGTTATTTTAGTGAAATGTGGACACGGCCTCAGACACCTGCCTCAGTTCCCCCCTGAGGATGTTGCTCCCTGGGAGGCGGTGCTCTCTGCCGAAATGTGGGGAGGACTTCCGGGTGGCTGGGTGAGCACACGGAAGTGGACGCGGGAGTGAAGAGACCCCTACTGCGACCTGACTAATATGCAGCACATTCAAAGTTCTTGTGAGAGGATGTGTTATGTAAAACCCAGCTCACCACCGAACACAGAGTCTCAGTGCGGAGCTGAGGGCTCAGTTATCGCTGCTCCTGCTCGACGGACCTGAAGGATGTAAACAGCTTGTGGTAACATCAGGGCCCAATCTTGCGCTAGTAAAAGACCTCCCTTTCCACAGACCTCTGCAATTACCTAGGAGGATTGCAGGCGGTTTTCAGTTACCCTAAAAACATCCCGTGTAGGCCCTTCTTGTCCGTGGACAAGCAGACTGTATGGATCATTTGTCTTTCCGTGGACGCTTGTCCTCGCCCTCCACCACCTGTACAAGCAACCCTGGCCGTCGACGTGCATCCCTTCAATCATTATAACCTTCTCCCTCAGTCACTTCCTTGATTTTATAGCAACGTGTGCTCCGTTTTCCCCTTAGCTGTTCTGGAGCTTGGATAGGAATTTGAATCCATTCTTTGGGCTGTTTTCTGAGACCAGTTCTGTGTGGGGTCCTTTTAAAGCTCCTTGTCAGTGTGGGAGGCAATTTTGAAGCGATGGAAGCCGCCTTGGCCCTCGCACTCCCTGCTCCCGGGGGCAATGGGTTTCGGCAGAGAGCACGATTTTACACATATTAAGCGCTTCTGAGTCCTGTAGAGAACCTCCAGCCCCAGACTTCCGCATGAAACAAGGGCGCACAGACGAGAGCTGTGGGGGGGTTGAGGAGAACGGTTTATTTGGAGGGCCTCGCACAGGAGGCGGCCCTGTCTCTATGGCTCTGAAGAGACCACCTTTAGACTGCTAAGTGCTGCCCTGGTCTCTTTAGGAAGGGTTCAATATCAGCAAGCTGGAAGCCAAGCAGAAGAAAAACAGCCAGAAAGGAAGAAAGCTCAGGGGGAGTGACTCCACTAGGCCAGCGGAGAGAGAACCGGGTCTCTTTTCCTTGACTGAATAACAGCTAGTGGGGCATGCAGGCACCTCGGCAAGTGTCTACTGACGGTCAGCTCCCAGGGGCCAGGCCTTACTCAAGGACAAAGGATGAACACAGGACACAACCCATTCAAAGCCTTCCCAGTCTGAGCCATGGCCTCCTGCACATCTCGTATAAGCAACCGGTAATGGAGTCTCCCAACGAGGCACTGGAGCTCAACCTTCTGAAGCCAGATCTAACAACTCCCGGTGTTGCTGGCCAGTGGCTCAGAGCCAGGCGTTCCTGTAGCTGGATTGCATCTTGCTGTCTTCTTCTTTCTCCTCCTTGGCATGAATCCATCCCAGCAGAGACCCTGCGGGGATGGATAACCTGCTTTTCAGGTGCTGGGAGATGGGACATGCCAGGTTGTTGACACAGCTCTGCCTTCCATCGGATCTGAAATCCCCAGCAGGGAGCCTGCCTCCATAGCGGAGAGGATGGTCGAGCTGACCTAATAAATATTTTCCATCTCTAACCTCAATAATTATTTTCATGTGTCACAGCTCAGTGAGGAATGATGAAAAATGAAGTTTCCCTGATTAGACAAGACCCACAGATCACTGGGAGTAGAATCTGAAACTGTTCTCTGTATTGCTCAAGAAGTCATTCTCCACGTTCATCAGAGAGCTGTCACCCCATCCCTACTCAACTACACAAAGTAAGTGAGTTTGTTTCTTTCCTGATTACATGTCTATCCTTTCCTTGTCATCTCATATAACCCATCCCTCCCCACTCCAAAATCTACAACAGTGGAGTTTTTATCTGCTCTTTTCTCCCTTGAAGATTTGAAAACTTACCTATTTCTGTGTGAAAATCTCAGATGCAATTCTGCCTGCAGCCACAATACTTCTCTGCAGGGTGGGAAATGTGGTCGGATGAGTGCTAGGAAAATGCCTTTCGGAAAATTTTTTGATTTGCTACACTCTATTGAGTCCTAGTGGGAAGTCAGCATCCCTTTACTATTTTGGAAAATTCTCAGAAACGATATGCACAAAAGTTTCAGCAAAACATTTTCCATCCTTATAACTTTTCTAGATTGTCCCAAGGTAAAAAGAGAGGGGTTAGGGAAGGGAGCCTGTTAAAACATGGTTCTTTCTTCTTCTCCATGCTGTGGTAGGGGCAATGCTATCTCTAAACAAGGATCCCAATTTAGGGAGGCTTTTGGCCCACAGAAGGACGTGATTAGCATAATAAAGAAAGCCTCATTTAAACTATTTGCATTTCATTTTGGTTCAGACCTCCTCAGTAGAGTAGTTGGCAAGGGGATGTTGATAACCCCAGCCAGGAGGTCAGACGCAGCAGGCAACCAAAAATCCAAAGGCTTCATTTGGCAGCTTCAAGAACATAAACCCCCTCAGAACAGCTCACTTAAGGCCACCATGTCTTTAGGTTGATTACCTGAATTGTAATTATTGGTTTAAACCACCACATATCTGCAGGTTGAGTATCCCTTATCCAAAATGCCTGGGACCAGAAGTGTTTCAGATTTTGGATTTTGAAATATTTGCATATACATAATGAGCTGTCTTGGGGATGGGACCCACATCTAATCATGTAATTCATTTATGTTTCATATACATGTTTTACATACCGACACCGCTATCCAGTTTCTCCAATAGCTTGATTTTCTGTTGTGTAGATAAACATTGTTACCCATAGGAGTACCTGCAGTCCTTTTTGACATTTTCAACAATATCTTTATACCATAGTGCAGAGAATAAGCAAGCAAACAAAAAACACAGTGAGTGATGCACATAGGTCTGGGCCCCATGTGGGGGACATTGTGCAGGAACCGCCTGTTGGTGCGTCCGGCTGGGACATGTGCCCTTCTATTACCCTTTGTGGGTGTATTTGTGTGGGGGAATCTGGGCATGTGCTGAAAAGATATATCACAGCTGAAGAAAGATAGGAGGGTCTTTTTTCCTTTGGGGACACTGAATATACTGTGTGTTGTACACCTGTGTTTTGACTGCAACCTATCAACTGAGGTCAGGTGTGAAATTTCCATTTGTGGTGTCATGTTGGCACTCAAAAAGTTTTGGATTTTGGATCGTTGCAGACTTGAGATTTTTGGCTGAGGGATGCTCAACTGGTTTTAGAATTAAGGATAAATTCTTTTCAAGGGCTTATTGCCTAATGAGACCTAACATTGACAGGATACAGATTACCAGAGAAAAAAATCATTTTCTAGAAATTTGTCCTAATGTTTTCCATCAGACTGTCCAAGAATCTTCCTGAGGAAGACATGGACTTTACCTTCGAGAAAACTTCAAAAATGTGATCTGGTTCCTCATGTCCGATCTAAGAGGCAACAAGTTTGGTAGTTCAGTGTGCTCATTTTGAGGTCAGTATACCTGTGGTAGGGCCAAGAGAAATCTTAGGGACCCGTTAGTGACATTCTTCTTATAGAAAAGGAAAATAAGGCCAAGAGAGAAAAGGTACTTGCTCAAATGTTTATAGTAGAACCCAGGTCTTCTAAACTTGCCTCTAATGTTTCGTCTCAGAGAACAGGCAGAACTAGCAAAGTGGTTCTCCAAACCATAGTCTACTTTTTCTAGTTTTTGTACGAGTCATTTTGTTTTGCTGTGTTTTTTTGAAGTACGACATAGATGTGCGCAAGTGCACAAATCATAAGTGTACACCTGGATCCATGTTCATAAAGTGGTCACATCCGTATAACCAAACACCCAAGTCAAGAAGCAACAAAATGTTACCAAGTCCCCTCCTGCTTTGTTTTCCTTTCCAGTCACTGTCCCACTAAGAGTAGCCACTGTTCTGCCTTGCCTGGTTTTAAACTTTAGGTAAAGTGGATCATATGGTATGTACTCTTTGGTCTGGCTTCTTTTGCTCAGTGTTGTATTCATGAAATTTCTCTCTTATAATGTACATAGTAATAGTTTATTATTTTTATTGACACACAGTATTTCATTATGTAAATACCCAACTTATCCATTCTACTGTTGAAATTTGTGTTACTTTCAATTTTTATCTATTATGCATAAAGGAAACATTTCTGTACATGTTTTGTCAGACATATGTATATATCACTGGTGGAGCAGAATTACTGAGTCATAGAATATTTGTAGTTTATCTTTAGTAGACACTGCCCAACAATTTCCCAAAGTGATCGTACCAATTTATACCTTTACAGCCAGTGTATAAGAGTTCTACTTGCTCCATATCTTTCCCAAAATTTGTCACTAAGAATGCCTTTCTCGATAAATAAATTTATTACTTTTCTTCCATTTGCAGAAAAGTTACATGAAAAGGTGAAAAGAAGAATTTTGTCTCAAATTTATTTTATAGTTCTAACTGCTTTTGAGACATCTCAGCTCTCAACCCCTAAAGATTTTCTGTTTTCCCCCAGTATTGTCAGCCTTAGGTAAATGACAATAGTAGTATAATTTAGAGTTCTAAGAAGGCTTTTCCCCAGAGGACTTTCTGGCCACAGCCTTAGCTAAAATATTACAGTTAAAGATGGCTTTCATTGGCTCTTAAAGTCTTTTGCTTTTCAGGAGTGCTTTATTGAGAAACAAAGATTTACTGTCAGCTAACACCATAGCTGACAGTTCTGGGACAACTTGACAGCAGATATGCTGATGTTAATTCCAAAGACAGATGCAGAAAGGATATCATCAGTAGGGATGAGGAAGAACAGCATCACTCTACCCTTGGGTCAAGTGCTAGCTTGCAGCCTCAACATTTTATAGACTACTTTCTTACCAGAATGTTTACTTGGTCTATAGAGTTACGATAAGACCAGAAAGAAGATAAACTTAACCTTAATGTTGGTATTTGAAACTCAGTGTAGACTATTTGAAGACAAAACCTTTAAGTGTCACTAAGTCCAAAATTAAAGTTTTGCCCCAAACAGAAACCAATCTAGCCAGTGTTTTTATGCTGTATTAACAGCACAATCTGGCGAGCTACATCTCTGAAACCACCAAAATCAGTAATATTTGGGCCAGCACTCTACAAAAATAATTTAATTTACATCTTCAATAACTGAGATAGATATAAACTCAATTAACTTACGTTAGTGAAATAATGTAATTTACTGAAATACTATGCCAATGCCAGTTGTATAATAATCTCTTTAAATACATTATTACACAGTCCTGATAATATCCCTTTGGGAGAGTTATGTTTTCTCCAGTTTGTGTACTAGAAAACTGAAACATAAAAAAATTAAAGACCTTGCCCTTCTATAAGTGACAGCATAGGGATTCAAGATAAAGTCTGTTGGACTTCAGTTCTCTCCTAGGAACCACTGCCCTTGACTGACTTCTGCAGAAAACATGTAGCAGGACTTCAAGCTGGAAAGACCTGCAATTTGTCATCTGAACCCTATGATGATCTCCACCTTTCTCTGCCTCTTCCCCTATCTCTATCACTCTCTCTACCTCATTCATGACCTGTCACCCACCAACTTTCTTGCCATGGAAGGTGTTCCTTGTGCATTTGCTTCTCCTGGTAAATCTCTGACAGAGAAGGCCTCACAAACACATTTTAGTTTGAAGCAGACTCTGCTGCAGCACCATCTGCCAGCTTGATAAAGACAATCCTCCTTTAATTAGGAATGTTGAAATGTTGGAAATCCCAGGCCAACTTCTAGCATTACAGAGAAAACTTAAAGTATGGAATCATTGGAGGAAGAAGCCAGGAGTCGGACCCAGATTTTCAGGGAAAACACACCATTTGCCTGAGCTCAGGAGAAACGTGGCCTTGTGCTCTGTCCTTGGGAGGCTTCCCGGACCCTCCCAAGTGGCGTCCGTGGTCGCACTGCCAGGGGCCCATGCACTGGGAAAAGTTCTCAGCTGTGTTCACATGCTACTAGCTTGTGTCTTTCCTTACATATGTGTGGGTTTTTTCTTAATAAGGGTTTGGCCAAAACTAAACTCTTTTTGAATATGCAGTTATTGAGCAAATACTAGACATTTCTCCAGCATTCCCATTGAACTTGAATATTCTAGAAAGGCACTTTACCCTGAAGAGGATTTTACTTCAGGCCTGGAGTGCATTCTTTCTAAAATGATGGAAATAAAAATTAGGCATACCTGGGAATTATTGCACATGTAGTATATATAATTATAGAGTTAACACAATGCCATTTTAAATCATTGAAAGAGAATGTTTACTTGAATGTAGTATAGTCACTATAGCCAAATTAATAATTTTTTCCGTGTATTACGTAGATTTAAATATAATCAGGCCTTCTAAAATTAAAAAAATTTGGTGCATTGTAATTATAGATTTGTTTTGTTTCAGCTTTTAGTATTCCTCAAAGGTAAAGGGATTGTTTTGGTTCTTAAATTTTAGCCATCTTTTGTTAATTTGGAGAGTAATGCTATCTATTATCATAACTACTGTTTAGCTGAATTGTCTATTTTTTGAAAAGTTTTTATAACATGATTTGACAGTAAATGTTAGTCTTTTTTTTTTAAATGTCTATCTTGGAGCTTAACAATAATGTTGTACTATGTATAATAATAGTGAGAAGAATAAATCCATGGCAAGTTTTACGTTGAGGAAATTATGTAATATTTCAACCCCCAGACAAAATTCTATGAAAGGAAATCTTACAACAACTTTAATATCTCAACATTGCCACATTCCTTTATTGCTTAATATAAGATATAGCCATTTATGTCTCTTTAGCTAAAACCACTGAAGAGCTAGAAATAAGCTGAACAAACAATTAATTTCACTTTTACTGTAATATACAATACCACAAACACATTCACACACACTCCTTCTGAATGGGCTCACATACAGCAGGAATGAAGATGAAGATATAGTTTTCCATACATATAATACAGGTAGTATTAAGTTTTACCAGTCAGAATGATGAGATAGAACTTTTTTGCTTTTTTTATTCCCCATAAGTATATAGCAGGTTCTAATCTTAAAGGATTCAATATCATGAAAAAATAAGCCACAGTGACTGGGTGCAGTGGCTCACAGCTGTAATCCTAGCACTTTGGGAGGCTGAGGTGGGTGGATCATGAGGTCAAGAGTTCAAGATAAGCCTGGCCAAGATGGTGAAACCCCATCTCTATTAAAAATACAAAAATTAGCTGGATATGGTGGCGGGTGCCTCTAATCCCAGCTACTCAGGACGCTGAGGCAGAGAATTGCTTGAACCCGGGAAGCGGAGATTGCAGTGAACCAAGATTGCGCCACTGGGTGACAGAGTGAGATACCATCTCAAATCAATCAATAAATAAATGCCACAGTGGAAGGAAACCCCCATTAATCCCTATTATGGCATGTCTCCTTAAATTTGAGTCAGGGCTGACATTTTTGTTTTTATGAAAGTGTGTATAATATACACAACAATGAAGACCTTTCACCCTCATCACTTCTCACAGGATTCTGTTGTACCTGGTAGAATCCATAGATCACTGATTTGTCAATTGCAGGCTTTTGTGGGAAACATGTTATCGCAAAAACAGTCAGTCACTGGCACTGTACCTGCATGTTCCAGTTTGCTATCCTTGTTGTCAAAATTAATCCTGCTTTAAAAAATTATTTCAGAGCTTTAAGTGATAACAACATTCAAAATTTGACAAAGAAATCATAAATCCTAATTTGTGTCCTTCATAGTAGATATATTGGGGAAAACACTATTGAACAGTCCACATCCTCAGTGTCAAGTGTTTTATATGTGTTCTGGGTTACTAACTCAAGTTGCACATTGTTTTCAAGAATGACATTGAATTTTACATATCCTGTCAAAAACCAATCTTGTTCTAACTTCTACTTTTTCCTGCTTCATCCTTTTTATCTCAGTAATCACTAAATCCTGTCAGTTCTACCACCTACATTTTCTCTCTAAATCTCTGCTTTCCATCTTCATTACCTCTGTTTTATTGCAGAGTAATTGCAATAGAGCTAAATTGGTCTTCTCTAGACTTTCACATGTTTATTAAACATCTACTTTATGCCAGACCTTGTACTGACTCAAACAGAAATTTGAAAATAGTATGCATATAGAACACTGCATTTGTCCGTTCTTGTACTGCTATAAAGAAATATGAGACTGGATAATTTATAAAGAGAAGAAGTTTAATTGGCTCATGGTTCTGCAGGCTGTACAGGAAGCATAGCGGCTTCTGCTTCTGGGGAGCTGTCAGTCATGGTGGAAAGCAAAGGGAAAGTGAAACATCTCATGTGGCCAGAGGAGGAGGAGGAGAGAGAGGGCGGAGGAGCTAAAGACTTTAAAACAACCAGATCTTGCAATAATGCACTCACTCGTTATCACAAGAAAAGCACACAGGGTGGTAACCTAATCATGAGAACTCTGCCACCATGATCCAATCACCTCCCACCAGGGCCCACCTCCAACACTGGGTATTATAACTTGACATGATCTGTGATATGGGACACAGATCCAACCCATATCAAGCACTTACGAAGTCACAAAGGCTAGACGGTGAGTACTAGAAGAGAATGGCAAAAATCAAGGAGGGAATTCAGAAGCATGGCAATGAATCTTCTACAAATGATTATGGCCAAAAGTCAGAGAGAAAGGAAAGAAAGTCTCTTAAAATTTCATTGCCCTTGAAAATTTTTTATGAAGGCGCCATGTTGGTATCATGTGCCATCTCTCAATAGATTCATCCCAGGCAGGCTTTCTCCCACCTTAGTGGAAAAGGCTGTTTCTTCAGTTGAGTACCGAAAAGCATTGGCTTCCATTTTGAATTTATGGTGTACCAGAAGTACATCTGTTGAAACACTGGCATTCCATTCAGTGTGGTGAGATGGCCATCCCATTAAAGCCCTGAAGAAACTGTTGAGTGAAAGAGAAAGTTACATTTCTCATTTCCTTCTCACTTTAGGACATGCTCTCACTTAGTACAATGAAATGTTTAAGTTTTGCCTACAGTATTTCAGCATTTAAATTGTAATTTTGGCCAGGCGTGGTGGCTCATGCCTGTAATCCCAGCACTTTGGGTGGTGGAGACAGGAGAATCACCTGAGGTCAGGAGTTCGAGACAAGCCTGGGCAACATGATGAAATCCTATCTCTACTAAAAATACAAAAATTAGTTGGGTGTGGTGGTGGGCACCTCTAATCCCAGCTACTCATGAGGTTGAGGCACGAGAATCTCTTGAACCCAGTGGGACAGAGGTTGCAGTGAGACGAGATTGCTTCACTGCACTCCAGCCTGGGTGACAGAGCAAGACTCCATCTTAATAAATAAATAAATTGCAATTTTATTAATTAGCCAGGTATGGTGGCACTCACCTATAATCCTAGCTACTTGGGAGGCTGAGGTAGGAGGATCCCTTGAGTCTAGGAGATCCAAGTTATAGTGAGTTATGATTGTGTCACTGTACTCCAGCCTGGGTAACAGAACACAAGACCCTCTCCACCCCTCAAAAAAAAGTAAAATAAAATAAAAAATAAATTGCAATTTTGTTACTGTTGATTCTTCTGTCAAGCATTATTATTTGACTTTTAGAAAATCAAAGCTGAAAGTGTGAACATTATTCTTTGGCCACACGTGTTTAAAGGAGTTTACCATAATCAGATTAGTGATTTAGAATGGTGAATTGTAGCTTGGAGGAGGTATATAAGGGAGGGATAAAGAGCATAGCGTTGAATATTGTCACAAAGGCTTGAGAGTGCTGCCAATTTTACCACCTACATTTTCTCTCTGATTCTCTCTTTTCCATCTCTGTTACCTCACTCAACAGTTTCTTCAGGCCTTTCATGGGGTGGACATCTCACCACACTGAATGCAATGCTAGTGTTTCAACAGATGTATCTCTGGTACACCATAAATTCAAAATGGAAGCCAATTCTTTTCATCTGGTACTCAACTGAAGAAACAGCCTTTTCCACAAAGGTGGGAGAAAAGCCTGCCTGGGATGAATTTATTGAGAGATGGCACATGGTACAAACATGGTGCCTTCATAAAAGATTTTCAAGGGTGATGAAACTTTTTGAGACTTTTTTTCCTTTCTCTCTGACTTTTGGCCATAATCATTTGGTTAAGCTGAGTCCATTCCATTGCCATGCTTCTGAGTTCCCTCATCAAATATTGCCATTCTCCTCTGGCACCCACTGTCTAGCCTTTGTGACTTCATTAGTGCTCTGCATGCATGCTCTTTTCACATTTCTGTTTGAGGCAGTACAAGGTCTGGCATGAAGTAGATGTTTAATAAGCATGTGAAAGTGTGGAGAAGAACAATTTTAGCTCTATTGCTATGTCAATAATTTTTACTTAACATTATGATCATTATATGCATGTGCAATTGAAACTTTAAAAATCACTCATTTGGCACTGAAACATTACAAATATAATTTTTGGGAAAACGCCCCAAGTTTCTCTAAGCACCATGTGGAGGCTTCATGGACCCAGATTTCCTGACTTGTCTGAAGGATAGCTATATATCCAAAGAGGGGGGACTCTATTATGCCTGCAGGAGTCCCTTTATGAGGTATAAATTAGATTTCCCTAGTTCTGTTCTTTGTAGGGAAGTTTTCTGCTGCAGCTTTAACATGAGCAGGAGTATCTCCATTTCAGAAATACAAGTGCAAACAAACAATATGTCTGTCTGCATAATATTTCTTTAAAGTTAGATGAGTTTGTGTAAAGTGTGGTAGCCCTGGGAAGGGGATGAAGACTGGCTAACCCTACCACTGAGCCTGTAGAAACCCAGTGGCCTCACTAACTTTCCACCAAAGTTTGTGTCAAGGTTTGTGGGGGGTTGGGTGATGTTTCATACCAAATAACTCAGACAGAGGATTAAACACATTTCTATGCAACTGTGGCAGATTTGGGTTTTATTTTTACCCCACAGTCCTTAAATTACAATACCTCTTTTGATGTGGCATATGCACATTGTGTATTCTTAACTGCTTATTTGGATACATTTGGGACTCTCAGAAGCCTTTTTTTTTCACTATAGATGCCAATAAATATGTCTTCAGGGGAAAGGGAGACTGTACTTTTAGATTCCTGGCTTGAGGATCCTAATAAGGTTTTTAAAATTTATAACCTAATAATGAGCCGTGTCTACCACTGCATCATACTGAAGGAGTTTTATTTTCCTTAAAAGGAAAGATGCAGAATCTTTTGGTCTAAAAATGACCTGCTATAGCTTCCCATCTGGAAATTTTAACTGTCTTCATTGTCTGGTGTTTCCCTATTGTAGTCTCTGAAGATTGAAGCTGTGGAGAAGCTCCACTGAATGAGAGCAGCAGACTCTCGGTTAAAGTCCTTTTCTTTCTTCACTAATAGCTAACTTCATCCTAAGGCCAGTACATCCTTGTTCCTGCTGTCCTTTAACTTACAGGTACAACATTATATTTTTCTATTTGACATATGCCATAGTTTGAATGCTTGTGTCCCATGAAATACATATGTTAAAATCCTAAACCACAAGGTTAAGAGGTAGAGCCTTTGGAGGTGGTTAGGTTATGAGGGCTCTGTCTTCACGAATGGGATTACCGCCCCTATAAAAGAAGCCTAGGGGAAATTGCTTGCCTCTCCCACAATGAGAAGATACTCCGTGAATCAGAAAACACGCCCTCACTAGACACCAAATCTACCAGTGCCTTGATCTTGGACTTACCAGCCTCCAACACAGTGAGAAATAAGTGTTTGTTGTTTATAAGCCACACAGTTTATGGTATTTTTATTTATACCAGCTTGAATAGACAAGACAATATCTAGGGCATTTGTAATATTTTTGCCATCACAAGTAATTCTGAAAATGCTTTATAGTAAATGAATAGGAATATAGAAATTCCAGAAATGACAAGTACCCTGGTTTGAATATTTGTCCCCTCCAAAACTCATGTTAAAACTCCAATATAACAGTATTAAGAAGTTGGGTCTTTAAGAAGTGATAAACCATTCATAGATTAATGGATTAATGGGTTATTGAGGGAGTGGATTAGCTATCATGAGAATGGGTTTGTTATAAAAGCCACTGTGGCTGTCTCTTGTGAGCCCCCTTGCTGTGTGATACCCTGTGCCACCTCCTCGGTACTCTGCAGAGTCCTCACCAGCGAGAAGGCCCTCATCAGATTTGGGCCTTGACCTTGGACTTTGTAGCCTCCAGTGCTGTAAGAA
The DNA here is from genome assembly GCA_036589455.1 of Ateles fusciceps. Taxonomy (NCBI): domain Eukaryota; kingdom Metazoa; phylum Chordata; class Mammalia; order Primates; family Atelidae; genus Ateles; species Ateles fusciceps. The sequence continues at coordinate 3,799,027 of JAZHEH010000889.1, forward strand.
ATGAATTTCTTTTCTTTATAAATTACCCAGTCTCAGGTATTCAGTTATAGTGAAGGAAAATGTACTAAGACAAAAAGAAAGCTGCCAGAATGAAGCATGGTGCACTCACAGTGTCTATGAAATAACAAATGCATAGGGAGATGGATGCTGTAGAGGAGAAGAAATATCTTTTCATCACCCATCACTAGGCCCCTATGACAAAAGATAGATTAACAAGGGAAAAGCCTACAAAAGTATTTAGTAAGTTTTATATGATGTGGGAACCTTCCTAAGGAAATGAAGACCCCTCCCACAAAGTTGTATACAGTTTATGTTAGGTTTGAAGAAAATGTGGATAATCATAGAGAATTATGATTGGATTAAAAAGTATGATGTAGGCCAGGCAAGGTGGCTCATGCCTGTAATCCCAGCATTTTGGGAAGCTGAGGAGGGTGGATCACCTGAGGCCAGGAGTTCGAGACCAGCCTGACCAACATGGAGAAACCCCGTCTCTATTAAAAATACAAAAATTAGCCAGGCGTGGTGGCACATGCCTGTAATCCCAGCTAGGTGGGAGGCTGAGGCAGAAAAATTGCTTGAATCAGGGAGGTGAAGGTTGCAGTAAATTGAGTTTGTACCATTGCACTCTAGCCTGGGCAACGAGAACAAAACTCCATCTCAAAAAAAAAAAAAAAAAAGTATGATCTAATGGGTCATAAACTGGAAGAAAATTCACAAAGTTTGTTCAGAGACTTCTCTGTGACACTGTGTCTTAAGAGATAAGGATGAGATAAGAATGTTCTTTTCTCCCAATATAGAAAGGGAACCTTTTGAATGAGGGCCTGTGATCTGCTTCAGAGGAAGGTCAGTGTGATGATTACTATTGAGTGTCGACTTGATTGGATTGAAGGATGCAAAGTATTGTTCCTGGGTGTGTCTGTCAGGGTGTTGCCAAAGGAGATTAACATTTGAGTCAGTGAACTGGGAGACGTAGATCCAACCTCAATCTGGGTGGGCACCAACCAAAGAGCTGCCGGTGCAGCTACGATAAAACCAGTCAGAGGAACATGGAGAGACTAGACTGGCTTAGTCTTCTCCTGTGCTGGGTTCCTCTGCCCTTGAACATAGTTCTTCAGCTTTTGGACTTTTGGACCTTTGACCACAGACTGAAGGCTGCACTGACCCCTTCCCTACTTTTGAGGTTTTGGGACTTGGACTGGCTTCCTTGCTTCTCAGCTTGCAGATGGCCTATTGTGGGGATTTCACCTTGTGATCACGTGAGTCAATATTCCTTAATAAACTCCCATTTATATATACATCTATCCTATTAGTTTTGTCCCTCTACAGAACCCTGACTAATACAGTCAGAAACTCCTTCCTGGGTTTTATGACCTGCTTCAGGGAGAAGGCCAAGACAAGTTGAGAGAGTGACCTCCCTGCTTCTGTGGTTTTCTCAAATGCCAAGATGCCATATTTGGCAACAGTGTATCCTGAACCTCTTTATGCTTAACACTGACCAGTGACCAAGGTCTTCCAATTTGGAGGCTCAACGCTATGACCTTCAAGTTCATTGTCTAGCGCTTCCAATTTCTCATTCATTTTTACTGTTGAAGAAGGCCATTTACATTAATCAGTGACACTTTGATGACCTGGCGTATTTTTAGCCTCTGGAGCCTTGCATGTGAGGATAGAGGCAGGAGATTGGATTGTGGTTCAGCTTCACTGCCAAGCATAGCATTGTGTGTTACCCTGACCTTTTTTTCTGGAGTTCTCAAGGTCCTAATTGAGTAATCCTATTAGTGGTGTATTTTAGGAGAAAATATTGTAGGCGAAAGAACAAATACTGCTCCATAATCATGCAGAGTAAACTTCGTATTACAATAATCTACCATCAATCATTGGGTAAAATGATATGTCTTATTGACTTGGAAAAGAAATAATTTGAAAGCTTTATTCTTTTCTTTTTGGCTATTTAGAATTTTCTATTTTATACATTTTAGTCATTCTTTGGATCTTGTCCAATTTAAACCATCTTTGTAAAGAAAACAATTTTCTTTGAAATTTTATAGGAAAGATAGTGAAAATGGGTGGGAGGGACCTTTCAAATCTTACTTCATTTGGCTAATTAATGAGCTTCTGAATAAGGGAGTAAATTTTTCTTGGCAACTTTATGAAACCATTTTGCCCTTTGTTCGAAAACCCTCTCATATTTTCAGGCAAGTTTTGTCTGAATTCTAGAAAATGTAGAAATTTTTAGAAAAATAATATGGATAAGTATATGGATATACGGAGACAAGAAAGGTAAAATTTCTTGCTTAATGTATTGTATAACTTCCCAGAGGGTGAAGTCCACTTTGAATACTGTTGTGTAGATGGAATAATTATATGCAAATTGCTTATGATATTTTTCTGTTTATATGCATGTATGTGTATGGAATCTGTGGGCTTTTTTGTGTGGGTGAATATGTGGTCAAATTATGTGGATGGGCTTATTTGTTGGGAAGCATGGGATGTATACAGGAAATTAGGAATTAGAAGCCCTTATGGTTTTACTTTAACAGAGGTAAGGATGGATTGGAGTGGCTTTCATTTTTCATATGAAATCATTTAAGCTGGAATTATTCTCATAATATACATCAAACAGGAATCCAAAACAGTTTTAAGAAATAAATTGTCACAAAGAAGGTAAGCTCCCAAAACTAGAAAAAAGGGAGTATATTCTTTTAATGGGGAAAACCTGACCTGAAATATAATAATTTTCTTTCTATAAAACTGACTCCCAGATCATTGAAGAAACAACTCTCTACACCTTAAATTTTTGAAAACCTGTCTGAATCATTTAGACAATTTAAGAAAAATAGTTATATAGCCATCTGCCTAGATACGCTTAACCCTAAGCCAATGAGTATGGTAACAGTGGCGAGCTCCAAAAAGAGTACAGTCTGCACACAGTGTAGAACTGAAAAAGGACACCAACATCCACAGATGGATTTGCCTACCACATTGAAATCAACATGGCAAAGATGGGAGGAAATGAAAAGTGTTTATTTCCTCAGGAAATCTCATATATTCATTCTGATGGGAACACATCCATTCAACAAACATTTAGTGAGAGCCTACTATGTGCCAGACTCTGTGCTGGATGCCAGAGAAGATTCATAAGAGAGCTTCTTCTGGTCCTTAAGGACCACCATATACATGATGCATGTTATAGCAGAGTCTGAGCAGAGCCCTGACTGAATCTCCTCAGGGAAGATGAACCTCACTGAGGAAGGTGACATTTGGCTGAGTCCTGAAGGATGAGTAGGAGTTCCTATGTGAAAAATGAGAACAGCATCCCTGGCAGCAAGGCCAATGCTGAAGAGATGCACAAAGTACATGGTGTGTTTGGGGGAACAACAGGAAGTTTCGTGTGGGTGGAACACAAGGATAGAGATAACAAACACTTTCTGGCTCTTACCACAGGGGTCACAGTCTGGTGTCCCATTCAATTTGGTTGGCAGACTTTTTTTTTTTTTTTTTTTTTTGGCCCATACAGTGTTTTAAAAATATTTTGAATTAGTTGCCAAGATTTAAAAATTGGAAGATTTCTCATAAAATTCCAGATTTCTGGCTTCTCTTGAAAAAAAAATTAGAAGATCTGGCAACACTGGGCCCACATTCCCACATGGCAACAAATGACTGGAGCTGAGTAGCAGCTCCCATTCCCCCCCTCCCTCTTTGAAAGAAGTGTGCGCTTACCAGTTCACCCCAGTTTCCACCTTGCTGTCTTCTCTCCTTCATGTTACATACCTGGCCTCTTCCAAGCCTGTTGGTCACTGGGGTAGAATAGTGAACCTAACAGCCATGATCCTTGTTCTCATGGAACAAACAAAGTGTTAAAGAAGACTTCCTGGAGATAAGTGGGAGGAGCTCAGATTAAAAGGGAAGTTGGAGCCAGCATAAGGGAAGAGCCTTATATATCTCCCTAAGGAATTTGGACTTCATCCTACAGGCCTATATGGAGACAATAGATATTCTTAAGAGGGTGATGTGACTAAATCAGTTCTTCAGAATTCTGAAAGCAGAGTGGAAGATGGTGTGGAAGGAGAGTCCACGGCAAGGAAACAAGTAAAAAGCCATCATACTGGCCAAGAGAAACCCAAACTAGGTAATGATACCCTGTTTATGACCTTAAGAAAGCCACAATCTAAATTTGAACAATTAAAGTATTTTCCAAAGAGAGATCTCATAAAACTTCAAACACAGCACCATGTTAATTTATGTATTTTAAATATTGATATGTAGAAAGAAAAAAAATCTTCACCAGAGTAACACAGTAAGGAAATGCCAGCCTTTGAAGTTTTGTGTTAAATAGCAAACATTAAGCCTTACACTTTGAGAAGCTCATTTCTAGGCAGCCCCACGGATCTTTTCCTATCAATTTATAATTTGCAATGTATCATGATCTAGCCCTCCATGAAGGAATTTATATATCAGACCAGTTGACCCAATTGCAAAAAAATGTCAATAAAATGAGAGACATAATTTTTGTTGGTTTCTAGGTTTCCTACCACAATGGAAAACCAGAATTCTGTTTACCTGAGAAACTCTTCAGGACATGAATAATCAAATTTAAATCCCAGAAAAATATAGTCAAGTTCACTCATACTCCGTGGATGAAGGTTTTGCTTTCTTAGGTTTCCACCTTTACAAAAAGTTGTCATTTTATCTTTTTCTTAATTATATTATTTTTCTAGGAATTCTCTAGAGCAGGGAAGATGATGAGCAAAATTCAGAAAGAGCTAGGAAGGATTATAATGCCAATGGATCTCCTACTTAAAAAATATTTAGTGTTATACAAATGTACAGTTGTATAATTTAAAGGAAAAGCAGGTTGCTTAAAGTCTTTTTTGTAATAAATAACAATTCTTCAAATTCCTAATGGGTATACTCTAAAGGGCTCATTATCAAATAAAGCTACTCGTAAATGTCTCAGTCTTTCATACTGCCAAGCATTTCTGTCCTTTGCATAGCCTGTAACTTGCTTCTTGAGTTTCCTTTCAAGGACTAATACTCAGGTACCCAAATAAGTTCTATGTCTTCTGTACAGGACATCAAACCACCTTAGATGAATGAGATCTTAGAACACACATCTGTCCTGAGTAGAGAAGCAAAAATGCCTTCTAAGATGCCTTCTGATTTTGTCAACACACTGTGTGTTCTTTCCATAAAATAGTAAAGGCTTACAGCCTCTTATTACCACATAGGTATTAGATCAACAGTCTTTTAGTAACATGATGATTGATATGATGTATTGCAAATTAATGATCACATTCTTTTTCTAAACTCTTGTGTAAAAAGCAATTACCTGAGGTTCTTTAAAGTACAAGCCTAGAATATAATAGCAAATGCTTGCTTTGTACCAGGATCTGGTCTAAGTAGTATGTATGTATGTAAATTACTTAAACATCACTGCAGCCCTATCAGGTGGGTGCTATTATTTTTATCATTGCCATTTAGCAGATGAAAATACTGAGATACAAGGAATTCTAAGTAATTTTCCCAAAGTGTCACAGCTGAGAGAGTTGGGGTTTGATTCCATGCAGTTTGGCACTAAAGTCTAGACCCTTAACCACTGTATTTTGCTTTGTGCTATATAGATATGCCTGCTTAAACATTCAAGAATATTGACAATCTACAAATGCAAACTCTCATCAGGCCTTGAAGTCTCTGCATTTTGGCTAATGTGGAGACAATTTTAGGATCTGTAGTATCTGGCATGTAAAGCTAAGATGCAAGACCCAGGCAAATATCTCAAACAAATACAAAATTTAAAAATGTCCTTTAAGTATATCTCGCATTGCTGTATCTGGTACAATGGGAAATAGCTTTCCAGTTAGTTTTACTTAATGTAAAAGATGATGATGAATAATTTCCTCTTTGCTATGCCTTGGTCAAAGTAATCAATAAGTACTTGCTGGATTTAATTCATGGTCAGAAAATGGAGGAGATTCTCTCAACCTAGAGCAGGGTTTAGTACGACTTCACAGAGCACTCTCTTATGGTACACAGGAACTTACTGGCAATTCTCAGCCTAATTACCTGTTTTCATTTATCTTTTCTTCCTAACATTTATTTTTCTTATTCTATATAGAATCTTGAACTGTATATATTCAATATTATAGTTTTATTCAGAGTTTAAATAGTTTCTTTTTAACCTAAGGCACACAAGGACAAGATTGGTAAATCAATTAAAAATGGAGTTTAGGCCGAATAACCAGTTGACTGTCAATGCATATGTGTAGTCATTAGTATTCATTAATGAAAAGCAAAATACTGCTTAAAATGAGAGCACATTAAATTGAACTTTTTTCCTCGATAAATGATAATGCCCTCTAACATATGTCAAAATGAATACATTTTCTTTAAAGGGAAGTCCTGAATAAGATATCATAAATGTTCAGAATATTAATTCTTGATGGCATTAAGACTTTATCAGTGATTTGGCTGACTTTGTGAAAGCAGTAAAATATATTAATTGTTTTTTAATAAGCAAGGGTTTTAAAGTTCAGATCCCTAATCAATTGCTCAGTTTTTTCAAGGGACAAATGAGAATAATAATGCCTACCTCATAGAAATGCTGTGGGACTGAAGACACTGCAAAGTGCCAGAAGGTCACTAAGTAAGGCTTACTATTATTATCCTTTTGACTTAACTGAGAAGTATTTCATTCTATTTTACACACACATACACACACACACACACACACACACACACACATATATATATATATATATAAATATTGTATATATATATATATTTTATTGCATTTTAGGTTTTGGGGTGCATGTGAAGAACATGCAAGATTGTTGCATAGGTACATACATAGCAATGTGGTTTGCTGCCTTCCTCCCCATCACCTATATCTGGCATTTCTCCCCATGTTATCCCTCCCCAACTCCCCATCCCCCCACTGTCCCTCCTCTAGTTCCCCCCCCCCCCACAGACCCCAGTGTGTGATACTCCCCCTCCCTGTGTCCATATGTTCTCATTGTTCAACACCCGTCCATGAGTGAGAACATGTGGTGTTTGATTTTCTGTTCTTGTGTCAGTTTGCTGAGAATGATGGTTTCCAGGTTCATTCATGTCCCTACAAAGGACACAAACTCATCGTTTTATATGGCTGCATAGTATTCCATGGTGTATATGTGCCACATTTTCCCTGTCTAGTCTATCATCGACGGGCATTTGGGTTGATTCCAAGTCTTTGCTATTGTAAACAGTGCCGCAATGAACATTCATGTGCATGTGTCCTTATAACAGAACGATTTATAATCCTTTGGCTATATGCCCAGTAATGGGATTGCTGGGTCAAATGGAATTTCTATTTCTAGGTCCTTGAGGAATCTCCACACTGTCTTCCACAATGGTGGAACTAATTTTCACTCCCACCAACAGTGTAAAAGTGTTCCTATTTCTCCACATTCTCTGCAGCATCTGTTGTCTCCAGATTTTTTAATGATCACCATTCTAACTGACATGAGATGGTATCTCGATGTAGTTTTGATTTGCATTTCTCTAATGATCATTGATGATGAGCATTTTTTCATATGTTTGTTGGCCTCATATATGTCTTCTTTTGTAAAGTGTCTGTTCATATCCTTCACCCTTTTTAGCATTAAATCATTAGTTGTGTTAAAATACTTATTAAAAATGAGTGCTGTCTTTGGCTGCTCTTTGAAATCATCTAGGGCACAAAATATATTAATGCCAGAGTCCCACCCTGAGAAATTCTGAATTATGTGGTCTGGCAATTGGAATTTTAAAAGCTCTTCAAGTGGTTCTAATGTGCGATCAAAATTGAGAATCAATGCTCTAAAATAATTCACCTCAGCAATAGACGTTCTTGCTATACCATCAAGTATTGCAATCAACTTTCCAGCAACATTGGGACTTCTAGTTTATGAAGGTGCCAACTTAAGCAGCCTTTGGTTCACAGTCTACTAACTCTCCATTTAAAATACCCACTGAGACACCTACAAGTACACGAATTCACATTACAAAGGAAAATATAATAAAGGCAAGCGTTCACCATGTGCCAGAATCTTCGTGGGATTTCCACAAATAAGAGTACGCTGGGGCTGAATTCATAAACACAATGTCATTTTCATTCTTTCTCACTTGAATCAGGATAACACCTTTGGCTGTTGAGTAGAGAGAAGAATGCTCCAGGATGCAGGAGACAGTTCAATCAGAAAATGAGGCAGAAACTACCTCCTTCAACTAAAACTGTTTCCTCACAAGGCCAGAACTAAGTTTTACCTTTCCCCGGCATCACAGCTGTCATTCTACATTCATCCAGAGACTATCACATGGCTTTGTAAAGAAGGGACGTGCATTTCTCCCTGAGAAGAATGTCCCATTTAATAAAGTACACCAGCAGGGTCAGGAATGGTATATGCTTTTAAGACTGCACTGTCCAATTTTATAGCCTCTAGTCACATGTGGCTATTTAGATTTATATTAGTTAAAATTAAACAAAATGAAAACTTCAGCTGCTCAATCATACTAGCCAGGTTTCAAGTACTCACTGGTTACATGTGGATAGTGGCTACTGTGAAGGACTCTGCAGATTATAGACTATTTCTATTGTCAGAGAAATTTCCATTGCACAGTGCTGCTATAATATTTTCAATAAAATCTGAAACATGGGAATAGAAATGATAGCAATTTTGTAAGATTTTTAAATCCTACCAGGCAAAGACCATCAGGGACACACCTGAAGTCAACATTTGTTTATCTTGGTGCATAAGGGAGAAGGCACTCCAGAGGATCTCTAGGGCATTTCAAGAGCCCAGGAGTTAATGAATGGTTCTTACAACCTTTGGAGGTTTGGATTAGTCAAAGGATGGCCTTGACCAGGCAAATTGCTGGAACAGTATCTGATCTTCAACCACATTAGACTGTGCCGTTAATGTTTATTAGGTCAGTTCGTCTACAGTCTTCTGTCATTACATACAGATCTGAATAGGTCCTGTTTAAAAAGTTTGAGCCTAGAGGCCGAGTGCAGTGGCTCACACCTGTGATCCCAGCACTTTGGGAGGCTGAGGCGAACGGATCACTTGAGGTCAGGAGTTCAAGACCAACATGGCCAACATGATGACACCCCGTCTCTACTAAAAATACAAAAATTAGCTGAGTGTGGTGACTGCATGTCCATAATCCCAGCTACTTCGGAGGTTGAGGTGGAAGAATGGCTTAAACTCGGGAGGCAGAGGTTGCAGTGAGCCAAGATCGCACCACTGCACTCCAGCCTGGGGGACAGAGTGAGACACCATCTCAAAAAAAAAAGAGCCTGGAAACTGTATGATGTACAAGATGACTTGGTTTAGTGCAGTGCAGTTTATCTGTTTTGAAGCTTTGAAAATAATGGCTTCTGTTTCACTTCTCAGTATCTCTCCCATTTCTGCCATGGTCCAACTGCTAGTATGGCCATTTTTCATTTTCTTGTAATCATTTTCTTTAGGAAATACAGCCTATGTAGTTTTGCACCTGTGTTTTTAATGCCTGAATTTATTTAAAAGATTTGAACATTTGTAATGGTAGTTTTGGTAACAATAAGCATTATACCTTCTAGTTATTTTTGTTGAATGATTATTTATTGAATCATCTAGTATGACAGTAGGCAGGCAGCAACAGTTAAGACTGGAGCTCATGCATTTGGCACCTATCATGAGTGAAACACTGATACAAGGATTATAACCAATGGATGAAATATGCCCCAAGTGTCCCACAAACTACTGTATTTGGATATTTCTTAAATGACCAAGTTTTTAAAATCTTTAGTTCGGTTGTATGTTGTTTACCTTTGCTGGTGACTAAAGATGTGATTCACTAGCTGAAAATTATAAAGGATAAGGGTCTTGGCATGAGTGAGGGACTGAAGTGTCTACTAACAGTTCAAACACCAGAATCAGCAAGGGGAAATAAGATGGCTTAGAGGATAAGGAACAAAATGTGTAAACACAAGACCAGTGGTTTCTGGCCTCTGGTTTTACTGGGGAGGGATGGTCTTGAACCAAACCTAACTATATGCAGTCATCCGGTCCAAGGATCTTGAATTCACTATCTATTCTGTGGACCATTTGCTTTAGGAGACTCTAAAGAGAACCTCAGATTAATGTTTCTATTAAGTACAGTTTAAAAAAATTTTTACTGTTGAAGAATGGATAATGTCTTATCTGGGAAACAAGTTATTATTAGAGTCTTACTGCTATGTTAGCTGTTAATAATTTATGAAAAAGTCTCTTCTGATGAGGTTTAAGTGAAGTCTTTATCTGATCATCTTTCTTTTTTTAAGAGATGAGATTTCGCTATGATGCTCAGGCTGGTCTCGAACTCCTGGGCTCAAGTGATACTCCCACCTTAGCCTCCCAAAGTGCTTGAGCACAGGGATTACAGACATGAGTTACCTGAAAATCTCTCAAATGTTTATAATCACCTGGTTAATATATAGAGGCTGATTAGGTGGCAGGCGTGGAAGTCTATTCATATCTTTTGGTGGAAAGAATAAACATATCTTGCCAATTTATTATATTATACTACAGTATTAGTTTGGAGAAGAGTAAAATTCTCTACTGAGGCATCACATAAAATTAACTTATAAGTATTTGGTCAATGATTATCCTAGGAAGAATATAATATAGGTAGTGAGGACAGTGATAAATCTCTAGGCCTTTAATTTATTCAAAAATATATACTATAGATACTACATATTAAACCTGGAGACAAAAATCTTTGTATGGATTTTACATGGATCTATATGACTATGTTTTCTTTAACATGCAGAACATACAATAATTGAGACATATTTATAGTAATACATTTTATTTATACATAACTAACATAGAAATGTTGAACTTCTTTTTGAATTTGTCAGTTAAAAAGAAATTTATCCTAAGTTTGGTAAAGAAAGAAGCTCTCATAATAGTCTTGAGTTAATTAAAATTTAGAGAATGGCAAACAAGCATAGTTATACCTATTATCCTTCCATTTATAAAGTAAACAAGCAAATCTTTATGTTACCTTTATTCATTTAGGAAACCCAAACTTATTTCAGGGGATAAAGCAATTATAAACATTTTTGTTTATTTATTTATTTATTTATTTATTTATTTATTTTTATTTCTAGAAGTTATTGAGGTTCAGGTGGTATTTGGTTACATGAATAAATTCTTTAGTGGTGATTTGTGAGATTTTGGTACACTCATCACCTGAGCAGTATACACTGCACTTTATTTTGTAGCCTTTTATCCCTCACCCTCTTCTCCCTGTTCCCCCTCTAAGTCCCCAGAGTTCATTGTATCGTTCTTATGCCTTTGCATCCTCATAGCTAGCTCCCACATAACAGTGAGAACATACGATATTTGGTTTTCCATTCCTGAGTTACTTCACTTAGGATAATAGTTGCCAATCTCATCCAGGTTATTGCAAATGCTGTTTATTCATTCCTTTTTTATGGCTGCATAGTATTCATCACATATATATATATATATATATATATTTATATATATATATATATATATATATATACACACACACACACACACACCCAGTTTCTTTATCCACTCACTGATTGTTAGGTATTTGGATTGGTTTCACGATTTTGCTGTTGTGAATTGTGAGGCTATAAACATGTATATTCAAGTATATTTTTCAAATAACTTATTTTCCTCTGGGTAGAATCCCACTACCCAGTAGTGGGATTGCTGGATCAAATGGTAGTTCTACTTTTAGTTCTTTAAGGAATTTCCACACTGTGTTCCAGAGTGGCTGTACTAGTTTATATTCCCACCAGCAGTGTAGAAGTGTTCCCCTGTTCACTACATCCTTGCCAACATCTACTGTTTTTTGATTTTATGATTATGGCCATTCTTACAGGAGTAAGGTATTGCATTGTGGTTTTGATTTGCATTTCTCTGATCATTAGTGATGTTGAGCATTTTTTCATATATTTGTTGGCCATTTGCATATCTTCTTTTTGAGAATTGTCTATTCATGTCCCTAGCTCAATTTTTATGGAACTGTTTTTTTTTCTTACTTATTTGTTTGAGTTCATTGTAGATTCTAGATATTAGTCCTTTGTAAGATGTGTAGATTGTGAAGATATTCTCCCACTCTGTGGATTGTCTGTTTACTCTGTTTACTGTTCCTTTTGCTGTGCAAAAGCTGTTTAGTTTAATAAGGTCCCAGCTATTTATCTTTGTTTTCATTGCCTTTGCTTTTGGGTTCTTGGTTATGAAATCCTTGCCCAAGCCAATGTGTAGAAGGGTTATTCCAATGTTATCTTCTAGAATTTTTACAGTTTCAGGTCTTAGGTTTAAGTACTTACTCCAACTTGAGTTGATTTTTGTATAAGGTGAGAGATGAGGATCCAGTTTCATTCTCCTACATGTGGCTTGCCAATTATCCCAGCACCATTTATTAAAAAGGGTATCCTTTTCCCACTTTATGTTTTTGTTTGCTTTTTCGAAGAGTCAGTTCAGTTGGGTGCAAGTATTTGGGTTTTTGTCTGGGTTCTCTATTCTGTTCCATTGGTCTATGTGCCATTTTTATACTAGTACCACGCTGTTTGGGTGACTGTGTCCTTATAGTATAGTTTGAAATCAGGCAGTATGATGCCTCCGATTTTTTTTTTTTTTTTTTTTTTTTTTTTGCTTAGTCTTACTTTGGCTATGTGGGCTCTTTTTTGGTTCCATATAAATTTTAGAATTGTTAATTCTGTGAAGAATGATTGTAGTATTTTGATGGGAATTGCTTTAAATTTGTAGATTGCTTTTGGCACTGTGTGGTCATTTTCACAATATTGATTCTACCCATCCATAAGCATGGGATGTGTTTCCATTTGTTTGTGTTGTCTATGACTTCTTTCAGCAGTATTTTGTAGTTTTCCTTGTAAAGGTCTTTCAACTCCTTGGTTAGGTATATTCCTAAGTATTTTATTTGATTTTATTTGCAGCTATTATAAAAGTGGTTGAATTATTGATATAGTTCCATGTTTGGTCACTGTTGATGTATAGAAAATTAATTTGTGTACATTAATCTTGTATCCAGAAACTTTGCTGAATTCTTTTACCAGTTCTAGGAGCTTTCTGGAGGAGTCTTTAGGATTTTCAAGATAAACAAACATACCATTTTTTAATTACCATTTCAATCCCACTGCTTGTTATTGGTTTGTTCATGGTATCTAATTCCTGATTTAAGCCAGGAGGATTGTATTTTTCCAGGAATTTATTCATCTCTTCTAGGTTTTCTAGTGCATGTATGTAAAGGGGTTCATAGTAGCCATGAATAATCTTTTGTAATTCAGTGGTATCAGTTGTAATATCTCCTGTTTCATTTTTTAGTGAGGTTATTTGGATTTTCTCTTCTTGGTTAATCTTGCTAATGGTCTATCAATTTTATTTATCTTTTTTTCATACATATTCTGCTTATGTAATTTTGTCTTTTAAAAGAACCAACTTGTTTCATTTATCTTTTTTTTTTTTTTTTTTTTGAGATGGAGTTTCACTGCTGTTGCCCAGGCTGGAGTGCAATGGTGCAATCTCGGCTTACTGCAACCTCCACCTCCCAGGTTCCAGTGATTCTCCTGCCTCAGCCTCCCGAGTAGCTGGGATTACAGGCATGCACCACCACGCCCAGCTAATTTTGTATTTTTCATAGAGATGGGATTTCTCTATGTTGGTCAGGCTGGTCTTGAACTCCTGACCTCAGATGATCCACCTGCCTCGGCCTCCCAAAGTGCTGGGATTACAGGTGTGAGCCACTGCATGCAGCCCATTTATCTTTTGTATTTTGTTTGTTTGTTTCAATTTCATTTAGTTCTGCTCTGATCTTGGTTATTTCCTTTCTTCTGCTGAGTTTGGGTTTGGTTTATTCTTGTTTCTGTAGTTCCTTGAGATGTGACCTTAGAATGTCAGTTTGTGTACTTTCAGTCTTTTTGATGTAGGCACTTAGGCTATGAACTTTCCTCTTAGCACCACCTTTGCAAAATCCCAGAGGTTTTGATAGGTTCTCTCATTTGTCATTCAATTCAAATAATTTTTTAATTTCCATCTTGATTTCATTTTTGACCTAATGCTCATTCAGAAGCAGGTTATTTAATTTCCATGTATTTGATGGGTCTGAAGTTTTGTTTTGGAGTTGATTTCCAATTTTATTCCACTGTGGTCTGAGAGAGTGCTTGATATAATTTCAGTTTTCTCAAATTCATTGATGCTTGTTTTATGGCCTATCATGTGGTCTACCTTGGAAAAAATTTCATGTGCTATTGAACAGAATGTGTATTCTATGATTGTTGGATGAAATGTTCTGTATATATCTATTAAGTTCATTTGTTCCAAGGTATAGTTTAAATCCATTGTTTCTTTGTTGACTTTCTGTCTTGATTACCTGTCTAAGGCTCTCAGTAGAGTATTGAGTTCCCCCACTATTACTGTGTTGCTGTCTATCTCATTTCTTAGGTCTATTAGTAATTGCTTTATAAATATGGGAGCTCAGTGTTAGGTGCATATATGTTTAAGATTGTGATATTTTCTGTTGGACAAGGGCTTTTACCATTATATAATGTCCCTCTTTGTCTCTCTCTAACTGCTGTTGCTTTAAAGTTTGTTTTATCTGACATATGAATAGCTACCCCCTGCTCATTTTTGGTGTCTATTTGCATAAAATGTCTTTTTCCACCCTTTTAAGTTTATGTGAGTCCTTATGTGCTAGGTGAGTCTCTCGAAGGCAGCAGATAGTTGGTTGGTGTGTTGTTATTTATTCTAAGGTTCTGTATCTTTTAAGTGGAGCATTTAGGCTATTTACATTCAATGTTAGTATTAAAATATGAGGTACCATTGCATTCATCATGCTCTTTGTTGCCTGTGTACTTTGTTTTTTTGTTTGTTTGTTTTTTGTTTTTGCTTTTTAAGTTGTATTTTTGTTTTGTAGGTCCTGTGTGATTTATGCTTTAAAGAGGTTCTATTTTGATGGGTTTCCAGGATTTGTTACAAGATTTAGAGCTCCTTTTAGCAGTTATTGTTGTGGTGACTTGGTAATGGTGAATTCTCTTAGCATTTGTTTGTCTGAAAATGACTGTATCTTTCCTTCATATGTGATGCATAGTTTTTCTGGGTCCAAAATTCTTGGCTGATAATTGTTTTGTTTGAGGAGGCTGAAGATAGGGCACTAATCTCTTCTAGCTTGTAGGGTCTCTGCTGAGAAATCTGCTGTTAATCTGATAGATTTTCCTTTATAGATTACCCGGTGCTTCTGTCTCACAGTTCTTAAGATTCTTTCTTTGGATAACCTGACAAAAATGTGCCTAAGTGAAGATCTTTTCAAGATGAATATTCCAGATGTTCTTTGTGCTTCTTGTATTTGGATGTCTAGGTCTCTAGCAAGTCTGGGGAAATTTTCCTCAATTATTCCCCCAAATATGTTTTCCAAACTTTTAGAATTCTAGAATTCTCTTCTTCCTTAGGAACACCTATTATTCTTAAGTTTGGTTGTTTAACATGATTCCAGACTTCTTGGAGACTTTGTTCATATTTTCTTATTGCTGAGACTTTCCAGAGCATTTTTCATTTCTAAAAGTGTGTCCAAAGTTTGCTGAATTTTTTCTTGCTTTTTCTTTAAGCTATCTGTTTCATTGAATATTTCTCCCCTTCACTTCTTGTATCATTTTTTTGATTCCCTTGCATTGGGCTTTGCCTTTCTCTGGTCCCTCCTGATTAGTTTAATAACTAATTTCCTGAATTCTACATGATCTGCACATGTGTACCCCAGAACCTAAAGTATAATTTAAAAAATATATATGTATATATAAAGTTACCTTAACACCAAAGAAAAAAAGAACTTGAATGTAAAATATTAAATTAATATTATTTTGAGTTTGTTGATTATAATTTTTGAATGCTTGAGCACACAGTTTTAATATATGTGTGCTACTATTTGATACATCATAGAGTACCCTTCTTTTTGCTTAGAATTGACTTGGCTATGCGGGTCTCTCTTTTGGTTCCATATGAAGTTTAAGGTGACTTTTTCCAGTTCCGTGAAGAAGGTCATTGGTAGCTTGATGGGGGATAGCGTTGAATCTGTAAATTACTTTGGGCAGTATGGCCATTGTTGCATAGGTACATACATGGCAATATGGTTTGCTGCCTCCATCCCCCCCTTCACCTATATTTGGCATTTCTGCCCATGTTATCCTTCCCCAACCTCCCTACCCCCCCGCTGTCCCTCCCCTATTTCCCCCCCAACAGACCCCAGAGTGTGATGCTCCCCTCCCTGTGTCCATGTGTTCGCATTGTTCAACACCTGCCTATGAGTGAGAATATGTGGTGTTTGATTTTCTGTTCTTGTGTCAGTTTGCTGAGAATGATGGTTTCCAGGTTCATCCATGTCCCTACAAAGGACACAAACTCATCGTTTTATATGGCTGCATAGTATTCCATGGTGTATATGTGCCACATTTTCCCTGTCCAGTCTATCATCGATGGGCATTTGGGTTGATTCCAAGTCTTTGCTATTGTAAACAGTGCTGCAATGAACATTCATGTGCATGTGTCCTTAGAATGATTTATAATCCTTTGGCTATATACCCAGTAATGGGATTGCTGGGTCAAATGGAATTTCTATTTCTAGGTCCTTGAGGAATCGCCACAGTGTCTTCCACAATGGTGGAACTAATTTACACTCCTACTAACAGTGTAAAAGTGTTCCTATTTCTCCACATCCTTTCCAGCATCTGTTGTCTCCAGATTTTTTAATGATTGCCATTCTAACTGGCATGAGATGGAGTCTCAATGTAATTTTGATTTGCATTTCTCTAATGACCAGTGATGATGAGCATTTTTTCATGTTTGTTGGCCTCATAAATGTCTTTTGAAAAGGGTCTGTCCATGTTCTTTGCCCACTTTTGAATGGGTTTCTTTGTTTTTTCTTGTAAATCTGTTTTAGTTCTTTGTAGATTCTGGATATTAGCCCTTTGTCAGATGGGTAGATTGCAAAATTTTTTTAACATTCTGTTGGTTGCTGGTTCACTCTAATGATTGTTTTTTTTTACTGTACAGAGCTCTGAAATTTAATTAGATCCCATTTGTCTGTTTTGGCTTTTGTTGCCAATGCTTTTGGTGTTTTAGTCATGAAGTCCTTGCCTATGCCTATGTCCTGAATGATTTTGCCTAGGTTTTCTTCTAGGGCTTTTATGGTGTTAGGTCTTATGTTTAAGTCTTTAATCCACCTGGAGTTAATTTTAGTGTAAGGTGTCAGGAAGGGGTCCAGTTTCTGTTTTCTGCACATTGCTAGCCAGTTATCCCAACACCATTTATTAAACAGGGAATTCTTTCCACATTCCTTGTTTTTGTTGGGTTTGTCAAGATCAGATGGTTGTAGATGTGTGGCGTTCTCTCCGAGGCCTCTGTTTTGTTCCATTGGTTTATCTCTCTGTTTTGGTACCAGTATCATGCTGTTTTGATTACTGTAGCCTTGTAGTATAGTTTGAAGTCAAGTAGTGTGATGCCTCCAGCTTTGTTCTTTTTGCTTAGGATTGTCTTGGCTATGTAGGCTCTCTTTTGTTCCATATGAAGTTTAAGGTGGTTTTTTACAGGTCTGTGAAGAGGGTCATAGGTAGCTTGATGAGAATAGCATTGAATCTATAAATTATTTTGGGCAGTATGGCCATTTTCACAATATTGATTCTTCCTAACCATGAGCATGAATGTTTTTCCATCTGTTTGTGTCCTCTCTTATTTCCTTGAGCAGTGGTTCACAGTTCTCCTTGAGGAGGTCCTTTACATCCTTTGTTAGTTGTATTCCTAGGTATTTTATTCTCTTTGCAGCAATTGTGAATGGCAGTTCATTCTTGATTTGTCTCTCTTTAAGTCTGTTACTGGTGTGTAGGAATGCTTGTGATTTTTGCACGTTGATTTTGTATCCTGAGATTTTGCTGAAGTTGCTTATCAGTTTCAGGAGATTTTGGGCTGAGGTGATGGGGTCTTCTAAATATACAATCATGTCGTCTGCAAATAGAGACAATTTAACTTCCTCCTTTCCTAATTGAATACCCTTTATTTCTTTTTCTTGCCTGATTGCTCTTGCTAGAACTTCCAGTACTATATTGAATAGGAGTGGTGACAGAGGGCATCCTTGTCTAGTGCCAGATTTCAAAGGGGATGCTTCTGTTTTTGCCCATTCAGTATGATATTGGCTGTGGATTTGTTGTAAATAACTTTTATTATTTTGAGATATGTTCTGTTGATACCTAGTTTATTGAGAGTTTTTAGCATAAAGGGCTGTTGAATTTTGTCAAAGGCCTTCGCTACATCTATTGAGATAATCATGTGGTTTTTGTCTTTGGTTCTGTTTATGCGGTGAATTACGTTTATAGACTTATGTATGTTGAGCCAGCCTTGCATCCCCAGGAGTGGTACCAGCTCCTCTTTGTACATCTGATAGAATTCAGCTGTGAACCCATCAGGACCTGGGCTTTTTTGGTGGGTAGGCTATTAATTGCTGCCTCAACTTCAGCTCTTATTATTGATCTATTCAGGGTTTCAACTTCTTCCTGGTTTAGACTTGAGAGGGTGCAAGTGTCCAGGAATTTATCCATTTCTTTCAGGTTTACTGGTTTATGTGTGTAGAGTTGTTTGTAGTAGTTTCTGATGGTAGTTTGTATTTCTGTGGTCAGTGGTGATATCCCCCTTTATTGTTTTTTATTGCATCTATTTGATTCTTCTCTCTTTTCTTTTTTATTAATCTGGCTACTGCTCTATTTTGTTGCTCTTTTCAAAAAATCAGCTCCTGGGTTTATTGATTTTTTGAAGGGTTTTTTGTGTCTCTATCTCCTTCGGTTCTGCTCTGATCTTAATTATTTCTTGTCTTCTGCTAGCTTTTGAGTTTTTTTGATCTTGCTCCTCTAGCTCTTTCAATTTTGATGATAGGGTGTCAATTTTAGATCTTTCCCCTGCTTCTCATGTAGGGATTTATTGCTATAAAATTCCCTCTAGACACTGCTTTAAATGTGTCTCAGAGATTTTGGTACATTGTGTCTTCATTCTTGTTGGTTTCGAAGAACATCTTTATTTCTGCCTTCATTTCATTGTTTGTCCAGTCAACATTCAAGAGCCAGTTGTTCAGTTTCCATGAAGTTGTGCGGTTCTGACTGAGTTTCTTAATCCTCAGTTCTAATTTGATTGCACTGTGTTCTGAGAGACTGTTTGTTAGGATTTCCATTCTTTTGCATTTGCTAAGGATTGATTTACTTCCAATCATGTGGTCAGTTTTAGTGTAGGTGTGATGCGGTGCTGAGAAGAATGTATATTCTGTGGATTTGGGGTGGAGAGTTCTGTAGATGTCTGTTAGGTTTGCTTGGTCCAGGTCTGAGTTCAAGTCCTGGATATCCTTGTTAATTTTCTGTCTCATTGATCTGTCTAATATTGACAAAGGAGTGTTAAAGTCTTCCACTATTATTGTGTGGGAGTCTAAGTCTCTTTGTCAGTTGTTAAGAACTTGCTTTATGTATCTGGGTGCTCCTGTATTGGGTGCGTATATATTTAGGATCATTAGCTCTTCTTGTTGCATTGATCCTATTACCATTATGTAATGCTCTTCTTTGTCTCTTTTGATCTTTGTTGATTTAAAGTCTATTTTATCAAAGACTAGTCTTGCAACTCCTGCTTTTTTCTCTCTCTCTCTATTTGCTTGGTAAATCTTCCTCCATCCCTTTATTTTGAGCCTTTGTGTGTCCTTGCATGTGAGATGGGTTTCCTGAACATAGCAGACTGATGGGTTTTGACTTTTTATCCAATTTGCAGTCTGTGTCTTTTGATTGGGGCATTTAGCCCATTTACATTTAAGGTGAATATTGTTATGTGTGAATTTGATCCTGCCATTTTGATGCTAGCTGGTTGTTTTGCCCGTTAGTTAACGCAGTTTCTTCATTGTGTCAATGGTCTTTACCATTTGGTACATTTTTGGAGTGACTGGTACCGGTTGTTCCTTTCTATGTTTAGTGCTTCTTTCAGGAGCTCTTGTAAGTCAGGCCTGGTGGTGACAAAATCTCTCAGCAATTGCTTGTTCATAAAGGATTTTATTTCTCCTTCACTTATGAAGCTTAGTTTGGCTGGATATGAAATTCTAGATTGAAAGTTCTTTTCTTTAAGGATGTTGAATATTGTCCCTCACTCTCTTTTGGCTTGTAGCGTTTCTGCTGAGAGATCCGCTGTGAGTCTGATGGGCTTCCCTTTGTGGGTAACCCGACCTTTCTCTCTGGCT
The DNA here is from genome assembly GCA_036589455.1 of Ateles fusciceps. Classification (NCBI taxonomy): domain Eukaryota; kingdom Metazoa; phylum Chordata; class Mammalia; order Primates; family Atelidae; genus Ateles; species Ateles fusciceps. Next base: position 3,819,310 of record JAZHEH010000889.1, read on the forward strand.
GCCCTTAGCATTTTTTCCTTCATTTCAACACTGGTGAATCTCACGATTATGTGCCTTGGGGTTGCTCTTCTTGAGGAATATCTTTGTGGTGTTCTCTGTATTTCCTGGACTTCAATGTTGGCCTGCATATGAGTTAAAAATATAATTCAAAAAATATTAAGAAATCAGGAGTTTGACCCAGGGACACCAGGGACTTAGATTGAGACCACCCCACGGGCACTTGAAAGAGTCAGTAGAATGATGTTTTTACAACCTCAGCTTTGTGGAATATGAAAAGGAAGCCACCATTAGCAGTGGGACTGACAAACCCATAGCTCTGGGCAGATGCAGATGAACGAAATAGCTCTCAGGAGCAACAAAAATAAGACTATACGTTCTTCTAACATCTTAAAGGATGGCTTAAGGCAAAGCATTTGTCCACAGGAAGCTAATTTGATAAGAACTTCCAAACTCCTCCATTCTTGGGGTCATCTCTAGTGTGGGCCTAGCTCTGTGATGGCTGCTTGGCTTTTTTGACAGTCCCAGTTCTAATAAATCAAAGACTTTTTTCCTGGTTAGCTAGAAGAGATCCATTCAGGAAAAAGCAGAGACCAAAGATCAAATTTCAGCTCAGGCAGGTTGATGCTGGACATTTGCCCAATGGGTTTATACTTTAAAATGTCCAGTATTTGAATTGGATGTGACAACAGAGGAGAAACCCGTTTGACCAACAAGTGAATTATATCTGTAAATTGAGAGAAAAGTCAGTCTCCAAATTTTGCTTTTTAGATTACCTGAAATAGTAGTTAATTTGTCCTTTTGTCTTCAGTTTGTTGTTTAGTCTTGGATGGTGTAAGATTCATTGTGCCCAGGCATGGTGGCTCAGCCGTGTAATCCCCGCACTTTGGGAGACCAAGGCAGGAGGATCACTTGACCCCAGGAGTTTAAGACCAGCCTGGACAACATAGTAGGACCCTATCTCTACAAAAATTTAAAAATTAGCCTGGTGTGGTGGTACACACCTATAGACCCAGACTCTTGTGGCTGAGGTGGGAGGATCGCTTGAGCCCAGGAGGTCAAGGCTGCAGTAAGCTGCAATTGCACAACTGCACTCCAGCCAAGGTGACGGAGTAAGACCCTGTCTCAAAGTTCATTGTGCTTGACATAAGGAAGAAAAAAAGAATTAAAGTGAATCTTAGTATTTCAGCCTAAATATTTGTAAAGTAATTACTTTTGGAATCTGAGTGCTGTGGAAATTGACTCTTAGAAGAGCTGTTTTCATGTTTTGTGATAGACTCTGGGCCACATGAACTTGCCTTTGACTCATGTGCTGGGACTAGATATCACTAGCTTACCAGAGTAGGAATGGGAAGGTTAACTAAACTCCTCTCCCAACAGCATACCCATAGCAGCCACTGCCTGTGTCATTTGCATGCAAGAGGTCTGAGCTGGCAGTCTTTGAGAGGAGAGTTTTTGATATCCTTGGCCAGCCTCCTCCAGGTGGCTTCATGGTCAGCACTACCTCCACATGACTGCACTGAGGGCCAGGCTGAAGAATTCCAGTTGTTTCTCACTTCCTCTTCACTTCCTATGATTCTGAAATTACCAAAGGGAAAAGAAAGTAATCATCTGTCCTCATCAAGCCTCCATTGAATGATTATTGGTTTCCTGGTTTCCCATTTTCCCAGCCTGCATAGATAAATTCTTTACTTCACTTTTTGAGATGTTTATGTAGTAAGAATGAAACCAGCTTTCTGAAGGTCTAGTGTATTTTTGCAAAGGAGGAAACAGAGACAATTAATTAGGAAGATTTACTAGCCCTATTGTTACAGAAGCTTTTAGGGACAAGAGAGAAATAGAGCAGAGCTGTCAAAATCAAGGATCATACCTTGCTCAGAATCTAGTGGCTCCCCAGAAACTCCCACTTGTGGCTCTGCCCCATGGATGGAAAGTACAGAGACCTAAGTGGAGGTGGCTCATAGCTGCCCTCCTTCACACCATGAAGGAAGGAGCACAGTCTTTCATGGTGGATGGATGGATGATGAGTTGTGGAGTTAGGAGCTTGAACCTGGAGCCATCTACATCCCCTTGAATTTTTGATCAGGTATTTGGTTTTAAATTCTCAATTTCTTCATCTATAAAAAAGATGATAAAAATTATACCAGACTGATAGACTTAGTCTAAGAATTTAATGAAACAATCCATGTTTCCATTTCTTGCATATAGAGAGTGTTTATCAAGTCTCAACTGTTATTATTTACAAAGTTTGGAAGTCCCCAAGGCCACCTCACTTTTGACACCAACTGCCAAGTTCAGGCATCCCCAAGACCACCTGTAGGTTCAATAATTCACCAGGACTAACGGAATTGAGAAAAACCATGATATTTACAGTTACAGTTTATTATAGCAAAAAGATGCAGATTCCAAGAGAAGACACATATAGGGGAAGATCCAGGGGAGTTCCAGGTGAAACTTCCAGTTGTCCTCCACCAGTGAAGCAGTGCAAAAGTGCCTATATCTTCTAGTAACTATGTGTGGTAATACATAGAGCACTCCCAACTAAGGAAGCTCACCTGAGCTTTGGTGTCCAATGTTTTTATTAGGACTCAATTACATTTACCTGGTTGACTGGCAGTATCACTGATCTTAGCCTCAGACCCTCCAGTATTTAAGCTGATAATGCATGACTAAAGGGCCCCGCACCATAAACCACATTGTTAGCATAGACTATCTGTCATGGCCTAGGGCCCCAAGTAAACAAGAACTTTCTTATCAGCAAAATAGTCCAAGTGCTTGGAGATTGCACTCCAGAAGTCAGGGACAAAAGCCAAACCTCTCTTAAGGCAAAGTTAATCCTTTGTTGCATATTATTGATAATCTAGATCTTTTGTACTATCCATAAACCATTAAAATAAGATTTCAAACCTCAAATTAATTAATAATTAATTCTCTTGTTAAAAATCATGTTTTGAGCACCTACTTTGATTTACGCACCCTGTTGGCCAGTGGAGATAAAAATTTCAATAAGCCAGTGTCCCCCACAGTGAACCAGTGGAAGAGACAAATGTTTACCAAATAACTATAGTATTATCACCAAAATGTTCTAGGAGCCTGGTGTAGGAAATATTTGATTTTGCTGCAATTGTGGGGAACAGCTAAATTCTTTTCCTTTGGTTGAATTTTATTTTGATGTTCTTATCCTAAAATTTAGGTCTTCACCATCTTAAAAAATGGCTCAACTCTGGGTTACATTACTCATCTACAAATGAGGACTATAATAATCAGCCAGGCATGGTGGTTTATGCCTGTAATCCCAGCAATTTGGGAGGCTGAGGTGGACAGGTCACCTGAGGTCAGGAGTTTGAGACCAGCCTGGCCAACATGGTGAAACCCCGTCTCTACTGAAAATGCAAAAATTAGCCAGGCGTGGTGGAGGCACTGTAATCCCTGCTACTGGTGAGGCTGAGGCAGGAGAATCACTTGAACCTGGGAGGCAGAGGTTGCAGTGAGTCAAGATTGTGCCAATACACCCCAGCCTAGATGACAAGAACGAAACTCCATCTTGGGGGGAAATAAACCTTGTAATTGATATAGATAGCCCCAACTTTTCAAAGCTTCTCACTTTATTATGTCAGCCACTCCAGACTACCTAACAAATTAATCCCTGTGCTTTACTTCTCATTACTTTTGTCAATTCCTTCAAAGATTTCTGCACCAGAGTCGTTTGCTTCTGCTGCTGGACAGTTATGTCTAGGTATAAAACAGAAAGAGAAAGTATAAAGGTATAAAACAGAAAATTTGTCACATCATGTTTAGAAAGAAGCAATGCTCACACAATATGAAACTTGCTCATTTTAAGTTGTTATTGTCTAGATAAGGATCAACAAGCTTTTTCCATATAAGGCCATACAAAAAATATTTTAGATCTTATAGGCTAGATGGTCTCTGTCACAACTAGCCAACTCGGCCTTTGTACTGTGAAAGCAGCCATCACTCTACATAAAGGAATAGGTAGGTGTAGCCATATTCTAAGAAAATTTTATTTGCAAAAATTCAGCTGGACAGATTTGGCCCTAGTTTGCAGACCCTAATCTAGGTCATTTATTCTCATATCAAGTGTTGTGGGCTTACCTGATATAAAAACAGTGAGGAATGAAGAAGTGCTTTCTAATTTAATGCAGAAACATAATTAGGCCAGAAATTGGAGTGTGTGATCATCAGCTTTTAAATTTTTGTGCCCAAGAAAGGAACAGAAGATATTGGAGCCTACTTGAGAGTGGAAGGTGGCAAGAGGGAGAGGAGCAGAAAAAAATTTACTATTAGACACTAGGCTTGGTATCTTCGTGATGAAATAATCTGTACAACAAACCCCCACGACATGAGTTTACCTATATAACCAAACCGTACATGCCCTGCACCTAAAATAAAAGTTAATAAAATAAAATAATGTAATAGCTATTCTAATGGGTTAAAAAATAACAGCAACAAAACACACATACACACAAACTTTGTACCCAAATGAGATGGGACTCAGATCCTATTAGTGAAAAATACAACTAAGACAAATCTGCCAAAATCATCTTTTGGACCTATACTTTTTTTTTTGAGATGGAGTCTCACTCTATCATCTAGGCTGGAGTGCAGTGGCGTGATTTCAGCTCACTGCAACCTCCACTTCCCGGGTTCCAGTGATTCCCCCTGCCTCAGCCTCCCGAGTAGCTGGAATGATAGGCATGTGCCACCATGCCCAGCTAATTTGTTTTTGTATTTTTTGTAGAGATGGAGTTTTGCCATGTTGGCCAGGCTGATCTTGAACTCCTGACCTTAGGTGATCCACCCACCTTGGGATTATATACAAAGCACTGGGATTATAGGCGTGAACCACCACACCTGACCTCTTTGACCCATTCTTCCCATTTTCTGCCTTTATTGCAAACACCATGGGAAACACCTGGGAAGTCAGTGAGGCTCGAAGAGGTCTGTGGGAAAGAATGGGGGATTTGACAGCTAAAGTTTGTTGTTGTGATATAAATGTTTTTAGATCTGATTATCAGAGGGTATAATCAAGGCTGTATCTATACAATGCAAAGTAAAAAAGAATGCAGATAATATATTTGGTCACCATAACCAGCGGCTGATCATGTATGACAACAGCTCCTACTTGTCTACCCAGTATCCTCTATTTCCTCCCTTATTCCTTACCAAGGGAGACCTGATTTTATTGGGGGAATCCCAGTGACAAAACAGAGCAGGATTCAATTTCTCAGGAAACTCTTTAAACTAAAGGTGGCCCATGTGAGAAATTTCTGGCCAGTGCAATATAAGCAGAAGTCCCCTGGCAGGAAAGCTATTTTTTTCTTGTTAAAAAGGAATAGTTTCAGCTGCCATGCACATTGGTGCTGTGCACTTCCTTCTTCCAGATGAGAATATAGATATGATGCCTAGAGATGGAGCAGCCATCTTGTAATAATGAAAATCAAACACCATGGACGATGGAGCAGAAAACTAGAAGGAATCTCAATCCCCGATGATTTTCTTAATGAGTGTAATGCTTCCTTCTGGACTTATTTATTTGAGAAACAAAATTTTATTGCTTAAGCCACTGTTGGCAGGTTTCTGTTAAATGAAGCCAAACACAACCCTAATTGAATGAACTAACTTAAAAATTTTCAAAGCCATGAAAATCAGTCCATTTTCAGTGTTGAGATGCTATCGAGGACAGTATATAAAATCTTGACTTGGCTTTGTCTATTGTAGACAGTAGAGATAAAGCAAGGTAGCACAGGATTGACCAGTGCTGTGATTCCTGCCCTGTTACTCTTCATCATCTCATTAGCTGAAGTTCCAGGTGCCTGAGTGGCTACCAAGAAAGGCATTTATGATGATGGAGTGTGGGCCCATTAAGAAGTCTGGCTGGCAGAACACAATCTCCCTTCAGGCTCTGCAATTTACTATAAGCAGTTTCACAAAAACTCGGCAAAATAGCAGAAAATCTCAGTGCTTTTTAATTAGTTCATAGCCCCCAAGAATGCTCCCACATTTTTTGCTGTTATCTAAGAAGTTCTTCAAGTTAACTATTTTATATTATATGAGAGGGAAAAAAATTAAGTTTTAATGATCCTTTCCTGGTTCTCTACACAGCTTTATAAATAAATTCTATTGAAACCATGTTTATGATGAGTAATTCTTTAAACATTTTCTCTTAAAAGCCTTTTGCCATTAATATTTCAGTTAATTAAAAATGCATTATGCCTTAATCCTTTGTTAAATGCACAACAGAATAAAACAGCCTATAATATTGAAGTTGGACTTTTTTTGGAATTGGATGGCTGAGCTTACAATTGATGGTTTATTAATGTAAACCTGGTGGGGGGTAAACCAAAGAACATTTCATGTTCTTATGTTTGCAAAAGAGATCAAATTTACAAGGGCATTATTTTTTTCCTACTGAATTCCTAAATGTTACTATTAAAAGACATTGAATATGTGTAATACAAACATGTGTATCCCAAGGGATAGTTCAAAAAGATTTCTAAACATGGAAAGTTTGTGGAAGAATCCAAAGTCAAATTAATATCCCAGAGCTTGGATACAAACTTGGATTTTGGAAATGTTTTTCCAGATTAAAAAGGAGTTTTGGTGTGGGGCCCCATATGGAAAACATGCATAATTTATTTAAAAGACCAAAGCAAAAATGAATTCACAGTTTGAAATCTGGATAATTATGCTATAATTAAAGGACTAGTTTGTTTTTGTTTTTAAATTATTGTCTTCAGAGTTTCCACCCACCCCCCATTACTATTCAGGGATTCAAAAGTTTAGTTTATGTTTTTTATAATCCTGAAAGTTTTTATCTTCCTTTTAAATGCAACTCAACTTAATAACATATTTTATACCATTTTTTTCACTACAACACAACAATGGGAATTTTTCTATCCTTTCCCTTATTATGACTTTCCGTTTAAAGATTATATCTAAGTAAGGTCACAAAATCAATGAAATTGACTGAGTAAACTGGTTTGATTGGCCACTTAAGTAAATGAATCTGTTCTATGGCACAATTTAGACTCACTCATTCAATAAATATTTGCTGAACCACTTTTGTATGATAGGTCCACTGGCCATGCATTGAGAATTCAGTCCCTGACCACAGAAGCTTTAAAGCCATTATACTATAAAGATTCCAAAACATTTTATCACTAATGCTCAACATCATAAGAAGCACAGTAGGTCTTCAGCAGAGACTGAACCCCCAACTCATTATCTCCCCACATTTTATTAAATGAAAAGCAAACAAAAACCTTAAGGCTGCTTTATGAAGGAGCAATAGAAAATTTTTTTTCACAATATCTAAAAATTCTGTATAATAGATTCCAATGAATAAATATGTATTTTAAAATCTTCCAAGACCATAAAGAAATGCAAGTAATTACATATTCAAATATAAAAACTAGTTTTGAGGATAAAATACTCAAGATGCAAGAAAGTTTAGAACATATACAGTTGTGGTAGCAACTAAATTTTGGTTTCCACACTCCTTTCTCATATATATATATATATATATATATATATATCTCATATAATTACATATACTCAAGTCACACAGTGATTCTTTATCTCTGAGACTATTCTATTAGCTGCTTACTCAAGCAAATTGTGCCTAGAAGGGATAATGTATACGTTTATTCTTTTGACCTAAGTCCTGAAGAGTTTCTTGTCAGAGGAACAAGCCAAGAGTATAAAATACATTGTTCTGTGGTTACTGTTCTTGAATCTATTTGATCCAATGCACTATAGACCAACATCTCCTTTAATTGTTCAAACTTGCGTGCGTGAACACACTGCATATGTAAAATCTCCAATGACCAAGCATAAAACAATATAGTTGAGAGATATAATCATATACAACTTACAGTGTTAGTCTGACACATATTTAATGTTGTGAATGATCATCCTTGTACTGCATCCTTGTTAGATTTAAATGAATAAGCAGTTCATGTAAGGGATGATAACTAGTATGACTTTTAAGATGCCAAGGCTAGCATGTTGAAGAGTCACCGAAAAGTAGGGAGAAAGAGGAATAACTAAGTGGTGCTGGAACTGTCCAAAGGTTTCTCTGAAGACTTCTAGATCCAACCCCCATGAAGTCACCATTCTCTCTTCTCTGGTTGAAAGCATCCAGGGAGATAGTATTTCCACGGTTGCTAGTTGAAAGGCTTCCTTCTATTCACCAAGTTAATTACATTGAATTTAGGGGGAGAGACAGGCCCATTCGCTTTATTAAACAGAAAAAGCCTGAGACCTGCTCAAGGGACTGTGCTGTCATGCTGTAATAATCCTAAGAACTTGTGTTCAGTTCATAGCAAGCACTCAAAACATTTTTCATAAAAGTTTGAATGAATGGAGTCAGAGTTGCCTCTTTCATGGAAAAGCAGACCACACTGGGCAACCTAGTCTCAAGTTCCAGATGGGAACATAAGGAGATAAAGAGAATGGAGCAATGAGCAATCTCTCCTCAGCCACAAGAGAGAGGACTGGCAGCTAAAACCTCTGTTTCCTTCTTCATTCCCATTCACAAATACCTATGTGAATATTGCAAGGGTCATCTGCCAAATTGCTTTGTCCTATAGGGTTAAAAAGTCCTCTCATCAAGGAAACAAACAACCTGTCTTTAAATTCTAACAAGAAATGTGGATTTCCAGGTGGCGGGGCTTAGGGCTCTGAGACAGGAGCACAGAGTGAGGCTGGGATTGTGTTAGGGATCAGGACATAGGCCCTGTCTGCCAAGAAAAACCAAGGTAAGAGATATTGGAGGTAGGTGAAGAGCACAGTAAGTGAAGATGGAGAGGAGAGTGAAGGGAAGAGGGAGGAAAACAAGAAAGTCAAGAGGGAAACCAAAGAAATAAGAAAAAAAAGTGCAAAGGGAGACAAAGCAAGGAGTAAACGAATGATGGGAAAGCACTGAATCAAAGGACATGAGAGCAAGCAAAACAAGGAAACTAGAGAGAAGCGAAATTATGCAAGTCCTGGATTATGAGTAGCAAGAGAAAATATCCTCAGAGAGAGTCTACACTGTGTATCTACTTGAATGAAATTATTATTATATAGGGCTGGGTGCAGTGGCTCACAACTGTAATCCCAGCACTTTGGGAGGCTGAGGCGGGCAGATCACAAAGTCAGGAGTTCGAGACCAGCCTGGCCAACACAGTGAAACCCCGTCTCTACTAAAAATGCAAAAGTGAGCTGGACGTGGTGGCGTGTGCCTGTAGTCCCAGCTACTCCGGAGGCTGAGGCAGAAAATCGCTTGAACCTGGGAGGTGGAGGTTGCAGTGAGCCGAGTTCATACCACTGCACTCCAGCCTGGGCAACAGAGTGAAACTCCATCTCAAAAAACAAAAAACAAACAAACAAAAAAATAGACAAAGCTAATCTACGGTGTGGGAAATCAGAATAGTGGTTACTTTTGATGAGGTCCAATATGGCTTGGTGGGGGCTCATAGGATTGTAGGTGTTGAACATGTTCTATTTCTCTATCTGGGAGGCAGTTACATGAGTGTGTTCACTGTGTAAGAAGTCATCAGGCCGGGTGCGGTGGCTCATGCCTGTAATCCCAGCACTTTGGGAAACCAAGGCAGGCAGATTACCTGAGGTCAGGAGTTTAAGACCCGCCTGGCCAACATGGTGAAACTCCATCTCTACTAAAAATACAAAAATTATCAAGGCGTGGTGACACATGCCTGTAATTCCAGCTATTCGGGAGGCTGAGGCAGGAGAATTGCTTGACCCCAGGAGATGGAGGTTGCAGTGAGCAGAGATCATGCCACTGCACTCCAGCCTGGCCAACAGAGTGAGACTCTATTAAAAAAAAAAAAAAAAGAAAAGCAGTCATTAGACTACATTTATGATTTATAAAACTTGTTACACTTCACTATCTTTTATTTAAAGTAAAAAGTCTATGGAGATTCTTTAATTATTGTATTAGATAGATTCTAGCTGAAGTACAATTGCTGGTGTTACAGACAGGCACCTCAGCTGTCCAAAGTTGCATTTCTCATACACTTCAGTTCATGGTTCAGTAGTCCAGGCAAGACTGCTCTTATATTTTATTTTATGTTATTTTTGTTCCCTTCATTCCCCATCTTTCTTCCTCCTAGGTACCCACCCTAGTGTATTTAATATATAGCTTTTCAATTCACTATCCATTCTTCTATGTAGAAATCTGTATATCCTTGAAAAACACAGCAGTAATTTTTAAAATTTTTTTTTATTTTATTTAAGTTCCAGGATGCATGTGCAGGACATGCAAACATAGGTAAACATGTGCTATGGTGGTCTGCTGCAACTATCAACCCATCACCTAGGTATTAAGCCCCAAGTGTATTAGCTATAAATCCTGATGCTCTCCCTCCCCGCCGCCCTCCAACAGGCCCCAGTGTGTGATGTTCTCCTCCCTGAATCCATGTGTTCTCATTCTTCAGCTCCCACTTACGAGTGAGAACATGTGGTGTTTGGTTTTCTGTTCCTGTGTTAGTTTGCTGAGGATGATGGCTTCCAGCTCCATCCATGTCACTGCAAAGGACACAATTTCGTTCCTATTTATGGCTGTATAGTATTTCATGGTGTATATGTACCACATTTTCTTTATCCAGTCTATCATTAATGGGCATTTGAGTTGATTTCACATCTTTGCTATTGTTAATAGTGCTGCAGTGAACATATGTATGCATGTATCTTTATAATAAAATGATATGTTTTCTTTTGAGTGTATACCCAGTAATAGGATTGCTGGGTCAAATGGTATTTCTGGTTCTAGGTCTTTGAGGAATTGCCACACTGTCTTCCACAATGGTTGAACTAATTTACATTCCCACCAACAGTGTAAAAGCGTTCCTATTTCTCCACAGCCTCGCCAGCATCTGTTGTTTCTGGACTTTTTTATAATCACCATTCAGGCAGGAGATGGTATCTCATTGTGGTTTTGATTTGCATTTCTCTAATAATCAGTGATGTTGAACTTTTGTTCTTTTTTCTTTTTCTTTTCTTTTCTTTTTTTCTTTCTTTTTTCTTTTTGAGATGGAGTCTTGCTCTTGTTGCCCAGGCTGGAGTGCAATGGTGCAACCTTGGCTCACTGCAACCTCTGCCTCCTGGGTTCAAGCAATTCTGCCTCAGCCTTCCAAGTAGCTGGGATTGCAGGTGCCCACCACCATGCCTGGCTAGTTTTTGTATTTTTTAGTAAAGATGGGGTTTCACCATGTCGGCCAGCCTGGTCTCAAACTCCTGACCTCAGGTGATCCACCTGCCTCAGCCTCCCAAAGTAGTGCTGGCATTATAAACGTGAGCCACCTTGCTTGGCTGTTGAGTTTTTTTTTTTGTTTTCTTTTTGAGTTGGAGTCTCTTTGCCAGCCTGGAGTGCAGTGGCAGGATCTTGGCTCACTGCAACCTCCACCTCCCGAATTCAGGCGATTTTCCTGCCTCAGCCTCCCGAGTAGCTGGGACTACAGGTGAGCGCCACCATGCCCAGCTAATTTTTGTATTTTTGGTAGAGACAGGGTTTCACCATGTTGGCCAGGATGGTCTTAATCTCTTGACCTCATGATCCACCTGCCTCTGCCTCCCAAAGTGCTGGGATTACAGGCGTTTGCCACCGTGCCCAGCTGTTGAGCTTTTTTTCACTTTTTTTTGTGTATTTGTATTTAATATACATAAATGATACAACCATTGGCATTCATCAAGCTTTGTCAGTGGTGATATATGTAAATGATGCACTCCTAAAAATCTCATTTTGTTTCTTACAAATTAGACTTAAACATTGATTTTGATATTTATTCATGTTATATGAAAATGTAGTTTATTTATTATAATTACTGCATGGCATCCCACTGTATGCCTGCATTTTACTTATCCATCACTCTAAAAACAGACGTCCAAGTTTCCTCACGCTCCTTGCTGTCACAAACTATACAGGTCTCCTTATGGTTCTGTATGAAAGTTAGTTAAGCATGTCTTCAAGGCTTTTTATCTTTATCGTCAGTTTTCTTTCCAGGAAGATTTGGTCATGTTCCCATAAGGCTTTATAATTCTTCTTCATATTTTTCCCAATCTAATAAACAAACAAAAAAAATCAATATATGACTGGGTGCAGTGGCTTTTGCCTGTAAGTGCTTTGGGAGGCTGAGGCAGGAGGATTGCTTGAGTCCAGGAGTTCAAGACTAGCCTGAGCAGCATAGTGAAATCCCGGTCTCTACAAAAATAAAAATAAAAATAGCTAGGCATGATGGCACTTGCCTATAGTCCTTTCTGTTTGGGAGACTGAGGCAGGAGGATCACTTGAGCCCAGGAATTCAGAGTTGCAGTGAACTATGATGGTGCCACTGCACTCCAGCCTGGGCAATAAAGCGAGACCCTTTCTCTAAAAACAAACAAACCAAAAATTGTGATATAGTATTAACTACGGTTTTTAAATAACTTGTAAAATTATTTTTCATGGTTTTTTTTTTTTTTTTGGTTTTTCATGGTTTTGGCCATTTGTATTTCTACTTAGTTAAGCACTTATTCATACCTTTAGTTTATTTTTATTCTGAGATATTTTTTCTTCTTGACTTTTAAGACACATTCATATATTAACAAAATTGACCTGTGATGATCATATATTACAATTATTTTCATTTTATTTTTCTTTTTACTCTGTTTATTACACTGCTAGGTGGTGAAGAGAGGGTAGTTTGGTTTGGGTTTTGCTTGTTTATTGTTTTGTTTTCTTTTGTTTTGGCCTTACAGCTGTTATCTTTTTGGTTTTGGCTTTGGAGGTAACACTTAAAAAGAGTAAAGAATGTTCTAATTTAATTACATGTTAAGAGATAAGGGCTGTGTGGGAGAAGGGAAATAGGGTTATAAGGAACATTATCATAACCAAACTAAAGGGAACTGTATTTGCAAAACAAATTATTGATGTTAGAGCTTTTCTAAGAAAATTTCCAAGAATATGTGATTTATTTAACTGACTAATCTCTAATTTACAATTTTCTCACTTAGTCAAAAAGTAATGTACTATAATTCCCGTCTCCTGTCTTCTAACCTATCTATAATAATTATGATTGATATTTCAATAAATGTGGTAATTTGTTTTAATTACCCAAAGCCTTAGCATCTGTAGCTTTAAACACATGTAGTGCTTTACTTTTAGTGCATATTTTGCTGATGTTCTATGTTCAATTTGCTCTCTTGAAATTTGTGATTTTGGTCGGGCGGTGTGGCTCACGTCTGTAATCCCAACACTTTGGGAGGCCAAGGTGGGTAGATCACAAAGTCAGGAATTCAAGACCAGCCTGGCCAACATGGTGAAACCCCGTCTCTACTGAAAGTACAAAAAATTAGCTGGGTGTGGTGGTACTCCCCTGTAAGCCCAGCTACTCTGGAGGCTGAGGCAGGAGAATTGCTTGAACCCAGGAGGCGGAGGTTGTGGTGAGTGATGACACCACTACACTCCAGCCTGGGTGACAGAGCAAGACTCCATCTCAAAAAAAAAAAAAAAAAAAAAAAAAATAGATTTTTAATATGCTTAAGTTGCAATCAGAGGAAAGGAAAAAAAAAAGGAAATTTATGATTTTACTTGTTTGGGGTTTTTTCTGGGGCAATATTTTATTTTATAGAGACTATGAAAGGTAATTTCCATTGCTAATGGAAATTAGTCCTTCTGTCATTTGCTTTCTTTCTTGGGTGCAGTAGAAATAAAAAAAAAAAATTACCACTTCATCCTTAACAAAATATTATAAAGTAAATCTAGCAAAATTCAAAAAGGGTAATACACCATGGCCAACTGGATTTTATCTCAGAAATGCAAAGCTGGTTGCATTCAAAAACCAGTCAATAGATTTCACCCACATTAGCAGAAATTTGAAAAAGCCATATGGTTATCTCAACAGACACAGAAAGCTCATTTGACAAAATCCAATGCTATTTCATAGTAGAAACTCTCAGAAAACTACAGATGGAGGAAAATATACAGGCCCAACTAGTGTCCTGCTTGTCATGAAGGACTGTAATGTGGGCAGTGAGCAAAATACAAATTTATAATCCCCAAAAATTAGTATATAGCACATATGTTTATATTTAGAAGGGCAGAGAAAATCATAACTGGCTGTCTCAACACCACTTATAAACAAGCCATTTTCCACCTCATTTATATTAAAGGTCAACTTTATCAATCACTAAATCCTTACGTAATCTGAGTAATACCAGACCTTCCGTTTTACCTTATGGTCACGTTCAACACATCATCATCAACCAACATATAAACAAAAACTTGACAAATGTTCTCTTCTGAAAGCACTGAAGAGCACCATGGGTTTTTAGGGATACTGACAAAAGCATTGTACATTTCTGCACAGTGAAACTTGCTTAAAATTATTTTTAATCATCTTGCCCTCTTCTCAGAGTTTTATCTCAGCACTTCAAACTCTCTGCTCCAAAACTATAAATCCAAGTTGATTCTCTCCTCTATCTCATCTTAGTAGGTACCATAGCACAACCACTTCCTAGTCTTCTAAAAGCAAGTGCCCCTCACCAGCGATGATGCCAATGGACAGCAGACTCCTTAAATGCATAGCTCAGCTCTTATCTCAATGGTGCACCTCCCCCAGAATTCAGGCTTTATATACTTTACCAACCTTTGCACTGTCTAGGCACCACTTCTTTTATTACCATGGGTTCATAGTGCTTTAATATCTGATAGGGTAGTATCTTTCTCATTATTCTTTTCAACATATTTTCTTGGTCATTCTTGTTCCAGAAAAACTCCAAATCATTATTTTTTTTCAACCTCTCCCATGCCTGTTGTTTTAAATTGGGATTGTAATTGGCATTGCATTAAATGTATAGATTATCTGGAAAAAAAAATCTTTCTTTTCACAAAATTATCTTCCTTTCTAGAAACATGATGCATATATTATTCATACGTGATTCATCCGTGTTTTATTTTGCATACATTAGCAAAATTTTATCTTTTTCTTCATAGAGGGCCTTATGCATTGTGTTAGCTTTATTTCTGTGTGTTTATTCATTTGTCCCAGTTGTAACTAACTGTTTACATTTTAAACTGGTTATTACTGATATATAAGAAAGCTACAGATTTTAAGCATAATTTTGTAAATCAGTTGAATTGGTAAAACACCATATATAAGTTCTAATTGTTTTCCAGTTAGTTATTTTGGATTTTCAGGCATACAATCTTATCATCTGCAAAGAGAGATAATCTCATTTTCATTTTCTTATTATATTAGCTAGAACTTATATAATAACACTACATAATAGAAGTTATTATGGATGTTTTTGTCATGTTCTTGACCTTAAAGGACTTTTTAATGTTTCACGTTCAGTCTAATGCCTGGTATTGGTTATTTTCAATGTTTAGAAAGTATCCTCTTTCAGTTTGCTGATAATTATTATGAAGAATGGGTGTTGATTTCCATGAAATGCTTTTTTGGCACCTATCAAATGCGTTTCTTATGTCCTCTGATGTACATATATGATTAAATGTAATTCTACCTTGAAATAAACAAACTAGAAAAGCCTGTACATAGAGGAGCCATGCTACACCATCTATGCTGATGAAGCATTTGTCATGATATTTTTTTTTCAGACAGAGTCTTGCTCTGTTGCCCGGGCTGGAGTGCAGTGGTGTGTGATCTCAGCTCACTGCAACTTCTGCGTCCTGGGTTCAAGCAATTCTCCTGCCTCAGCCTCCTCAGTAGCTGGGATTGCATGCAAGTGCCACCACTCCCAGCTAATTTTTGTATTTTTAGCAGAGATGGGGTTTCACCATATTGGTTAGGCTGGTCTTGAACTCTTGACCTCAAGTGATCCACCCGCCTCAGCCTCCTAAATTACTAGGATAACAGGTGTGAGCCACTGCACCCAGCCTATCATGACTTTTTAAGTGTACTTTTCACTGCCATCATTAAGTCATCAACAAAATAGAGCTTATGGGTAGAAAGGGCATTACTACTTACATGTACTGATAATTTAGTCATTCCAACACATACTAAGCATCTATTGGATGTAAAGCAGAGAGCTGGCAGATACAATACTATTATTATAGAGTCCTTTGGTTTTTTTTGTTTGTTTTTTGAGACAGGGTCTTTCTCTATCACCCAGGCTAGAGTGCAGTTGTACAATCATGGCTCACTGTAGCCTTGACCTCCTGGGCTCAAGCAATCCTCCCACCTTAGCCTCCTGAGTAGCTAGGACCATAGACACATGCCACCACATCTGGCAACTTTTTAAAAATTTTCTTGTAAAGACAAGATCTTACTATGTTGCCCAGACTGGTCTTGAACTCCTGGGCTCAAGTGATTCTCCCATCTTAGCCTCCCAAAGTGCTGGGATTACAGGTGTGAGCCATCATACCTGGCCTGATATAGCTTTTATTAAAATTTTGACATTCCTGAAAGCCTGATAAATATCTTAGTCAATTAAATTGGATGTGATAGAAGCAAATGGATCTGATTCCCCAGATTCTAGCAAAATGGCTGGCAAATGGTAGTTGCTCAACAAAATGAATGATGGAGGCAGTGTAGATGCTGAGAGCCACAGGGGCAAGCTATGTCCGAATCCTGACGGGACAGTCAAGTGTCAAGCACCAGGGTGAGTGGATCTAATCACCATGTCTAGAGAATGGAAATTAAGGTCATGGGCCAGTACTTCAGAGCATTACGTGGACAAGCTCAAAGTGAAAGCAGTCTGGGAGACTTGAGAACTGAAACTCAGAGAGTAGCACTCTTGACTCCCAAAGGGGCTTCCTTGACTAGGGTTTTTATATTTCTTGGCTAAGTTACAGAATGAGCTTTCAGAAATTTTCAACATGAGCTATCCAGAAACTTTGTTTGGTGGTACAGAAATGAGCATAACTTTGAAGATCTATAGATCCTGTAGCCTATCCAGACTACTTACTTTTCCATGGAATAATAAACTAAGTTTCTGAGTTACATATTATACAGGGTAGGCTTAAACATAAGGGAAGTTTATCTCTTGCTCACATAAATAGGCTCAAATGATTCCAATTTGTTGAGGAATTTGGAGGTGGGGGAATGGGGACAATGTTGTTACATATAGTCATTCAGCAAACCAACTCACAGAGGCTGTGTCATCTTTAACATGTGGCTTCCTGAGGCCCCCATAGATGTTTCCCTAGCCCACGGAACAAGAAAGAGCAGGTGAATTTTACATGGGGGATTTTTATAAACTAGACCTGGGAGCAGAGTGCATTCCTTTTACTTGTGTTTTATTGGCTAGAATGTAGTCACACGACCACATCTAACTGAAAGGGAGACTAGGAAATGAAGTCTATCATGTTCTCAGGAAGATGATAAGGTAATAGTTTTTGCCACAGGCCATACCAATTTTTCAGGTCCACTAAAAGATTTTTGTTACAGATTCCTTCTCAACAAAGCCTGAAGTGCTCCTAATTTTAACTCACATACTCACTGCAATAATCTTAGCTCTGCCCTTGTATGAATTGTCAGACACTATTGTTTCTGACCATGGAATTACATTTGTCTTTGTGAGATGTAAGCAGTTTGTGGACATGAGTCTCATCTGTGAAGTCCTCATCATGCCTCATTCCTGGCAAACTAAAGATGTCATTTCCATCTCTTGCCACCCAGTCCATCACTCTGTGTTCAGCATGAGGTGTGAGGCCCTCAGCATAGGAGTTAAGAGCATGAGCAACTGAATCAGATGTAGCTGGGTTTGGGTCCTAAGTCCACTAATCTATCACATGTTCATGGGAAAGTTTCTTAACTAGTCTTGTCTCATGTTCCTTCAACCCTAAAACAGGCGTAATAATAGTATCTACCTGCAGGATTGTGTGAGTGGGTTAAATGAAGTGATGCACACTTAGCACTGTACCTGACATTTCTTAAGCACTGAAGTATTAGCAAGATGGCTAATGATCAGTTGGTAATGGTACTAATAACTACCAAGCTGGAAATAGTAGGTGTAAAAGCTGGTCTTTCAGTGTGATTAAAGTAATTTATACGTGTTTAAGATAAACAGAAATATATTTGAAATGGGCTGGGCATGGTGGCTCACGCCTGTAATCCCAGCATTTTGGGAAATCGAGGTGGGTGGATCACCTGAGGTCAGGAGTTTGAGACCAGCCTGGCCAACATGGCAAAACCTCATCTCTATTAAAAATACAAAAATTAGCTGGGCATAGTGGCACACACCAGTAATCCCAGCTACTCAGGAGGCTGAGGCAGGAGAATCGTTAGAACCCAGAAGGAGGAGGTTGCAGTGAGCCAAGTTTGCACCACTGTACTCCAGCCTGGGCAACAAAGCAAAACCTTACCTCAAGATTTTGCAAACCATATATATATATGATGTTATTTTATATATGTATATACACACAGGATGTTATCTTTTATATGTATATACAGGATGTTATTTTGACTGTATCTACTCTCCAGACATCTATTATCAAAGGAGCTGAAACCGGGGGTCTTCCAGCCATTATAACTTAGTTGATGGGGTCTCTGTCATGCACTACACTGTCAAGAAAGATGTGGGAGTTTATCAGCCATCTGGTCTACCTGATATTGGTGAGCACGTGAGACCAGGCTGATATCTTCCAAAATGTTTTACATGTTGAAGAAGGTAGGCAATAGTTCTTCTCTGGTCAGCATAACTGCTGAAAAGGTACTCACTTCTTTTTCTAGACACTTTATTTAGGAATTTAAACCATGCCTTACTCCAGAAGGGTATACAAAATTGCTTACATGCAAAAATATAGTTCAAGATATAAAGAGTAAGTGAATCAGCCAGTATGGGCCTGAAAAAAAAAAAAAGAGTAAGTGAAGAAATTGTGGGAAAGGGAAAATTAGAGTAGGACAAATAAGATAAAAACCAGGGATAACATATTTATACAAAGTGCATATCAAAAAGTCCAGTATGAGTTGTAAAATATGGGCTAGATTTGACTGAGCTGCCTAGGATCAAAAGTGAAAGAATGAAACCTAGTCCTGAAAATTGTTCATGAAAATTATCACTATTCCCGATACCGAGTTTTGAGAAAAATATCTCCATTGAATAACTGTATAGAGAATATTTGGCCATATAACATGTCAGCTAGGCTGTCTGCAACACATATACAGTGAAACTAAGTCCTCCTTGTAGGAAGCTAAGGGAAGTACATAATATTTTTACACCCATTGATTTGAATACAAAATGAACTGAAAATGTCTCCCCCTTCTGGATTAGCAAGTTCTGGTAGATAAGGGAGGACAGATGTCTTGAATGTCCAGATCATGTAGCTCAAAATCCATGTGGTGATTTTCAGTCCCTTTGAATTCCTGTAGTCAAATGCCTGATGTCTCAGGGAGGGCTTAGATAAGAATTTCTTTGTGAAAAAAATGACTTTCACATTGAACCATATAAATTCTTGTTGGCTTCTTCTTCCTACCCAATACAAACTGTCCTTTTTGTCACTTTTCAGGATTCTTCATGAACAATATTTTATTGTAAAGATGATTTGAACTACAGTTTATTTGCTACCCCACATTATTATTTTTCTCTTCTCTCTGTTAAGACTAGTTGTGTATGTGTTTTCAAATGAGTAGATTGAGCACTAAGGTAGCTCAGAGGAAAAGAGTTAATAGGAACAAAGAGACGAGGCAGCACACATTTTTATGGTCTCTTATTTTTGTCCTGGTGCTCTTGTAGACACAGAAGTGCAGCAAATATACCCTTTATGGAATACAGTCCGCTGTGTAAAGGCTGTCGTGTATTTGGATTTCGTTTTGGAAGCAGGACAGAGGTGTGTTTTTCATTATGCCACATTGGATTTTCGCATTCAAGAGTATAATTACCAAACCCAGCCCTCAAACCACTGCAAAAACATCACATGCTTCTTACACACATTTTTTTCCCCTTCAAACTGGCACTCAATTGCCCACCAAGAGCCCTGCCCACAGTAGGGTTAGTTTAAAATTCTTTTTAAACACAGTTGTAACATGGCTCTCATCCACAAAACAAGTATTATTAGCACTTAAATCATAGAATTATTCTTACCTTATGGATCACTATGTGCCTTTAATGTGCAATGACTATTAGATTCAGACCCTGAGTCAGACTGTCCCTGTTATAAAACTCTCTCCAGGAGTCCAGCTCTCAGCAACACTCCAGTATCTCTTTCAGGCCTAAAATCAACATTGTGCCACAAATCTGAAGTTCAGAAGGTCAGTTCAGTGTGGAATTTAACTTCTTTTTGATTTGAAGTTTAGAAACAATGCTAAGAAGACACACAAGTAGACATTCTATGCTTCTTTGCCTTACAACCTATTCAAAGTCAGTGAGAAATTCAAAGATCTGGGCTCTCTCACATTCTCCTTTCCCTTGCTGCAAACTGGTGATTCCTCCTCTTACTGCCCGTGGACTGGCGGACAGAAGTGACCAAGGCCCTCTCAGATCATAAAGGTTGGACAGAAGCAGTTTCATATTGAATTGCAGTCTAGCAGCTTAAAAGATTTAATACAGCTTTTTAAAAACTATCAGTAAAGAGGAGTAGCCATGGGGGAAAGGAAGCCACTTATTACCTAACATCATGTGGCACATACACCACTGACATAATGCAAGCTGATTTTAGGTGACATATTAATGGACATTTATTCTTGTCATAGTGAAGTGTTTATAATGTTAACTTCCCTTTGAATTGACTATGCGCTACACATTGTTCTAAGTGTTGACATATATTAACTCATTTAATCTTCCTAACAACTCTAGGACCAAGGTAGGTACTATTATTATCCCGATCATTATTAAAGCACAGAAAGATCAAATGATTTGTCCCTGGTTGTTCAGTAAGCTGCAGGCGAAGTCTGGATTTGACCCTATACAGGTTAGCTCCAGCATCTATGCCCAACCTAACCCCTCTTCAGCCCTTCTCAACTAGGCTTCCTTGAGAATCAAACCCTTCCCAAATCTCATCTTGAATTGTAGCTCCCATAATTCCCACGTGTTGTAGGAGGGACCCAGTGGGAGATAATTGAATCATGGGGGCAGTATCCCCCATACTGTTCTCATGGTAGGGAATAACTCTCGTAAGGTCTGATGGTTTTATAAGAGGTTTTCACTTGCACTTGGCTCTCATTCTCTCTTGCCTGCCACAGTGTAAGATATGCCTTTACTTCTTGCCTTCTGACATGATTGTGAGGCCTCCCCAGCCATATGGAACTGTGAGTCCATTAAATCTTTTCTCTTTATAAATTACCCAGTCTCAGGTATGTCTTTATTAGCAGCATGAGAACAGACTAATATACTCATGCTTTATGTGGATCAGAAATTCAGGAGCAGTTGTTCTAGCTCAGGAATAGCCATAAGGTTGCAGTCAAAATACTGGCAGAGGTTGCAGTCATCTGAAGCTTCAATGGGGCTGAGAACCTGCTTCTAAGGGGGTTCAGTCACATGGCCATTGAGAGGAGTCTTCAGTTCCACTGGACATGGACTTCACTATAAGGCTACTTGAATGCTCTTATGATATGTCAGCTAGTTTCCCCAGATTTTGTAATCTAAAAGAGAGAACAAAGAGAAAGTCACAGTCCCCGTCATGATCTAGTCTTAGAGGTCACAAACTGTTACTTGTCATATCCTACTCATTACAAGTGAGTTGCTAAGCACAGGCCACACAGGGTAGGATAATTTGTTTATACCTTTAGAAGGGGAGCTATATAATAAATGTGTGAATATTTTTAAACTACTGTACAACGCTAGCACATCAAATCTATGATTCATGGGCATTACTTCCTAGGTAACACTGAGGTAGGCATTAATGTTAGGTCTGCATTGATTTAAGGAAAAGTGTTAAGTCAGTAATGAATGATATTGATAATGTGCTAAGATGGCAAAAATTGCAAAGAAGGTATATTCCTTTGTCCAGAACTTAGGATTACTGCCCTAGAGGACTTTCCATTTTCAGTGCACTGTGGGAGGAGCTGAAGGGTGTCTAAAGAATTCAAACCAAAGAGATTTAGAGTTTGGAAGCACCAGGCAGAGCTGAAGGAGCACATATTAAGTGTTAACTGGAAAATAGGGGATAAGGGATCACACTTTTTTAAAGACCACTATTATTTCTTTTAATAACAGCTTTATTAAGATACCACTCACAAACCATAAAGCTTACCCCCCTTTTTCTTTCCAAGTCAGAGTCTCGCTCTGTCACCCAGGCTGGAGTGCAGTGGCACAATCTCAGCTCACTGCAACCTCCGCTTCCCGGGTTCAAGCCATTCTTGAACCTCAGCCTCCTGAGTAGCTGGGATGACAGGTACCCAATCACCACAACTAGCTAATTTTTGTAATTTTAGTAGAGACAGAATTTCATCATGTTGGCCAGGCTGGTCTCAAATTCCTGACCTTGAGTGATCCACCCGACTCGGCCTCCCAAAGTGCTAGGATTACAGGTGTAAGCCACCATGCCTGGCCAAGTTTACCCTTCTATAAAGAATACAATTCAGTAATCTGTAGTGTTTTCAAAAAGCTGTGCAATCATTACCACTCAAATTTCAGAATATTTTTATTTCTTCCCTCCAGAAAAACTCCCACACACATTAGCAGTCACTTTCCATTTCTCATTCCTTCCAGACTTTGGAATCCACCAATTGACTTTCTTTGTGTATAGATTTGCCTATTCGGGACATTTCATATAAGTGGAATTGCACAGTATGTAATTTTTTGTGTCTGACTTGTTTGATCCAGCAGAGCGTTATCAACGTTCATTCATGTTGTGGCATCTATTTGTACTTCATTCCTGTTTACAATTGACTAGTATTCCATTTTATGAATATATCATATTATGTTTAATCATTTTTCAATTGATTGATACTGGATTGTTTCCACTTCACCAGTTGAAGGACATTTGGGTACCATTCACCAGTTGATGAACATTTGGGTTCTTTATAGTTTTGATAATTATGAACAAAGCTCATATACGGGCTTTCATTTCTCTTGAGTAAACACCTTAAAGTGAGATTATTAGATTCTGTGGCAAGTGACTGATTCCTAAGTGGTATCATGTGTATTTCTACTAGTAGTACAAGAGAGTTCCAGGTGAGTTACATCATCTTCCATCAATGAGTGTTAATCTTTTTGTTTTATTTTTGTTAATTTAGTCATTCTGGTAGGTGTGTACTGGCATATCATGGTGTTCATTTATATTTTCCTAATGACTGATGGTGATGAACATCTTTTCATTTGCTTATTTGCCATTTTTATGTCTTCTTTGAAGAAGGTCTTTTCAAATATTTTGCCCTTTTTTAACTGAGTTGTTTATTTATAGTTGAGTTTTAGGAGTTCTTTATATATTTTCTATCAGATGTGATTTGCAAATACATCCTCCCAGTATGGGTGTTCTACTTTTATTCTCTCGTATATAGTGTGAAGCGAGGCTCTAAGTTTTTATTCGTTTTACATGTGGAGATTCAATTGTCTCTCTGCACTATGTGTTGGAAAGACTCTTGCATTGTTTTTATACTTTTGTTGAAAATCAACTGATTACAGATGTAAGGGTTAATTTTTGTATTTTTCATTACGTTCCATTGCTCTAATATGTTTATTTTTTGGCACTGTCTTAAATATTGTAGCTTTATAGTAAGTTTTGAAATCAGATAATATGAGTCCTCCAACTTCATTCATTTTCAAAATTATTTCAATTACTTTAAGTCCTTCATATGGCCATATAAATGAGATAATTCACTTGTTAATTTCTGCAACAGAGAGCTGGGCATGGTGGTGTGTACCTGTGGGCCCAGCTACTTGGGAGGCTGAGGTGAGAGGATCATTTGAGCTCAGGGGGCAGAGGTTGCAGTGAGCCAAGATCGTATCACTGTTCTCTAGCCTGGGTGACAGAGCAAGACCCTGTCTCAAAAAAAAAAAAAAAAATCTACAAAAGTAAGCCTGCTGATTTTTACAGAAATTGTGTTGAATCTATGCACAAATCTGGGGAGAAATTGCCATCTTAACAGTATTTTGTGAACATAGAACATCTCTACAATTAAAACTTTATCTCAGAAAAGTTTTGTCATTTTCAGTGTACAGGTATTGCACTTTGTTAAATTTATTACTAAGTATTGAGTTTTTATGTTCTTACTTTTATTTTCACATTGTTTATTATCAACATATAGAAATACAGTTCATCTACATTACAACATATAGAAATACGGTGGCTAATGCCTGTAATCCCAGAACTTTGGGAAGCCAAGGTGGGTGGATTACAAGGTCAGGAGTTCAAGGCCAGCCTGACCAAGATGGTGAAACCCCATCTCTACGAAAACTTCAAAAATTAGCTGGGTGCAGTGGCAGGTGCCTATAATCCCAGCTCCTCGGGACACTGAGGCAGGAGGATCATTTGAACCTGGGTGGCAGAGGTTGCAGAGAGCCAAGTTCACGCCATTGCACTCCAGCCTGGGCGACAGAGTGAGACTCCATCTCAACCAAAAAAAAAAAAAAAAAAAGAAAAGAAAGGAAGGAAGGAAATACAGTTAATTTTTAATATTAATCTTGTATACAGTGACCTTGATAATCTTGCTTATTAGTTCTAATAGTATTTTTGTAGATTCTCTAGGATTTTCTATACTAGATTCTCTAGGATTTTCTATACAAAGGATCACATTATAAATAAGGACAAATTTACTTCTTTTTTGTCCAATCTATATGTCTTTAACTTCTTTTTCTTATCTTACTACACTGGCTAGAACCTCCAGTACAATGTTGAATTAAAACTGTGAGATTGGAAATCCCTGCTTTTTTCTTGCAATCAGGGAAAGCATTCAGCCTTTCACAATTTTATATAATGTTAACTATAAGTCTTTCATAGATGCCTTTTAGCTGGTTGAGAAAGTTTTGTTTCATTACTTGTTTGTCTATAATTAAGAGATACCATCTGGCCAGGCACAGAGGCTCACACCTGTAATCTCAGCACTTTGGGAGGCCAAAGCTGGAGAACCACTTGAGCCCAGGAGTTGGAGATCAGCCTGGGCAACATAGTGAGATTCTGTCTCTACAAAAAATAAAAAGAAATAGTTGGGAATAGTGGTGCATGCCTGTAGTCCCAGCAATTCAGGAGGCTGAGGTGGGAGGACCTCTTGGAGCCAAGGAGGTTGAGGTTACAATGAGTTATGATTGTGTTACTGCACTCCAGGCTGGGTGACAGAGTGAGACTCTCTCTCTCTCTCTCTCTCTCTCTCTCTCACTCACACACACACACACACACACACACACACACACACACAGATAGTGACTATTCTGTCTGTGTGTGAGAAGCCTTCACTCTCTCCTGGACCCAGAAGCTTTTTTCTGTTTGCTGTTATTTCCCCAGTGACTCATGGGAATTCAACCTGAAGTGCAAAATCCAAAGAATCCATCAAGACATTTTTATTCTCTACATTGTAGATGACATGGGCTTCTAAAGCAAGTACAATGTGTTCTTTGACAGCTTGTTTGTTTAATAAGAATGAGTCCCTAAGTTGTTGGTAATTGGGATAAGAATATCAATATCATTCAAAAGTTGTGCTCACTCAAATGTTATTTTTCCTAGAATTTTAACATGTTGTGTCAGCAAGTAAGAGCAACTAAAGGCCAAGCACCACAAGCCATGAGTGTGAATAGAATCCACAGTTGCCCCACAGTCTTATCCTTGGCTCTGTTTACTTTATTCACTGCTTCTCCTCAAAGTTTTTTTTTTTTTTTTCCTCCATAATTCAGCAACATCAATTGTTCTTTTTAGCCCTGCTTAATTTATCTATTGCTGCATAACAAGCCACCATGAAACTCAGTGGTTTAAAACAACACATTTAATTTACCCATGTATTGGCAATGTTGGGGGAATCTCCTCTCTGCTTCACAGCGTCTGGGGCCTCAGCTGGGATAAATCCAGTGGATGAGAACTGGAACATCCAGGGGCTGGCTAGGTTTCTCTTTCTCTCTCCTGTCCTCCCCCTCCCATCCCCCATCTCTGTACCTCTAATTCTCTGTCACTTTCTAATCCCCATGTAGAAAGCTCAGGCTTCCTTGCAACATGTTGATCTCAGGGTGATTGAACTTCTTTTACATGACAGCTGGCTTCTCCCAATGCCAGCATTCTCAGAGTCCATGGTGGAAGCTCCAAGCCTTCTTATGAGCTAACCTCTAGAATCTTAAAATATCACTTTTACTGCATTCTATTCAAGTAAGTTACAAAGGTCAGTTCAGATTAGAAGAAAAGGGTACTAGATTCTACCTCTCAATACCAAGAATAGCAAAGAATTTGTAGCCATCCATTATCCATCTAAAGCCCCTTTCATCAAACGATGATGCCTTTTTAAAAAAGTTTGTTAGGCTGGGTATGGTGGCTCACACCTGTAATCCCAGCATTTTGAGAGGCTGAGGCCGGTGGATTGCTTGAGATCAGGAGTTCAAGACAAGCCTGGCCAACATGGTAAAACCCTGTCTCTACTAAAAATACAAAAATTAGCTGGGCATGGTAGCTTATGCCTGTAGTCCTGGCTACTTGGGAGACTGAGGCAGGAGAATCACTTGAACCCAGGAGGGGGAGGTTGCAGTGAGCCTAGATTGCTCCATTGTACTCGAGCTTGGGTGACAAAGCGAGACTTCTTAAAAAAAAAAAAAGTTTGTTAATTTAAGAATCACATAATTTATAAAATTTGAAAAGAGTTTATTTTTTATGAAAGTTTACAATCTGAAAAGTGGTCATTCCAACAGGCTGGAAAGTGTAGCCTCCAGTTGAAGCCAAAAGGCAGGTATTTTGAGGGAGAGAGGGATAAGACAGTAATTTAAGCTGAATGCATTGGCCAAACATACATATTCAATAGGTTATGGGGGAGCTATGAATATTCATGAGAATGGTCCCAACACATGCATATTGAACAAACATGCATGTTACATATGACCCATATTCACCTTGAGGTGGCTACTTAGCATTTATTTTATTTTATTTATTTATTTTATTTTTTGAGATGGAGTCTTGCTCTGTCACCCAGGTTGGAGTGCAGTGAAGCAATCTTGGCTCACTGCAACCTCCACCTCCTGGGTTCAAGTAATTCTGCTGCCTCAGCCTCCCGAGTAGCTGGGACTACAGGTGTGAGCCATCACGCCTGGCTAATTTTTGTATCTTTAGTAGAGATGTGGTTTCACCATTTTGGCTGGGCTGGTCTCGAACCCCTGATCTCAGGTGATCTTCCTGCCTCAGCCTCCTAAAGTGCTGGGATTACAGGTGTGAGCTACCGCACCCAGCTGAGTCTTAGCAATTAAGTGTGTTATAAGTAGGTCCTATACATCAAAAGGTCTTTTCAGGACATAAGGCATTCAAGTGCACAGCCTTTGTAAACCAGCCAGAACCAGTCCATGGTTGGTGGTATTCCTAACAGGAGAAAGTTACTGAAATTTGTCTGTGGCCCAATCAAAGCTGTAGTTATGGATTGTAGAATAGGGGGTGGGGTCAGCATCTGGTGGTGGATGAGGTGCAAATTGTTTTAATATTACTTTTCTTGAAGCCAGTGCTTGTTTGGCTGCTAAAGAAAAAGAAAAAACTTTGTGGCAGTTAAAAAATAAGTTTATTCTTTAAGTGCAGGATGGTTGACTTCACCCTTGCCTAGCACAGCCTTAGGTCCTGTTTATAATTTGGTATTTAGCCAGGTATGGTGGCTCATGCCTATAATCCCAGCAGTTTGGGTGGCTGAGGTGGGTAGATTGCATGAGCCCTGGAGTTTGAGATCAGCCTGGGCAACATGGTAAAACCCTGTCTCTACAAAAAAAATAAAATTAAAATTAGCTGGGCATGGTGGTGCGTTCCTGTAGTCCCAGCTACTTGGGAGGCTGAGACAGGAGGATCACTTGAGCCCAGGAGGTGGAGGTTGCAATGAACCAAGATCATGCCACTGCACTCCAGCCTGGGTGATAGAGCGAGACCCCGTCTCAAAAATAAAAACAATAATTTGGTATCTTATTGCCACAAAAAGCCCATTTTGTCACTCTTATACCTCTAGTTTAACATTAATGCTGGTCAGTTGTGTCTAAACCACAAAAGGCAAGGGTTATAATGAGGCGTGTCTAACCTCCCACCCATCATGGCTGGGAATTCAGTTTTTAAGGTTTCTGTAGGGTCCTCTTGGCCACTAGGGGGTCCATTTAGTCCGTTGAGGGGCTTTAGATTTAATTTTTAATTTATAAGTTTAAATACTATATTAATTATAATATATTTATTTATTAGTAATTTAGCATATCTTTTTTAATTGTGCTGGTATAGTCATCTTAAACTGTGCTCGCTGTTAGTAATTTAGGTACTTCTCTAATGATTAAGTTCCGTAGATTTTGAATGGTTTGCTTCAACTATATATTCTCCACAGACTTGTGGTTTGGAGTGCAAGATTTCACAAAACTCATCATTTTCAGGAATATATATGTCATGTATACACCATTTCAGTAGCAACACTTGTAAATACACATCTTTACTGTTCTAGTATCTCCACTGAGTGTTTCAGATCTGCTTATATTCAGCATTAAGAAGCCCCAGTCTCCTCTTGTACTCCTTGATCTCAATACAGAAGTATATGGTTACCTCAAACAACACTCGACTCTTCAAGCAGAAGCTACCAGAAAGAGGCAGTAATAAAATCAGTCTGCTGTGATGAAGATGAAGGTTGACCTCAAGGTAAAATTGGGAAAATGATTTTTCAGATTATTGCTGCTTCTGTTCTTTTTAAAATTTGGCACATTGTTACATATGTGTCATGAAGATAGTTACATGTAAGGTTAGCTGGAGACATGTAAAGCATTTCAGCTGGCATAATGCTGGAGGAGTGTGTGTTTCTGGCTCATCTGCCATTCAGGGGCTCTGCTGAATTTTTTCCATGCTTTGTGTCCTTACTACCCCTTTGTTAAGTGCTTTCCAAAACACAGGAACACTGGAAAGAAACAAAACACCATGTATAACTAAAGCTAAGACACTGACTTTTCTTCCAGTCACATTCTGTATGGACATAAAAACACGTGCACACACACATGTGTGTACAGGTGTGCCCACGCACAGGCACATCTTAACACTCAGAACTTAAGCCCCACTGCTGAGGGGTGGATCCTAGCACCAAATTTCTGACTTAAAATTCCATGTCAAGATAAACACATTTATAAGAAAAAAAAATACAATACTGAAAAAATTAGCACCATTGAAGTGTTATGAAACCTTGTAGTTGCAGGCCAAATTTCAACAAAAATTTCTTGACAGCCTGCTGTATATGTGGAGGTGGTATGAAAAGAAGTAATTCATTTCCTATCACTCGGTTGCTTGGACTAAAATCTAAACTACACTCTGGCTTCTCTCTTTTCCAAGCTCTCAGCAACTGCTCTAGAATCTGCTGTCCCAAATAATGTTGAATTCACACTCTTCTCACCACTTCCCTGCCACCCCTCCTAGTCCAAGCCAGCATCTCTTTCATGGACAATGGTAGGAGCCTCCCTCCTCCTCTGTTTTTCTACCTCCACCCCCAGCTCTATACTGTCTACTCTCCAAACAGCAGCCAGGATGACCTTCTTAAAAATTAAATCATGGCCAGGCACAGTGGCTCACAGCTGTAATCCCAGCACTTTGGGAGGCTGAGGCAGGTGGATCACTTTAGGTCAGGAGTTCGGGACCAGTCTGGCCAATATGATGAAACCCCATCTCTACTAAAAATACAAAAATTAGCTGGGTGTGGTGGCTCCAGCTTGTAATCCCAGCTATTTGGGAGGCTGAGGTGGAAGAATTGCTTGAATCCGGGAGGTGGAGGTTGCAGTGAGCCGAGATCATGCCATTGCACTCCGGCCTGGCTTGACAGAGCAAGACTGTCTCCAAACAAAACAAAACAAAACAAAATTTTTAATCAGATCATGCCCTCCAATGTCTCGCCAACAAATCTCACAACAAAATCCAAACTTCCTCCCATGCCTTCAGGCCCCTGCCTCTCTCTCCTACCTCATCGTCCACACTCTCTTCCCTGCTCATGCTACTCCAGCTGTGCTGGCCTGCTCATGATACTTGGATCACATCTAGTTCATGTCCAGCTCAGGTCCTTTGCACTTGCTGTTTCTTCTGCTTGGATCCCTCCTTTTCCCCAACCCTCACTCCTGCCTTCAGAAATTCACTTGATTTTGTTCTCTACACAAATGTCACTTCCTCAGAGAGGCCCTCCCTGACCTAAAACATCATTGGTAGAATAGCAGATTCCCAACTTCTCACTTGTCCCCTTACCTATGTTTTTGTGTGTTCACAACCCTTTTCAGTAACCAACATTAGGGTTTTTTTGTTTTGTTTTTTTAAGAGACAGGGTCTTGCTCTGTTACCCAGGCTGCAGTGCAGTGGCATGATTATAGCTCATTGTAATCCCAAACTCCTGGGCTCAAGAATCCTCCCACTTTAGCCTCCCGAGTGGCTAGAAATACAGGCATGTACTGGCACGCCTGGCTAATTTTTAAAAGTATTTTGTAGAAATGGGGCTGTGTTGCACAGGATGGTCTTGAACTCCTGGGCTCAAGCCATTCTCCCACCTTGACCTCCCTAAGTGCTGGGATTACAGGCATGAGCCACCACACTAGCCTGTGTGTCTCGTTAATTGCTATTATCCTAGTGCTGAGAACAGTGCCTGTCACATGGTAAATACTGAATAAAAACCCATACTGGAAGAGCTCCTGATCTATATTGAGAGGCAAGCTTGGAAACTATCATGATCAGACAATATGATTGTGTTGTGATAGATGTGTATACAAGGTGTTTGAGGAGCACAAGAGGATAGAGTCACTGGTGAATTGTTTTCAACTGGGTCTTGAAGGATGGGTAAGAATTCACCAGATAGAGGAGTCTGCAGAGGACATTTCAAGCAGAAGAAATAGTGAATGCAAGGACCTGGATATAAAAATATTAATCTGGGGGAAAAGCATGTCATTTTATTGTTCCTGGTTAGCAGCATGTGCTCAGCTCAGGCCCAGTAGTGACTTTTCAAGGAATTTGGAAGAGCCATCAGATCTTAATAAGGTAAAATAATCTTCAGTGTTTCAGAAAGATTCTGCTTGCAGCTTTGTGGTGGTTACTTTGAGGTAGAGAGACTTCACTGTCCTCCTGGACAGAAAGAAGTGGGAATGGTGAGAAGGTAATGGATGAGAGGTGCATTTTAAGCGCAGATTGAGAAGGCTCAGTGACCTATCTGTGAGCGACAACAGAAAGGGAGACAGAGCCCTGAAGATTTTTAAATTTGTGTGACTTGATGGCATTTACCCTGATAGGAATGCAGAAAACAAAAATGCACACATTGAGAGAGTAAGGAAGAGGAATGGTGGTCCTTCACATCTGCCCAGTTTCCTTCTCTCTGTGACCTTGAGCAGCTGTTTCCTAATTTCTAGCCATTAGTTAACAAATCACACAGGGCTGGGTTCACACCTGCTCCTGCTTCCACCCACTGAGGCTTGGTTAGTAGGCTACACATGTGTGCCTGCCGCTCTCTTCCCTTGGGAGTAAACCTCTCCCAGATGACTCTTTATCTGTCTTGCAAATAGATTCCTAGCAATTCTACCCCAGAAGACATGCTCAGACTCGCTAAGTCCTAAGGGGAGACGAGACTTAAGATCAAGCTGGATCTACCCCAACCACATGTATAATGTGATCAGGCTTCTGGTCTGATTTGTATGAATTTTAAAATTATTCAACTAAATACTTTTCCATTATTTAAAAAAAATGCGGACAATACAGAAAGACACAAAGTAGACTTGAAAAACTCCTTGAAAAATAAAGGAGAGGTTCAAAGTAGCCTTTCACATCTACTTGGTGTCCTTCTGTATTGTCTTCTTCAAGCCCCATCCTTGAAAAATAATCTTACTCTCCTTCTGAGAGTAAGATGTATCTTTTTGGCCAGGCGCAGTGGCTCACCCATGTAATCCCAGCACTTTGGGAGGCCAAAACAGGCAGATTACCTGAAGTTAGGAGTTCAAGACCAGCCTGGCCAACATGGTGAAACCCCATTTCTACTAAAAATACAAAAATTAGCCAGGCATGGTGACGGGTGCCTATAATCCCAGCTATTTGGGAGGCTGAGATGGGAAAATTGTTTGAACATGAGAGGTGGAGGTTGCAGTGAGCCGAGATCACGCCACTGTACTTCAGCCTGGGAAACAGAGCAAGACTCTGTCTCAAAAAAAAAAGAGAGAAAAAAGAGATATCTTTTTTCAGTGCTTTATTCTATGTAGTTACAAATAAATACAGTATAAAATAGATATATTAATATGGAAACAAGATATGGTTTTATAGATTATCATCATTGGGCTCAGGGTATTTTGAAACATTTTTTTCCACTTAAAAATCTGTCTTCAGGCCGGGCTGGATGGCTCGTGCCTGTAATCCCAACATTATGGGAGGCCCAGGCAGGTGGATAACTTGAGGTCAGGAGTTTGAGACCAGTCTGGCCAAAGTGATGAAACCCTGTCTCTACTAAAAATACAAAAATTAGCTGGGTGTGATGGTGCATCCCTGTAGTCCCAGATACTCAGGAGGCTACGGCACAAGGATCACTTGAACCCAGGAGGTGGAGGTTACGGTGAGCTGAGATCACGCCACTGCTCTCCAGACTGGGCGACAGAGTGAGACTCGGTCTCAAAAAAAAAAAAAAAAAAAAAAAAAAAATCTGTCTTCAAAGGTTTTCACATTAGTTAATATAAATCCACTTAAATCTTTAGAAACTTTGGAATGATATTCCATGGCAGAGAAACATGTTTGTCATTTAATCATTCCCCCTCCTGACAGATACTTGGGTTGCTTCCAAGTTTTCAAGATTATAAACAGTGCTACAGTGACTATCCTTGCACACCTTTTTTGGTATATGCTCATTGAGACAGATCCCTGAAAGTAGAACTGGTGGGCAGGCCTAAAGTTTAATTTTGCTAGAAGCCACCAGTTTTCCTGTCTATTTTATTAGGTGCTTCTGGATAAAAATATTTGTGAAATTGTAAAGTCAGTTATTTCTTGACAGGACCCATCCTAAGGCTAACATTAATCTAGAAACAAACCCACCAGTCCCCTGATAATTGTGCTGTATCTCAGAAAGCTAGGAATATTTGGCCACAGACACAGTTCTTTAAGCTTTTAAAGCTTTTCTGAGCCAGTTGTGGTGGCTCACGCCTGTAACCCCAGCACTTTGGGAGGTTGAGGCAGGTGGATCGCTTGAGCCCAGGAGTTGGAGACCAGCCTGGGCAACATAGGGAGACCTCATGTTGACAAAAAATGTACAAATTAGCCAACTGTGGTGGTGTGAGCCTGTGGTCCCAACTACTTGGGGAGCTGAGGTGGAAAGGATCACTTGAGCCTGCGATAAGAAAGAAAGAAAGAAAAGGAAGGAAGGAAGGAAGGAAGGAAGGAGGGAGAGAGAGAGGGAGAGAGGAAAGGAGGGAAGGCAGGAAGGCAGGAAGGAGAAGGAGGAAGGGAGGAGGGAGGGGAAGGCAGGAAGGCAGGCAGGAAGGAAGGGAAGGAGGAATGGAGGAAAAGAAAGAGAAAAAGGAAGAAGAGAGACAGAGAAAGCAAGCAAGCTTTGCTGGAGGCTGGGCAACCTAGCAAGACCCCATCTCTCCAAAAAAGATTAAAAATTAGCCAGCCACACTGCTGCAGTCCAGCGTGGGTGACAGAGCAAGACCCCATCTCAAAAGAAAAACAAGCAAAAAAAAGAAAGTAAGTAAAGCTTTTCTGGGGCCTGCTAAAAACTTCGAGACCTGGAAAAAATGTTTCCTTCAATATATGAAACATAGAGAACACTGAGGTTAACACAGATTTATTAAATTCCTACAGAATGTATCGTGTCAATTTTATTGATCTTAAATTTAGTATTCATAAATGTTTCATTGTTGGAATGTTCCTTAATTCTTTCCCCCGGCCTGCTTTCCTCCCTAGGTTGAGGGACCAGCACCAGTCCTCTTGGTTTCTCCTTCCTGTATTCAGAGAAGAGATTCACCTAAAAATAATGTAAAGTCTTTCTTTTTCTCCTCTTTAGTTTGGGTGTCTTTCTAAGGGGGATTGCCTTCTGCAAGGCAGCTTTAATCAGGACGACAGTTTGGGGAAGGAGCTGCCTTCCCCAGGAGGGGGCAGTATTGGGGAGAGAACTGCATGTGTCCAGTGGCAAAAACTAGGGGAGAAATTCTTTCTTCAGTCTTCTGAGAGAGCCCATGAGTCTTCAGTCTTCAGTGAGACCTTAGTGGACAACAGACCCAATTCATAGGGCCGGGGCTGTGGGTCACAGGCTCCCTGTTGCCGGGATGAGGTGGCAGGCAATGCAGAGGATCTCCCTCTCAATTCAGCTCTCATTCTGAGTATCAGGCTCTTTTTCAGTGTACTTGTTTTCCTCTAGTGCTTAATTCTTAGGAATGACATAGCATCCTGCTACATTTCATCATAAAAGTAATGTGTTTCAGCAGCACTTTGGGTTAATCAGTCCTTTCAGGATAGGCTGGGAGCCTAATCACCAACAGTGTTTGTATGGGAAAATGCATTCAGGATTTCCAACAAGGAACTTACACAGGAACCTCTGGAGCACCATCCATCCCTGAATGGGCGCCTTTCACACATCCCACGTATGAGATGACCAGATACTTCTGTTTTCCAAAGAAGTTTGTGATTCCCTGGGAAATGTCCCAGGCCAGGGAGTTTTTTTGTTCAAGGTTTCTCTATAATAAGTACTGTGTGGGATGCTTTTTGGATTGACCTGGCTAAAATATGTTGTTTTTTAGCTGGTGATTTTGTAGTTTACAAAATGATCCGCAGAGTTTGGCAGTTTGCAAGCCTTAAAAGCTTGAGAGGCATTTCTAAGAGTACAAAGTTCCCTTTGGCCATTTGGGCCACAAAACCCTGAAGGTTCCCTTGTTGGAGATTGTTGGTGGTCTTTCCTCTCACCTGGGGCTCTGCCTGGAACCTTTAAAAGTGAAGTGGGCCAAACTCTGTTAAAATTATATGAATTGCCTCACTACCCCTTATCCTTATCCCCATGAAAAGCACCTGACTGTAAACATCTCTTGATGGATATATACAAGATTTGGTGACTTCAGTTTCCCCCTTTGTCAGACAGTGGAGGTTGACTTGTGTTCTTCATCTTATAGTTCTCACCTACGCATCCAGGAGAACTCCAAGGTAGCCATAAAGGTTCACCAGTGGATTTCAGTGTTTGAGAAAGTCTCTCAAATGTCATATGTTTACTTCTCTGAAATAAAACTGCACAGAAAAAGAAAACATCAACTGTCTTTTGCTTTTGGCTGAAATTGTATAAACTCACCAGTTGAGACATTGGCCATACGGAGATAAGGAAGAGCTGGTCCCTATTTTCAGTGTTTTCGCTGTCTAGCAGGATACTTGATATGTACTCAACACACGCTTGTTGAATTAAATTCAGAGCCAAGAAACACTAGAGGTGATTACATTCACTAACTCTGTCATCCTTAAATGGCCAGATCTCACAGTTATCCCTCATCTTGGCCACTGCACTGTCCCTACTCAAGAAAATTTAGGCCAGTCGTGGTGGCTCTTGCCTATAATCCCAGCACTTTGGGAGGCTGAGGCAGGCAGGTCACCTGAGGTCAGGAGTTCGAGACCAGCCTGGCCAACGTGGTGAAACCTCTACTAAATAATACAAATTAGCTGGGCATGGTGACACACGCCTGTAGTCCCAGCTACTCGTGAGGCTGAGGGAAGAGAATCACTTGAACCTGGGAGGTAGCGGAGGTGGCAGTGAGCCAAGATCACGCCACTGCCTGCACTTCAGCCTGGGTGACAGAGTGAGGCTCTGTCAAAAAAAAAAAAAAAAAAAAAAAGTTTAAGAAGTTACCATTGAAACACAAAAGTTTCTAGGAAAAGAGGGAGGAATCTGTGTATTTCAAACATAGTGTGTGTGGGTTGTCTGTGATGTTTGGCTGTTAATAAAGGGAAGAGTAGAGAGGCTTAACTCTTCTAATTCCCTCTTACTACCATGGAGCCTCAGGTTATCTTATTAGCATTTTGGAAGCCTTGGAAACTTGGCTTTGAGGATCTAGGAAACGAAATGGCACTGGGCAAAGACTCCTATGCATGGCTGTGACTTACTTTAGCGCTACGCTGTCCAATCCAGTAGCCTCTAGCCACATGTGGCTCTGCAGCCCTTGGAATTCAGCTAGTCTAAAACTGAGATGTATTATAAAATACATACCAGGTTTCAGACTTAGTGTAGGGGGGGAAAAAAGGACATGAAATAACTCACCAATGTTTTGTATTCATTACATGTTGAAAATATTTTAGATATGTTGGGCTAAATAAAATGTATTATTGGGCCAGGCACGGTGTCTCATGCCTGTAATCCCAGCACTTTGGGAGGCTGAGGTGGGCAGATTACCTGAGGTTGGGAGTTCGAGACCAGCCTGACCAACATGGAGAAACCCCGTCTCTACTAAAAATACAAAATTATCCGGTCATGGTGGCGCTTGCCTGTAATCCCAGCTCCTGGGGGTGCTGAGGCAGGAGAATTGCCTGAACCCGGGAGGCAGAGGTTGCAGTCAGCTGAGATCACGCCATTGCACTCCAGCCTGGGCAACAAGAGCAAAACTCTGTCTCAAAAAAATACATTTTTAAAATTAATTCTACTTTTTTTATTTTTAAAAGATGGCTACTAGAAAAAAAAAGATGGCTACTAGAGCATTTAAAATATGTTGCATTTAAAATATGTTGCATTATATTTGTATTGTATAACATGGCTCTAGTGGCTAGGAGGACAGACCCCCACCTAGAGGGCGCTAGAGTCCAGTGCATGGGCAGAGATGCCACTGAATGAGACTGCAAAGGCAGGAATGTCACTAGGAGAAAATGTCAAACAAAGCAGGGGGAGTAAGATAAACTCCCCAGCGCAGCCTGGCTAAGCACACAGGAATTTCCACCCTCTCTTCCCATCCCCAGCACTTTGATTTCCTTTGTGTGGACTCCTGTCCTAGAGAATGGTGTGGGGATGAGGTGCAGGTCTCTATGACTCTAGATTTAGCTTGGGGTTAGCTTCTGAGATGATACCAGGTTCTGCATGTGGAATCTATGTTGTAGATTACTGAGCTGTTTGATATAAGCTCGATATAATGTCAAGCTTAGGAAATCTGATATTTCTATTTATTGGGTTGATATAAAATTTTCAGATAATATAATTTATTTGTAAGAACTTGCTTTATTATTTTTCTAAACTGGCATTGTGGATTGACTCATCGACACTGATATCAAAGCAGGAATAACTGAATTTTGTGTAGTACTTTACAGTTTTCAAAGTCCTTTTCAGCAAATTATCACTTTTTATTGTCACAATATCTTGTGAGGCAGGCAAGGCATGTATAGATTTTTATCCATATGTTATAGCTAAGAAACCAAAAAAAGGTTGCCTTGACCAGCATTTAAAAGCTGTTAAGTGACAGAACTTGGAATGGATCATGGAAGATCTGATTGGATATTTTGACTTCTGGTCTTTGGTGGCTTCTACTGGCACATAGAGGGTGACCGAGGTGGGGCAGGGGGTGAGTGGCCCACAGCTGTCTGAATTCAAGCAATTCTGTCCCCTTAAGGGTGAGGAAGATAATTTACAGGGTTTGGATATCAAGATTTGGAAAGCTGCCCCTTAGGAAATTGAGGGAAGCGGCCTAATTGGAGTACTGCCTTCACTTAGCATGAATGCCTTTGAAGACCCTGTCTCTGTTTAATTCTTTCAGTGACCTCTCTGCTCTGAAAGGCCCTGCTGGTTTCTACTCAGAGAGAAATTCTGAGCGTTAGGCAGACCCCAGCAGAGGGTGCTGGGAGCCTATTTCAGGGTAGGATGGGTGCAAGACCTGTCCACTTTGCAGAGATGGATCACTGGAAGAGGAGGAAACCTAAGAAAGGAATGGTTGTTAGAGCTTTCCTATCAGCAGAGTAATGATGATGGTGACCATGGTAGAAGTAGAAGCCTGGATCCACCTGGGACGTGTGGTGTCATCTGGAAATGTTAGATGGTCTGAAGCACGTTTCCTTAGTTTCCATTATTTGTTTAAGTCCTGAAATGGCAGTCAGGAACAAGCAGGGAATGTGAGACAGAGAAGTTAGGAAGTCAAAGGGCTGGGGAAAATGGTAGCAACAATCTCTACGTCAGTAGCACAGATCCAGTTTCTTGGCCACACTTTCGTGTTGTATTTAGATTACCATCATCTGGCTGGGCACGGTGGCTCACACCTGTAATCCCAGCACTTTGGGAGGCTGAGGCGCTTTATATTTTTTTCAGGCAGACAAATAGTTCGAGAAGGTACATACCTGATTATTAGAAAATTAAGACCAAGAGTAACACCCATCACTTATCTCATTTAATTGGCCAAAACTTGTCACATAGTTGCAAGGGGAGACTGGGAAATGTAGGCTTTCTCCACTGGGCAGTCCTGTGACCTGATGAAGACCTGAGAACAATATTGGGAACCTGAGGTCTGTCACAAGCTCCTTACTATTATAGCAATGAGAGCTACTCTTAAGTGCTGATATTTATTTCTGAAGATCTATCCACCCCACTTTTCACCACAGAAAAAAAAATACATTACCTAGAAAAGTATTTTCTCTTTAAACAGTTTGGTTATTAGTTTGTGATTCAAAAGTAATTTAGAGGCTGGGCACAGTGGCTCATGCCTGTAATCCCAGCACTTTGGGAGGCCAAGGAGGAAGGATCACTTGAGGTCAGAAGTTCCAGACCAGCCTGGCCAACATGGTGAAACCTCATCTCTACTAAAAATACAAAAATTAGCCAGGTATGATGGCATGTACCTGTACCCCCAGCTACTCGGGGAGGCTGAGGCAGGAGAATCGCTTGAACCCAGGAGGCAGAAGTTGCAGTGAGCCAAGATCGTGCCACTGCACTCTAGCCTGGGTGACAGAGTGAGACTCGGTCTCAAAAAAAAAGGTAATTTAGAGGCAGAGAAGTTGCTGGTGGTTATAGAGAGCCATTCCCATTTTCTGCTCCTTCTCCCTTTCCTAGGACTGAAAATATCCACGGAAGTGATAAAAACAAATAGCTGTTTTTTGGGAGGGGAGGAAAAGAGCAAGAAAGTTGCTACCTCAGGCTCCTTGGTTCTGCTTTGGTTTACAAGAGCCCAGTTGACTGAAGTTGGACAAGGGTTCCCAGCATGGCATCTCCCCTTGAGCTGCCAAAGAGTATGGTAAAGAATTGCTGGCAGGTACTGTGGCTCACACCTGTAATCCCAGAACTTTGGGAGGCCGAGGCAGGCAGATCACCCGAAGTCAGCAGATCACCTGAGGTCAGCAGTTCAAGACCAACCGGCCGTCATGGTAAAACCCTGTCTCTACTAAAAATACAAAAACATTACAAAAAAAAATTAGTGGTGGCAGGCGCCTGTAATCCCAACTACTCAGGAGGCTGAGGCAGAATTGCTTGAACCCAGGAGGCAGAGGTTGCAGTGAGCCAAGATCACGCCATTGCACTCCAGCCTGAGCGACAGAGCAAAAACTCTGTCTTAAAAAAAAAAATTGCTGCTGCAAAACAGAGCTCGAAATTGAGTGCAAGAACCGTGAAGCAACTGAGAAAAGTGATTTGCCAGTGGAGAGGGACAGAGCAAGCATTGAAGTGCTGTGGTGAATTATGAAATGTGAATGTTGTTCTGACAAATTTAGGGGTTACATTCTCTTCCCTGAAGGAGATGCCCATCCGGCACATGGCTAACCCAGGAGCACCTCTACACCTGCTCAGTTTGAAAAAGACTTCAGGGGGTCAGTCCAAGAGTCTGAATCCATGAAAGTGTTTCTGAAAAGCTGAAAAACAGTTTCCAGTATCTGTCATGCAGATAGTAATTTCTAGAACTTTAGTGCTCTCTTGACATACCTTGGGGATATTTTACTGGGATGAGACCAGTTTCTGAGACACTAGGTAATTCAGACTCTGAAAGAAAACAAATAGGAGAGGAAAATCCAGCCAAAGATTCTGATTGCTATGCCCAGGGGCAAGGACTCCAACAGGCTGGGAGGACTCTGTGGAATGCAGTTATCAGAAGAGAATGCCTGATGGTGCCCTCCACTGGAAGATCTCTCAGATCCAGCCTTTCTTCCCCATTCCCACTGCTACTGGGCCTGGTTCTCAGGATTCTCAGAGGCTTATCTTGCTGCGTATCTTGCTGGTAACTTGTCTCCGTGCCACTCACCTTTTGTTCCTCAAAGCTGCATATTATTGCCGTAATTCCCCCAAATCCTTTTCATTGTGAGCCTTCTTTACTTCAGAATGTACCAAGTAAAGTTATTAGAGTTGTATTATATTTATTTTTTATTTTTGTTGGAGCTGATGTTTTTATTTTTCTTACTGTACATTTAAATGCTTATACGTTAAATATGTATGACTTTTGTAAGAATGAAAAAAATGAAGTCAGTTTTCAATACCTCAAAAGTTAGGGAATGGGAGGCACAGTCAGGAGCTACTTTGGCTCTAGGTTCTTTTCTGACAGGTCTAATTATTTTGGGCCACTCTTCAAGCCTCCGTGAATAGTCCTACTCTAACTCTCAAATGTGCTCCTCCCTCCTTGTTCAGCCTAGTCTCTGAAGGAAAGCCTGCCCATTTTGCTTATAGCACCCAGCTTTTACTCTTGTCAATCCTGGCCCTCACAGCTTACTTAAGTCACAGACATTTTTCCAGACCTTCCTGGACCATATTAATTCTTTTTTTTTTTTTTTCCCCTGCTCTGTCACTTAGACTGGAGTGCAATGGCATGATCCCGGCTCACTGCAACCTCTACCTCCCAGGTTCAAGCGATTCAGGAGAATCAGCCTCCTGAGTAGCTGGGGCTACAGGCACATGCCACCACCCCCGGCTAATTTTTGTATTTTTAGTAGAGACGGGGTCTTGCCATGTTGGCCAGGCTGGTCTCGAACAATTGACCTCGTGATCCACCTGCCTTGGCCTCCCAAAGTGCTGGGATTATAGGCATGAACCACCACATCCAGCCAGAACTGTATTAATTCTTAAGCTTATCTGTTATGTCTATGACATTTTATTTATGTCTGTACCTCATCCCTTGGAAAATCGATTATGTCCTTTTAGTTATTGCCAACTATTTTATTGGTGTGAATCTTGTATCCTAAATAAATTCCAAGTTATTTGAGGACAAGGGTGAGATTTTATAAATTCCATGCTTTCCTCGAACCATCTCAAGATAATTATATTTTGAGAACTTTATTTACATCTTTGCTGGATGACTTAATGTGTGTCAGACCACTGTGTCATCCTTCCCACAAATGTTTGTAGGAAGATTTTATAGGGATGGTGATCATAAATACAAAGGAATACAAAGCTAATGGGGGGAACTTGGGGTGTCAGTAACAAGCTGTGTAGCCTCGGGAAACATCAACTTTGCCCTGACTTGCCAATCAACCACTCTCCCTGTGACTCTTGTTGACTATTCTGATCACTGTTCCATCTTCCGTCCTTAGCAAACTGTGAATCCCATATGTGAATCTCTGTTCATTTGTCTTCTTTTCTTTTCTTTTTTTTTTTTTAATTTTTTTTAAAGATAGGGTTTCACCCTGATGGCCAGGCTGCTCTTGAACTCCTGACCTCAGGTGATCCACCCACCTCGGCCTCCCAAAGTGTTAGGATTACAAGCATGAGCCACCACGCCCGGCCCATTTGTCTTATTTTCATCAGCAGGTTGGAAAGTCCACCTCCTCTATGGCCTGGACTTTTAAATATGGTAATCCTCTGCAATTGTCACTAAATAATATGAACTTGTGTCATTGAACATATGGCTATAAAACCTCAGTTTTGTTTATTCATGTATTTTGTTCATTATCTGTATGATCTAGCAGGATGTGATGCAATTAATAGTTGATCATAGATTGTAAACTCTGAGAGGGCGTAATGTTGTACTGTTTAGTGTGCCTGGGGCAGTTCCTGGATGGCAAAGGCATTTCGAAATCATTGCTAAATGGTGCCTTTAGAAAAGGCCACAAACTTGCCGGGCGCAGTGGCTCACGTCTGTAATCCCAGCACTTTGGGAGGCTGAGGCGGGTGGATCACCTGAGGTTGGGAGTTCGAGACCAGCCTGACGAACATGGAGAAACCTCTACCAAAAAAAAAAAAAAAAATTAGCCGAGTGTGGTGGCACATGCCTCTGATCCTAGCTACTCAAGAGGCTGAGGCAGGAGAATCGCTTGAACCCGGGAGGCGGAGGTTGCCGTGAGCCGAGATCACACCATTGCACTCCAGCCTGGGCAACAAGAGCAAAACTCCAAACTCTGTCTCAAAAAAAAAAAAAAAAGGCCATGAATTTAAAAACCCATCTCTGACTTCTCAATGTTTTGCTAATGACAGAACCAGATAGAAGGAAAGTCTGAGTAGCTCTGATCTTAGTTAAGCCCCATTCCTGATTAGCAGAGTGACGTTGTGCTAATTATCTAACCTCTCCAAACTCACTTTTAGAAGGAAAATGTGGAAGATTATAGTACCTATCTCACAGTATTGTTGTGAGGATTAAATGAGATAGCACAAGTAAAGTGCCTAGGAAAATTTATAGCTATCATTTTTGTAGTTGTTTTCATTATTTCTTAAGATAAAAGACAAGCTGGGCGTGGTAGCTCATGCCTGTAATCTCAGCACTTTAGGTTGCTGAGGCGGGCAGATCACTTGAGGTCAGGAGTTCGAGACCAGCCTGGCCAACACAGTGAAACCCTGTCTTTACTAAAAATACAAAACTTAGCCAGGCATGGTTGTGGGTTGTGGGCACCTGTAATCCCAGCTACTTGGGA
Organism: Ateles fusciceps; assembly: GCA_036589455.1. Lineage (NCBI taxonomy): Eukaryota > Metazoa > Chordata > Mammalia > Primates > Atelidae > Ateles > Ateles fusciceps. The sequence goes on from JAZHEH010000889.1 coordinate 3,862,088, forward strand.
GGCTAAGGCAGGAGAATCGCTTGAACCCTGGGGGTGAAGGTTGCAGTGAGCCAAGATCGCGCCATTGCACTCCAGCCTGGGCGACAGAGCAAGACGCCATCTCAAAAATAAATAAATTAATTAATTAATTAAATTAAATTAAAGACAGCCGAGTAATAAATGAATGAACCAGTAGCTTCTCAGTATAGCTATTCAATTAAATTGGATCTGTGAAGTCTCTGATATCAGCAGAAGCCTGCACCTTTCAGTCAATTCAGTTGGGTGGCTATTATCCAGAGCCATCCCCTTTTTCTGCTCTGTTTCCCTTTCCTAGGACTGAAAATATCCACAGAAGTGATAAAAATCAATGGCTGTTTTGCAGGAAGGGAGGGAAGGAGCAAGAAAGTTGCTACCTCAAGCTCCTTGGTTCTGCTTAATTTTAATAGCCCAGTTGGCTGGAGTGGGACAAGGGTTCCCAGCATGACATCTCCCCTTAAGTTGCCAAAGAGTATTGATTGCTAAAAAGCAATCAGTTTTTGTTTGGTTTGTGGGAGGGAACGCAGTCTGCAAGGCCACTGAAATTTTATTGTTGGAATGTTTCAAACCAACGTAAATGTGGAGGCAGAGTTCACAAAGAACACAACATTGAATCAAAGAGAAAACCAGACAGAGCAGCATCTTGGCTTCTTTTCTTCTGACACTCTCTTCTTGGACCTAACAACTGTTCGCATTTTAATAATCTACCTCTCGAGTCAAAGGCACTGGTAGACCAGGTTTATAAAAAGGTGTATAAAAAGACAGAGGACTTGACTTTGTGTGTGGACTTTGAGAAATCATCTGAAAAGAGACACAAAGCCACAGGACGGAGGCAGTGGGCCTTTGGCTGTTACTTCCTACAATCTTTTCTGCGTTTGTAAAAGGCTGGAGGGACAGCTCTTTTGAGTCTTCATGCAGAACCCCCTGGATTTTCATTTGGTCTTGAAGGTAAGTGGACAGAATGAATGACTTGGTATTGCCATTCCTGGATGTCTCAGCTTTGTCACTGCCCCCTCCTGGGGCTACTTGTGCTTTCAGTGTAGCACAAAGAACACAGCCCAGAGAAAAAGTTGACCACAGTAAGAACAGCATAGGAATTTATAAATTGGATGGAGAATATTGCCCAACTCAACAAGGTGTAACAATTTTCTTTCATAAAACCAGATCATCAGCTGGGTGCAGTGGCTCACGCATGTAATCCCAGCACTTTGGGAGGCTGAGGTGGGTGGATCACAAGATCAGGCGATCGAGACCATCCTGGCCAACATGGTGAAACCCTGTCCCTACTAAAATACAAAAAATTAGCTGGGTGTGGTAATACATGCCTGTAGTCCCAGCTCCTCGGGAGACTAAGGCAGGGGAATCGCTTGAACCTGGGAGGCAGAAATTGCAGTGAGCCAAGATCAAGCCACTGTATTCCATTCCAGCCTGGTGACAGAGCCAGACTCCGTCTCAAAAAAAAAAAAAATCATCTTAGAGAAAGAGAAATGGCAGTGTCTTATTACTTCGTTAATAACAGACAAAACACTATCAGCCACTGTGCAAGTTTAATTCAGAAGAGAGAGATGTTTCTCAAAGTAGCCTGGCATCTTATCACCCATTTGGTATCACACCATTTGGTCCTGTAGTAAGAATGAAAGACTAGAGGATACGGTTTCTCAGAGTCTCTTTCTCTTCTCTAACCTTGATAATTTCACATCTCTGGGACTGTATGATGAAAAGTTCTATCTGCCCAAGCACAGCCTTCTATGAAAGACTTTGAAATGGGTTCTCAGCATATAGTCCTGGTAATGTTGACCCACCTCACCAAGCTGAGGAGTGTCTGGTGTATGGGAAGATAGGGTGCCATACAGCTGAGGGAAAGGTACTAGTGAGATGCTTAATAAAATCCAGGGACAGTTCATTGCTAGTGAAGTAATACGGTTGTTTGAGTTATTTTGTCTAAAAGAAAATGGATCAGAGAACAATGTGACCCAATCTTCAACTCCTTGTTCAAATCCAGTAATTTGCAGTGTGAATTGAGTCAACTGGATCAGCAATTCCCACATCACAATAATATACTGAACATTTTACTGAATGTTTTCTGAGTTTTTACTATGTTCCAGGAACTGTTCTAAACAAATTACATGTAATATTTCATTTAATCCTCACAGTTTTCTGAGATACCTATTTGTATAATACCCATATGATAAAAAGAAAAAAAAATGAGGCTCAGAGAGTCTCAAGCTGATCTCTCTAAGTTTACATAGCTAGTAAATGGCAAAGACACAATTGACTTCCTCTGTAGGTTTAAAATCCTAAAGCATAATTCATTTCCTTCAGTATTTACAGAACTTTTAAGTATCTTTAAATAGTCATTGCAGGAAGATGGATACTATTGTTTGCATAAATGTAATTTTTTTTTTTTTTTTTTTTTAGACAAGAGTCTTGCTCTGTCACCCAGGCTGGAGTGTAGTGGCATGATCTTGGCTCACTGCAACCTCTGCCTCCTGGATTAAAGTGATTCTCATGACTCAGCCTCCCTAGTAGCTGGGATTACAGGCGTGTGCCACCATGCCTGGCTAATTTTTATATTTTTATTGGAGACAGGGTCTCACCAAGTTGGCCAGGCTGGTCTCAAATTCCTGGCCTCAAGTGATCCTCCCACCTTGGCCTCCCAAAATGTTGGGATTATAGGTATGAGCCACCGTGCCTGGCCTAAATAAAAACAATCTTTCAAAAGAGGGTCATTTCTTGCATCAGCTCCATACACTGGCATAACCTTCTTAAATGTGATTGTAGTTCTCCCTCCATCATACTTCCCCATCCAACATCTTCAACACGAGCCTGGGATGGGGGGATTGGGCAGTGGAGAGGGGCTGGGGTGGGGATGTATGGGAGATAGGTAGGCAGTGTTCCAAATCCTTTTTCCAGGGTATTCCCCGTCTGGTTTCTTCTGGGATAGCAAGAGCCTACAATCCAGGCTCAAGTGTGAGCAAAATGAACCATATGCTCTGGGGAGGGGAGAACCTCTCTTCACCATACCCTTTCCCTTACTCCAGCACACACAGGTCTAGAAGAGTCAAGCATCCTTGGTGAGCAGGGATTTTCTTTGTTCTTTTTTATTTATTTATTTTTTAATGGAGTTTCGCTCTTGTTGCCCATGCTGGAGTGCATTGGCACAATCTCAGCTCACCGCAACCTCCGCCTCCCAGGTTCAAGCTATTCTCCTGCCTCAGCTACCCAGGCAGCCGGGATTACAGGTGCCCGCCACCACACCTAGCTAATTTTTTGCATTTTTAGTATAGAGACAGGGTTTCACCATGTTGACCAGACTGGTCTCAAAACTCCTGACCTCAGGTGATCCACCAACCTCCCCTTCCCAAAGTGCTGGGATTACAGGCGTAAGCCACAGCACCCGGTGGAGTAAGGATTTTCTAAATGATGGTGCTAAGCCTAGAGGATTATGATAAATGAATAGAAAGCTTGGAAGACAAAAATATACCATTCTTCCTGAAATGGGGAAGAGAGCAGGAAAAACAAAGTAGCTTGCATACAATTGTGTTTCAAATGCATTATAGTAAATCTTCCCTGTTACTCATGGCAGCTCACCCATGGGGAGTGCCAAGGGAGAGGAATTCTGAGGTTTGTCTTTATTCATATATTTTCAGCTTCACTGTAGATACTGTTGTGTATGGTAATTCCTAGGCAGATGTTACAATGTGGAATTTCTCTGGGCGGTTTAGTTGGCATTTTTAACACAACTTGGATTAAAAATCTTTCTCCTCAAAAACCAGTTCAGTGATTGAGGCCGAAAGGAGCCCTGGTTTGAAACTTTCTCCTAAAAAACCTAAGACAATCAGAACAGTCTTACTTTCTTTATTGCCATGGGTTTGCTGTGAACCATCACAGGTTTAGGCCACAGGATACTCTCAGAGACGCCCCCTCCACCCAAGGTGGGAAGTCACACCAGTCCATGGACCACAGAAGACCCTTTGTGAGATTCCCAGCAGGTGGCAGTGTTAGAGATACTACTGTGCTTATAGAACCCCAGCACAGAGTTTATGGGGTCTTGTGTTTGAAAGCAACAGTGCATACACCATTTCCTTTCCGGTGACCATCCTCTTTTCTTCACGCTCCCCTTGTAAGCTAACTGAAAACCTGGTGGATTTTGACTTCTAAAAAGCTGAAATTGGAAGAGTAAATAAAATGATAAGGAGAAGAAAGGGCAGGTTGATCAGCTGAGTGGCCTTGATGTCACCCCATTATGAATTTCTGTAAGCAATGCTTCTGAATTGTCAATTTTATCAGCCAAATGTAATTTTTGTGTGTCTGTGTGTGATAGAATAAGTATTGCACATCTCAGCCAAGCTATGCTTTTCATTTTTTCTCCTCAATTCCCAAATGACTTTGAAGAAGGGAAATCAATAAATCAATTGGTACTTTGTCCAATACCTATTTCAGTGACATCACAGCACCATTTGCTAAAGATTGGACATTAGTTACGGAAAAAGACGGAGACATTTTCATTTGATAATGTATGTCTGTCTTTGTGAACAAGAATACAAAAAGGAATAGTAAATTGACCTTGTAAATAGTAATTTTTGTGTTGACCCTATCAAAAAACAAAAAGGGGATAATTATAGAAAGGATGACAAAATATTGTTTATATCCCAGGATTTATGATAAAGTCAGTGGGTAGTGTGTTTTGGGCTTATCCTACAATATTTCATTCAAATAAATTTTCCCTACTTTCACTAAATCAATTTTTTATTAGATTTTTTTTCAAATCTTATTTTAGAAATTCCTTCCTCTTGACCCATAAAAATGACACCAAAATCTAACACTTAAAAATCTACAAACAAACACTTAAATTAAGGACTAAGTTAGATCTGGTTTTTGGAGAAAAAATACACAACTTGGAAGAATGCTTTTATAATACCAACAATACCACCTTTTTTATTGCTTCATTTGTATATTCATTCATTCACATACTTTCGAATATCCAATATTTTTTGTTTTGTTTTGAGACAGGATCTTGCTCTTTCACCTAGGCTGGAGTGCAGTGGCACAATCCCATTGAACCCCCTCCTGGGTTGAAGTGGTTCTTCTGCCTTAGCCTCCTGAGTAGCTGAGATTGCAGGTGCCCGCCACCACACCTGGCTAATTTTTGTATTTTTGGCAGAGACAGAGATGGGGCTTCACCATGTTGGCCAGCTGGTCTTGAATTACTGGCCTCAAGTGAATCACCTGCCTTGGCTTCCCAAAGTGCTGGGATTATAGGCATGAGCCACTGTGCCTGGCCTCATGTATCCAACATTCTTAAATGGGGATAAAACAATAAAACCATATTTTTCTGGCTCTTTCCTCCAGGAATATCAATGTTATATGTAGCTTCATTTCTAAAATTCAGCCTCCTTTGGAAGCAACTGTGACACTCTTAAAGATCTTTCAGATTTTGCTATTATTACAATAGTGTTAGAAGAATATGCCTAAGAAAGCTAAAATACGTGGGATCATAATAATCACAATGATAATGAGTGCTCTGTAGTCAAACTGTACTGGACTGAGGGTCAGAAGAGGAGAGTTCCAGTCTCAGCTCAGTGCACGGGGCCTTTCTCACCTGGAGTGTGATCCTTTGCCTCTCTACTCAGTTCATGCTTCTCACCAGTAAACTTTAGGTTTCCTTCCAAATTTGAAATTCTTTGTTTTTATGATTCTCTTTGAAGAGGCTTTGAGGACTTGGCATTAGGGGAATTGTTAGGAGTTGTAGGTTCCCAGTGAAGGATGGATTTGTGTAAAAGGAGAGCCTGCAGTCTTTTATCTGTGGAAGTATGGACCAGGAAGTCTCTGGTGGTTCAGCAAAGGTGTGCTGCCACACTGGGTGCAGTAGTGTGGTCTGCGGGTTCACAGTCTAACTGCTTTCCCCTTGACCTTCCCTAAACACGAGTCATACCTTAAAATGAAAGCCTCTAAACCCGTACTTAAGTCTATGAAGTCAGAAAGAGACTCTGTTGCTGACATTACTGCAGCCAAACCAGCAAGTCTCATCTGAGCTCCTATTTTTTGCTGGGATCACCTAAAACTCTTAGAAATAAATGACTTGACGGGCGCGGTGGCTCACGCCTGTAATCCCAGCACTTGGGGAGGCCGAGGCGGGTGGATGACCTGAGATCAGGAGTTCAAGAAATAAGTGACTTGGAAAATACAGTGTGAAGGAATTAGTTTACCTAAAATATTAAAAGGGCTCAAACCACTGCTACACACATACATACACACACATATGTACATATTTACATATGACATACCTATATATGTGGGCAAACACATACAATGGATATATCATATATGGATGTGGGCAAGGAGGTGATCTCACCTATAAATTTTTTCAACAACATTTAGACCTAGAGAATATAATTAGTTCTCCCCCATCATCTTTGCTCTGCAACAACAGGGAATTAGGAGGGAGCTTGGCCTTGTGCTCCCTTCTGCTCGAGGCGCCTTATCTGGAGGGCAGGTGAGGAGTCCGCGGGAACACTGTGCTGGGAGTCTCGACCGCTGGCTACAGGGTCTACCCGAGGCCAGAACACAAGTGGGGCTGGCGCCCTCCGCGGCTCCCCCCTACCGGGAGTCTAGGGCAGCGCCGATGGCCGGGTCCCGGGTGGCACAACCGCTTCCCAGCCGCCCTCTCCTTTGCGGCTTTGCGGGTGGGATCAGCAAGCTGCCGCCCGCGGGGCCGGACCGCGCGGAGCGGGAAGCGCTCCGCCCGGGTAACAAGCATATTCCAGCACAAGCAATTAGTTGCAAATAAACATCTGAAACGCCGGTTCTGTAAACCGAGTGCCCACCGCACGCCTCTAAACGGTTGGGGCCCTGGGGGGTGGTGGGGGTGAGAGTAGTGGGGAAAGATGCTGGGCCTGGGAAGGAGCCAGGAGTAGGGGTGGGTGCAGGGAGGCGCCCCACCAAGCGCTCCCAGAGTTCAGAGGTGCTTAACTTGCCAGCGGATCAGGGCTGATCTCGGGAGAGGTAAACGACCGTCCTTGGAACACCGAGCCCTTCTTCCCTGCCGGGAATCTGCGTGCGCCTGGGGTAGTCCGTACCACCCACCCCAGCTGCAGTGGTATACCCGGACCCGGGAGAGAGCGCGTCAGCGGGGGCGCAGCCACTTTGCACTCGCCGGTCCTGACACAAAAGCTAGTTAATTGGGGCCTTCGAAATCAAGGACTAAGGTGAGCAGAGGAGTCCCCAGCCCCTGGCTCTCGCCTTTGCGACTCTTTCCGCGTCCTGGGTCAGAGTAGCGTCCGCAGGCCAAGTCCTTTGGGGTGAAAGACGCGGGTGCGAATTAGTTTCAAAGTGGAGGTTGCTAGCAGGTGAGTGGGGGTCGCCAAGTCTTTGAAGGGCCCACGGTGCGGAGGCTTCGGGAAGGGTGCAATTCCGTACGCGTGTTAGCGCAATGTGCACTTCACTGGGCCCGAGCAGTCACCAATTCTGCCAAGTGGGTGCTGCTCCGGGTACCCACTGGTGTGGTGGGTAAGTCGGGAGCAGAATAACGAAGCGCATTACCTGGGAAGCCAAATTTGCAAAGCTTAACCCAATCCTCAAGGGCACTTTCTGTAGAACAAACCGTTGGTGTATAGCAGTCATACACCTAACAAAGATATGGGCATAAAAAATGATAGAAAATAATGAGGCGAAAGTTGGACCAACACCAGGCTTCTTGCCTTCGCCTCTTCCGCAGACCGAGGGCAGTTTTGAATCAAGTGCAATGCTCAGTGGGCGTCACCCGACTTCTCCTGGCTCTGCTGAGGTCGTGATCCCTCTGACCCAAGCAGAAATCCCCCAGCCTCGGAGCAGCCCGGAGCCTCCATGCTCCAAGTTGGCATCCCCAGACAAAGCTTCAGGGAGTCGTGGGTAAAGGAAGGCCGACGCTCAGGGCGTCCCCCGCATCTTCCTGGGGATCTTCTGGCAGGGGCTGCGACCTGCGTGTGAAAGAGTCGTCTCAGCCCTTTCCCGCATGGGGTTCTCAGGTCTCAAGATTCCACGGGAGGCTGTGACGACCTTCTCCAGCTGCCCACACTTTGTTGCCCGACTGAGCTGAACCCAAGCGCAGAGACTGGTGTCTTCCCAGCCACGCACTCTTGATTCCCAGCCGGGTGACCAGCCCGGTCCAGGGGGGTGAAAGATGGCGGTAAAGGGGAGAGGAAAGGATTCGTCTCTTGCCTGCTTTCTTCTTCTCCCTGCCTTCTCAGAAGTTGGGCTGCTGTAGAAAAAAATTTCCTAAACTACCTCCCCCACTTTCTGGAAGGTTTTGCACACATCTCCCCCTCCCCCCAATACACATACCTTTCTCTACCCCCTGCTCCTCCCACTTTCCGGGAATGTGTAATAGGTGTGAACTGCGACTAAGCCCAGTGTCTGTAGCGGAGCCACAAGCTAAATGTGGTAAGGGGGTTCACTAGTGTTTATCTCTTAAGTTGCTGATACACCCGTGGCAAGGGAGCTTGGCTTGTTGGCAGTAAGACGCCAAGCCCGGGGCGCCTAGGCTGTGAACACCTCGCGAGACCTGGGTCCGGCTTCTAGGTCCCTGGCTCGGGCCCTTAGGCTCTGCCGGGGGCCAGAATCAGATTCCTAAGAAAACAGGAGTCAAACAAGTGATCTCACTACCTTACCCTCCCTGCCCGACCCCACCTCCCCACCACCACTTTTCTTTCTTTTCTTATTTTCTTTTTTGGTTGATGGTCTGTACTGGGCAGGTAGCCCAAAGCTGAGGTGCAGGAGTAGTGAGCGATGCTGGGGCTGGCTTTCCTAGATTTAGGAACCGCCGGAGGGCGGAGGAGAGTCGAAGGGGCATCCAACTTCTTTTGAGAGAGAACGCCGTTTATTTTCCGCAGGAGCGGGCGGGGAAGACCTCGGGAGCTGAGGGCTTCTTGGGATGGCTCTTGAGCAGGTAATTCTGCGGCGAAATCGAGAGCGGGTGACTGACACGCTCGGTGACGACCAGGCGGGGCAGCACCCTTTCCGGTGATCAAGATGATTAACCTTCCGGCCTTGCGGGTAGTTGGATCTCCCCCTCCTCCTTCACCCTCCCTTCCTACGAGATTAGGGGGTGTTCTTTTCAAGGGGAGACTCGAGACGTGGGCCCTTCCTCGCCTCCGCGCGGCCTTTCCTCGGAGCCGGGCTGGGGAACTGGGAGAGTCATGCAGACCAGTCCCTTCGCGACGCCCACCTCGCTGAATCGGGTTCACCGGCCCGGTCCCGCACGGTCCCCTGGGTCATCTCCCCCCTTAACCACTTGTCTGAAACTTACCAGATTCCAACCTTAAGGCAGGAAAAAAAGTGTTTCATATACAAACCGATCAGGGTATTTGCAGATAATTGCGAATGTCAAATACTCGGGCGTGATGACAAAGTGCAGAGATTGCCAGGGCCAGAGCTCGGCCTGAGGGGCGGGGCTGCTGGCGGGGCTCCAGGGCCACCTCAGGACTGCCCAGAGGCGGGCCCGCGAGGAGGTAAGGCAGTCAGCCGCAACTGCCAACAGCCCATTTAACGGAGACGGCTGCTTCTTCTACCGCTCCGCTGTAGAACTGATTCATGGATTCGTTCACTGAGTCTATACTGGAGCTCCGCTCAGGGAGGCGGTGGATACTTCACCAGCCCAGCTCTCTCCCCCCTCACTCCCCGCCCCGGATGCACAAATACCCCACTGCAAGATGCCCCACAAGTGGGATTGCTGGGCCTCAGTAGGACGCCTAGGCCCAATGCGAAGGCCCTGCCAGGCGGTGCTCCCAGAGCTAATGTCCTGTGGCAGGGTAGGAGCGAGTTACAGGCCACTTTAGGACAAACAACTGCACCCTTCTGATGTTGAGGTTGTGCCTCAACAGAAATAAAGAGGACATTAAAAATATAAAGGAAGAGGAAGAAAGGAAATACTCGACTGACACACCCCAGTCCTCCTACTGGGTTGCAGGAAGCCATCCTGGTGCAACCAGAGCCTGGGTGCACACAGCCTACCGGAGCTGACCCTTTCAAGGTCTCAGTGACAGCAAAGGTGGCTGTTTTCAACAGCTTTCAGGGTAACTCCTCCGAGACCCTACTGTAGGCACGCTCAGAATGTTTCAAGTGCTTTGAATTCTAGAGAGAGAGAAAGAGAGGGTGGAGCGGGGGAGGGTGTTGTTACTCTTGTTGGATTCCACATCTACTGAAAACTGAGTGGATCAATTATTGGTGATACCATGATGTTGGTGGCAAGTCTGTGGCTTCTCAGGCCAGAATTGCAGGGGTTTGGGGGCCTGGAGGCTGGGACCGAGAGGAACAGTGGAGGTGGGGGACACCCCATTCTGCCTTAGGTGGCATAAGCTGCAGTCACTGAGGCTCTGACCCTGGAGTCCTGTGTCCTAGGACAACGCGGTGGTGGTGAGGGGCAGGGGGGTGGGTATATTGCGGAAGGGAAGCTGAAAGACCTTGACCTGACTGCTGTCTTTCTTTTCTAAGAACTAAAGAATGTGGTGGGGGATTCTTCCTGAAGCCGGGGGAAGGGAAGACCAGTGTGTGCTCGAGGGTGCAGCTGGGCTGCAGAAGGAGGCCAGTCAGCAGACTACAGGGAGCCCTCCGTGCCTGTCTCTCACCCCGCTCTCAGCCCTCCTTCCCCTTTCGTTGAATGCCTGAAGTCAGAGCCTACCTGGAAACCCTTAAAATTTTGCACTCCACTTGTCGGAGGTTTCCAATGATGACAAATTTGGAAAACGTTTCGGTTGCAGCTCAGCACCTAAGGCTGAGAGTTGGGGGAGGGGAGGCAGTTGGATGAAAGCTGCTTGGAAAAGAGACTTGCCTCCAGGCTTTTTCTGCCGCGTGTAAACTGGCCGGTCTGGACAAGGGAGGGTGCAGGGCTAAGGCCTCCGGCTGGGGAGAGCTCCAGCAGACCGATAGCCGAATCTGCAAGAAGTTATCCTCCTGGCTCCTTAGCCACTGGCCAACAGGAGTGTTCTGGATGTCCTGCCCTTTATGCCCTTATCAGGAAGGCCTGAGTCTGGTGGAAAGACCTGGCTTGAGGTCTCTGGGAGAAGCAGCGTGGCCAGTTCTTCAAGGGACTTGCCAAGGTCCAGTGAGGCTGATGTAGAAACACAACAGCTCTGTCCTTAGTCTGGGCGGCCAGTTGGGGCCGCACGTGTAAGACGTGATTCTATTTGACTTTCCAAATCAAAGTGCATTGATTGAGGCCCAAAGAGTTCACAGAGCATAACTGTCTTAATTAAACCTGCTATAGGCAGACAAATCACTTCTTGCTCTTATAAATAGAGCTTGGGGAGATGGCACAGGGTCTAGTAACAGCCGGGCTTGGGGGACACTCCTAAAAAAGGAAAAGAGTACCGAAACACAGAAAAAGAATAAAAGTGGTTTCCACATCTTCAGAAAATAGCTGAACTGAAACCAAAACATGGCATAGCAGGCAGGTAATGGGGGAGACCCCAGGTTCCCAAAGCAGCACGGTAGAGGCGGGTAGCCCAGGATGGGACCAATAGTGGAAAAGCAGGGAGCCCGAGAGACCGCAGTTTGTTTGGAAGAAGTCAGGTGCCCATTGCTGAGGCTCTGAGCTACCCTACTCGGCCCTGCACTTTCATTGCCAATCCGCCATTCCCTGCCACTGATCTCAGCTTCCTGGTACTGAGAGACAGAGATGGAGGACAAGTCCTCCTTCAGCTTGGCCAGCTTGGGGGACAAGGGCTGACCACCAAGAGCCCAGAGATGGCAACAACTGGGGATGATGGGTGATCACAGGAGTCCAGCAGGGAACAGGTGGGAAGAAAAGTTGTCTGTGATACTCTGGGAAAGCAGAAAATGGGGAGTATGTACACCCACAGCTCAGATCCTGCTGCAGCCAAGTGCCAACAAGGGCTGGGGGATGATCTTGAGAAGGGTCAGGTGCTCCAGTACCCCAGCTCTTGGGTGTCCAGAAGAGGTTAGGTGGGTGGTGGCTCTGGAAAGAATGAGCATGATGCCCTTCACTTGGAATGTACAAAGGGCCCGGTCTGTCTCCAAGTAACTCTGAGTCTCCAGAAGTTACCTGGCAGGGGCAGCCCTCAGTGGACTTCGGGTCTTAAAGCCTAAAACCAGACAAACTAAGAGAAGCCCATCAATCTTCTAGCTAAAAGTGTAAAGGAAAAGTTGTCTATAATATGTAAACACAGAAGATATAAGTGCACAGGTTTGGGTGGGTTCCTGGTAGCTTCTGGAGCCGGCTTTTCTGTGGTCTTGGTTTGTAAACTTTACTTCCCATTTCTTTTCATTGACTATTTAGCGTATGACTCTAACAATAATCTGATTCAGAAATACTCTTCATTTCGTTAGGCTAACATTCACAAGCACTAGTTATGTTGGATTTGATAAGGAATTTAGGTTTAGGTAAATTTTAGCACAATACTTTTCTAAAAAGTCTCTTTAAAAGTGTCTTTAACTTCCACACAACAAAAATGAAAAAGGTATATATCACTATGGTTGGAGAGAAACATTCTTAGATTGCCTTTATATTGCAGAGATTTTGTATAGGCGCCAGCAACTCCGCAGACACTAACAAATGGGTTATTTGCAGTTACTGTTCATGAAAGTTCTTTTACATTTTTAAATTGCGGCATGGCTCCCAGGTGGAAAAATTCCTTACAATTAAGAACTGTTTTCAAGAAGATTGGAAAACCAAAAAGAAATTATAATGTGTTATCATATAGAAGTCTTTACTGAAAACAACGGATATTGAGTTGAAGTCAGAATGTAATGAAAGTTAATTAAAATGCAAACTATTAGGGAAACACTACAGATGTCTTTCTATCATATCCAACCGGACAATCTTTAGACACTCCACCCTCCCTTATATTATACTTGTATTGTGAGACTTGAATGGTTGTCAACAGTTTTCTGTTGCCAGAAATTACAACAGTTCACCTTTGAAAACTCTTCACTCAAAACTACAATGTCCTCTTGAGAGGAAGGACTTTTGAAACAAATAACTTTCACACATTCACACTTACACTTGCACACCCCAAACGCACACGCAATTGCCGGTTTTTGAAAACGTTGCCTCTGAATGAGAGACAGAGAGAGAGAGAGGAGAGAGAGAGAAAGAGAGAAACTGGAACTCGAGCTTAGGTAACCAACAAACCCAATTACTAGGCTTTATTGATACTAAAAGGAAAAGTTCCCCCTCGTAAAATTTCTCTGAGCTTATTAGTTATTTAAATCAGCCCCAGGGCTGGACGCGCGACGCCGCAGGCACCTTCCGTCGGCTCCTGGAAGTGAGCAGCCAGCGTCCCAGCGCCGACCTACCGCCCCTCGCTCGATCCTGAGCCCCTGGGGCCAAGGCGGGCGCAGTGAGCCGAGGTGAGCCACTGGCCAGGGGCTCAGGGCCCGGTACGCCGAGACAGAGCTCTGCGTGGCCTAGGGTAGGACACTGGGGATCAGACTTTGGAAAGGAACAGGCCCCAGTCAATAATAAGGGATAAAGAGCAGGCCAAGTGGCTGCGGGGCGCCGGAGCTCAGCGGGCCAGCTGCGGGGCTCCCCCGACCCGGGCCCGCTGGGCACCGGCCCCTGCGACCCGGCCAGAGGGCGGGTGTTCACGCCATGAGTCGGGCGTAGGGCCGATCAGACCTCCAGGGCTCGCTACTGTTTTGTGTGGGTCTGAGAGCTTTGCAATTGGGTGGGCACCAGGTAAATTTACACCTTTCTGGGTCACTGTCTCAATAGTTGACAGTCCCTCTGTGTGTGTGTGTGTGTGTGCGCGCGCGTGTGTGAATGGTGGTGGGGGTGGTGGTGTAAATAGCTGAATTTATTGAAAACAAACCCCAACCTGCCCAGTGAAGTCCTCTAAGCCCGACACGGGTTCTCAAGTTCAGATGTGGCGCAGGGACCGCGTGAGGTGATGCCCTGTTCCTCTGGACTTAGCTGCAGGGCCGGGAGGGAACGCACAGCGGGGTGGGGAAGACCTGAGCCCAAGTCGCCGCCGTCACAGCCACCTGGGCCTTTCCGGGAGGCCAAGATCTTGACGGACCGAAAGGGTGTCTGAGGGGATTTGTGAGACCAAGAAAACAGACGAGGCGCCAGCTCCGGACGCCCTCTAAGTTGCCCCCGACTCCGTACGAGTTTGGGCCGCGGGATACACTGCCCTTCACGTCCCTGGCTCCAGTAGGTGTCTGGGACCTTGGGTCCCGCAGCGGGCTTTCTCGCCCTCTCGGCGTGGACCCGCGTGGGCCCACGGCCGAAAAGCGTTCTGGAGGCAACTGCGGTTTGGGCTCCCTTGGTCCTGGCTGCCTGAGCTTGCCCGCTCCTACGAGGGGTGGGAGCGAATTTCGGGACGATGGCCGGCCTGTCTGAAATTTGGGGTGGGGACGGGGTGCTATGGCTTGGGCTTTCCAGGTGTGCTTTTCAAGGGGTTGTGGCAAACTGTGGGCGTTCGCATTTTGCACGCGCCAGCGCGTTTTTGCGTTGAGTGGCCGGTGGTACCTTGGGCCAGGGGCCTGCCCATCCCCCGCCACATCCTTAACCAGTGGACTGCAGGCGACGCGGAGGAGTTGGCTCCGGAACGCAACCGGCGGAGCCAGCGCGGAAGGTTTCAGCCTCAGCCCACGCGGTGGCGCTGTCGGGAGAGGACGCCGGGGCTCGGGGCCGGGACCTGGGCAGTGACCCGGGCTGTGACCCGGCTTCAGGGTGGTAGGACCTTGACGCCAAGCCGAGGCCTCGGGGCTCTTCGCAGCCACCTTGGGCTTGAGGTCCTCTGCCTCTCTCCGTGTTTCCCTAAGGAAAACGCAGCGGGTCGGGAGCGCCACCCGGAGCCCTCTTTGGGGGGGGGGGGGGGGGGGGGGGGCGCGGCGGGGGCTCCTTCGGCGCTTCCTTTTCTTCCCCCTCTTGCCTTGTTGCCCCGGCTTACAGTCGATTTCTGTAAGTGAACTAGATGAGCAGGGCGGTCATTCTCTCGCAGCGCGGTTGCAGAAGGACACCCACCTATTACGCTCTGGGCTCTGCAAAAGAATGAAGGGCGCCCCGGGGGCCGTTGCCCAGTGTGGCTAGGGTGGTGCTCGAAGCCGCAGGACCCCCCGCCTTCCCAGGCCTCCAGGCCCGTGGCCGCGGAAGGACACCCATATCTCCCACCAACGACTCCCCCAGCTCTGAAACCTATCTTCTCGCTTCTTCCCCCGGGTCAGGCAGTACCCACACCCGACGCCTGTCTCCTACCCCGGGGACCCCAGAGCAGAAAGCTCCCTGTCCTCGCCTGAGGCAGCTCCTGGGCAGACCTTGGCACCTCCCTTCCCGCCCACCCGGCCCCTGCGCGGCCCGCCTCGCTAGCCTCCGACCCTCGGGCCTCTGGGGTGCTGGGCTCACCGCCTAGCGCCGACTCGTTGCCCACTGTCCTACCCCACCAGTCGTCCCACTGAGGCGCATCTCTCTGCTCCGGCCGCAGGGGCTCGTTCGTTTGGGGCCCGGAGGAGGACCTCCACCGTCCCTACCTCCGGCGGCCGACGGCTTCCTCCCTGCTCCGCCCCCGCCCAGGCCCCCTGAGCCTCCGGGGGAGCCTGGAGTCATTTATCTTTGCTTGGCGCGGGTTGGGATTTGTCCGGCTCTGATGCCAACGAGGAAGGCGTGCGGATAACGAAGTAAGTGTCCCCCGCCTTGCGCTCGGGTCAGTCCCCAGACGCCCGGAGCACTCTGGGAAAGGGCTCAAGCCCACCCGGGGCGAACAGTCCTCCAAGGCGCGTCCTCCCTCCCCCGGGGTATTCTGGCCCCTGGCTCTTGTTCTCTTGGCGCATCCGATTTCCAGTCTAAGCCCCTCGCGGTTATGCCGTCCGAGAAAGTGTTGGTCGCCAACTCCCCACGGACAGTCCGCGGCGGAAATTGGCTTCAGAGCTGGCGTGGGCTTCATTTGAAAGAAATGATTCCCTCCCGCCCTCCTCCGCCCCCAGCAGGGCAAGCTCCGGGGGAAGAGGCAGGCCCGCTTGGGTTGCTAGAAGCCGTCGAAAGCTTTTGAAGCGGGCTGTTCCCAAAGTTTTCCCTGCTTGTTCCAGGGTGGAAGGAAAACGCGGCACAACTTTCCAGGGCTCTTTAAGAGGCAGGGTCTCTCTGCTGGGATGGCCGAACTTGAAAGCCTTGGAGCTTGGGGGAAGGATGCCCGGCCCTCAGAGTTTTGGGTGGCCCAGGCGAGAGCCGAAGTCCCGCGCCCGGCACCCTGCACCCTGCACCCCGGCGACCAGGCCTACGCTGTCCCGAGCGGGCCTCTGGGAAGGAAGGTTGACCAGGGTCGAAAGCAAGCACAACAAAAACTTAGTGTTGACAAAGAGAAATCAAGAAACGTCATTAAAAGTTCAGGCCATAGAAGAAGAGGGCCTCACAGAAAAGGAGAGAAGATGGAAATAAAAACCATACACCTTTAAGACCAGCATATAAAGATCTGTCGATTTTTAAAATAACAAATCTGTGTTTGTGAAAGACAGGCAGCCTTTTACTAAATGACAGAAGAAAAACTTGGGGGCTGGGTGAAGAAAAGGGGAAAAGTCTGAGCAGATTCCCTACAAAAACGTCAGTTAGAAGGAAACTGAGGGACAAAAATGTCCCCCACAAGTGAACTCTGTGTTTTGAGCACGGAAGCAGACTATCTCCTAATGCTCAAAATGGGTTTTAGATAAAAAGTATTTTTAAAAATCGAGCGTAATCAAAACAATTCTTTCGTGTGATTTTGTTTTAAAAATGTTTGGAAATAAACCATTTGAGGGATACAAAACGAAACCAAACAAATATTTTTGAATCATCATCAAATTTATTTACTGCTTTAAACAGTAGAAAATCCGAGCGAAAGGTAAAAATATTATTTAAAATATATCTTATTGTCGAAATTAAACCTGCTGGAAATAATCGCTTCAGTTGAAATAAGGTCAATACAAAAATTGTGCAGTAAAAAGCGTATGTAATTTGAAACAGAAAAGGCCTTTATTAGGGACAAAACTCCAGAGGAAAAAAACCCACACCGGACATACATCACAAAACTTCCTAGAACTCTTTTTAAATCGAAATAAATTTGTAAAATGTGTTATGAAATACAACTCTACAAACATCCAAAATACATTTCTGGTCATAATTAATCGTATTTGACATTTTCCTCTCTCTTTAATGCAACTTTAAATAATTCAGGCTTTTCCTTAACATGACAGATTTTTTTTCAGTATCAGAAATTGACAAGAGGAAACTCCAATAAAGAGAAAAGCAATGAATCTAAAAGGATGAAGAATCTGAAAACAAACTAGCCACAATGTACATTTAATTGTACTTAATTGTATATTTCATTTAAATAGCCCGTCTCAGGGGTTTAATAATTTAGAATCAATAGTTCCCTTCAAAACATAATAAAATATTTACACTTTATAAAATATTAAACGATTAACAATACAGCCGTGTTGTTTATAAGAGTGTAACTCAAGTCCTGCAAATCATGTTGTTGACACAAGACTGTGAGGTTAGCGAAGTGATCCTTAGCAAAATGTAAATGAAGATCTTCAGACAGTGGTGTTTATAAAATAGCTCATTAATGACTTAGGATTGAATCGCTCCAACCATTCGCATCATCAGATATAATAATAGTGACGAATCAGACAGGAAGATCCTGGCTAAACCATTTGCATTTTTTTCCAGAAGTACTGAACTCCTAATATCACCAATTCTTCTAAGTTCCTGGACATTGATCCGGAGGAGGATTCGCAGTTCAACATCAAGGTAAGGAAGGAAACAGCATTGTTATCGTTGTTGAGATACTAGTAAGAAATACGTCTTTCCTCATGTTGTAAACGGGCTAAGTTTGACAGTGGTAGTTGGCTTTTGCAACACCCCCTTCCCATTTCGACATATTACAGATTGAAAAAAAAGTTTGTTTCTCAAACTTACAGTTTGTTTCTTTGCAGCCCCAAACCTTTTAACTACCACCACGGGTTGATCTGCTAGAGCCACTTTGCTCTTACCGACTTCGAACTGGGCATTTTCTCCAACCCGTTTGACTGGGGGTGGGGTGCAGGGGGAGGATGGGGCTTGGTGAAGAAAACTAGGGAAAGGCAAACGCTGCCTAAAGTTCCCAGGGTGGCTCCCCTAAGATTTACTATCCTGCTTGTTTCTTTTCTCGGCTGGGATGCGACCGACTCCCGGGTCGCCCGGGGCTTCTTTGGAACTTGGTGGGCGGCGCCTGGGTGCTGGGTTCTTGGTGATCTGGGCGCCGACTCTTAGGCCGGGGGCAGGTTTCCTTTCTAGGACCCTTTCTCTTCCAGAGGTTCTGAAGCCTCTCAGCCCGTGCGCCTGCCGCCCACCAGGGAGATGCGGCGAGTCGAAGGCGGCCTTGTCCCGGGCACAATCGGCGGACTCAGCTTTCCACAGTCTGTGCACCCAGCCGGGATTTCCAGAATTGCTCCCGAGCGCGTTTCCCGAAACCGAACTGAGTTTGGCCCTCTGGCGCCGCCGTACAGTCGACGCTTCTTAAGGGGGATCGGTGGCTCTGGCGACGAGAAGTGGGAGAGCCCTCGGGGTTCAGGGGATTAGGAGGGAGAGTCGGCGTGTGCGGGAGGGACCGGAGGCGCAACCAGTTGAGGGGGGCTTCTCTGGCCTCAGGGCCGGCGAGGATGCGTCCACATTTTCTCACCTAAGGTCCTGGCGGCTAAGGTCCGCCGACACCCCGGGCATCTCGCGGGGGCTGCGGCCCCTGCCCACGTGCTTTTCCTTAAGGAGGCACCGCGCCCAAGCGGAATCGCAGGGACAATAGCGCGGCCGGAGGCCAGCCTGCTTGGCTAGTAGCCGCGCCACCTTAAATGAGCACCGTAGCCGGAGTCTGGCTGCAGCCGGCCGCGGCCGCGGGAGTCGGCAAAAGTTTGTGGCTCTGTTACGCCTTTGCGGGACCTGCTGGGGACGCTCCTGTGCGGCCTCCCCCAGGGCGGGGAGGCCAGGTCCTCACGGCACAGCTCTGCTCGCTCCCGCAACCCTGGGCTCGAGCAGCGCGGGGTCCCCAGGAACCCTAGTCCTGTAGCCCGAGGACAGGCAGACCCACCGCCCTCGCCGCCACCGCGTCACGGGCTCCGGGCGGCCGGGTCTGCGCCGCTCGCGATGTCGCCGGAGCGGCGAGCGCTCCAGGGATGCCATCCAGGGATGCACCCCGCTCTGCGCCCACCACGCAACCCCCATTCCTGTGCCACCCACAGCCGGGCGGGCGGTGGCCGTGCTCCTGCCATTCGGGACACCCGGGCTATTGTTCCGGACTCGCGGCCGTGCCAGCTCTGAAGGAGAAGCGGCCTTCCCTGCGCGCGCCGCAGCACGGAGCGCGGCGGGCCGGGACGCTGGGCTCGGCGCGGAGGGGGAGCTAGCAGGCACCGGGAAAAGTTGCTCGGAGGGGCGGAGGCGGTGGGTGGTGGGCGGAGGCGGTGGGTGGGGGAGGCGATCGCCCTCCTATCTCCAAAGTCGAAAGTACTCCGCGCAGTTAACAGAGCTGGGAGCCGAGGCAGCCGCGGTCGCCTCTTGCGCGTCGGTCTGCGCCTCCGCCGGCAGACGCGGCACCCAGCGACTGCCGTGTCGCCGCCGCCTCCGCGCCGGGACCAGTGCGCCTACGGGCTGGGCGAGGCGGCCGCGCCCTGGACCCGCCACAAGGAGGAGGACCAGACCCTGGGCCCAGGTGCCCGGCTGCGCCCAGACGCACCCACCCGCTGGCCGCGGCCACCGCCTCGAGCCGCACTCGGTCCTCTGCCATCGGTCCTTCGCTGCCTCGTGCGCGAGGTCCTCGTCACCTCGCTCCGACCGCCGACTCTCCCCTTCCTACTCCTCCCTCCTCCTTGCCTCCCACCCGCCCCTCGCTTGTCCCTCTGCCTCCTCCAAAGCCCCGCCGCCGTAGGGTCGCCTTGCTCACAGCGATTGATTGATTGATGTTTAATTTCCTGCCAGGCGGGGCCCCCCTCCCCCCGCAACCTCCCCAACCCTCCTCCCGCCCCCCACTCCCCTCTTTTCTTGCGGTGGACCAGTCTGGCTTGGGTTTAGATACATCCCCCCCACCCCCATCCCGAAATAACCCAGAGACTTCCCCTACCCCCACCCCAAATTATTATTTTGAAGGCGCTAGATCTGGGGACGGAAAGGGGGAGGGGGAGAAATCGGAAACCGAGGACAACCCAAAAGGACTCACTTTGCCTGATGACTCAACGCAACTAATAATCATCTCCCTCTCAGTGTGTCTTTCTCTGCGGCTTGTCAGTGAGTCCGGCTCTGGCTGCTGGCAGAGGCGGCCAAAAGGGGAGAGGCTGGAGGTGACAGCTTGGGCGGCCGCCGCGTTTCCTCCCGCGCGCGGTCCCGGGTCCCTGCGCCTTCTCCGCTCTTGGTGTCACCGGTCCCGCCGCTCTGGCCGCGCCTCCTGGCGAGCTAGCGGCCCTGCGAACCGGCAGCCCCGGCCCGCTGCCGCCGCCGCTGCCTTTGGGTTCTCAGCCCCTTCTCTCCAGAACGGGTCTCCTTCCCGAAGGTGTGAAAAGGCTCTTTCAGCCTCCTTCTTTTCCCCCTCCTCCACCGTCCCCCTCCCCCGCTCGCTCGGGTGTCCCTTTGGAGGAGTCCTTTCCCTCTCCTCCTCCTCCCCCCTCCTCCCTCCCCCCCCCCCATCATCATCATAACAACCATCTCCGCACCAGAAGAAGACACCCTGACCCAGGACCTTAAACGTTAGGACCTGGGGGAAGAGGGAAGGGGAAGGAGTAAAGAGAAAGGAAGAAGACTAGGAGAACACTGCAAAACCAAGCACCAGAAACTTTCCACCCTGGATTCTCTACTTTTGCTCCATGGACAGAGCCCCAGCCAGCCAAGTTTCAGACAGACCGTGAGCAGTAAGTACGCAGGGCGAGGGCTCCCGCGCCGCGCTCGGGAGTTCGGGAAAGCCCGGGCCGGCAAAGTTCCCCCTCCCGCCGTTCTCGGCCTCTCGGACCGCGAAATCGGGGAATGCAAGCGGAACCATCGCTCGCAGCCCTCCTGCTCCAGGTCTTCACTCCGCTTCCTTCCTTTCATCTGCCCTCTGTCACCCCCACCTTGTCTCCTTGACCAGTGGCGCCGACGCTGTTCCCGCGGCGAGAGCGCCCAAGAGGATTCCCAGCGCACAGTACGGTGCCGGGGTCCTGCTCTTGCGGGTGGTAGTGACAGCGCGAGCGCCGTTTCATCAGGTGTTTTCCCTCCTTCCCCGCCCCCCCATCCCCCAATCCAGGGGTGTCGAGACCTGCGGCTTCCGTGAGGAGCGCACTGCCAACCTAGTGACCCAGAGGAAAACTTTCTGGAGGGATGTTAAAATTGGGGCGGATGAAGGTTGCTCCTGCACTAAGAATTCAAATGCTTTTTGCTTTTGTGTTTTATGCTGAAGATCTTTTAAAAAAGCATTCAGGATCAGATGAAGATAAGAACGCTCCAGAATAATTGTAGCGCCTGCCTTTGTGATGGAGGTCATTTTGATAAATACCTCTGTTTTCAGATGCTTATTAATGTGGAATTAGGATTGATTTTATGCAAAGTGTGTGTTTATCTCAGGACTTACTCCGTCTAGGTAAAGAGCAGGCATTTAAGGGGTTCTTTGCCCGGCCTTTGGCTCCTGCCTGGCCATTCACAGCGCATTTACCGGGTGGTTAATTTGGTTAGGACTTGCTCACAACCCCCCGCCCCCCCACTCCCTTCCCAAGTGGGTGGAACGTCTTTTTTCTGAAGTTCCTTTCTTCCACAACTCTGACCCTGGGACGGGCTAGGCTGTTGCACCCGGGAACGGTTTCTGCCAACCCCGTCCCAATGAATGGACCACTTTTAGGCGCCCCTGGGTGCCAACCCGGGCTGCGACCCCGAGGGCTGACTTCTGGGGAGCTGCGACTGGGCAGAGTAGCCGAACCGAGGCGCTGGGCTTCCTGGGGGCCGCCCAGTGTAAGGTTGGGACCGGCTTCCCGGCTCGGGCCCCTCGGGCAGCGTGGGAGGAAGTTTGTGTGGCTGTGGTGCAGCGCTCTGCCACTGGCCTGAACGTCTATCACGTGTGTGAGCGGTTTTCCCTCTTTTCTCCCTCCCCCTTTCCTCCCCCCACCCCCTCCCTAGGTCCCTGTGCGTTTTATTGCGACCTGCCGGTGGGAACTTTGTCTCCGAGTCGGAGCAGCATGGAGCGGCGGAGCGAGAGCCCGTGTCTGCGGGACAGCCCCGACCGGCGGAGCGGCAGCCCGGACGTCAAGGGGCCTCCCCCCGGTGAAGGTGGCCCGGCTGGAGCAGAACGGCAGCCCCATGGGAGCCCGCGGGAGGCCCAGACGGCGCCGTGGCCAAGGCCGTGGGAGGTAACAGCCCGGAGCAGGGAGGCGCGCAGCCCGAGGCCCAGTGATAATGGCCCGGGTGTCAGGGTTCAGGTTGATTAGGCGCTGTCGCGGTGTAGGATTACAGGAAGTGAATTCCAGGTTGCCAAATAATGCCCCCGTCGCCTCTCATCTGCAACTGGTAGCTTCATCTCGAGTTAAAACAAGAAAGTGGTTTTACCCGGAGGGTGGCATTTTTTGGGCATTTTGCCACTGTGTGCTGAGGTGTTGGCAGGTTTATGTCACAGCCAGCTAACTGTTTCTAGATTTTCCTAGAGAGCTTTTTAGTGATTTAACTCTTTTGCCTTGCCTCAGAGTGTCTGTTGTAGGGATGAAGTTTAGGTGCGTTCGCTTTTAGGGAATAAACTAGTCGTTAATACTCAGGCGAGTACAGGAACAAGGACAGTTGATGTTACTTTGTAGTTAGGACAGTGCTTCAAAGACAGATGAGTGACAGCTGGGAATATTTCTGGCCAGGTGAAATGTGAGAAATAAAGAATCACCGTGAATCCATCAGGCCCTTACAAGCTTAAATGCTGCTGCTGTCTATAAAGTGTAGTTGTATGCATTTGTAACTTTGTTATAAATTATAGGACAACAGGTAAAAATAGCAAAGTAGCCTTGTTAACTATATGCTGTTTTACCTCCCAAGAATTTATTAGTAATTTTACTTAAAGAAAACCTTTCGTAGTTTTTACTACTTAAGCAACTACTTTCTTTTAAAGTGGCCAGGAAAAGCAATAATAAAATAAAGATATGGAAGAAATTTAAACATTGAAATATTTTGAAGTTTATATGCCATTTGCTTAGTTGTCTTTTACATGTAAAATACACAATTCTACATGGCATGCAGGTTTTCTGTGTGTTTGGGATAAATTACTAGTTTAAATTTTTTTGCTTCTTTTTTTCTCTAAAATTTCAAAAGTAACCCATTTAATTCTTTATATTAACCTGTCTTAAATGATATAAAATCTTGGCAAACCTTAATGATAAGTTCCCACCCTCTTGTTATAAGTGTCTATTGTGTGTATTTCAAAGTACATACCTACTTACCTCTAAAAATGTTCACTACCCTTTAAAGAGTTAAACACATATGTTTTATAAAATCATGTATTTTTTCTTTTTACTTATTTTGCTATTTCTGTTTCTTCATGGTAAGCATGGTTCGTCTCAGTCCTTCATATTGATCATCTCACTTGAGAAGTATTCATCCTTTCAATGTTGTACATTAAAAAATAATTGATGATAGATTCTGGCTTGTTTATCTCCCCTTTTTGGGACTTGAAAATATACTTTATTGAAGCAAAAGAAAACTTGACAGTTCTGTGACCCACATTGTAAAAGTGAGGCTTATTAATTTGTTGTCCCAATACTGGAGCAAATAATGTCAGACTTTTTGTATAACCATTTAGTATATGCATATGAGAAAGAAGAATACATAGAGAGTATGATGGTACCAGTTATGAGATACGCTAAGTGCTGAAAATGTTTGTTTGAAAAAGTTTTGGAAATCCTTGGAGGCAGTGTATTTTAAAGTGGCCTTTGTGGACAGAAAAGGCTTGGACTTAAAATTTTGGTTTCTTTCTGACAATATAAAAAAATTCACTAAATTGAAAGGAGTCTCTAAACATTTTAGAATGTAATTGTTAAGAACTGTGCTTCCCTAAACAATTTTTTTTCCCTTCCTCTGTGTCATATTGAACCATGAAGGAAAGTGCCTCATTCTGTTGACCAGGGATACCTTTGGTTTTTGGTTGCTTTTCAAATCTTCTGAGACTATAGTTCACATTTGAGCCCTTATATATTTGCTATAAACTAAAATTATTATCTTGGTGAAGTATAATAGATTTGTTTCAACCAGCTGCCTTGGACACTTTCTCTTAATTAACTGTATTTAGTAATAGCAGAGGTCTTATTAGCTGCTTCCCAAATTGAAAATAAAGATAACATTATTTTGCTTAATACATATCATTTATAATACTTGATAGTGAAGTGGTTGAAATAGTATATGTTTCGTGGAATTCAAATTTTTTTTTAAAAGAAAGCTTTTACTCTGTGTAGTATAATAGATTGTAAAGAGATTACTTTAGACAACTTTGGAGTATAATAACTTAGAAGATAAGATTTTGATAGTACAGAGCTTTCTAATTGGTAACAATTAATTTATGAGTTTAAGTTTATATAATTTCCAAATGTACATTAAGATGTTAATAATTTCTTTGTAACTTTTAATCATGTATATAGTTTGGAGCAAAGCCAACCCTTTTAAAAATTGCACATTCTAAATTTTAAAAAATGTTTAAAATTAATTTCTACTTAAAGGTTTTTTTGTAATTAAAGGATTTTTTGAACATAGAGTAAATATAAAGTAGATTATATTTCTACCGTTCTATGTTCTTTTGTTTAAATTTTGTTTATAAAGCAATATAGTAAGCATAGATAACTACACAAGTATTTATAGCTCTGTATCATTTATTTATTACCATTTTCAGATATATTGCAGTCTTGTCAATGGTGTAAAGACAGACACAATAAAATTTGTCTTGAAAGTGTAGCTAAAGATTTGGGAGTACATTTTTGTTAACCTTTAGTGTTCCCCTTGCTTAAATGCTGTTCTTTTAAAAATAAGGGACATCAAGTTAATTGGTTGTCCAATCAAATAGCAATTTATCTTACTGCTTTTGATAAGCAGTGAGGTAAATATATTTAAAATATATTTATGAATGCATTGGTTGCAATAGTAAATTCTACTGCTGTTACTCTGTTTAAGAAGAGGGAATTTGCTGTGTTTTTTGGTGAGAACTAGGTATTCATAAAAAGGGGGGCATTATTTTAGTGTCTGAATTTAAATAGTAGAAGTGGTAGATACTGTCACAGTCTTTAAGGTTGTATTTAACAGGGGACTTAAAAATGTGTTGTTTATAATGTGGTTAGTTTTAGAAGACTGTATTAGAAACAAAGCAAATCAGTTTTGCTTTGTCTTTGCAACACTTTCTAGGATGCTTTTGCCCTTATCTGAGCAGTGTGTTTTAAAGCATGTATGTAATAAAATATAAGGGCTCAGATGTATATGCCAGTCAGCTTTTATAGAAGGTCCTTAGGAAAAAAAGGCTAATATCTCTTTAAAAAACATATGAAGGCTGGGGAGAGAGTTTAGAGCTAGCAAGAGCACCATGGTGTTGACAGCTTTATATCCCTGCTGGGTAACATTCACTTACTAGATTTGGCGTCCCCCTCTCAGCTAGTAATTCACTCCATAAGGATTTTGAAAAAGGATGATTAATGATGGGGAAATTTATATTTGTGAAATTGTTGATTAAAACTTACAGATCTATTTGAAGTTTTAGGAAAAGAAGAGATTATTAAGGATGATGAAAATAAGAGTCAGATGATCCTTTTTACCACTATTAGCATAAGCACCTAAAATGTTCTGCTGTATGGAATGCTTCAGCCACGCAACTTACAGCATAAAATGAAAGTGATGCCAATCAAGTTTCCAGAGGAAGCAAGGCATTCTTCTTTTCTCCTGGACTGCTGAAAGGTGCTGGCCAGTTGTGCTTTAATGGCAATAAATTATTGTGCTTCATTCATTGTTAACACAAGCATTTTCGTTTTTTAATGTTTGGCTTAAGAAGAACTTTCAGACAGCTTTATTTAAACTGAATGAACAGCGCTTGAATATACCAGATGGTGTATTTGCTGATAGGAGGCATTAAACATCAGAAATCTTTTTGATATTTTTCATTTTCCTATGAATTTTTATGATTTTTTTGGTGTTAAATGTTCTAGATTTTAGGGAAAAATATTTAAACATTGGAAATATCTTTTAGAGAGATTTGCTTTTTTTTTTTGAAAAAAACTTGCTTATTTTTGAAAAATAATTTATGTTTTATAAATAACAATTTAATTTTGTTGGCATACTCTCTGTCGAAGTTATCTTATAACTAGACTACCCGAAGTAGACCTATCTGTGCTATCAGGCAGCCCTTTGAAGAACATAACTGTCTTGTTGCAAGGGGGAAAAAATCATTATGCAGTACACACTGATGTATTCAAACAGGGAAGCAAATGTGATCAAGATTGTTAGTCAGGGCCTCATTTCAAGCTGAACATTGTCTACAACAACAGTTAGTTTACTTGTCTACATGTGGAACATTTCCTTTCAGATGAAAAGAAATGCAGTTTGGGTCAGGTGTAGTCACCACATCAGCAACAGTAGAGAGACATTTAACTTTTTGAAAGGAGTGCAGATATGAAAGTATAGATAGGTATATATTGAGATGTATAAAATACTTAGAAAATTAGAAGTATATTGTAAACATGGGTAAAATTGAGAAAACTCCCATTTCCTAGGATGAATATCATAATACTTGTAGGAAGGACTCGTTACTTCAAAAGAGAAAAGATTGTATTTCTCCCTCCCACCCACTTTTTTTCTTTTCTTTTTTTTCTTTCTCTCTCTCTCCTTTTTTTTTTTTTTTTTTTAAAGATTTTAAGATCGTTTAAATAGAATGAACTTAGGCTTTGGGGTCATCCAGCAATCTAACATGTCCTCTGTAGTTTTGCTGAGGTAGAAAAATAACTCTTCTCTAAAGTGTTTTTAGTTCTTGGCCTGTTATTAAAATAAAGATATACTTGGTTAAAAAAATATATGCAATGAAACATACACATTAAATAGAACATAGGGTATCCACCCCCTCAAAGTCCTGAGCATAATTTGATGTTTCAAGTAATTTTGGAAGCCTTATGTTCCATCAGCAGAAACCCACTGACCATTGTATATTCAAGATCATCTGTAGTGCTGTGTGTGTGTGTGTCTGTGTGTGTGTGTGTGTGTGTGTGTGTATGTACGACATAGATGTCTCTTAAGGCATCTGATTTTTAACCCATGCAGAAAATAACCAATATCATCCTTTCCCAGAGGGTTGTAACCAGCAAAGTCTGTACATATGAGATATCCTGTATGAATTCTTCTTTTCTTTCTTGAAATTTTTTAAAGCAATCTATCTCTGTAGAGAGGGGAAAATAGACTAATCATCATTTATTAGATAGCTAAGAATATGAATTTGAGTCATTTTAAATATATGGAAATCAGTTTTATTCCAGGCAAGACTACAGTAATTATTTGGTACATCTGGCAAAGTAGTAAGCGGTGAAGTTTGGTGGTTGTAGTTTAAAATCCTATTTTTTTCTTTTAAAAAAGTATTTTTTTATAGAGTTAGCGTATATGTGTATACTTAAAAAGACATGTTAAATTTACAGGGCTAGATGAATTCCAAATTGTATTATTTTCTTGGGTTATACTTTTAAAACTTTTTAGGTTTCTGTTGGAATAAAATTTCTCACCATTAAGAAAAGTTTCTTATAACTAAGAATCTCACATTAGGTGTTTAAAATATATAGTTTGTTTTATTTCAGAAAGCCAGACTTCATCCTACATAGCATGTAAATTAATAAAGAATCCTTTATGCTCTTTTATTTAATAAGTAGTCTTTTAAAAACCTATATAACTAATAGATGGTAACATAGTAATTTTTACTATCTTCCTTACATGAATACTGAGATACAATGGCATTTTGGAACATATTTAAAGATGGAGCATTTGACAAAAGTTGTATGTGTAACAGTTTGTCAGTGAAAAGTGACAAGTGGGAAATGACAAATGAAATGTTGGCATCATCACTCTTTATTTTGATAAAAATGTCTCAATTTGCAGTGATATAATACTGTTTCATATTATTTCATGAGTTGTGTGAGAATGCATAAGGGGAATTTAGATTTTGTGAACGGAAAATTAGCAGCCCAAACTCTCTTTTCAGAAGCTTTGGCAGCAAGTTCCCCATCTCCCCCACTCCCCAAGAATAAGAACAGCAGTGAAATGTTGGATCTAACCCATACATTTTAACTCATTATTTTTTGGAAAAAAAAGAGAGAAATAACCTAAAATGGTTTCAAGTAGGAGACCTTTAAGCTTAGCTCAAAAAAATGAAGAAAAGAGTTTGCCTTTTAGTTTCCATTCTTTTCTTTGTAGCAATTTTTAAATGAATGATTTGCCTCTACTGACTTTGATTGTATGGGTCTTTTTTCACTTCCAATCAGGACTGCTCTCCAGCATTAATTTAGGGTGCCAGTAAGGAGAGCTGTGAATTCCTGTTATTTTAAAATGCAATAGAGGTTTTGAAAATGTCTGTGTTAAAAGTGGATTTTTATATACAAAAGATTCATCATCCTACTACTTAAATGTAATGTGATAGATATTTTAAAGTCAGAGTAGATGCCCTGAGTGGAACTGAGGTATGACTAAAACAAAAACCAATTGAGGACTTACAGAGTTAGAAACAAGCACAGTTTGTAGCCACTACAGTGTGCTATCTTCCATTGCTCTCTTTATTGTTAACAATTAACCAAAGAATTATTTTTCTTCTTCTACGTAGAAACAAACCCCATAAAGATGACATGCTACAGTGTTTTTGTAAAAATGTTCCATGATGGAGTTTTCAAAATTGTGGAACTCTATCTGTATATATATTTTTCAATTAAGAGAATTATTTTGCTGTTTGGTAACAAGTGATTTAAGAATTGTGGTAAAATCAGTATAATTAAGGGGCACTGAAAGGCTGCAACAGAAATCGCATTCTACAACTTGAGTATCTTTTGCTACTCAATTAAAAAGTTTTACTTGTTTCAGATTTTTTAAAAACTAGATAAAAAGACATAATATGGAATAAATCTGTTTTAGATATATAATTATGACAATAGGATTTATCGCATGCATTTTCTCGCTTTTTGATTATGCCTTACACTAGTAGATGTTATAGTTATGAGTTTGACAGATGCCTGAAATGCAGATAAAAGCGTTAATAGAAATTTCAAGAATTTGAACCTTGCAATAAAGTTATCAGCAAACTATGTCAGTCTTATAGTGAGCATATTCTTTATGGGTAGTTATGACACATTGCACAGGAAAGCCTCCTGGGGTAATATATTTCAGTTTTAGTTGCTCCTGGTACTATTACTCGTTAATAGTGTGCGGGGCAAATTCAGTTCTGCAATAACCTAGTAGCCGTACCATTGGAATGGAGTTCTATCTTAGCACAGTTGGTTATTAAACTGTAACATAACAACAAAGTTCAAAAAATTAAGGGGGAAGCACTGCAAGCTACTATTTATCAAAAGAGATCCATTTCAGACCAAGGTAGCTGTTTGGTGCCCACTGATGGTTGCACAGTTACTGAAATGTGCACAGCAGTTCAGTGTCCTTCTTTTGTTTATGTGACTGAAGACTTACACAGATATATATGTATGTAATATATAAAATAAGAGACTCTAGTTAGCACAAATGTTTTCCAGAGTACTAAGATCTGACAGAGGTGATTTGCAGGCGTTTGTTGTAGAAACAGCTTGAATTTCATCACGTTAACCACATATATCTTTTTCTTTCTTTAAAAAATACTTTTTACTTGTTTTTACATTTGGCTGGAAAGCAAATGTATCAGTTCTTTCATAACTGATTATGATTGATATTTTTTTAACACAAGAAAATATTTTCTTTGCAAAGAGAGCAAATTTGATTGAATGCCATGCCCAAGACTCCTGGGAAAGGACCAAAGGCATAAAGTGAAAATACTGTATTTTCAGATTTCCCGATTATGTCCTATATTAAAATTGAGTAATTTTATTGCATTTGTTTCAATTATTATTACATATAAGGAAAGGCAAAATTGATATATTTAATAGCTTACTGGGAAGATGCATTCATATCAAAATGCTTGAAATAGCAATAGCATTTTTGAAATATTATTTTTTGGGGGTAAACAGAATAAGAACCTTGTTTTGTCATAATCCAAAGATGCTAAGAGAGCAGCATGATAAATGTCTCTTTAAGTGTTGTAGTAAAAGAAAATGACTTGTCTTCTGAGGCAGTGGAGAGTTTATGTTGTTTTGGACCCATTTCCCAAGCAGTGATCGAAAACAGATTACAATAACAATTATACAGTCAGAAGATGCAATATCCATTTCTGCTTTAATTGAGTGAAAGAATAATAAAAACATCATTAAGAAAAATGAGGTGGACCTGTCACACAGTGTACAAATTTTTAGTCTTGAAGAAGATGCAGAAAAACTGAAGTGCTTTTCCCTTACTTTGTTGTGGTTATTAGCTAAAATCTGTTTTGGGGAGAGACCATTTGGCTCTCATTCTTCCCTGGGAAGTTAGAGAGGAACCCATGGGAAGTGGTTGCCCAGGAGACATTACAAATGACCATTGATTTTGTCTTCATACACAGTTTAACCAGGAAAATCCCATTTTCTTAAATTCTACCTGAGGTGGAACTACTCTCTCCAGCCCCCCTCTTTTTTTTTTTTTGTCTTTGTAAATGGAAGTCAGAAGTAATGAATGTTCTTCTTGTTACAAAGCCCAGCCAAGTAAGGGTTAGATGTGGTTCCTGGGCCTGCTGTTCTTCCTCTTCCCAAAGTCCAAACCAGGATGAAAGGGAGAGAGAGAGTTGAGGCTGAGTAATGAGCACCCTCATTCCTTCTCAGCACACATGGGGGCAACCGGAGTCGCCCTGTGGGCACATCACCTGATACTTACTCACCTGACTGTCACCCGAAATGCAGAGGCTCCTGCTTCGACCTGCAATCCTCCGAATCATGAAATCGATGTCCTTAACATTGCTGAGACTCCAGCTCTCATTCCACAGAGCTATGCTTTCAGCAACTCCGAGTGAACCGCCAGGCAGCAGCCAAGATCAGGGGCTCGTTTTCCCTCATTCTGGGCTATATTTGTTTCTTTATTCATAGAAACTGTGAGCTCCTGAAGAAACCTAGGTGGTGATGGTGGAGTTCACCCAGGAATCCTGCTCATTGTGGGGATACTAAAACTGCAAATAATGTCGGCCATCAGAGCAGTCAGAGCCCCAGGTTTTACTCAGTTGACAGACTTACAGGGGAATATTTCTTTCATCTGTCGCTGAATTTTCTTGGGTTTCATATTTAAAAACCTTCCTGAGGTGACAAAATGAAAGAAACAAGATAGACAGTACATCCTCCTGGTGGAGGTTTCATAATTTCAGAACTCTCCCTAGCATTTATCATCCCCTTTAGAGTGGAGTGTATATCAAACAGCCCTAAAAATGCTTTTTTAAAAAAGTTATTTAATCCAGAGAGTCTAGTTAATGGCGCTTTCATTAAAACGCTTTTGTCAACAAAGTGTTTTCAGTTTTAAAATTTACATAACCTAACAGTATTGATGAAGGCCATGAGTTTTAAGGGTCTATTAGTGGTTCCGTTTCTTCTGGACTTTATAATTTAAACCTAAACATTAATTCTGAGTGGAACTTGGCATAATGTCTTTTTTGCCTTGGAGGGAATTTTTGTTGTACAATTAAAAAAAAAGTGTTTTGATTTTTTTTTTGCATACGATCACCTTCTCCTTGTCCCCCTTCTCCAAGTAAACAGCAATTAAATAGTCAAGGTTTTAAAAGGGCTTCTTTAGTTTAAAAAAAAGGAGCAGTTATTTTAGGTGAATTTAACAATTTTCCATTAGTTCACATTGCAAACTAGTGCTTTGGTATTAACAAGAAAGTTCTGTGAGGCTGATAATGCAGTGAAAATATTTTTCTTTTCTGTCTCTCTTCCCTGCATACAAGAAAGCCATGTGGTAAAAATTTTTAATAAAATCATTTTGCGTGACAGTTGAAACTTATAAATCAGTTGCTATTCTTCTTTATTAGAAGCTGAGAGACAAACACGTTTTAAATTTTTTTGTCACCTGTAATTGTAACATTGACTAGAAAGAAATTGGAATCTTAATATTAAGTTATAACGTGACTGAATTTTTCAGTATTGTTTATTTTGGAAAATAAACTGCGATTCTTAATATGATCTTTTTGATGTATTAATACTATGTTAAAGTTGAGTTATTATAGGAATCTAATTACATATTAAGTGGGAAATTAGAAAGCAACAAAGAAACCTTAAAATGATAAATTGTCTTCATCTGAGAACCAGAAGGTATTCAGAATGTGAGTGAAGGTGCCTGTCAGGAGAGAAGCATTCCTAGAGGCTCCATTCAGACAAGATGCTGTCCTTTAGATTTGGGAAATGTGATATTAGAACACCCCAAACCCTTTAGTATTGAGGGAGTATAAGAAGAGCAAATTGTTCTCTGAATAGGAAGTTATTATACCTTTAATACCCAGGTAAAGCCATTTTACAAGGGTAAATAAGGTGATCCTGACTTTTTCCTTCTCAAATGAATCTCTAGGTAATATTCAGCAAAACTAACTCTACTTACAGTCTCATTCATATGGCAAGTTTGAGCCTTAAGCACATTTTTACAGCTAACTTATAAACCCCTCCCAAAACTGGTGCTTACCATTGAAAGTCTGCCAACACTGTTACAAATGGTCATTAATTCCCAAGAAACTTTGAGGAGAAAAAGAACTGTAGGAAAATGCCGTGACTTTAGTAAGAACCATTTTGTTTCATGTGTATTTTTTGCCGCCATGGCAGAACTGGGGGCTGACCTGCATGTTCAGGATGGATACTGAACACTCTCCTATGGAAATGGATAGAATTCCAATTAGCACAGGGTCAGAGCATAAATGTACCTCTTTTCACACTGTTCCAAGTGGTTAGTGGGAAACAAGCTGAAAAGTAATTCCCTTGGCCCCCCCAATAAAAAGATTTATAGCAAAATAATTCTCAGCTTCATAATGGGACTGTTGTAGGTTTGTGTTTGATATTTGTAGGACTGAAATACAGTCCATGTACCCAAACTAAGCATTTATTGTAAACAAGTTAACTGCCAAGAGCTTATATTCTGTCAAACATAATTATATTGAAGATTGATGTATAGCTTGAAAGTGAGTTTGAGGGAGACAGTTCTTTTTAACCAAGGCAGGCTTCTGAGATGCAGCTCTCTTCTTCCTTTGCTAGAATGACTCAGTAAAGCCATCTTTCTCGCCGCCGGCCTCTCATATATAGAATAAACACAGGCTTGCTCTTTGAAAACATAGCTGTTTGTCGATCCTATTTGTGTTAACAAAATAAAGAAATGAACTTATATTCATAGAAACTGTCATGTTTAGTTTCTTTTATCATCTCCATCTAGATCTAGCAGTGATGGTGCCAAGATGAAATAGTAGCTCTTATCTCTTGGGCAATACTAGAGTTCACCCATAAACTTAAACGTATACTATTAAGTTAATCCCAAATGAAATTCTTTTCTCCTTCAATATGGAGTTTGAAAGAGTGTTTGACTTGCGTTTCTGTTATTTTTGTACTGGGCTTGTCAGTATAGTAAACTGTTTTGAAACTGGCCTTCTATGGGGAGGGACAACACCAATACCTTTGTTTTGTGGTTCAGAAATTATTAATATTTTACGCTTAAATACTTTATGAACCAGGGACTCTGGGGGAGAATGAAATTTTTTTTTGAGATTAAGGTGTTCAG
The DNA here is from genome assembly GCA_036589455.1 of Ateles fusciceps. Taxonomy (NCBI): domain Eukaryota; kingdom Metazoa; phylum Chordata; class Mammalia; order Primates; family Atelidae; genus Ateles; species Ateles fusciceps. Next base: position 3,895,881 of record JAZHEH010000889.1, read on the forward strand.
ACCTGGAATTACTCCCAATCTAAAATGCTGCAGTAGTCTTCCAGGGTTTTTGCTTTGAGGAAGGTATAATCTTACATTTTATTTAGGGTAAAGATTTCTCACTTTTTTTTTCTCCTGGAGAGAAATCACTTTAGGCTTTGATAACGCTTCTCAAAGGCAGTAAAAAGTGGAATAACTCTTTCTTTGGCTGGGTGATAGCCTTTGGATAGACATATTCAGATGTATATAAGGTTTCCAAGAGATTTGTGTGCAGAGACTTCAATAGTCTCTTTCATTTAAAAATATTAATTTTAATATTTTATTTTGGAAATTATATAAATTATAAAGAAGATGTATTAGAACCATAAAGTAAAAAAAAAATATACTAGTTTTCTCTATTCTGTTTTTCTGATTAATTTCTATAAATTGCACAGGTACTACATATATACTTAAAATATTTTGTCTGGGAAGTATTCCGTCAGACCCTGGTTTCCCTGCTCTGTAGGCTGGGTTTTATTAACTTGATCTGAGTCACAATAATAATATCCTACGTATTGGAAACCAGAGATCTCAGTCAGATCCCCTAAGGGGACTAGAGAATACACACTATGGTTTTGACTTTCTTGCTCTTTCTCCCTCCTGTTTTTTTTTTTTTTTCTCTCTTTCTCTTTTCAGTGTTATCCCTTTCACCAGCTTGGTTGCTATTGCATCTTGATGGATGCATTTGTTGAATATAAGAATGAGAGTGGCTTTTAATGGCTGGGAAACGGTGGTAGTTGCCTGTCTGCTTAAGCTCAGCTTTGTGAAATCTGCATTCATTGCACAGTGTTACTTTCTACACATCTATTAAATATCCATAAATGTTTTGTTGTTTGAACTCCGAATATAGACAGTAGGATTTTCTTTTTGTGAGGGAGAAAGTCTTTTATTTTTTGCTATGAAAACTTTACTTTTCAGTTTTTTATTTGATAAAAATCTCTCCATTCTAGTATGATTTCCTTTGAGGCTCTGCACCAGTGTTTGATCTCAATTTTTAATAATTTTTGTGAGTTAAATTCCCCAAAGAAAACATGCTTGTGCTATGAAATATTCCCACTAGAAATCTGGGTAGTCTTGTCTTATTGAGAGCTGAGCACTTGATTCCTTTATTAATTCTTTGCAAGAGGACCTCAGTATAGTTAACCTTTCCCTAACACTACTCTAGAGAAATTAATCAAGGTGTTTTTTTTAATTGTTTGAATTAGAAAAAATAACATTTAGGGAGGCTCAAAACCTGAAGTAAATGTTAGTGTAGGGACAATTTTCATTGACTCCTTTTTTGACACATGGGACTCTGAGTAGTAAATAGCTTTTCCAGAGACGATGATGAGTGAGGTGGGGGAGGTGAATCGATCTCTGCTTAAATACTATTTTCGACAGAGCAAGACTCTGTCTAAAAAAAAAAAAAAAAAAAAAAAATCCTCTCTGAAACCTCCAGAATGAAATTTTACTTAACAAAGGACAGAAACCCTGGTGTTCATAAATTATGGTAGAGTCATTTTTAACATGGGGTTGAGTCTCAGGACTTATATACATATATGCATTTTTAAACTATTGTAAAAAGAACCTGAAGAATACGATTGAACTAAGGATACTTCAATAATATGCCATACACTTGAACTTTTCTGTTATATTCTATTCAAACTTGTATATCCTCCTTTTTTCCTTTGTATTTTTAAAAATTACTTATTTATTTTAGAGGTGGGTCTGGCTCTGTAACTCCGGCTGGAGTGCAGTGGTGAGATCATAGCTCGCTGTGTACTCGATACTATTTGTGCACAGTGAGCCCTGAACTCCTGTAGCCTCAAATTCCTAAGCTCAAGCCATCCTCCCACTTCAGCCTCCCAAGTAGCTGGGATTAATAGGCTCCGGCCATTGCCAGGCTCTTTTGTCCTTATTTATTTATTTTTTTTTAATTCTAGGATCATTAAGCATTTTGTCTTTCTATAGTTACTAAATTTAGAAAAGATGCTGTAGTCCTTCAGTGCAGGGCATGGGTAGGACTGCCAGCAAGACCCCGGTGGCTCTAGGGCGTGTACAGAGCACAGTGCAGTGTGTGACTTTGTTACGCACCCATCCATGTGATGCCCGTGGTGATATGATAAGTTCTGTCAACAGTGGTCGCGCACAATGCTGTGGTCTGGCCAGCTTCCCCTGGACAACATGGAGCAAGCTCCTACGTCCACTGTGTGGACCATTTCCTAGAAAGCTTTCCTTGTCTGCTGATGCTGAGTGCAGCGCAATGGGGCCAGAGTGATATGGACGAGTTTGACAACTAGGGAGACACTGCCTATTAATGGTGGTGATTAATAACTAACTGGAATTGGCATTTTGTTAAACTAAACCAACGTTTATCTTGGGCCTACTATATAGGTCAGGCTCGGGGTGGGAGGGGCGTGAGGGAGTAAAGAAGACTTACCTAAGTCCAGACCATGTTTGAGGAGGGAAGCGGTGGGCCTCTCCTCCACACCCTCTAGAGCCTCGGCATTCCTGACATCAGAGAATTTAGTTCCGTGGGTCAGGCTTGCTGTGGCAGAGTTCCCAGGTGTGGTTCAGGCTTTTTTTGTTTAGATAAGCTGCCACAAATTGCCTCCTGTGTGCCTGTGAAATAATTGTTTTGCAAACTGCCTGGCGAGCTTGATCTTCCCACTAAATTTCTATAACTGGAGGATGTTTAGATACCTAGAGTTTCTCCTTCAGCCTTTGGACCTGACTTCAGGTTGAATTGTGATTGCTTTGCCTGGGTTCAGACCTGGAATCAGGTGTGGAAGGCCAGAACTCATTTCCCTTCCCTACCACTTGAGGCCCAGTTTGATCCTTTGGGGTGGTCAGTGAGAGAGGACTAGCATCCACCCTCCCATCCTCACCCTGGCCTATTTTTGTTTTTATTGTCCAAAGTTAAGATTGGCCTCAGGGGTTGCAAAGTAGTGTCTGGTTTTATTATTTCATAATAAATAATAAAATTGAATAATAAATAATATATTATTTATTATTTCGTTGGTGGTCTAATCCTGAGTTGCACCTGGGTTATGGATAAATAATGAGATCAAATTATTGTACGTATGGCACAGTTTGTGTTTAAGAGTAATTATGCTGGCCGGGTGCGGTGGCTCATGTCTGTAATCCCAGCACTTTGGGAGGCCGAGGTGGGCGGATCACCTGAGGTCGGGAGTTCAAGACCAGCTTGACCAACATGGAGAAACCCTGTCTCTACTAAAAATACAAAATTAGCTGGGCATGGTGGTGCATGCCTGTAATCCCAACTACTGGGGAGGCCGAGGCAGGAGAATTGCTTCAACCCTGGAGGCAGAGTTGCTGGGACCTGAGATTGTGCCACTGCACTTCAGCCTGGGCAACAAGAGCAAAACACCATCTCAAAAAAAAAAAAAAAAAAAATAGTAATTATGATACAGAGTTTGCCTTCCTCGTAATTGGAAAATTGATCTCTACCTGTAAACCACCTAGAACTTCTGCGGCTGTCCTACCTCTGTCTAGGCTCCTGCTTCCTGTACAATAAGAGTTAAGAAAAAAACAAAACCAGCTAGAAAAACAAGTGAATTATTTGTTTTTCAGAGAATGTGTAGTTTATTAGCTAAGAACAGGGAGGAGGAGTGTTGAAAACTGGAGCAGTTGGGGGAGCCTAGAGGGCCTCTGGACCACCTGTGGACCTGTGGGTGGCTCCCTTTGCATCAAATGATTGCTCTTCCTTCTCAAAAAAAATTGGTGAAAAATTTTTTTTCTACCGTATCTTGTTATACTTCCTGAAATTCTTTCCACGAGAAGTTTATTTGAAATAATATGTATCTTTTACAATGAAGATCTAGCTGAGGAGATTAAGGAGGCCACTAAACCGTTCAAGCAGTGTAGCAAGCATCTTTTTATCTATTAATCTCTGGAATTTTTGAGATCAGCCCCTGGGGGGAGTAGGAGGCTAGAGTGGAATGTAGAACCTGCGGGCTGCCTTAGCCCAGGTAGCTGAGTGCCTCGTAGAGGACAGCAGGGCCACAAAGAGGAGACTAGAAAGGACTTACTGCATCCCTTCTGGAAATTTTGCCTGGGACCCTAACAGGGAGGTGAAAGACACTCTATTAATTCTTTCTGGTTTTGGTTGCAATTTTAGGTGCTCAGGTTTTTGTTCATTATTACTATTATTACTGAGGCAGAATTTCGCACTGTTGCCCAGGCTGGAGTGCAGTGGTACGGTCTTGGCTTACTGCAATCTCTGCCTCCCAGGTTCAAGCCATTCTCCTGCCCTCAGCCTCCCAAGTAGCTGGGATTACAGGCACCCACCACCATGCCCAACTAGTTTTTGTAGTTTTAGTAGAGGTGGGGGTTTCACCATGTTGGCAGGCTGGTCTCAAACTCCTGACCTCAGGTGATCTGCCTGCCTAAGCATCCCAAAGTGCTGGGATCACAGGTGTGAGCCTTGTGCCCGGCCTCTTTATTATTTTAGGGTGTAAAGAAGGGGCTAGACGTTAATGTTGGCAAGTTACTTCTCTTCTTGTCTGTGACTCAGTATGTGTGTGTATGAATGTATCAGTGCACGAGAGAGAGAATATAAGGTTATAGAACAAGTAAATAGTCATTTTTGATTTTCTGGTAAATTTACAGTAAGAAAAAATATTAGCCATCCCTCATTTTTTCTCTCTCAGTCCTCTTGAAGACAGTTATTCATTCAGTTTTTGTGGTAAAGTTTTTTTCAGTGCTTCAAGCAGCTTGTTCTCTGGTACTTCAGGTTCATTTTTATACAAAGAAAAGATATGCAAGGCTCTGCCCTACAGTCTTCATAATCTCCAGTTAGCGCTCAGACCTTCTCAGGTGATAGAACTAGATATGCTGCAGGCCCCAGGGAAGGGAGTGGGCCGTGTCTGCTGCCTTCCTTCCAGAGACAGATGGGCTTCAGGATTCGTTTGAAAGAGGGGGAGGCGAAAGCCTGGCCTCCTCTCATCTCAGACTGGGTCCTGTCGGTCAGAAGTGCAGGTGGACCAAGAAGACAAAGGGGCTAGGGAGGAAGCCGGAGACAATGCTGATTTACACTAGAGTATGACCATTCATGTGAGCCTTTCTTTCTTTGTCTGTGAATGACGGAAGGTCAATAGCCCTCTTTGGTTCTCCCTCCATGCCTGGCATGGTTCCTGACACCTAGTAGGCAGACAAAAGGTCACCCATTGGACATAGCAAGTGGTAAAGTTTCCTTTTTAGTAAGAAGCCAAGCCCTTAGATTTCAGTAGGTGTGGATTCTGGAGTGTTGTTTTCAACCCTCAGGAAAGCAGCCTGCTTGGGATTTAGAGCTGGATAACCTGAACTCTTCTGCCCTTGCCTCGCTGTGTTTCTTGGGGCATGTTACTTCTCTCATAGTTCCAGTTTCCTAATTTACTAAATGAGAATAATGCTAACCCTGTCACAGGGTAAATGTGAGGAGAAGATAAAGGTGTGCATGTTAGATTATGTGATAATCTAGGAAGTGCAGTACAAAGCAGGGGTTTATTTCATGTCCTAACTTTGGCGGAAGGCAGTTGAATTCTGTCACCTAGACACCCTGCCACAGCTGCACCATCATTCATCTTTCATTGTTGAGTTTTAAACATTCAGAGCTTTTGAGAATACATATTCCTCAGGTCACTTTCATAACCAGTGTTGACATTTCCTGAAGTCGGTTCTTTAAAATGAAGGGAAGGGGGAAAGAACTATTTCCTAATAAAAGAAGTTGGATTAATATAGTTACTAATAAAACAGCAGCCTGCAATTGCAGAGAAGGTAACACCTTGGATTTCGGAATTTAACCAAGAGTGCTTCTGTCTTTAGAACTCCTAAGATCTGGAACACAGAGGAAAGATAGCTAAAGGGCTAACGATAGTCACACAATTGGCCTACTGTCAGTTTGTGATAAGTGTATCCCGTGCGAGAAAAACTTGTATATTGCTATTTGGCAGATTAATTAGCACAGTGCTCTCTGACACTAATACAAATATAAGCCACATGTATAATTTTACATTTTCTAGTACCTACACTAAAAGTTAAACAGGTAAAGTTAATTTTAATAACATACTTTATTTAACTCAATATATCCAAGATATTATTTCTACATGCAGTTACTTTTAAAAAAAAACCTTCATGATGTATTTATTTTTATTTCTTTTTGTTATTGTCATTAAAATTTAGTATGTATTTTATACTTATGGCACATCTCAATTTGAGACTAGCTATGTTTCAAGTGCTCAATTGCCGCATGAAGTTAGAGGTTAACTATAATGGACAGGTGGTTTTACTGTGTTTTTAAGCACTTTCACCTTTTTTGCTATGGGGCATGCTAAACACTTCAAGCCATTGTCATATGCATAATAGGCCATTCAGTGATTATTAGTATCCTCTTTATTCTGAAGAAATGCCTTTTAGTTAGTATCAGGAACATTGATTACAGACCCTGAAAAAAATTACTGGTTATTTTTTTTCCTCTGTAAAATTGTATTAATACTGATTTTGAGAAAAAGGAAAACAAATAGATTCCATTGTTTGAGAGCTGTCAGACAGTTTAACTATGTAATGTTGTTTAATCCTCACAACAGATCTATGATGTAGATATTGTTCACATTTTAGCTAGGAGGAATTTGAGCCTAGTAGGTCAGATGAACTACTCAAGGTCACACACAGGTAAAGAGGGACAGTGCCAGGACTTGACCCTGACCCGGTGCTGTTCATCACCACATCTAACCATTTTCCCACGTGTCTCCGTTCTCACAGCTGTTGCCATGAACAGCGGCAGTAACAATGGTTAACTCTTTATAAATTATACACACTTCTTCAGAAATAATGTCAGAATAAAAGTGACAATTTCAGTATCATCACTAATGACAGTTGGAAAAATGCATTTTTCTAGTGTAGAGAGGGTACCAGGCTTATTTTGCCTCTTTGACAACAGAATTCATCGTTTATCCCAATTACCAGAACAACTCTTGATTTTTAGCAAATGGCTGAGGCCGAGCGCCTGTTCTCCAGATTAAACTACCTGCTTACCTCCTGCAATTGTAAAAGGCTTAGTAAGGCTTATAATCAAAAGGTTCAAAGTTCTCTACTAGATTATCTGAAAATGGGTCTGTGCTACAATAAAAAAAAAATAATAATGTTGGAAGCTGAAGATATAGGGCTAGAGCAAGTTTTTCTTTTTTCTTCACCATTTCTAAATTTTGTTGAAGAAGCATTTCATAAAAGTATCACTGAGGTTACCAAAAAAAAAAAAAAAAAAGAAAATGCATTTCAGTTTCACATTTTTCTTTATTGGAGCTTTTAAATTCTTCTCACTCTTAATTTATTTTCTGAAGTGCTTTTCAAGCACCTCCCTATCTTTCTAGCCATTGTCACTTTTTCTCTTCTTTTTTTTTTCCCCCCACTTTTTGCCTGGGACGAGTTGTGGATAAAATGAACAAATCTCTGTCTCTGTCTGTCTGTCTGTCTGTCTCTCTCTTTCTCTCTCTGCATATATTTTTACTCATCCTTTTGTAGTTTGCTTCCCTTAGGGATTTTCAGTTTTTAAAGGCATTTTAAACTTATGCCTTAATTTTCTTCTTTCTACACTTGAACTCAGTCATACTATTTTACTGTTTTTCATTTCTCTTGTTATTGTCACTAGTAATTGCATCTATTTTTCCTCCTTTATTCTTCTTTTGTAAAAATTGCATTTCATTATAAAAACCATAATTGTTTAGATGGGTCACATTCTAGTAAAGAAGGTAATTTTTTTAAAATATAAGCTCTTTATGATATTCTTCAGTATCTCATATATATGTGCTGCATAACAAACCCTATTATCATACATTCCTCATTAATACTGTTTTATAAATGACCACAAAGCACCCCCCTGCTTTTTTTAAATAAGTGATGCCAGTGGGGGATTGGTGCATGCTTTCTGTAAGAAGTTATTACTGATGTGTCAGCTAACAATTGCTTCCTTCAATCACTGAAGCAAAATGTTTAGGAACTATTTAAGTAATTGACAGTTATAAAACATAAGTCCCTACATGTTATAGATCCCTGTACTTTCATGTTATATTTCATATCTAACTGGTTGAATAGTTAATATTATTTTTAAAAGTTAATAGGGTCTTAAGTTTTTCAGTTGACCATAGACTTGAGAAAGATTTATAGTTTCTAAGTAATGGAGACATGATAGCTTATGGAGCAATTGGATTCATTTAAAGATCTTATCTGTGATTCCCAGATGTGTGACACTCAGATATTGACATTAGGAATTGCACATGGATTTTCAGCATTGACACTTATGTACACACAGGTATTAGTGGTGGAGTAGCTTATGGCACCATGGACTATATGGCCCTATGTGTGCATATGCTGAAATCATTAGAAGTAAAAATCTACCTACTTCCTTGGACAAAGATTATATGCCAGCATGTAAGAGTTAAAAGCTCTAAATGGGGGCTATTCCTTGCTGGTACGGACTGTCATGAATGAGTCCTATAAAATGCCATTATGCTTGAGTAGGAAGGTTTTACAACACCTTCAACTACACTGAGGGCAGCAGTCATATAAGACTTGTTCTTACTTGTATCCCTGGAGCCACCTGGCACGTAGTAGGTGTTCAGTGAATAAATCCTGGAAAAATGAATGACTACAAAGGTAATTTGGGGCTGGGTGCAGTGGCCCACACCTGTGATCCCAGCACTTTGGGAGGCCGAGGTGGGTGGATCACCTGAGGTTAGGAGTTCGAGACCAGCCTGGCCAAGACGGCAAAACCCTATCTCTACTAAAAGTACAAAAATTAGTCGGGCATGGTGGTAGGTGCCTGTAATCCCAGCTACTCAGGAGACTGAGGCAGGAGAATCGCTTGAACCCAGGAGGCGGAGGTTGCAGTGAGCCGAGATCTCAACACTGTACTCCAGCCTGGGCGACAAGAGCGAGACTGTCTCAAAAAGAAAAAGAAAAGATAATTTGGAAGAAATCTAATTTATATTATTTGCTGCATATCCTGTATATATTTTTTGGAATAAACTTGCTATAAATAAATAAGGATTTCATCTAGCAGTAATGGTCACAATGAAAAAATACGTCTTGCAAGGCATTGTGTGACTGTCCTAAATCTTCTTCTTTGTCTAAAAAATCATTCTGCTCCACCCCGTATCTTATATTTTTAAATAAATCTACACCATGGAGAGTGTATTTGCTTTAGAAAATAATACTGGTTTCTTGTTCTCAGGAGTGAACACTGAGTCAATAGTTGTCTTGTATGATATGGTTTGACTTGTTAGACTGTTGTGCAGTCTTAATAATAATTACCATGATCTTTAATGATAACAATTCTTAATGAGTATTATTATTGTTAAAAAGATTATATTTAATAATTATACCCAATACTTATTATCTTTAATAATAATAATTAGCACATGGGAACCAGTTGTACCAATGCATTATCTTTAGAACAAAAACCTCAATCTGTGACCCAGTAGTTTGTAGAGCATCTGCTCCCACCCTCGGCTTTCCAGATCAGAGTGAGTCAGGAGGCTTCTAGGGTTGAGGCCACAGGGAGTGGGCTCTGAAAAACTCCTATGCATTCTCTGTGTCAGGGGTCATATTCCCATATAGTCATTTCACACAAAGGTCTTCTTTTTGTTGTGAATACCTTCACCATGGCCATGTAACTTTTACCTCCCCTGTCTGCCTGCTCACCCATCCTTCATAATTTTTAATTTTTCTTGCACAAGAAGAAGACCTGTAACATACTAATCTGTGCGAATCACATTAGGCAGGGTCCATGTTTATTACTTGTATGTTGGTAAAACTTTGATCTTCTTCTGCCTTGGTTATGTTGAGATTTAAGTGCCTGTATGACTTTTTTAAAAATAAAAAACAGTTTTAAAAAATCCTTGGTGAATTAAACATTTTTTAGCTTTTCACACTTTGATACAAAGCAGAGAAATATTTCAGTGACAACAGATTTCAACAGATTTTCAACTAGACTAATTTGCTTTATTCTTTAGGGTAGTTTACTTCTTTTCTCTGAAAACACAAGAAAAGATCCTCCCTTTCCAGTAGTAACTGATGTTAATGTAGAAAATAATTCTACATAGGCACACTTTTATATTTGGATGTATATTTTGATATAAATTAAATGTAAGTTAAGACGTTTATGATCATGTTATTTTTAGGCTAGTTGATAACCTATTTACTAGGATTAAAAAAAAAAACAACATATAAGAGGGACTTATTTTAAATTTCTATTGAGCTTCTTATATTCACATAACAGCTTAGGCCCTAAAATCAAACATACCTTTTTAGTAAGAAGGAGCTAGGAGCTTTGAAGTATATTACTTTTACATTTAAAAATAATATATTTATTACATCTGGAAGCTTTGAAATATATTTCTAGACAAGAGCAGATCTGATATGAAAATAATAGTGTTGACTAACAGTTAATGATGAAACTATAGACGTTAAAGAATCGAGTATCTGTAAGGTCACCTTTGTCTCACCTATGTACCAGGACACCTCTGGTTGGTGAAAATGACTGGAATCTAAGGGCTTCTGCTGCTGCCCCAGGCAATTCTGTAATAATAGGGGGGAAAGCCCACAGCTTTCCATTAGGCCTGTATGACTAAGAGGCTTGTTTAATCTAAACCACTGTCGATCACAGATGAGTGACTTTTATAACTGTCGCTTCCCTTCTCATCGCGGTGATTGAGATTTGCTTTGTAATGTTTGTGTTTTGCTCTTGAATTTTGTCCCTTCAGGTTTGATGATTCCTGTCTTTTGTGTCGTGGAGCAGTTGGACGGCTCTCTTGAATATGACAACAGAGAAGAACACGCTGAGTTTGTCCTGGTGCGGAAAGATGTGCTTTTTAGCCAGCTGGTGGAGACTGCGCTCCTGGCCCTGGGGTATTCTCATAGCTCTGCCGCTCAGGCCCAAGGTATTAATGCCTCTCCCCTCTCCTCCCAAGTCTCTTATGTGTCATAATTTGAGGAAGAATATGTTTTCTGAAATAGTTCTCCAAACAAAGGTTGAAGGAGAATTGTCAGATTTAGCATTTCCTAGTGAGCAGCAGAATATTTCTTGTAGAAGGTCTTGTTTCTTGTTTTCTTGTTTTTTTGGGAAGCATTTGACCAGCACTTCTAGAGCCTCAAAATCAACTTGAATTTCAAAGTGATCATAGCTTTTTTGCATTCTTAACACTGTTATTTTCTCTAAGTTAGGGCCAGTCCTGAGATATTTAACTCCTGACTTATCCAAACTTACAATACATGATGTATAAAGTGTTCAGTTTTCGAGATTTACTTATTGCTTTGGGCCTGTGGCTTCTGCGCTTTGTGATAAACTTTTAATTGAACAGAAAAAAATGGATGCCTCCTATCCTTTTGTATCTTTGAAAACTGTTTTGTAGTTTTGATGTGGTCCATTCAATTAAAAAATATTGCAGTGTCTTTATGATCAATCCTTTCACTTTTTAATTAAATATTAAAATTGCATCATTATTTCAATTCGTATTATACAATACTGGGGAGCCCACTGTGAGCTTCTGTTGTTTCATTTTGAAGTATAGCCCATTGTTCTTTCATGCCAAAGAATTGACTAAACAAATAACAACAAAATTACCCCCAAACCTTGAGTAATGGAAAAAAAGATCGATCTAATGTAATTTGTTGTTCTTGATTTTCAGCTGAAATGATTGAATTGTATTCTTTATGATTATGGTTATAACTAAAGGAGAGAAATTCGTAACTTCCAGATCTTAGTTGATATATTAATTAATGTCCTATATTCCTATCTTTGGTTAACATTTGTGAATATGTCAAGGATTTTTGCTGTTTTTTAAAATGAGTTTCTCTTCATAACATTCCTAAGAACTATCAGTCAGAGCCTCATTTGTGCCAATAAGGATACTATGAGAGATTAAATATTGATATGAAGTCACAAATGTGCCTACCAAGGGATTGAAATTCCCAAGGTATTGAATTTGATTCTGTGAGTAGATTATTGCTTTTTAAGAAATATTTTAAGTATTTAAGTAATACTTTAGTTCTATCAAGAAAGCAGCCTAATAGAAATTAGGAATGTTTTCTCAGAGCAGGTAGTACCCTACAAGTTATTGTGAATCCCAGCGGAGTCTGAATCCAAGTGCTGGCCAGGCTGGGCACAGTGGTGTAGCTGAATCATAGAGTCCAGTGCTCTCAAAGCAGCCCGATAAAGGATGATTCATTTCCTTTTACCAAGTACTTTCCTTCTTGTGTGAGGGATATTCACGATTTGATCCTGAGCAAATTGCATACTGGGTACCATCGCTTTTATGTCATGCTATGTACCTAAATGAAATAAAATAATCTCCCTTCCCTTCCCCCCACAAACTTTTCATGCCACTTTAGGGATATTTTTCTCTGAATGTAAAGGTCATTGTATCCCACTGCTTGCACCCTGGTGTGCCAGCTTCCTGTTTGACAGGGCCATCCATCTCAGTTAGCACAGCCGTTCAGTGCGTAGCGAGCTCACATGTGGAACACAGAGCACTAAGTGGCCAAGATTTGATTCTTGGCACATGCTAAGGGAAGGGGCTCTCAGGAAATTTGCACTAGGGAGCCACAGTATTCCTTTCAGGGATTTGGACTGAGAATTTTACTCACCAAGGTGAGATATACGAGCAATAAATGTCATCTACAGTGGAGGATTATTAAACAGGGGACAAGTCAAAAGTGATATTTGCTTCCTCAAGCTTTTTGAATATTAAGGCTAAAATGCTATTATACTTTTTATAAGTTGAATCAATATTCTTAAGGTGCTCTGGAGTACAGATATGCTTTATTTTGTAGGAAAGCATAGGTTTTATCACTCGGTCTTGTACTGTAGTCTCACAAAGAAAAAAAAAATCACAGTTTGTTTTAAATTAGGCTTTCGATCTCTGTTTTGGGGAAATGGAAAAACGTAGAATTGTTTACTTTGAAATGAATGTATTAGATCATTGTCTTCATTCAGATCATTAAAAGTATGCTGTTTGCTGCATGTGTGTTATAGACCAAATATTATGCATAATTAGACAGGTAATTCACGTGCTGGACAAACAGCAGCATGAGAGAAGGACAGCAAAGAGGTAGAACAAAATATGACTTGATGACTGAAGGCATGAGGTTTTATGGAGTTAGTTTTCTGTTCGTTTTTGTTTGGCTTTGTTTGTTTCATGTTTATATAATTCTTCCAAGATGGGGGAGTCATTGAGGGGGACATCCTAGCAAATCCATTTCCAGCAGAGAAACTGCAGTGTTCTTGAATCTCTTTTTCCTATGTTGGAAAAGTTGGGCAGAACTAAACTGCAAGGATAGTGGGTTGCTTTAGCCGTTTTGAAAATCAAGGCTCTTGAAACATAATTTTTCATTTTGATGTGACCAGAAAAGAGTTTCAGTAATTGAATTGGAAGAGTATTTCAGATTGCCTGTAAAGGAGGAAATACATTGGCAATGTCATTATTTGGAATAGTCCTCAAGTCCCAATGATAAGGCAGCGGGTCCATGCTCTTGTGAACACAGGATAGTCAATTTCTCTTTCTAAGAGGGTATCCCTCCAGGTGAGTTGAATAATTTTTATTAAGAAAGAATATTTGCTTCTGAAGAATGATAGGAATTCTACTAAAATGGAGTTTAGGGATTTCTTTCCCTGTGTTAAAAGTAACCTTTATTTGAAGGCTGGGTATTAGAACCCAAGAGAGAATAATGTGGAAGATATTGTCATACACCATGGGAACTGTCTTTCTAGCTGACCCATACCCTCCATTTCCCAACATACATACTGTTAACTCTGATTCTCAAGGATATGAAATGCAGGATTCATCAGACTTGCTGTTTTGCATATGTAGAAAGCTGAAAGCTGGCAGGCCCTTTGCTTATACAGAATAGGTAGACTAAGGTCTAATAAATGGCAAGCACACTTTACACTGTATGTATGATGGGCTATGAGTCCATGTCTCCGCATTAAAAGTCTTTTGAAAGAGGCATGTTAATCCAGGGTACTGCTGCTTCTCTGGGAACTGCCTCACTCCCAACTTAAAACTCATCACTCCCTTTACTATTCTTTCTTCTTTCCTTTTCATCCTTTCAGTTCTTCCCCATAAGGCTTTTGGCAGTAGCCATGGAGCTCCCCCACACTGTCCAGAGCCCACTGGTTGAGTAGCTATTCATACTTGCCAATGTAAATGGTGGGCTTTGGGAGGCAGCCGTGATGGCAAGGTGGTACCTCACTGTGTTTGTTTGAGTTAATTTGTAAGTGGGCGCTTTGTCTCTCCCCCCGGCTTTCTGTTAATTTTAAAATAAATCTTAAAATGGACGGTTGATCAGGCAATTAAATTTAATTAATTAATTAATTAATTTTTGAGATGGAGTCTTGCTCTGTTGCCCAGGCTGCAGTGCAGTGGCGCAATCTTGGCTCACTGCAACCTCCGCCTCGAGGGTTCAAGCAATTCTCCTGCCTCAGCCTTCCAAGTAGCTGAGATTACAGCTGCCTGCCACCACATCTGGCTAATTTTTGTATTTTTAGTAAAGACAGAGTTTCACCATATTGGCCAGGCTGGTCTTGAACTCCTGATCTGAGGTGACAGGCTGACAATTTTATTTTAAAACAAAAGTGTTTAGCAAATAAAGAAGCAAAAATCCTTTCTCAGTGGATTTTTTTAAGGTCAAAATTATGGGTTCAAGAAGGGGCATATTAATTGTCACTATTTCTTATTTACATTGGAGTAATTATATTCATGCAGTCATTTTAAATGATGTTTCTAAAACACAGAAAAAAATGTACTTAATAGCCGGGAGCGGTGGCTCACACCTGTAATCCCAGCACTTTGGGAGGCTGAAGTGGGCGGATCACAAGGTCAACAGATTGAGACCATCCTGGCCAACATGGTGAAACCCCACCTCTACTAAAAAATACAAAAGTTAGCTGGGTGTGGTGGCGTGCGCCTGTAGTCCCAGCTACTCGGGAGGCTGAGGAAGGAGAATTGCTTGAACTCAGGAGGTGGAGATTGCAGTGAGCCGAGATTGTGCCACTGTACTCCAGCCTGGAGCCTGGCGACAGAGCAAGACTCCGTCTCAAAAAAAAAAAAAAAAAAAAAAAAAAATGTTTTTAATAAATGTTATGTGAATCAAGCAGGGTGCCAAGCATATTCTCAATGATGTAAAATTCCATATACATGCATAGAACAAAGACAAAGGCAGTGTATTAAAATAATCAACAGAGTAGTTGGTGGGATTATGTGGGATTTTCTTCTTTTTCTAATCAGAAAAAAAATGTAAATATGAAATTTTACTTCCTCCACGAATTCTTTAAATGGGAAGATAGTTATGTTTATCTTATTCCCCAATTTTGATAAGCTGTTCACTTTATCCCTAATTTATCCATAAATGTGAAAATTTATACATGATACAGATACATTTCTATTTTTTCAGTGGAAGATTAAAAAAAGAATCAATAAATCATTAATGAGCCCTTGTGATGTATACACCAAGGGATTTCTTAAGTTGTTTTTTGTTTTTCTTTTTTTTTTTTTTGAAACAGGGTCTTGATGTGTATCCCAGTCTGCAGTGCAATGGCACAATCATGGCTTACTGCAGCCTTGAACTTTTGGGCTCAAGCAGTCCTCCTGCCTCAGCCTCCTGAGTAGCTGGGTGGCCATGCCACCATGCCCATCCTAAGTTTTACTTTATATTTTGTAGAGACGAAGTATCCTTATGGTGCCTCAGGTGATGATTCTCCTGCTTCAGCCTCCCAAAGTGTTAGGATTAAAGGCGTGAGCCACTATGGCCAGGCAATTCTTAGAGCTTTAAAATACTGCAAGGTAACAATTGAGCAATTACTCTATGTTGGGCACTATTCTAGGAGATTTTTATGTACTAATTCCTTTAATTCTCATAACAGACATTTGAAGCAAGTTATCATACATTTCCCATTTCACAGAACAGAAAACTGAGGCAAAGAAAGGTGGGGGAAATAACTTTCCCTGGGGCACAGGCTGTGGGTGGAAGAGCTGGAATCTGAAGTCCATTGATTTGCCTCTAGAGTCAAGGTCCTTAACCACAGAGCTGTCCTGTGATCAGTTTGATTGCCAGCACATGCTCTTTACTTTTGGACACAAGCCCTGAAAGGTAGGACTTTTTAGATTAGGTGGTTACTAAATACAAGCTGATTATATATATTTGATAATGATGTTTATATATTTCATTTCCATGATGAAATATATCACCTTTTTAAAAGTAAAATATATACTTTTTCAAAGTAAAAGAGACAGACTTCATTACAATTCAAAAGCAAACAAAAAGCCAAACCTTACAGAATTGTCATGTACTGAAGCCACCTTCTAAAACTAAATACCAGTAGAGGGCCTATAGTAGGTTGAGCATTTCAGATATATAATTCTTGCTTATGTGACCAAAATGAGTCCTGATATAAAAATAGGAAATATTTCTAATCTAGTAGTTTCTTATGAAACTTACAGAAGTTTTGTCAGTGTTGATCTGAACCTCATCTGCTTGAAGGCATTGTTTGTAGAAAGAAGAATTTCCATCTATGAACTGGAAACACTGACAAGAAAAAAAGATTTAAAACCAAAATGTCAAGGATATTTTTATAAAAAATGAATGCTTTTATTATTATCACTTTATTCATTTATTTATTATATATGTTTCAATGTACTATCTCTTTACAATGTACTATGGGAAGATCTTTACATAGAAGCTACTTCTAAGGCAAATTTTATTGTTAGAAATGAATACTCTTTCAGTTTAAATTGTTCAGTGCTTGAAATGCTCTGCTCTTAAATTATTTCTCTAAAATCATATTTTATGGAAACATGCAACATATACAAATTCAGGAGACTTATGTATTAAATATTCATGAACTCATCTAGGATCAACAATTAGAAATTCATGGCCAAACTTGTCTCATCTCTGTCCCTACCCACTTCTCACCCCCTCCCCCCACTGGTTATTTCAAAGTATATCCTCGACTTTATATTTTATCCATAAATATTTTAATAAATATCTCTAAAAGATGACTCTTTTAGAAAGCATAAACCACAATACTACTGTAACTCCTAAAAAAATGTAATTCTTTAATTTCACTTTCAGTAAATATTCAAATTTTCTTAATCATTTTATAATTATTTTTAGTGTTGGCTTATTCAAATTAGGAGCCATACCAATCTATAAGTTGCACTTGGTTGATGTGTCTCTTAAATTTCTTTTGACTCTATAGGTTATCTGTTCTCTTAAAAAAATTCTTTTCTGAAACTTAGGTTTGCTACTTTAATTTAGTTATTTTTGTGTGCTAAACTTAATGAAAATCCTAGTCCTATAAATTCCTTCAAATACTATGATTTCAAAAAAACAGTTAGCGGCTGCACATAACTCATTCTTGTAATCTCAGAACTTTGGGACGGGCAGATCACTTGAGATTAGGGGTTTGAGACCAGCCTGGTCAACATTGGCAAAACCCTGTCTCTGCTAAAAATACAAAAATTATCCGGGCATGATGGTGGGTGCCTGTAATCGATCCCAGATACTCAGGAAACTGAGGCGGGAGAATCACTTGAACCTGGGAGGCAGAGGTTGCAGTGAGCTGAGGTTGAGATCGTGCCACTGCACTCTACCCTGGGAGACAGAGTGAGACAGAATCTCACTCTAGGTAGATAGATAGATAATAAAAGCAGTCATAATCTTGGTAAGAAATTCAGAAATTCGTGTTTTTTTTTTTTTTTGAGAGGGAATGGTTAAAAAAAATATATATGTTGTCTGGAGCCAAAAGGTTTTTCATGCTCTGAAAGTTTGACATGTTTCTTATTGAAAATGTTTAAAATGGGCTGGGTGAGGTGGCTCACGCCTGTAATCGCCGCACTTTGGGAGGCCGAAGTGGTGGATCACCTGAGGTCAGGAGTTTGAGACCAGCCTGGCCAACATGAAGAAACCCCGTCTCTACTAAAAATAAGAAATTAGCTGGGCGTGGTGGCATGTATCTGTAATCCCAGCTACCTGGAAGGCTGAGGCAGGAGAATCACTTGAGCCCGGGAGGAGGAGGTTGCAGTAAGTTGAGATCGTGCCACTGCACTGCAGTCTGGATGGCAGAGCGAGACTGTGTCTCAAAAAAAAAAAAAAAAGAAAATGTTTAAAATGATTTTATTTTGTCTCACTTTCTCTATTTCTTCCTTTCACTCTCTCTCTTTTCCCTACTTTTCCTTCTTTAATTAAGCACTAAATGTTTGCGACACTTTCAGCAGCTTTTTCTTTATAAGGGCAATGTTGAAAAAGATACATATTTAGAAATTTTAGACCTTGGAGCAAACTTTTAACAGACAAGCTGCTTTTAAAAAAATTCTGTGGTTCCCCAAAGAAAGCTGAAAATGCTACCCCAAATTGCTATTAACCATGTCTCAGCCTTCATTAGAGCTTGATCGGCCACAATGTAAAACAGTGATTTGGAGGACACAGTTCTTCAACAGACCCCCTGCTCTCTCCTCCTCTGCTACATAAAATTAAATATTCATACATATGTATGTGTGCACATATGCATGTTCATATGCACACAGTGAATCCTGAAACACTAATTAAATGCCAACGTTAAAATAATATTCACCTTATTTCCTCATCCCAATACATAGTTAAGATTGAATATCTCATATAATATTTATGATTCTGTATTCCTTATATTTGTTTATGTTGGCATAAATATGTATTTAACATATATAGATATATAATTATGGCTCACATGAAGGTCAGCAGATGGAAATATTGTTTATATGTAAATTCATAGAGGGTGAAGACTCTATCTAACTTGATTTTCGGGATGCCTAGCAGTTGACTACTTAGTGCTTGATGAAAGCTGTTTAGGGCAAGGAATGAATGCGTGATCTCACTTATCTCTGACCTTGCAATTTCTGCTTGAATGCTCATTTAAAAAAATCCTATCAGTGGAAATAATTCATTTAAAAAATCTAGCTCATTATTTCCTACACCGATGAGAAAAGTATTTAGCAGTGTTTTCAGTTATCTATTTTGTTTGGCGTAATAGGCCGTGGTAGCAATTAACTTTGGTATATTTTTTAAACTGCCTAAAGTCCTTCTTCTCCAGAGTTTAGGCATTAATGCCCATTATTTGGAGCGGACTGGTCATCTGAGGCAGTCATGTAAAATGATCCAGGTTAAACAAACTGACCCATAGATATAAACAACCTTCATTTAATCATGAAGGTATGTCCCATTAAAATATATAGCTTCTAGGAGTTTGAAGTATAAAACCTACAGCCTAAAATTGGTGATACTTTGATGTGATATATATCACATTTAATTTTTTATTGTTTCCCTTTAAAGCATAACTGTCTTTTACTAATTTATAGATTTTTAAATGCAAAATAGAGTTGTTTGCTGAATACCTAGGTCTGTTTGTGCTTTATAAAGATGCAGTACAGATTTCATTGAAGGAACTCATTTGGTAAAAAAGCACATTCATTAAAGCATTTACATTTTTCAATAGTGCTGTTAACTCTTTGGGTACATCCTTTACATTTAAAGCTCTCCATTGATAGGACTCTTAGTTTTGATGCTATACCATTGTATTCCTACTCTAAGTAAAGTCTATTTTGGCATTCATAGTGGACAGTAAGAAAGTCTTGGCCATAGAGCATTTCGTAATATTAAAATGCTTTTTAGGAAATTCCTTGCTTCCTATTTTGTCTTTGTTTCCTTTGGAAAAGATTTCTCATCATCTGAATCTTGTAATTTCAGTTAATTCTTTACAAAATTGTGAAATTGCAGAATTGTAGGTCTTTCAGTTTATATTTTAGTGTGCATTTTACATTTTAATACTTTGTCCAAACTTTTCTGGATACAGCGTTACTGTATTTTCACATTAGTATGGAATCCTAGTTCCATAACAATTCATTTATGTCTGTAGTATCAGTAAGTGCTCAATTTATTTATTACTTAGTTCAAGTAGCTTGCCTCGTGAGTGGGACCCAGAGCTGCTGGGGACTTCCTCTGTGTGCAGTGTGACGGAAGAGCTCCGTGGTGGTTTTGAGAGGCAGGGGTGAAAAGTGACCGTTCTGCTGTCTGTTTGGTCACATGTGGGCACCTGGGTTTGATTTCCTAGGTGCCAGATAGATTTTGCATGACCATGATGAGCACTTAAAACCCAGCCCTCTAAAAAGCAGGTTTCTTTTGATGGCAGCTTTGAGAGCTCTAAAGGGTCTTAAGTCAAGGCTCTAGAGCATGTGCCATTTGCTTGCTCAAAAGCAGTAACTGGCAAAATTATTTGTGTATCAATGAGAAAAAACACAAAGGTTCTTCCTCTATCTGTCTGCCTCTTTTTGGTTTGAAGAAATATCACTCAGGACAGAGCAGCAAATCTGTGCTGCTATTTTACAAGCTCGTTACTCAAGTTGGAAAAGATCGCTGTAGGCTATATGCAAATCAGACAGCACCGAGGTCCCCCTCAGCTTCCAGCTTGTTCTCAGCAGAGAGATGCTTCCAAGGTACTCTTTCTGTCAGTTTTATAAATCAGAGAATAGGATGCAGAAAAACTCCTAGAACATTTAAGACCTCTGCCCTCAATGATTTAGCTGCTCAGGTCTAATAATCTTCCAGGTAAAAGCTTACCATCATGGGAGCTGAGCTAAGAGGACAGCCTGTTCTTGATTGAAAGTCCTCATCAGCCTTGCCAACTTCAAAGGGTGGTTCTTCTTGAGAATCTATGCTCTAGAGCTGTGGTAATAAACAACAATTCTAAATGTCTTGTTTTATTACTATGAATACGGTGATTCCTCAAGGGGGTGAAGAGACTTCTTTTAAAGGGGACATATGTTAGATAATCTGCAATGAAAATATATCAGATTTGCATGGAGAAATCTGTTCACGGAAGATTTCTCCATGCAATTCTTATACATTTTTCTTTGAAGATCTTAAAATTAAGTTCTTAAGTCTTTTGAGCACTATTGGAAGATAGGTGGTTGAGTTCTTCTACTCTGATTTTGTAGAAAGGAAAACTACTAGGAAACTTGGAAAGAGCGCACCTGGAGGCTCTGGTTCTCCAGCATCATATCGTGTTATTCATTTCACAAATATTTTTTGAGTGTCTGTTATGTGTCAGACATTATTCTAGGTGTTGAGACACAGCAAAGAACCAAATACATAATGTATCTGCCCTCGAGATACTTACATTCTTGTATGTAGGGGAGATAGAAAATAAGTAATTCAATATGTAATAAAATGTTAGGTAGGACCTGACATTATATTATACTTATTTTGACCCTGTTCTTTCCATCTTATCTAGAACTAGGGTTTAGCAAACTTAGACTTCTGGAAAGCAGCTGCTTAACCAGAACAAAATGACAGGTTTTGAATATGTTTTGAAGATTTAAACTAAAATGATACTTAAAGGGTTAAGGTTCAGTTATCTGAATTATCTGAAAAATTTACTTACATGGACTAGCTCACTTTTGGAATAGGATAAATGTAGCATTGTTATAATTATATATTAAGTCATGGTTTTGCTTTTGTGAGGGAAACTGAAGCTTTTACATAATAGACATATTAGGGATATAATAAAATCTGTTAACATTTATTGAATGCTTCTTATGTACCAGGCATTGTCCTGGGGCTTAACATTTACTAACTCATTCAACCTCGTAATAACCCCATGAAGTACGTAATATTAATGTCCATATTTTACCAATAAAGAGGCTGAGGCTCAGAGAGGTAAATAGCTTGTCTAGAACCAAAAACTGGCTTCAGAAAATGTGTACTTAACCAATATCCCATTTAGTGGCATTGTATTTCTGATCTGTCAATTGAGTCTAGAATCTAAACGAATAGTAATTATACCTTACAGGCATAAACCAGAGATTGACATTTTCAAATTGGTAACTTAATGAAGATATATATTTTTAAATTGAGTGAGGAGCTTGTTTTGAGCTTAAATAACAAAATTGAAATTGCTATCATGGATGGCATTTTATAAGAACCTGTTTTGTTAGAACCTATTTTTGTAAATTTGTACATATAAGCTTCCTATAAACTTATAAAGTTTAAAAATTTTTTAAATTATAAAGTGTAATATTTGTTCATTACAAAAAACTAAAAATTTTGAAAAGTAGAAAGAAGACAAATTTCTCTCATGAATCAACCATTCTAGAAGCAAACACAGGTGATATTTGTGTTATTTTCCTTTAGTTATAGCTCTATACATACTTCTACATAGTGGAGGTCAGATGTATGCAATATTTTCATTCCTGGTTCTTACTTAATATTATAATATATAATTTCCATATTCTCTATTATTAATTTTAATACTACGTATCAGTGAAGCTTTGGATTTTCAAATCAAATGAGAAACATTAGTTTTCTCTTGATTATCATTAATGGAAGGATTTAGGAGTGGTCAGTAAAATAGGAAGTGTTAAGTGCAGAAACTATACCCAGCACATGCTGGGCAGTCAGAGTGATTTATGTCAACATTTATGTGAAGATACAGTTGTTCTTTGAAAACAAATTTATTTTCATTGTTCATTGCAGGTGCAAGGCCAGATTTTTTTTTAAAAAGCTTTTTTGGCATTAATGTCATTTGGCATGCTTTCTTACCTTTGCCTGTGGAAAAGAGTTAAGTGTTTGTTTTTAATGTGAAAGAAGGCTATAAAGACATTGTGTCATTTAGGAAACTTTAGTTAATTGATTTCATATTTTGTTTTTGTAATAGTCTTGTTCTTAACCCACATTTTGTTCATTTTCCTCTTTACAAAACATATACACAGCATGGTGTGAGTTAGTTACCAACTGCTTACTAGTTTCACAGTGAATGATAGTCCTGTGTTAAGATGTCTCTTTGCCCAGGAATTAATAACTTTGACAGTTTATCCATTTGTTAGCCTCTGTTTTTTGCTATGTGCAGTAGGGTGGAGATTTTATAAAAAAGTCACTGGGGGGAAACTCTGAAGGAAGGTTTTTTTCTATGTTTGAATTGCTTGAGAACAGCCCATTATTGGAGGTAGGGAATTTGTCAAACAAATCATGAAATCTCCCATGTTTGCTGGAGCGATGGGTTGTAATCCTTTTTGGTTGTTTGTTTCTATGGGACCTCAGATCCTGCTGGGCATGGAAAAGAGATAAGCATCTCTCTGTCTCCCTTTTGCATTGTGTAGTTCTAGGGTGACCCAGCTTCTTTTCATAATCTGTAGCACAGCAGGTATGAGATGGGCCTAGCTGGAACCTATTTGACTACTCTGAACCTTTTGTTAATAGTGTCATTGACTCCATTCTGATTGTCTCCCTTCTGAGTGCATTTCTGGAGTCATTCGGCTCATACTGAGGCCTATTCTCAGATATAGGGATCATTCTCTTCCTATGTGAGTATGTTGGCGGTCCCAAAATAGAGAGAAGTATTACTTTCCAGTAAATATATACCTGGGTTTTTATAATAGATATAATTGGCTAGCATTTATATAACTCAAATTATCTATTAAAATGTATTCATGTAACCAAAAGTATCAATTTATGTGAAAGAAATATTAGTTATGAAACTAATGTTGCATAATTAAATAAGTATACAATAAGTATACAAATCAGATATCTATGTAACATATTACATTCTAATTTGCTGTGTTCCTTTTTTGCTTGTAACCCCCACTAGACATTAAAATGCACCCATTTGCACTTTAAAGTAATGCAATTAAGATCATCAATCGCTTTTCCATCTTACTTATTAAGGGGTAATTTCCTGTTGTGACTGATGACAAGATTATGAATTTATCTGAGTCTCTTGATAGATTTCTAATTTAACCAGGTAAATTAAAAGGAATAGGCCCAACCCTGCTGTAAATCAGGGGATTAAAACATTTGGGGTGGCATGTTCTACCAGGAGACTGAGTTGTCACTTCGTACTCAATAAGGACTGCTGGTCACATTGTCTTGGAGTTCCCTAAAATAACCAATTTATCATCCAAACAAGCACCCACCGGTAGGATGTTTTTTCTCATCCCCTATTGGAATACCTTAAGACATAGTCTTACTAGATTTTCATGTCTATTTAGTCCTAAAAACAAAAAAGAGTGGTATGGGTATTGTTGCTAATGATAATGCTAGGAAACAGAGCTTACTGTGTGTCAGGCACTGTTCTAAGTGTGTTACACACGTTAAATCATTTAATGTTCACAAACCTTGTGCGGCATATGTATCATTCTCTTCACTTTACAGCTGAGGAAACTGAGGCACAGAGGGGCTAAGTGACATACCCCAGGGTACACAACAAGTAAGTGATGGAGCCAGGATCTAAACGTTCAAACCCAAGCATTCTGCTTCTTGAGACAGTGGCTTAGCTTCTCTAGAGCATGATTAAGACATTGTTGTAATAGTGGGTTTATCATTAAGAACATGAATAAAAGTCCCTGTAAGGCCTAACCTAATATAACTAGATTAACTCATTAAAATGCTGAATATTTCTCTCTCTTCTCCTTTACTTATTTATTTTTTTCTTCAGGGGGTAGATTGGGGAGGAAGGGAGAGAGGAAGAGAACTTCAAAGACATTACAAATGCATTCTACTTAATCTGAAATATTTTGATGCTTCTGGAAAAGTGAGATGATTTAATTTCATATATAATTGCATGAGGAATTATAAATTATGTTTTCTGAAATACCTATGACACTAAACCACAAAATGAACAGATAAAACTGATTTGTTCTCTGACAAATCAAGATATATGGCAGTGTTTTCATTACAAGTGCCATTTGTGCGGAGGGGAGCAGCTGAGTATGCTACAAGATGACAGGAACTGTTCCCAGGCGGCACTGCCTTCACGTGGACATCCCGAGGTAATTTATAACCCATGCTGAAATTTTTAAAAAACATGCTGTGAAGCAAAGCCCAGGTTGAACTTCTAAAGTCATGGAATGCAGATATATCTTTCTAATTGACCATCTTTAGCATAAACTTACTCCTTAGAAATAAGTTGTTTTATTCTGTGGAGAGAGTGGACTATTTTCAGGACACTGGGGGTATCATTTAGAAAATTATCTCTCCTTGTACATTGAATAGTTTCCTGGAAGATATGTGTTGACTTCTGCTGGAGAGTAATGTATTCATAGTAAGACTGACTAAGGATTCTTTTTACTTCTCACTGGCCTAAAAACACTGTGTTCTAGGCCTCTGTGGTGGTGGAAGGTAAAGACTCAAAATACGGATGTTGTGAGTTGAAGCACTTCTCAAAGGACCTGTGTCCCTAAGCTGCCACAGTCATTTGTTTGTCTTGAATTTTAAAAGGGCTTTGAAATGTGTGGAACCCAAAATAGTTCTGTTTGTAGTACTGGTGATTCTGGGAAAACGAGAGCTTGGTCATCTGTGTGGGAGAGAGTTGATGTGTGTCAATTACCAGTGGCACTGTATCATGTTGGTTTTGCTCTGCAGTGATGGGGTTCTCATTGAGCTGCCCAGAATCACTCACTCGATTCCTTAAGGAATCGATGACATCTGATTTGTAAAGAGTGGGCAGGAGCAGGAGTGGAGACCAGATCTTTGGGTCAAAGAGGGATAAAAGGAACTCCATACAGCAGATCATAGTCTGTTTTGCCTCTGATTCCAGCCTGATGAATTCTGACACACAGGGGACATAATTCTGTATAACTAAGACTTGTATTAGATGCCTTATGTAATGCTTTCTTTTTGGGTACGTTTTCTATTATGTGTAAAAAAACATTGGCTAGAAGTGGTTATTTAATAAGAGTTACAATTTATTAGACCAAATCAACAAATTGAGTTGTACAAAAATGTGTGGTTGTAAAAAAAATTGTGGATGTAGAAAATGTTTGGATGTAGAAAAAGATTTCATATTTTACATTAGTTTTTAAAATAATTTAATTTTAAATGTAATGAAACAGAAATGGCAAAGAACAAATTGACTAGTTTCTTTCCCCTAAGAAGTGGTTAGGAGTTGTTCCTGATGAGCAATTGATCACAGTGGCTTCGCTCACTTAACAGTTAGATTATTTGACAGCTAACACAGTATAATCGACTTGGCCCTCTAGTTCTGTGTCTTTTACAGTCTGGTTCTGATTGAGGGTGTTGTAGTATAGTGCAGTGGTTAGGCGTTGTGGAGTCTGCTGGGCTTTTCATCTTGGTGCTCCCACTTCCCAGCTCTGTGATTCTCTGCCTCAGTTTCCTCTTCTATAAAATCATAGTAGTAATTATAATTCCTCCCTTGTAGAGTTGTTAGGAAGATTAAATGAAACAATCCAAAAAAAGTGCTTTACATTGCCCTTGACACAGGGTAAGGGCTGAATCATGTTAGTTGCTATTATAATTCCTGTTGTTAATATTATTACTTTACAATGCAGAAGCCAGAAACAGTGTGTTAATTTCTTTTGTTTTCTGTAGCCTCAATTCATATATAGGCCCTCATTCTGAGATACTAGATGTGAACTACCAATATTAAATTTTCTTAAGGTATAGGAAGACTAGGTCTTCTGGTTTTCTGTGTTTTAAATTGATAATATCCTATTCCATGACTGCGTCAACTTAGAAGAATGATTTTTTTTGTTTTGTTTTGTTTTTTTGTGGATAAGGTGTTCTGAGCTACATTGCCTTTCCCCTTGTCTTCACAGCACTTAATATATTTACACAGACTGACAATATAATAAAACTTCCCTTCCACCCCTGTCATCTGGTTAAAATTGTGTATTTTTAAAAATGAAATATCCTTAACTAATGACAAATGAAACTTTAAATATTCACTGATGGCTTTGTAATTAGTGAGTTAATTTTTTAGTCACGGGACAAATATTTTGTCTGTTCCTTCTTTTTCTTCTTAAAGTTCTAAATATTGAGTTACCTCAGTACAAATGCAGCTTGACTACAGTGAAGCCATTTAATTTAACACAATTCTTCCCAGGGTCGTGTTGAGAAAACAGGTGATTTTCCCTTCCATTCCTCCTCTGAAATAGTTGCTCTTATCTTTTCTTCTCAAGTGGTTCCACTTGTGGAACTGCCTCAAAACAAATCTGGGGCTAAGGGATGTAAATGATTTCCTCTGGGGGACTCGTTGTCAGTAGGTATTTGTATCCTGGAAAATTTGAATGTAATGAGAACTGAACTTGTCACCTTTGAATCATGGCTCCTTTTCATTCTCTCTCCTAGAGCATTTCACAGGAGATACCTTCATGCTGAATTATATTATTTTGGTGCACTTTTACCTGGCCTAAATGATCATGGCTTAAAAAAAAAAGTAAATGGTGATATATGTATGACTTAAACGCCCAGCACACCTAAAGGCAGTAGGTCATGTTATGTTATAGTCAGTTGTGTTACAGCATAGTGAAATTAGCCTGTAAGGCAGTGATAAATGAAATGGAGGTGAATTCAAAAGTAGTAGTTTAATTTATTCTGCTTTATTGACTTTTTCTTCACCTCTCCAGTCTTCTACTTTACTGTTTCTCTCCCTTTTCTTAGTATTTAAACCCCTCCTGTCTTCCCTGATTTTTGAGCAAATTCTATTCTTAAAAAAAAATTACACATGAATTACCTGTGGTAAAACATAGCATTTGAAGAAGACCTCTCCCCTGCCAACTAGGAGATGTGTGGTCTCACTGTGTTTTTGGTGTGTGTTTATTTAAATATTAAATTACCAACTGAAAGCTAATAATACTCTAAGAAAAGTATAATTATGAAGGTAAATCTGTATAAAAAATTGTGTGGTGTACCTCAAGGTCAAATATAATTATTAGTGGATAGTCTATTTGATAATTACCCATTCATAGATTTGTACATAAAGTAGTGTTTTCAAAATTGTGTATTTTTAAAATTCATTCAGTTTCCCACAAAGTGTAATCCACTAGATCATAAACAAAATAACCTACTTCGGTATAATAGAACCACACCTGTATGGAAATAACTGAAATGCACCAAAATGGAAATATAATAGTCCTTGTGCCAAATATTGTAATGTCTGCTGAGTCCTGAGTCCGTGGTTCTATTTTTCCTTTCCTTAGTACTCACTCCTGCTGAGGTCTGTGCATTTGACAGCCACCTCTCTACCCTGTGGGCTTTGGCAGTGGCAGTGAGGGCAATGATGATGCCACAAGTTGGTACACAGGCTTGGTGGGGCTGAGGACATCCTTATAGAGAAGGACAGCTCACATGGAGTGTAACTGGCCTTGGAGGATATCCGCAGAAGTGTTGGAGAGCAGGGAGGAGCATCATGCTAGGAAAGAGAAGGGCTGGGATAGAAGGATCACAGTGAAGGTCACCCAGATCTAGCTTCTAATCATAGAGATTTGTGTGGCCACAGTAGGCCCTTGTGGGAAGGCGTTAGAGAGGTGATGGGCCACGGGTCACTCATCAGGCACAACCTTATTGGATAAATGAGGGATTTAATCATTTAATCACTTCTGCTGAATGAAGTATTCACTTTCCCATCAAATTAAATAACTCATCTCCAGTATTCCAATGCAGTTTGGATATCCATATATATTATCTTAATGTAAACTCAGTTATGTTTTAACCAGCATGCATTATTGGTATAAAATTCTTCTTATAGCAATACAATTTTAAACATGTTATACATAGCAGCTAATAAGTTAAAATGATACTATATAGCACTTTAAATGATTCATATGGCTAATGATTAGCAACTTTTCTTGGAGATTTATACTAATTTATGATTTGGTCTCCATTTCAATTTATTGTGTACAACAGTTAGTTTGTTTTAGTCATTTTGAACAGTTATTTCTTTGAGCCCGTGGCCACTGGTCAGATAACAAGCTTACAACTATTCTCTTCCTGAAAATAACATATTCCTTAGGGGCTTGTAGTCACACATATGTAAAATATGTGTTACAAGCCTGTACTGTGAAGGACAGTGTGTTTCTTGCTTCACATCCTGTATTTTAATACACACATTATTATTGTGCTCATTCTTATGTTAGTCGTTTTGTTTTTTAGGTTGTATTTAAATTACATAGTCTCCATTGCACTCATTCTGTAAACTTTTATTTTCCCCGACGTTTTGCGACCTGAACTTTGTGCTTCCTCAGTGCTGCACGTGGGGTTGGCCTTTGCTTTATGGGAAGACTCTGCCGTTTTGCCTTGTCCTGGCTCGCTGTCACAGCCTGCTGCCCGTTCATCCCCCTCTTGCACACCTTCCAGGGATCATTCCTGGAGGGACAGGTGTATCTGTCAGATCCCAGTGAGACCTTGCTCACAGTCATTGTTTTGTTTGTGATCCTTGGGGAGAGTAGTGACCGGCTATAGGCTTTTCTCAAGGAGAAGCCACATGGTGCTTCAAAAGGAAAGGCTTTTGCAGACTGGGGCTCGTGACAAGCAGGAGAGGCTGGCACCGGAGTCTTGAGTGAGCGCTTTGACACACCGAATCACAGCCCATTATCACTTGTTCTGGTGTCAAAACAATACAGCAGTTTGAACTGCAGCTCAGCTCACTCCTGCTGTCACACAAGCTCCCTCCTAAGTCATTAGAGTGCTGGCATGGACTCTTTCTGGATCAGTCAGAGATGCATTAGGAGAGGGGGAAGTATTTATTAATTCAATTTAATAAGTGACTATTAATCATCTGCTGTGTATCGGGCATTGCCCTGGGGCAGGGCGGATGGGGAAGAGGAGCATTCCCATACCACTATGACAAGATCCCCAACCCAAAGGTTGCCCAGGCCAACACACAAGTACGGTGGCTATCGTGAAGACAAAATTGCTTTGAAAATTCAACAGAGGGAGAAATCTCATCAGATTGGAAGGATCAGTTTAGACGGATGAGGGAGGTGATGTGTGAGAGGGGCCTTGACAAGACTGAAAGATTTGAATGGGCAGAGAGAAGGTGAGACAGACAGTTGGCAGGGAGTTCTGCTTGCCTGGTATGCACGGTATGTTTAAGAGGTATCAGGACTCAAGAATCTATTGTAAAGTACTTTGGTTGCCAAGCTAAGAAGTTAATGTTTTATTTAGTGGTCTCCTGCTTGAGACCACCACCGAAAGGGTTTGAGTCAGTCGAGTGACATGTTAGGAATATGTCCGTCCTTATTAAAATGTTAGCTTAGGTATTAATCCATTAAGATTGCAAGTGATTATATGTAGCAGTCACTCTACAACAGTGGCTTGACCGAACAGGGGTTTTATTTGTCTCATATAGGTGGCCAGTGCAGCATCTTCACAATGCCACCAGGGGCCTGGGCTCAGGCTCCGGTCTTCCTGACATCTCTTCTTATGAGTGAAAAGTGGCTGCTGTATCTCCAGATATCCGGTTCAGATTCCAGGCAGGAAGAGGGTAGAGAAAGAAGAGCAGAAGGCCAAATGCCTCTCACGAAGCTCTGCCTTTATTATTCTGGAACGGACAGCCTTCCTTAAGACTTGGTCTTTATCTGAGTCTCAGGACTAGAGAGCCTGGGACATCAAGTTTTTTATTTGACACAATGCTGCTCAGAAAAAAAAAATGGGATTCTCTAGTAGGAAAAGTAAATATTAGGTAGGTAAGGAGCACTGTTGGCCACAGCTTATTTGTGAATCTATCGTGGGAAACAGAGAAGGCAGGGAGCAGAGGGGCAGAAAAGCTAACAGTGCCAGCAAGGAGTCCTGATTAGATTCAGAGAAAATAATCTCAGAGAGCAGTTTCCATTTTAGATTTGTTGAATGAAAGAATATGGGACAATGAGTTAGGAAAACCAGGCTTTAGCTCTGGCATCATTATTAAAACATGCATGTGTTGAAAGAAGCTACTTCTCTGAACCTCAGTTTTCTTATCTATAAAATTGGGGACTTCAAAGCCTTTATAAGCCAAAAGCTGTGATGCTAAGAAAAGTTACATATGTGCTTTGGAGTACTATTTTCAGATTAAACACTGAGTAAGTTACAAAAATAAACATATAGATTAAGAGAAGATATACATTTTATTAAAAAATATTTTCTCCTAATTTGAGGAACCAAAGAACTAGTAAACATATTTCATGTATTAATTTAAAATGTATTACCTAAAAAAAATTCTGTACTATTCCTTGGCACTAGTGTTTTCTGTTACCAACTATACAGTACTTGCATTTATTTATTGTAAGGGAAGGAAGAGATAGCAGATTCATCCTTAAGCCCCTGCTCTAACAGGATTATTTATAATGTGACAACTTATTACACTCCTTTCTTGGTAAATAGCTCAGCTTCATTCTCCATGTATATTACAGTTTCATCTGGGGCAGTTTGGCCCCTACAAAGTGAAGATATACAGTTTTTATTTCTCATCTGTGACTTGTCCCCATTAGGGAGGTGTTTTTTTACTCTATCCCTGATTTCCTCCTCAAATCATTGTGATGAAAGACTGGTTCATATGTATCCACATTGTTTTAATATGGAGGGAGATACAAAGAAATAGAAAATATGACCACTACCTTTGGGGGACTTATTACCTAGTTGGGGACAGAAGACAAAGACACATAGAACAAATAAAGAACAGCACAGAAGACGAAGTAATGCCATGCTGAAGCAGACGCTTTAGTCTTTGTGTGCTGTGCTTTCAGTAAGGCTGTGTGTGAGGGGTTCCCCTCCCCTGCCCAGGGGCAGCCTCTCTCCTTGCTCCTTCTGTTGCTGACTCTCACCTTTTTTTGGGATTATGCTTTATCGTTTATCCCCAGAATTCTAGTATCTTCTATTTCTCACTTTTCACTGGCTTCTTCTGTTTGTAATATAGAAGCGCTCAGTCAAAACTACTCGAGACAAAACCAGAAATTCTTAATATTTGCTTCCTGACTCAGGCTACCACCATATTTTGTATCCTCTTTGTTAAATGTTTTTCAAGTATGCATCACTCTGTCCTTATGGGTGGCTGTCATTTGCCTCAGATAGCTTCACACTCCCTGGTCAACAGTGCTTTTCTTTTCTTCTTCTTTTTTTTTTTAAGAGATGGAGTTTCACTCTTGTTGCCCAGGCTGGAGTGCAATGGCACAATCTCAGCTCACCGCAACCTCTGCCTCCTGGGTTCAAGCAATTCTCCTGCCTCAGCCTCCCTAGTAGCCGGGACTACAGGCGTGTGCCACCACGCCCGGCTAATTTTTGTATTTTTAGTAGAGACGGTGTTTCAGTGTGTTAGCCAGGTTGGTTTCCATGTCCTGACTTGGTGATGTGCCTGCCTCAGTCCCCCAAACTGCTGGGATTATAGGCATGAGCCACTGTGCCCGGTCAACAGTGCTTTTCTATTCATTAGATTTAGGGCCTGGCAGCCAGGCTCCGGTCTTCCTTTTCATCCCCTTCAACCATGTGACTTCTTGCATTCCACACCCTCCTTCAGAGCTGAATTTGCCGTGGTTCTTCAAATGCACCATATTTTTTCTTGAATCTCTGTCCTTATGCATTTTCTGAAATGCTTCCCCCTTTTCAATTCACCTGAGAAACTTAAATTGAGGTTATCAGCCTAGGAGGATCATCCCCCCATCCCACAGTTCACCAAATAGCATTAGTTACTTTCTTCTTTATGCTTTTGTAACACTTATCTTTGTAACAGTTGTTAACACAATGGGTTATTGTTTATCTGTTGACTTATCTCTTTTCTCCCTGTTCTGTGAGTTATTGTAGTCTAGGGACTAGTCCTGTCCATACCTACTACTTGCCATACAGTCCAGACTGCACTATAACCATTATAGTGGTGAAAGCACTAGCTTTGTAATCACAGGGCAGGGATTCATACATTGACTGTGTCACTTGCTTGTTTTGTGACATTGGGTATGTATGTTGACCTTTATGAACTTCAGTTTATCTGTAAATAAAAATAATATCTACCCTCATAATATTGTGAGGTGAAAATGACATCCAAACAATGTTCATAGCATAGTGCCTAGAATGTGGTATTCATATTAAAATAATATTTGTTGAAAAAAATTAATAAATAGAGCAATATTCATTTGGTGGTAACACCCTCCCTCCTTTTTCACTTCTTGTTTGAAGATAGATATCAGCAAGGAAAGTTGAGGGGGATTGCCATGCATAGATATACTTGGTGAATTTCTGCATGATACATTCTGCTTGTAAGGATGGAGTTAAGTTTTAAGTAATAGGGAGGACAAAGATGAGAGGTGATTTTTTTTTCCCTAGACGTAGTGAGTTGGAAAAAAGCCCTGTCACAGGTGGCAAAGGAAGCTTTGTTATAGAATGAAAAGGGAATGTATGTGGCAGAGGAGAGTAAATGATTCAGTGTGTTTGAATTTGATACATAGCAGTATTGCCCAAATGAGATCTTTATCATGAGAAAGACTACCCAAGATTAAATGCCATGTATTAGCAATTACTACTTGGGCTTCCCTAATTAGCAAAAAAAAAAAAAAAAAAAAAAAAAATCCAGGTGTTTTGATCACTAATGGAGTTTTAGAAGTAAGAGGCAAAAAGGAATTTTATGGCTTTTAAAAAAAACTTTATTTTTATATTTACAAAGATGAATGTAAATGTTTTACCAGACCATAAGTGTATGTTTTGATCTACTTTTACACTTATTAACTGCTTAGTTATAGTAGGAAAATTCATCATAGGTTTTAACCGTGCTTTTATGATACCCATATGATGTCATTCCTGTGTAGTACATTGCATAAAAAATAGAGTGACCACCCTGAGCAGACTGTTAAAATAATGGAGCATTCATTCTTCTTGAACTGTAGTCTAAATGTTCCATAAAGTTATAGTAGCATGCGCTGGGAGGGCAATGCTTCAGAGTTATGGTCTCACCTCAAGATTGGAGATTGGTAAAGACATTAATTACCGGCATTCTTTGTCCAATTCTTTGCGAGGAAGCAAGGTTTGCAGATGATACTGGAAAATACGGAGTTCTGATAAACAAGGCATAAATATAGTCCTGTTCTAATTGTGAAGTTATCTGTACTGAGGAATAGGTGATCAGTAATATCAGTTTAACCCAAATACCAATTGAGACAAGAATACTCTCCCCGAGGAACAATAACTCATTTTACAATGTGGCCACGGAATTTAGCAGGGTTGATCCCAGCTGCCTCAAATATCGTTAAACTAATCTCAGAGTCTAGGATTAGATGTGGCTGACCCACGTGTCCTTTCAGGTCAGAGTTCAAGGAGTTCTGCTTAACTTTCTGGGAGGAGGAGCAGGGAGAAGAATCTGTGCTCCATATTCCTTTAAACAAAGGTTTTATTCTGTAGTGCTTTTAAGATCCCTCAAATAGCCTGAACTGCTAAACTAACACACACAGAAAAAGGCAGTTTGTATCTCTAGAATAGTCTGTTTGCACAGGTTATTAATGACTCTGGCCTGTGATGTATACAAACCAAAAGGAAAAAAAAAGTCAGTGATGCGGGGGGGCAGTGGTGGCGTGATGGGGAGCCGTGTTGAACTTCCTCCCTTCCTCATTCTTTGTTGATTTATAATTAAATCCAGACTTAGCAGGAGTATCATTACATTGTGAAGATGAGCTAGAAACTCTTTTCAAGTTACCTTTCTTAACATTACCCCCTGCAGTAGAAAGGGCATTTGCACTGTGACCAATCTTTAAAAACAAAACAATGCTAAATAGTGCTTACATATTCCAGGCAAAGATTCTTCCTTCAGAAATACTTGGCATTTGTTGTAAGTGGTGTTATGACACCATGGTATAGAAAAAATCTTGTCTTGATTTTTTTAAGTAAGGCTTTGAAAATATAAAGTAGGCAGCGTCCTTTAGCCATGATAAAATGTTAATTCACCATCTTGTCCATGGCAAAAGCTATTCTTTCAGTGAAGTAGTATTAACTATGGTATATCTTACAGCCAAGTATTGCTCTAGAAAGTATTGGAGGTTTGCACATGATCTAAGTTCATCTTTCTAATTATTATTTTCTTTAATTTCTGTTTTACATCATCATGCCTTCCTCTCTACTGAAAAGAGAAAAACTAGATGGCTATTGGGATTATTGTTGAGCCATAAAACTTAAGTTATCTTTTCCCAGTCTCTCACTGGGTTCAGCACTGTCCTCCATGACTTCCCTTTGCTTGGCTACTTCCAGAGGTGAGGAGCTCACTTTTCTGTGAGGCTGTAGACATCACCATTTGCTCTTGTTCTACTATTTCTAGGGATTGTAAAGGAAATCATCTTGAAAATACAGCGATATACTTTTTCTACAGCTCATTATTTGGAAACTAAGATCATGCCCTCCCTAAGACTCTTTTTCTTTTGGGTAGACTGAACAACCACAGGGGTCTCTTTGTACATTTGGTCTCTTTTCTCTCCTTTCATGTTGTATTAAGTTGGTGCAAGAGTAATTGCAGTTTTTGCTATTACTTTCAACAGCAAAAACTGCAATTACTTTTGCACCAAGCTAACATACCACCTTTGTATCACCCTTGTATCTGGTTGCTCGTGATTCCTCTGAAACTAACTTATCCCATTACCTCAGTGTGGTCTTGACTTTCTATTCTTTCTTTCTTTTTTTTTGAGACAGAGTCTCGCTCTTTTGCCAGGCTGGAGTGCAGTGGCAATCTTGGCTCACTGCAACCTCTGCCTCCCAAGTTCCAGCAATTCTGCCTCAGCCTCCCAAGTAGCTGGGACTACAGGGCCATGCCACCATGCCTGGTTAATTTTTGTATTTTTAGTAGAGCTGGGGTTTCACCATGTTGGCCAGGATGGTGTTGATCTCTTAACCTTGTAATCCACCCACCTTGGCCTCCCAAAAGTGCTGGGATTACAGGTGTGAGCCACTGCATCCGGCTGGTCTTGACATTCTATAAATGCATTAATTCATTTTAGCAGATGTTCACAATGGTGGCTCATAATAAGTCGCCTCAATATAATTGTTTGTCTTGTTTTTGTTTGTTTCATTTTTCATATAAATTTATGAAAGGTCAAAATATGTATACATATATAATTTAAAAAATAATTTAATGTATTCTTGTTAAATTCTGTTTTATTTTATATAGTCAAATGATATAGCCCATCATTTTGAATCTAAATCATATTATCAACTATATTAACATTGCAAAATCTACAGATTTTATAAGCATCTTCATCCAAATCATTGGTAAAATGCTGAATAGGCAGGGCCCAAGGGAGTACGCTGTGTATAACCCTGAAGATCACCTTTCAGGCTGATTATTAATTTAAAAAAACTAGTTATTGAACAAGGCACAAACTACGGAACTGCACTGTCAGGTCCACTAAGTTATCATGAAAGGCTTCCTCACATATTTCTGCTGTTCCTGTAAGTCCAATAAAAGGAAAGGATTGTGGTTTGGCATGACATCTGTGGACTGAACTTTTTTACTTTTTGATTTTTGAACTTTGAGTGAAAATTTTACTTGTTCTGGAGTTTCCGTTTGTTCATGATTTTATTTATTTATTTATTTTACCATCTGATATTGCTTCTACGCATTCCTCTCACACCCAAGGATGTGAATCTCTAGGCCAGGAGGCTTACACTTGTTTACTGCAGCCAGGTGTTTTTTTTATGATTTTATTTTTCATAATAGCTCCTACGGCTTTCTTAGCCATTGTTCTAGCATTTTCAGTTTGAAATTTTTTTTGGTCTAGCAGATAAAATGGAAATAGGTGGGTAATTAGGTAGTTTTGCCTTCACTTTCTTTATCTTTTTACATGACATCATCTCCCACAAGCAGTTGTCCTGTGTTTTTCTAGATCATCATTAAGTTCTTGACTTCACTTAATAACTGTCATAGCAGGTTTTACATATCTCAGGTATCCTGGGCTGTAACCTCTTTGATAAGATTCTTAGAGATTCCTGCTTGTTTCTCTGCTCCATTTTCCGCAATACTTACCTAGTCTTAATCATTTAAGATCATCAGGTAACTTTCAGATGCTGGCCTCACCTCTTGCTAGGGCATCTGAACTCAGGGAGTTAACTTTTCCATGCTTCTTTATTTTGTTCTTTTTTGGGGGGAGGGGTGGGGGGACAGAGTCTTGCTCTGTCGCCCAGACTGGAGCACAGTGGCGCCATTTTAGTTCACTGCAACCTCTGCCTCCCAGGTTCAAACGACTCTCCTGCCTCAGCCTCCTGATAATTTTTTTGTGTTTTTGGTAGAGACAAGGTTTCACCATGTTGGCCAGGCTGGTCCTGAACTCCTGACCGCAAATGATCTGCCCACCTCGGCCTCCCAAAGTGCTGGGGTTACAGTCATGAGCCGCTGCTCCTGGCCAACTTTTCTATACTTCATTTGTAAAATAAGATCCCTCCTTACTTTAGGGCAGTTTTAAGGATTGATTGAGATATTATTTTAATGATAAGTGACATTGTACACAATGAATGTTACTCTTATTACAATTGTTTCTCATGACGATGCCCACCTCTTTTCCTTTTCATAATTGTGATCATACAAATATTTTCACAGCTTCACAACTCTTTTAAACCATCTCCCCTAAAGTGATTTCATCCATGGAATCATGCCCATTTTTTTTCCAGCTCTTCAATATCTGCTTTCCTAAACTATAGAATACATACCTCCTTATAGAATGTTACTATTTATTGTACCCTTCAGGAGGAGTGGTCTTTGGTACCTCAGAGACTCCTATGGCTTGTCTCTCAAAAGTCTATTCTTCTGATTTAAGCCCAGCATAGTTCACCTTCTTAAAGGTATTTATTATATTATGCCTTCCATGATGAGTACTATAAGCCAGATGACTATGAGAGCAGCCTGTAGCTTTTAGAAGGCTCTGTTGAAACCTCTGTTTTTCCCATGGGACAGATTCTCAGTGGAAAATCCTGATATTTCACTGAATTTTCTCACAAAGGACTATACATTGTAAAAACTAACATATTAACATATAGGGCTTGGAATTTTAGTGGATTTAGGGAAAAATAAAAAAACTGTGGAAACAAAATTATGAAACTGTAAGGTATCGGTGTTTACATTTTAACTTTCTACCAAGTTTAGGTGTGTTAATTATAAAGACTCCACCTGTTTTTTATCTGTGATAAGCAGAGAATAATAATAGTAGAATCATCGTTTGGTATCTAGGGGGATTGGTTCCAGGACTCATTTGAATACCAACATATCAAGGATGCTCAAGTCCATCTTATGTAAAAGGGCATAGTGTTTGCCTATTACCTCCTTCTGTATGCTTTAAATAATCACCTCTAGGTTACTTATAATACCTAATACAATGTAAATGCTATGTAAGTAATTGTTATACTGTATTTTAATTTGTATTGTTTTTTATTGTTGCATTATTATTATTTACTTACAACTTTTAATCCAGGGTTTGTTCAATCTGCAGATCTAGAACCCATGGACTGAGGACCCACTCCACTTACCTTAGACCATGCAATATTCATGTAATCAAGCATTCCTGAATTTTTGGAATTTCTAAGTAAGAATGGATTTGAGAGAATTTGGCCCTGAAGCTTTTTTATTTCTTTTTTTTTTCTTTTAAAAAACTACATTTAACCAGAAATAAGCATGTGGAGTTTGATTTTCTTACCATGAATAATTGTACTGAAATATTTCTAGGACATGTTCTAAGTTTACAGTTATATGTGTGAAGAAGGTTCAGGGAACACTTTTGAGGAAACTGCTTTGCTTTTCCCTGAAAAAGTGACAGTGGTGGAGTACTCCCCATACACCCTCCCAAAAAATGCTGCTCCGTTTTCTCCACCCATCATTTGCATTTGCCCTCTGGCCTTTCTCTATTTCCCTCCCGGGCACACACCCTATTCTTATATTTCCCTTGGTCAGCCTGTTTGGCTGGAGGGTGTTTCTTTAAGTGCAGATTCCCAGGCTCATATAAACCTAATGAATTGGGTCCCCTGGTGGCAGACCCCAGAATCTTTATTTTTCTCAAGGTCTTTATGGGGGAGTCTCATGTCCCAAGTTTTGAGAGCCACCGCTCAAGTCCATTTGTCGTTGGCTTCTGTTATGTCTGATGAAACCAATATTATGCAGAGCTCTTTCTGAAGTGCTTTGTTGTTGAACAGGCTGCTGGTGGGCCAGAACAGATTGTCACCATGTAAATGAGGAGTCAAGGGACGTAATTTTATGGGCTCACACCTATCTCTTAGCCAAAGACATTTCAGGTTAGTTGTTTGCCTGTACTGGTAAAGGAATATAGTCTCATTTGAACTGGGACAACCCTAGTTCTGGGTACATTCTGTGGTATTATATTTGCCAACTCACATTCAGCCCATGCATTTATAATTACTCAACTGTTTCCATGCATTGAGTCATTGCAGAAAAGCCTCTTCTTTGTAGAACCTCATTAAGATTTCAGCTGCTAACAGATTTTATTTTACAGTTCCAGCTTTCATGATATTAAGATATGGAGATTTGGGCTTCTGGGAGGGGTTATTTACAAGTTTAAAGCTCTGAGGAGCATCACAGTGTTTTTAAGGGCATAACCAGAAAGGCAAATAAAAAGGGTAGTCTGGTATTCTGATAGATGTGATATAATACTTTGGAGGCAAAAATGTAACTGAATTGCTTTTTAAAAAATTGTTACTTGTGATTGATTCTTTTTTAAAAAAAAAAAACAACAGCCTTTGGTTTAAAACAATGTTTTTATAAATGTTTATTTTTGGCATCTAAAAAGACACAAAGCATGAAAGCAGTACTCAAAGGGTGCATACTTTTTAAATGAATATACTTTCCTTATGCTAAGAATATATGGTAAATGAATAATCTCGGATTTAAATGATACTTTTTTTGCATGGTTGCACTCAGACTTATACAGTGCCATTTTATATCTTGTATTGTTCTTCCCTGTGGTACATTAAAACTTTTCTTTTAAATAATGGGCACTATTTTAATTACAGTAAGTAATCATTAACTGAGAATTATTGGTTATATCAATTAGAGGTGCCACTTATATTTTCTCTTCTATCTGTTAACATAATAATCATTCATTAGACACTCTATAAGGAGAATATTAGCTAAATGAGAGAGAGCAGGTTCACATCGGGAGTCGGGGTGCTGGCCTCTGTGATGGCTGCTTTCATGTGAAAGGCTTTGCCTCTTTTCTTGATATGATGTTACCTTTGCTTTCAGTGAGGAGGCACTGGCTACATGTCCCCTTTGGCAGTCATCTTGGGTATCTGAGAGTCTTCCTCATCTAGTGAAGTTTCTCGGTACGACATTCAGAGGCTGCTCCTTTCCTTCCTCTTGCTTCACCTTTCTTCGGCGTCTGCACGTGGATTATTTACTTGCTCATTTGTTCCTGGTGTCTTTGCGTTACCTGCTCTTTCTCCAGCCAGGAATAATAAACCCCTTATTGACAGAGATTGACTTCTGATTCTCTGTGTCCCCCTTGTCAGGTTGGTATCCTGCCATCCCAGAAGGCACTGTGTAAGATGTTTGCTAAATAGATGGTTGAATAGAGGACGACTTAATTTTTGCTAACCGACCAGATTGATTTAATTTGTTGGTGTTCCAATCCAGCCACTTTGAATATCAAGGCTTTCTTGCTTAATATCCTTTTAGGCAACATTATAACTGTTCATGTTTCTATATAAAGATTTCTAAATTGGAGGGTTTCTTATCCGAAAATAGTCAAGAATTTATTTAAAAAACTGAGATTTCTGAATGCAAATAGCTTCCTTTTTGCATGTAGGTTGCTTTGCCTTATTTGCAAGGAAAGAAAGCACAGCAATTTAAAAGTAATAAACATACCCATTGTAGGAAATATAAAAAATGCAAATGGTGTGAAGGATAAAATAAAATTCCCCCTTGGTGTTACCTGTGACCCAAGATATTTCTTTCCTTGAAAATTTTGCTGATAAAGTTAAAATCCTCTTTACACCACTCACAGTCTCTTTTCCTTCTTTCCTTATTGGCATTTGGCTATCTATATATCTTAGTTTTTCAATTAACAAGACAAACATTTTGTCATGGCATTAATTTTTAATTCCTTTGTAATGGCTGATGGTGTGAAAATACCATAATTTACATAAGCATTCTGTTGGTTTTATGCAGGTTGTTTAGAGTTTTAAAAATATTAAGAATAACTCTTTAATAAACATCATTGTGGGTGTCATTCTGTGTTTTTGATTCATTAACTGGGATAATGGACAATAATTTTAAAAGTCTGCATTCTATTCCCAGTTGACAGATTCATGATTGATCTTCACTGACATTTAAGGTCTTAACACTGTCTGATTTCAGATTTTAAATTTAACTTAGTTTTCTCATTATTGCAGTTAACCTGGACTTAGAAATACCTGTTTCATTAGGATTTGAGCTGGTGAAGAGGTTCATTGTCCTCATTGAAAGGTCAAACTGAGGGATTTATAAACCCACCCTGAAATGACAAGACTGTTAGATTTGAGTATTCTAAGATATTCGTCATTTAAAACTCATAGCATTGATATCTTTAAACGTCTTATTGTGAAATATTGTGAAATATGTCCTGCTTACAAAAGAATATAAGTAATGTATATATTTAGTATTAAAGAATAAGTGACAAAACAAAAATTTTGTACTTATCACTTTGCTTAGGAAAGAGAGCATTATTAGAACCTTTGAAACTTTCATGTTCCCTTCAGTGCAATTGATTTTTTTTTTTTTTTTAAGACGGGGTTTCACCATGTTGGCCAGGATGGTCTCGATCTCCTGACCTTGTGATCCACCCACCTCGGCCTCCCAAAGTGCTGGGATTACAGGCATAAGCCACCGCGCCCGGCCTGCAATTGATTTTTTAATGCCAAGGAGCTCAGTGATGATGGATCAAATCTTTTATTTTATTTTATTTTATTTTTTGAGATGGAGTCTTGCTGTTACCTAGGCTGGAGGGCAGTGGTACAATCTCTGTCTCGGTTCACTGCAACCTCCACTTCCCAGGTTCAAGTGATTCTCCTGCCTCAGCTTTTCGGGTAGCTGAGATTACAGGTACCTGCCACCATGCTTGACTAGGTAATGGATCAAATCTTGAGGAAAAATTGGAAGTGTCTGATTTTTTTTTTGTTTTTTTAACCTGTACTGCTTCCACCTGGTCCTTTCTTCGGCCCTCCTTTCTCACCTGGCCCACTGCAACAGCCTTCTAGCTGGTATCTCTTCCTTTCACTTCTCATCTGCTTCAGGGCAGACTCCCCCAGTAACCTGAATGATGACTTAAATACAGAAAGTAAATAATACCGTTTATCTGCCTAAAACCCTTCCCAGGTTTTCTGTTTAATTTAGAGTGAAATACAAATACTTGCTGTGATCTGCAAAGCTCTTCCTAATCTATTCTGATCTGTGTCTGCAATACTTATTCTCCAAGCTTACTCCCAGTTACACTGGCCCTCTTTGAATTTCTCAGCCTAGCCCAGCCCAGCCTTTCCTGTTTTATGACCATCATACATTTTTTTCTCACATTTATGCCCAACACCCTGTTTTTATCACTCTTTGAAAGGCAGGTTATTTATTTATTTATTTTATCCCTCAGGCCATTTTCTCTGACTACCTGATTATTCTTTCTTATAACATCCTGTTATTTTTTATTTTTATTTTTTGTTTTTTTTTGAGATGGAGTCTCACTCTGTTGCCTAGGCTGGAGTGCAGTGGTGCGTTCTTGGCTCACTACAACCTCTGCCTCCCAGGTTCAAGCGATTCTCCTGTCTCAGCCTTCTGAGTAGCTGGGATTACAGGTGCCTGCCACCACGCCTGGCTAATTTTTTTGTATTTTTAGTAGAAATGGGGTTTCACCATGTTGGCCAGGCTGGTCTCAAACTGTTGACCTTGTGATCCACCTGCCTTGGCCTCCCAAAGTGTTGGGCTTACAGGCATGAGCCACTGTGCCCAGCCTCATCCTATTATTTTTATTCTTAGCATGTATTAAAATTTTAATTATATCTTTTCTTATTGGTGAGACTAAGTAGACCTAAGTTTCATGAGTATAGTCACCATGTCGATCTTGTTCACCATCCTGTACGTCTAGCCTGAGTGTCAACACTCCAGAAATGTTAAAATAAATGAATGAATGAGAAAGTTTATTGATACATTTGGAAGAGAATATTAGTATGATGCAGACGTTTATGTTCAAAAGATATATATGTTATTTTGGGTCCAACAAAATACACCTGATTGAGTTAGTTGAATCAGGCCTTCATCCATATGGTATTTTGGGTCCAACAAAATACGCCTGATTGAGTTAGTTGAATCAGGCCTACATCCCTGGACCTCCTTTTGCCTACCACACCAGTTATTTTTAATTTTTTTTTTTTTTGTTTGAGACAGAGTTTCACTCTTGTCATCCAGACTGGAGTGCAGTGGCATGATCTCAACTCACTGCAACCTCTGCATCCTGGCTTCAAGCGATTCTTCTGCCTCAGCTTCCTAAGTAGCTGGGATTACAGGCACCTACCGCCATGCCAGGCTAATTTTTATATTTTTACTAGAGACAGGGTTTCACCATGTTGGCCAGGCTAGTCTCGAACTCCTGACCTCAGGTGAGCCGTCGGCCTCAGCCTCCCAAAGTGCTGGGATTATAGGTGTGAGCCACCGCGCCTGGCTATTTTTAATTCTTACTGACTCATTTATTAAGTGTAACCAATGTAGGTTAAATAATCAGTTGGAGATTTATTTTATCTCAAGTGTTTA
Source organism: Ateles fusciceps (assembly GCA_036589455.1). NCBI lineage: Eukaryota > Metazoa > Chordata > Mammalia > Primates > Atelidae > Ateles > Ateles fusciceps. The sequence continues at coordinate 3,939,403 of JAZHEH010000889.1, forward strand.
TCTCAGATAGTTAAGACAGAAAGACTTAAGCAGCATAATATAGTAGAAGAGATCTTGATGTAGTGGAAAGAGTATGGACTTTGTAGTAAAAAATATGAATTTAAATAGTTATGGTGCCTGTTAGCTGTGTAATCTTGAACAACTGCGTAACCTTTTTGTCTCCTGGTGTTCTCATCTGCAAAATATGATGATAACACCTACCTCATTTGTTTGTTGTGAAAATTAAAGGAGGTAACAAACAGTTAAGTCCTAGCACTATGTATGCCACAAATAGACTCTTCATTCATGATATTATTATCGTCTTATCATTATTATGTAAGTGCAAATAGCAAGTAGTTTCTTTTTTTTTTTTTTTTTGTTTCTGGTTTTTGCTTCATCTCTAAAATAGGGATCTTACTTTAAAGCAATGATGTGGGCTGGGCGTGGTGGTTCACGCCTGTAATCCCAGCACTTTGTGAGGCTGAGGCGGGTAGATCACCTGAGATCAGGAGTTCAAGACCAGCCTGGCTAACATGGTGAAACCCTGTCTCTAAAAAATAAAAATAAATTTAAAAAATTAAAAAAAAGAAATGATGTGAAGATTAAATAGCATAATGTATAAATGTGTTGATGGCACAACACGTAGTGCAACTCTACCTGGCTCATAGTTGACCCTCAGTAAATACATATGGCTAATAAAAATAGCAGCATAAAAAGATTGAGATCATATGATTTGGTGGCAATTTGGAGTCTTTAAATTCTAGGTATTCATTTGCCAAATATTGATTGGATGTCTGTTTTATGCCAGGTGCTCAGTTCAGTGCTAGAGCAACAGGGAGGTCTAAGATGAAGCTCCATGGAGTAGTCTGCATTTTAATGAGGAAAGGAGATTTCACATGAATTGTGTAGTTTTTCACCTCTTGAGTAAATGCAGAGTGTGGTGAGAATTCTCTTGGAGGGAATAGGAAAAGTGCTGTTCCTTCTGGAGGGATGGTTTGAGTTGGGTCTCAAAGGCTAAGCAGCTTTCTCCGGAGGATAAGAAGTACCTTGTTCTGAGGAAGAGAATGTGGGTTTTGGAGTCAGGCAGATTTGGGTCCCAGTGTCTGCCATTTAACATCCTTGTAACCTTAGGCAAGTCATCTATTCTAACCTAAAATGGAGACATTAATATCTATATTGATGTAGTTTCAATGTTGTCCCTGCCCAAATCTCAAATGGAGATGTAATCCCCAATATTGGAGGTGGAGCCTGGTAGGGGTGGTTGGATGATGGGGTGGATTTCTGACTTCTGTCCTCTCAAGCGAGTGAGTTATCTCAAGATCTGGTTGTTTGAAAATGTGTGGCGCCTCCCCCACTTCTGTTGCTCTTGCTCCCACTATGTAAGCCGTCTTGCTCCTCCTTTGCTGTCTGTCCTGAATGTAAGTTTCCTGAGGGTTTCCCAGAAGCTGAGCAGATGGCAGTATTATGCTTCCTCTTGTACAGTCTACGGACCGTGAGCCAATTAAACCTTTTTCCTTTTTTTTTTTTTTTTTTTGAGACGGAGTCTTGCTCTGTTGCCAGGCTCCAGGCTGGAGTACAGTGGCGCAATCTCGGCTCACTGCAATCTCCGCCTCCTGGGTTCAAGCCATTCTCCTGCCTCAGCCCCCCAAGTAGCTGGGAATACAGGGCATGCCACCACGCCCAGCTAATTTTTGTATTTTTTAGTAGAGATGGGGTTTCACCATGTTGGCCAGGATGGTCTCGATTTCTTGACCTCGTGATCTGCCCGCCTCAGCCTCCCAAAGTGCTGGGATTACAGACATGAGCCACTGCTCCTGGCCTAAACTTTTTTCTTTATAAATTACCCAGTCTCAGGTATTTCTTTGTAGCAATGTAAGAACAAACTAATACATATATCATAGGATTTTTGTGAAGATTAATACAGTGATAAAGTGTCTGGCATGCAGCAAGAACTTATAAATGCAGGGTCTTTGCAATTACCTGGAAAACCCTTCTCTCTATACCAGGAAATTACAAAATGGCTTCCATTCCCAAGAATCTATAGTTCTATGTCTTCACCTGATCCAACACGAATTTCTTCTACTTTGTAAAATCTTTTATTTACTTATTTTTCTGAGACAAGGTCTGGCTCTGTCACCTAGGCTCGAGTGCAGTGGTAGGATCTTGGCTCACTACAACCTCTGCCTCTGGGCTCAGGCCATCCTCCCACCTCAGCCTCCCAAGTAGATGGGACTATAGGTGCACATCACCATTTCTGGCTAGTGTTTATATTTTTTTGTAGAGATGGGATTTTGCCATGTTCCTCAGGCTGGTCTTGACCTCATGAGCTTAAGTGATCTGCCCACCTTAGCCTCCCAAAGTGCTGGGATTACAGGCACAAGCCACTATCACCAGCTTAAATCTCACCTATATCTTTATCTTTAAAAGTTCAAAGTTTGTCTGTTCATTACCACTTCAAATTCAATTTATTAGATTTAATTAGCTCTTACTGACTGTTAGAAAAAATAATGTTGTTCATTCTGTGAGTGTTTATTTTTTTACTTTCACACTTGTCAGATCTGCTGAATCTTCTAAGATTCTAAACAAGAAATCAGTCATTTTAGCTCTTTATTATTGTGTTTACTCTTTGTAACATAAACAATAATAGTACTTTACATTTGATTAAATGCTTAAAACTAACAGAGAACCTGAATTCATATTCCCTAATTTAATGTCCTCAAAAACCTTTGAGGTAGAGGCCATCATCATCTTGTTTACAGATGAGGAGATCCAGAGGAACTGAGTGTGGGTGACTTGGTCCTGTGATTCTAATTCAAAACTTTATTCTGTAGGGGAGGAAAAAACTTTTTCTTCTACCCCCTAGAGCTCTTCTCCAGCCAGGACCCTGTGAATTGAATGACAAAAGACAGATTAACAAGAGAAAAACAAACAAGTTTATTGACATGTGCATCTGTATCTGCTTCTCAATTGTCTTCAGTTCAAAATAATCAATCTGAGAAATAGCATGTTTTGGGGGGGATGTATTCTGGTACCCTTCAGCACCATACCTGCTTTTCTGTTTTGTGCATCTGCAGATTCTGTTGTTTTCTCCAAGGCCACCAATGCTCATTCTCTCTTTCTTTAAGTTCCCTATGACCCAGATTCCCTATTCTAGGAAACATGTGCCTGTCTTTTCATTAATATATTGATATTTCTTTCTTTCTTTTTTTTTTTTTTTTTTTTGAGATGAAGTCTGTCACCAGGCTGGAGTGCAGTGGTGCTATCTTGGGTCACCGCAACCTCCGCCTCCCAGGTTTAAGTGATTCTTCTGCCTCCCAAGTAGCTGGGATGACAGGTGCACACCACCACGCCCAGCTAATTTTTGTATTTTTAGTATAGGTAGGGTTTCACCATGTTGGCCAGGCTGGTCTCAATTTCTTGACCTTGTGATCTGCCTGGCTCGGCCTCCCAAAGTGCTGGGATTACAGGTGTGAACCACCACTCCCAGCCAATATATTGGTATTTCTAAATCATGTATTAATAGTTTACATTGGCTTCTCATTGCCCTGAGAAGGAACTTCAGGATCCTCTTAACATTCTTCCCCCAAACCACCAGTCACTCCTTATTTCTTGTTAATTCTATTATCCTGACAAGGTACGAAATGTACTTAACATAATGACTTCCTTAAGGTGGAACAATTTCATTTGTAATGTTCTTTGTCCCATAGCACTCTGCTAAACTACTGAGCATCTTTCATATATCTTTCTGTTTTGTTTGTTTGAGGAGGGCAGTGGTGAGATATCAGCTTACTGCAAACCCTGCCTCCTGGATTCAAGTGATCCTCCCACCTCAGCCTCCCAAGTAGCTGGAATTACAGCAGCGTGCCACCATGCCTGGCTCATTTTTGTATTTTTAGTAGTGATGGGGTTTCATTATATTGGGCAGGTTGCTCTGGAACTCTTGACCCCGTCTGCTTTGGCCTCCCAAAGGGCTAGGATTACAGATGTGAGCCACAGCGCCCGGCCATCTTTGATGTATCTTTCTAAAGCAACAAAAGTCAAATTCTTCCATTATGGTTCCCTTTGGGACTTCTAGGCCTACATTAACTGTATTTAAAAAAATTATCTGATACACTTAGCTTTGTGTATTCATTGTTTTTTTCAAATTTTTTGTGACTTGTATTAGTTACTATTCATTATTGCTGAGTTATTTTTCAGATTCACCTGTACTTGAACTGAATGACTTTGATTATAAATTCTTTGGATACAAAGAGCACTGCCACTTTAAATTATTTGATGAATAACAGAAGCCAGTGTTGAGATGATAATGGTGATATTTAACATACTGTTTTTCTCTATTAGGCATATCATAGATTTAACAATAATTATTAGATTTGGAGTCTCTGCTAGCTGCAATCTTTACCTAAATTCAAGGTATATTTCCATTTAGCATGTCTTCACAAAACATAAAAACACTAAACTGAAATTAAAACTGATTTGAAAGTATACTAGAGAGGATTGTGAAGAGCTATGAAAATATATGACTTTCTTTTTTTTTTTAACATTTGTGATCACTGCCTTCTCCTTTTCCTAGCACCTTTTATTTTGTTATTCTTCTTTAGGTAAACAGCCATTCAGGAAGAGATGGTTTGTACAAAAAGAATGAAAATAAAGGCATGAAGGAAAATGTATGCACTACCATCTCCTGTCTCTCCCTCTGAGATTTTATGTATGCTCCGCTTCAAAAACCAGTTTAAAAATAAAAAAGATGAGGGCGGTTGCAATCTGCTTTATTTTATGCAGATTAGGTATGGCCCTCGGGCACCTGCCAAATTGCTAACATGGCCTTCCTTTGGGCCTGATTAGTGTGAACCCAGATCTTTTCCATTAAAGCAGAAATGAATTTATTGGGAATAAGGTAACAACAAAGGTGATATTTTCACTAATAACTATGGGTCAGGTTACATTAGAGCAGTTTCTCGGTGTGTACCTGAGGCAGACTACCCTTAGCATTTATGATTTCCTCCATCCTCACTTGAGTCCTCCCTGAGGACATCAAGGTTTTTAGAGACCGGTGGGGACTGTGACTTCCTTTTTTACTGAAGCTACTTGAGAGGTCACTTTCTCCTACATTCCAAATGCAAAATGTTATTCTCATTTTTGTAAACCACATCTATAGGCCTTACACTTGCAAATATTTTAAACTATCCAGAATGAATGTTTGTATAAAGATATCCATTCTGGGCAATTGCATTTTTGGATTATTCCAGTAGGCACTTTGAGTGCCCCTGGGGTGAAGCATTAATTATCTTCTAAAAAGATAATGGAGACAGTAAATATGGAAATATCAAGCATCTCTTATGACTTTATTAGAACACATTTTTAAGAAAATATTTTTATACTAATAATTATATTTTGTGGGTAAAGAATAAGAGGTTTGTATGAACTAAGCAGGGACTGGAAGTTCAAAAAGACAAATTGGGCCCTATCTGAAGATTCGGGTGCATAAAGAGTTATACAAAGTAAAGTCAGCTTTGTCAGTTGCATAATTTAGCCCGTATTGAAAATTACTGGATCTTTAACATGAGCAGTATTTCATGTGAAGTCATTTTGTAACCCAAATTATTTCTTGCCCTTGGAGGGGTAAGCAGCACATCTAACAGTTTACATATTCTGCATCATCATGGGTAGACCAGAGAGAGAAGTAGCTGTACCCAAAATACGTATGAAAGTCTTTTACGTGGGTTTGCTTCACATGGAGTGGTTTATGGATGAATAAAAGATTTATTTTTAAGGGACTTATTCTGATTTATTATAAGCATTATTACATGTACCACCCCAAACCAGTATTTGTGTCATCAAGTAACTTGATAGCAAGGGCAAGAATTGCAAAGCTTTTGTTTCTTATTTCTTAATTTTATTTGGCAAAGTACAAATTAAACACTAAAATTGTCTGTCACATAGAAGTGATGGAGAAGGAATTTATAATCGTTTTTGGACTCTCATAGTTCTTAGAACATAATCATGTTTCAATATTAATATACAAGCTTTCTTTGAGTGTCTACTAAGTGTCAGGCACCAGGCTAGCTTAGATGAATGAGGTGATCTCTGGTTGATTATGACTGGTTTTGAGTTGTATCCAACTGTCCAAGAACCACAAACTGATAAAGAAATGTCCATGGGCATTTTAACTTCACAAAAGTTTAGCTTACCTTGAATCATACTGGAAACTGTTATCAGAATTTAAAAATTAATGACTTGCTCATTATTTCTGGTACAAATTAATTTTAATGTAATATTGGGTAACTTGGTTAACTACTTTCTTCTCGTGTAGTAACAGTAATTACAATGGTAAACTTAAACACCCAATTTCTTGACAAATTATTATAAAGTGCTTATGATTAAATACAGTTTAACCAACTAAAAATGAGTACAGGTAAACTGGGGCCCATTAAGGTATCATCAGTATCCAAAGGCTCATCTGTATTAAAAAAAATTAGACATGAAGGGAATAAGTCTTATCATAGTGAATATTTTTTTTTATTTTTATTTATTTATTATTGTTATTGTTATTATTTTTAGATGGAGTCTCACTCTGTCACCCAGGCTGGAGTGCAGTTGTGCTATCTTGGCTCACTGCAACCTCTGCCTCCTAGGTTCAAGCAATTCTCCTGCCTCAGCTCCCCTAGTAGCTGGAACTACGGGCTACATGCCACCACACTCTGATAATTTTTGTAATTTTGGTAGAGACGGGGTTTTACCATATTGGCCAGGCCAGTCTTAAACTCCTGACCTTGTGATCCGCCCGCCTCAGCCTCCCAAAGTGCTGGGATTACAGGCGTGAGCCACCGTGCCTGACCATAGTGAATATTTTTTATGCTTTTCTTCCCGAGTATTATAGAATGTGTATGTTAAAGAAAAATGAAAGCAAAATGAAACAACATGAAATAAGATTAAATGGATCCTTCTTCTTTTTTTTCTTATTTAAGTTAGTGACCTGAGTGACTAAATATATTTTTATTTGTGATTTTCCTTCCTTTTAGAGGTGGGAAGTTGATGGTGATATGATATTAAAATGAAACACCACTCAAGCTATTTTGAGGGTAGTTGAATTAAAACAAAATCCATATCACACATTAGCCCTTTGCAGCCTTTTACCTATTTTTACTCTTATTTATTCATTCGTTTACTTATTTTGGAGGCAAGGTCTCACTCTGTCACCTCAGCCTTCCGAGTAGCTGGGAGTACAGGCACGTGCCACAATGCCTGGCTTTTTGTTTTGTTTTTTTCTTTCTTTCAGAGACAGGGTTTTTCTTTGTGTTGTCCAGGCTGGTTTCCAACTCCTGGGCTCAAGCAGCTCTCCCACCTCAGCCTCCCGAAGTGCTGGGATTACAGGCATGAGCCACGGAGCCTGGCCCCGCAGCCTTTTTTTCTAATAGAACGTAATAGAAATCTACAGTATTATCTCTCACATGGTTCTTGCCACCTTTTCATCTTTCTTACCAGTTTTTATATCTTAAAAGCTCTGAATAAAAGTAAATCTTGTCTACATGTGGAGTGTCTTCATATATCAGTGATTCCTAGGGAATTTATTAGTATTTATAATCAGATAATTTTGAGATTTTTGTACCTTGCTCCTAACTTTCAGCGTCATACTTCCTGAGGAAATTAGATTTATTTACTTATGTGGGTTATAGTAGGGGCTTCATTGGTCATATACAAATACATCTTTTTTGTGAAGGTATGTAAACAATTTATTCTATTGGGTACTATGCAAATGTAAAATTGATTTGAGAGTATTTTACTTGTCCTAATGATTGTGTTGTCTTTCATTAACATAAAAGGGTCCTGAGGAAAGTTACTCTTTAATAATTTTAACATAAAGAACTAATGAACACAATATATTTATTCAGGTAGAGAAGTCCATTAGTAGTCTGTAGGCAGCAGTTTTTGTTATTTTAGGAAGAAGTGCAGTTGGCAGAATGATATTCAGTTTAAAAAAACCTGATTGAGCCATGTTCTTTTTTTTCAGTTGATATGAAAGCCATTGTTGTTTTGCTCACCAACTGGCAGACCTTCAATTATCCTGAATTTAGAAGTTGTTTACTATATACTTTGAAAGTTTAAAAATGAGCCCTTCCTGAGAAACAAAAAGCTAGGTGCTTGCCTTTTTTTTTTTTTTTTAAGAAAAGTACAACATTAATGGCAGAAAAATCAATCTACTGATTCAGTGTTGACTTTATTTTGTTTTGAAGCCTTAATGACAGTAATCAAAGCTACCATTATTAATCCCCAAAGTTTTTGGGCAACATTTTGATCTAGAACATCAAAACTGCAAGGGGCCATGGAGATTATCTAAGTCTCTGGGACTGTAGTGGTTTCCACAAGATTTGGCTGAGGGTTTCAGCTTCCGAGACTCTTCTCTGTGCCTTTATCACGTGTCTAGAACATCTCGTGGGGTAGTCTTCCTGGATGTCCAGGGTACCAAGAGGATTGGGGCTCACTTTTCCATATGTTGAGGGGTTGGCAGAATGCTGGGGGAAGGGCCTGGGAGGACAGGGTCAACCTGCAAAGAAAGTTAGTGCTGCCCACAAGCCACGGCACAGTGACCCTTCCTCCCTTCCCACTTCATTCCCCACTCCTTCCCATACTTTCTTCCTTCTTTCTTCCTTCTTCATCTCTGAGCCTCTACCATCTGCCAGGCACTGTGTTATGTGTGGAACTTACAGTCTAGTGAAGAATAGAGGTGCCAAATACTTTTAAGTGCAGAGGCTCTCTGGGATCATTTGTAACAAAGGGTAGATGTCCCTGATGCCTTTTCTCATTGTGGACACACCTACAGATGGCAAAATGGAGGTTCAAAGAGAGTAAGTGACGCCCCAGTCAGCGAGCTAGGACAAATTTCCTAGCCCAGGGTCTTTGGACTATATCAGATGACTTGCCATGTCAGCAGGTGACATTTTAGAAGGTCCAAGATTTTGCTTCTTTAAGTAAAGGTAACTTTCCCTTAAAAGCATCCTAAAAAATGTAATGCTTACCTCTTTTAACTTAAAATCCATTGATGCCAGCATATGTTTATACAGCACTTTATAATTTTCAGTGCACTTTAACTCATGTCATTTTATTGTAATTACCATCTTGTGAGACAGGCAGGGGAGTTTGTTTATTGCTTGTTTTTACCTTTCAACTCCCCATTTTGTAGAAGAGAAATTAGGGGCCCAGAGAGGTTAAGCGAGTTACCCACAGAAGCAGAGCTGCAGCCAAAAGGGGGCAGATCCAAGATCAAATCTGGGATCTCTTGATTGCCAGGCTACTGCTCTTCAACAAAAGTGGGTAGGCGACATACACACACCCACTGTATTTTAGGCATTCTCATTGTATGGGGCTGTAGCCAGAGTTGTTAGAATAATTTAAATTGACATGGCCTTTGCCTTTTGGTGGTTTACAGTCTAAATATGGTTAAAAAAGAAAAAGTTTCTCAAGTTTATTAATACACAAGAAACTATTTTTTTCCTGGGTATTGTCTATTTAGCCTATGTCAAGTCCTTTATACTTAAAAGGAAATAAAACACAGTTACAAAGCACCCTAGTCCTACTTTCCTACTTACATGTCATAATATTCCTCTTTCTCTTCAACAGTAGTGAGGAGATTTGCCAGTGAATTGAGGGGAAAAAAGGAATCTGGGAATCTTGATTTTCTGCTCTTTTGAGGAGAATCAACAGATTCATCTAGATGCCCCCAGTCCTTGCTTTTTACTGGGCACCCTGGACAGTGATTTCCAAACCTGGCTTATCACCAGTGTCTCCTGGGATCTACCCACGGAGCTTTTATTTCAGAGGCCGGGATGAGGGCCATGAGACTGCTCTACAAATGAACTTGGAACTTGGGAACCCATTTACTTAATCTGACTACTCCAAACACCACAGTCCTTACTAATCTGCAAATTCCTGGGAATGGGGAGAAAAAGAATCCTACCCTCCAGATTGTCTCTAACTGTGTGGTCCAGCTGCCAAAGGATAACTAGGCATGCGTCAGGAATAGTCTCTAACTCTACCACATTTTTATTGCCTATCAATTTATATGGCATTTTTCTGACATAGCTGAATATTTTTGGGGGCTCAAATAAGCCGTTGTCATTATTTATTGCCATGTGTGTTGTGACTGTAAGTCTACTTTTGATTCGATTAGAGAAACATTTGCCTACCGAGAGAACACCTCCTATGTATTGGACTCTTGGCTTCTCTTACAGCCATTAAAATGGTAGTGATGTATTTTAAAATTTGGTTTGCAGCCTTTAAATATGACATTTCCAAAAAATGTAAATCAAGGAACTGTCAGAATATCTTTGAGTGTCAAACATCTGAAACCATGGTGCATTACTAGGTTTAACAAAGTATATATGAAAATGTCCCTGATATGTATATGAATATTGAAAGTAAATTTATTAAAATATTCTTAAGGAAACAAAAAAACGCCAGAATCTTCAAACCAAAAGCAGTTGCCACTTCTACCCGTTATAGCCATAGTGCTTCTATGTCTTGTAGTTTCTTAGCAAATTACTGCAAAATCAGGTTAGTTGGAACATGAATAAAAACGTACAACATAAATGAATATACGTTTGCTTTCATATTATTAACATATGGCAACGTTTTCTTTGATAATCTACATGCCATCATAATATTGCCCTTAAGATTAAGTATTATGTAACCCTAAATTGTAGGAAACACAGTATGCCTGGAGGACAATTCTAGAATGTATTACTGGGAGCATGCAGTTGGTAGAGTTTTCAGGGTATTGAGCCCAGTGATGGAGTACCTGGAAAGCCAGGTCCTCAGAAAAACCTAGTGCAACATTTTAGTTCCCAGCTGAAAAGAATACACGTAATTAATTAGGATGTGAAATATGTGAGGCAACTGGTATTCTTAGATCTTCAGTGGATAATCCTCTTACCCTGGAGGATGCAGAAACACGGGCTAAACATAAGTTATGAATAGCATCTGCTAGAATGTAGCAAAGTATGTTTAAAAGAGTATACTTTTTTCACCTGTGTCTTTGATCATTGAAGATATTTTAGGGGGACAAATGCTAGGGGGAAATTTCTTTATGCAAATGTATTTCTGAATAGAAAAGAGGAAAAAGAGAGGCTTGTTTGCGTTAACTGCCAAAATTAGTTTTTTAATTTAAAACTCTTTGAAAAAATGATTAAACTTAGAACAACAGTAAGAAAATATGTGCTGGATGAATTAGCTTTTAATGAGTGACAGAGGTTTAGAACCAACCCCAAATAATTTCTCATCACACTTTTCTTTCTCATTTGTCTTATTTCTCCATGTGATAGTTTTAAATGGCACTCTTATGAAATAAATAACTAAATGCCAACCACATTTTTTTTTCATATCCTGACCAATATTTTGGCTGTTTTACAGAACTGGAATTCTGAAAATTAAATAAAGGTTTCTGAAATGCCAACTTCAGAAAGTTATTTAATTTTGTTCTCTCCCTGTCTCTCCATTTTTTTCCTAATAAGGTCTTTATTAATTTAGTCTAGTTACTTAGTGCTTATATGAAATAATCCAATAAAAGTCAGGGTTGTAACATAACATTTCCCAAATGTGAAGCAGCATCTATTACATGAGACAAAATCTTTATGCTGCAAAATTGTAAAAGCCATGTATAGAATTACAAGGCACCAAATGGTACTGTATATATTTCTAAAATAGAACATTTCTGTAGTGTAATGGGGTAGTCAGCTCAAAAAAAAAAAAAATGACAGACAACGGTATCACTATACTTTATTCAGAAAGTACTGTAAAATTAATTTTGATTTTTAAATACTAATACTCTTCTTGATGATAATTTCCTCTGAAAGATATAAATATGATTTAAATGTAAAGGTTAGTATTTTTAAATAGTAAAAACTACTTTCTTTGTGTTTGTCAGTATTACTGGAATTCTTGCAAATAGAGGTTATTCGTGGGGATGGGAAACTGTTGTGTGTGTGTGCGCATACACACTTGCATCTCTTGAGTTTTAGATAAATTCATATGACAGTATAGCCTCAGTGTTTATTTTGAATCATTGAATTATTTATTTTTGTCTGGTGTTTCCTTTTGTGTTGTTATAAATGCAGGATTATATTGTACGCTCCGAGACAAGTATGTTGTGAGGTTTCATTAATTTGTGTAAGTTATAAAGGCACTTGGATCATGTAAGATGGCTTAAAAATGCTGTTTCATTTTCCGCTTACTTTTTTTTTTGGTAAGACATATGACTCAATCATTTTCCACTTACTTTTACCCCAATGGAGGCCATTTGAAATATATATAGAGAGTCCTTAAAATCAAAGCAGAAGGTATAGAAGAGTTAGGTTTATTCCAATAAGTTGTATTGAGGTACTGCTAACCTATGCATTAAAAAGGAAACTGTGTATACTTCAAAAACCATTTATGTTTTGCCTTTTTTTCTTTTTCCTTATTGAAAAGTCATTCCCACCACAGGTTTAGCAATAATAACTACAATTTATGTCTTTTTGCTGCTACAATTTGATGATATACCACAGTCAGGCCACAAGTTAGAAACACAGGCTGAATTATTATATACTGCTGGGTAGTGATTTCCTGTGAACTGATTTATGGATAAATAATTCTATGTTCTTATTATACAGGATAGACAGTTTTTAATTTCTTTAACAAAGCATAGCTGAACAACAGAAAATTATGTGCTATAGCATAAGAACACAACCACTCTGAGGAGGATAAAGAGATGCAATCAATGTCATGAGTTCTCCTGTTTTTACAAGGGGCCTCATCAGCAGTTGGTATTGTGGAAATAATACCGAGAACCAGAAGCCCCAAGGCTTAGTTCTTCTGAGGCTGGGGTTTTTATTGACACTCTTTTGCTGAGATCTTTTCCAGGGAGTTATGAGATATATAAACCCCAGCCTTTGGATATTAAAGCTAATGTCTCATTTTTTTTCTCAGGCTGAGTTTTCATTTTGCTTTAAAAATTAATGTTAAAATGCACCTAGAAGAGAAGAAGATTATCCATTAAGCTGAATTGTAGGAATACTACTGGTATCTTGCTGGGTTGCTTATATCTGTTTCACAGATTGATTTGTGGACTTTATCCTGCAGCATACCCTATATATATATATATATTATCAGCATCTATTTATATGCCACTGCAAACTGTGAGAATTGTTCTCATGTACTTCATAGGCGGTCTGTTGTAGGCCTTTGTGAAGTAAATATTTCTCATATTTGAGACAGGGGTAGAAGCTATCATCTTGGTTTATTTTAGGAGTGGTTTCACTTAGCTGTGTGTTTAGCAATAATAAGCTTCTCTGCTCAATTGTGAGCTCCATAATTACAGGGACAGTATATATTAAGGTTATCTTTGCATCTTAGTGACTTATGCGGGAGACACACAAGAAAAATTTGTTGAATGAATGAATGTTTCATGCTTTATATTAACCCTTCTAATGGTTCACTGATTATATTGTTATCACATTTTATTTTATCCTCAGATGTGATTAACTTTCTAAAAGTTTGAATCAAGTATTGATCAACTATAGTATGTATTATCACCACTCTTTTGTTTTTATACAATTAGAGGCAAATAATACTAAAAATTTGAATTATGCATTTACTGAGAAGAGTAATTGGTTTATTTAAGGTAGATTAATACCAAACTCATGTGAACACAACTATTGATATTTATTTTTCTGAAATGTCAGCTCTTTAACTCTGGCAGAATACTGCATCGAGAAAATTAAAAACTGGTTTCCATTATTGTATCTTTTTGATTTTAGACAAAAATTGCCTCCATTCCCAATCTAATTTTATATCACTAATGGGAAATTTACCTACAATTGCATTTTGTTATTTGGTCTGTACACATTATACATTGAGTGGATCGATACTCTATATTTTAGTGAACAGATTTGTCTGGATATAAACAGTTTTATACTGTGCTCAATTCAATCATGTTAACATTTGTATGAATTTCAACCCCAAAATAAAGGCCCTCAATTTATGACTCAAAGACCTTGAAACAGCATCTGTAATAGTCTTCAACACCAAGCATTTTCTAAACATTTTGCAGATGATAAATTCTTTGTAATACCAATAAAGATGATTGGTAAACAATGTTTACGTCTGAAATGGCACTGTTGTGGGAAACTATTTTTCCAGAGAAGTCCCAAGTGTAACTGGCTCTTCAGTCTTCTGGGCCTGTGACGTCACCTGTTGCTCAATGGTCTCATTTATTCATTGGTTTAACATTAAATGTCCAGACACTGCCTGATGTGTTGACTGCGGATGAGCTCTGGCTCTCCTCTCCAGGGGCCCATTGTGTGGTTGGGCACTTGCACGTGGGTACATCCTCAGGGCAGCAGTAGCAGAACTGAGTAGAAAGGATATTGGGCCAGTAGTTCAAAAACTTGCAAAATGAAGCCTAGGGTCTAGTTCTGGTTTTCATCCACTTATATCCTTGAAAAGTCATTCTCCTTTGATCTTCGGCATACTTCCAGGTAGAATGCTGAGTTCAGGCTGTTTTCATAAGGATAAACTAATGGTTGTATAAAACACTGTGCAAACTGTAAAGTAACATAAAAGGATCTTGTGATTAAATAAGTTTCTTATAAACAAACCAACCAAGAATATTTACTCTGCAGTGTTATAGAGAAAGGATTACTTCAGGTGGGTTATCAGGATTGGAATTATTCCCATGGCAGAATTTCAAGAATAATATAGACAATTTCTAGAAGTGAATATTGGGGGATCAGTACTCTGTAGACGGAGTGAGACTATGATAAATTATCAGAGGAAAAATGGAAATTGCCATGCATTGAACATCTACTATGTACCTGGCTGAACTCAAGGGTGTGTGTCTGTGTGCATGTGCATATGCACATGTATGAAATATTTCCTAATCATTTTTTTCATTTTTTCAGATTGTGGTTATAAAACTTACTCATAGAATGTGAATGTTGGGAATAACATCTGTATACTTAAGTTATGCCATTATTATTGAATTTCTTTAGTACTGCAGTATTATCCCCAATGGTCACATGACTTGTTCTTTCTTCTTTGTCCTTGTTCACTACACTGGAGTGATTGGTGGTGTCTGCATCCTTCTTAGAAGCCAGGAAGAGGCTGTTATAGTTGTAACTCGACATACCTCCCTGAATTATTTTAGCTCTTTTTTCTCCCCTTGGAATCCTTGCCCTTTTTAATCCACCTGCAGTCCAGTACAGGTTGAGCATCTCAAATCTGCAAATCCGAAATCTGAAATGTTTAAAAATCTGAGATCTTTTGAGTACCAACATGAAACTCAAAGGAAATGATCATTCGAGCATTTCAGATTTTGGATTTTTGGATTTGGGATGCTCATCTAGTAGATATAATGCAACTATTTCAAAATCTGAAAAAATCCAAAATCTGAATTACTTCTGCTTCTCCATGGAATTTAGATAAGGAATACTCAACCTGTATAAATTAATCTCTGGAAACTTTGCTTTATTGTTGTTATGTCTACAGTAAGAAACTTACAAGGATCTATTTTCCCTTAACTTTTTTGGAGCACTTATTATGTAGCAGTCCCAGTGCTAAAGTCTCCTTTTCATGTAAAATCTCATGATAACCCTAAAGGGTAGGCATTGTTCATATCCCCATTTTACAGATACGGAAATGGACACATGGAGACACTAAACAGTTTGCCCAAAGTCTCACAAGCAGAGGAAGCTGGACGTGAACTCAGACTTTTTGACTCCAGACCTTATTCCTAACCTCTGTCCTATACAGTGTGCTACTGATTCAGGCATCCATGGCCTACTGAAACTTGGAACCTGTCTTTCTTGTAGTTTGCCTCTCATTTGAGCCAGTGTGATAACAAGAAGAGTGAGAGCCTGGTCTTTGAAGTGAATCTGAGCTCTGCTACTTGCTAGTAATATTACCTTGGCTACTTAAGATAACCTATCCCTTCTGAATCTCCAGTTCCTCATGGAGGGAGTTGAAACTAGATATTCATGGGTAAAGAACTGATGGAGAAATTGGAGGTACATCTATAGTAGGTTTGGTGGTACAGAAAATAAGAGATGGAAGGAACAGAGAGAATGTCATAATGTTTTTGTTTGTTTTAAAGTAGGAGAGGGCTGGGTGCAGTGGCTCGTGCCTGTAATCCCAGCACTTTCGGAGGCTGAGGTGGGCAGATTGCTTGAGCCCATGAGTTCAAGACCAGCCTGGCTAACATGGTGAAACCCTGTCTCTATAAAAGTACAAAAATTAGCCAGGTGTGGTGGCACATACCTGTAGTCCCAGCTACTTCAGAGGCTGAGGTGGGAGGTTGGCTTGAGCCTGGGAGGCAGAGGTTTCAGTGAGCTGAGATGTCACCGCTACACTTCAGTTTGGTTGATAGAGCCAGACCCTGTGTCAGGAAAAAAAAAAAAAAAAAGTAGAGGAGATCTGAATCTACTTATAGGTAAAAATAAAGAAGCCACTGAGGAGCAAGGATGGAAGAAATTAATGGGGGAAGTGGTGGGAATAGAAGATGGGATGTATCGATGTATACTCCTCCTTTGTGATTAAAAACCAGTCTTTTGTAGACATATGATTGAAAGCTAATATAATCATAAAAAATCTTTTGAGTCAATATATTTTGAAATAAACTGACTGTATCTTTTTGGACACATTAAACAGGTCACAGTAATGACTAAACAATTTTTGAGATTAAATTGTATTCAGGCTTTTTACCAATTCTTTTACATTTAATCTGCACAATATTCTTGTAAGATCAGTACTTTTATTGTTCCAATTTACAGATGAGAGGATTGAGGTATGCAGAATTTTAAGTAACTTGCTAGGGTTACATAATTAGTAGGTGGCAGAGCCAGGATGTGAACAGAGGCAATTTAACTTGGAAGCCTGCATTCTTAGTCACTATGGTATACTGCTTCCCAATTTGATTTCCTCAATTAACACTTAACTACTATTCCAAGTAATATTTTTGTCTATTTTATATCAGGGAAGGAGGACTGTTCTAAGGAATGTGTTTCCAAAGAGGATTAATACAGTACATTAGACAGAGAACCTGTTTGGAGGAAAGGCTCATTAAGAGTTACCCTAAACCCCTACCTGACTGGAACAGAGTGGCCTTCTGGCCATAGCTCTCCTAGCAGATCTTGTATGTGCAGACCCTGGTAAATAGCTGGGCAGAGACCATGACTTCTTGGACTGTGCAAGTTAGTTAGGGTACAAAAAGAAAAAGCATACATTTCCCGTTGCCTGGGAAAATAACATGTGCCAACAGCTCTCTTCCAAGATGTAGAAACCAACCTGTAGCAGCTGCTCTATGTGGAGGTATTAAGTATTGTGAAAACACCTGTGTGTGTCTAATTCCAGCCCAAACAAGTCTTCTCCGGCTCATCAAGGTGTGGTAATAATTTACCTACATGGAGATTCTATTTCCAGTAGAATGAGTTGTCTATGATTTCCTATAGAAATTTCTCTCTCCCCCTGTCTAAAAAATCGAGGTATAATTTACATACAAAAAATGTGTGCATAATAAGTGATTAGTCTGATAAATTCTGACAATTTGTATAACCATGCAACCACCATGCCAAACAAGAAAATGCCCTTATGTTCCTGTCTATGCAGTGCCCCTTACTGTCCCTCTGACTTCTATCCCCATTAGATTAGTCTTGCCTGTTCTTGTATTTCATATAAATGAAATCATACAGATATATTCTGTTGTGTCTGGCTGCAGTGTGGTGTATTCTACAATGGAATGCTTCTTTACAATAAAAAGGAATCGACTACTGACACTACAACAGCTTGAATGAATCTCCTGTAGAGTTGTGCATTGAAGTTTGTAGAGTTTTTTTTTTATATTACTTGCATAGTCTTAGTAACCAAAATGACCCACAAAATCTGCTTCTTTTACTTGCCTATCATAGTGCATAATTATCAACTTCATCTCCCACCCCCCCCCCTCGCCCATTCTCTCATATATTATCTGTGTGCCTTTAGAACACAGTCAATTTATATTCAACTTATGGGTGATCATGATAATGACTTTTGAAAGGAATTTAAAATTGTAGAATGATTTTTTAAAAAGGAAATAAGTTAGACATGTTACATGGTTTCTTTTTAGTATTTGCAAATGTCAGGAGTAAAAGAAGCAAGGAAGCAGACCCACTCTCTTGTGGGTGGCTGTCCAGTGGGTCCTGGATGTTCATTTCATGACTACTACATACTGCGTGCTGTGCACTTTTCATTGTCATGAGAGAGAATGTTAAGAAAACTATCCCCGCAAGAAAACAGCTTTTCTTGGCAAGTGAAATATGACTTAAGGAGCCAGAACTGGAGACATACGGTACTATGAATGAGAGCTGTGTTACTTTATTGGATCTGAGTCCAGGCACTATTTATACTGCAGCATATTCAGCACCAGATTGTTAAATCTTAATACTGAAACAGTGTATCATTTTAATATTTTTGTTCTGTTTATTCCCTGTTTTCAAGCATTATGTCAAGCATTGCGCATTCATTTATTTCATCTTGGACAGGACGTGCCCTGACCAGAAAGTTCATTTCCTATTGTTGGAATTTTGCCCCATAGCTATCATTTTGTGAAGCTTTAAAAGTTGACTTGGGTACACAGGTGTTTCTCTCTTTGATGATTTTTTTTTTTTTTTTTTTTAAGAATAGTGTAGTTGGACTCACCTGTATTGTTAAAAATAAAAGTAAAAATGCTGTTTTTCTTTATCACTAAAGCATCACTGCTTTTTATGTGTGGCAATTTCTGACATTCTGGAAACCATTGGATTTTTCATCGCATACAAATAAAGTTTTTGTTACCCTGTATCATATGTGAAATGGGTTTCTCTATTTTTCTTCATCAATGTTATGTGTGCCCTGTGCACCAGATAAAATGAGCCTATCTATGAATAAGTTAGCATTTTCACCATATGTTGCTGAAACCATCCCATGAATCTTCCTCTAACAAGGGTATTCCTAAAATTGCTGCTCTACGTAGCCCAAATTTGAAAGAATTTTTATTATTTTTTCATTGTTAGGCATGTTTACCATATGCAGCAGGAAATCCACAGGGAAAAAGTGCTATTGTCACTCTCAAAAGAGCTGAGAAATAAAAAAAAAAGAAAGAAAGGAAGTTGAGGGCATCTTTGCTATTTCTGATCTGTGGTCAATGACCATGGTATTGCGTTTGGCCTGGGAAAGCAACCCCACTGCCTGGTGAAACACGGATATGGGAGCGAACTCTAACTGCTTCATGAGCTCCAAATGCTATTCGCACTGGGAATCGCACCACAGTCAGGATGTAACTGCGTGCTGAGCCCACACACAGGAATTTTCTTGTACAATTCAAAACTGAATCTTATATTTACTTAAGGCTTACTCTTTTTTTTGGTCTATGAAATCAGCAGTCCTGTATATTTAGCATCAGACTTAAGTTAGAATGTGAAACAATTCTAGGGGGAAGGAAGTATCCGTATGGTTTTCTAAGTAATTTAAGAAACAGGAAAACATAAAAGAACTGATTGTCTGTGATTAAACCTCATTCTTTCATTCCCATCTTCCTGTATAGTTAACTAACTCAATTGTCAGCCAGAAAGAAACAGCTTATTGCACTGGGTTGTAAAATATCTGAGTGGGCCTTGAACGTTGATGATTGAATGACCTTCTTAACATTGAACAAACAATGGGAAGGTTTAATAAATAGCAGATATGTGTTTATTATGTTTTTCTTCCCTGTGCAGGAATAATCAAGCTGGGAAGGTGGAACCCTCTCCCCCCTCAGTTATGTGACAGATGCACCCGACGCGACAGTGGCCGACATGCTACAAGATGTCTATCATGTTGTGACGTTGAAAATCCAATTACAAAGGTGGGTGTTTCTGAACATCTGCCTTTCCTTACTCTCAGAGCTGCTCTGTCAATCATAGATTCACTGCAAAGATCAGCATGTCCTGGCTTTATTAATTTCTAGACATTGGACAAAATGAAAAGAAGGAGAGAGAGGAAGGAAGGAGGGCCTTTCCCCAAGTGTCTTTATAGTCACATTCCAACTGCTTTATGCTTTGTTTTCAGAAGCTGTGAAGTGGTAAGCTAGGGGCAGCTTGACAAATGATTAAAAATCTGTATCCCTTGAGAGGAACTTCACACAGCCCCTTATTCAATGGGTCCGCTAGGCCTGCTTAAATGTGTAGCACACATAGTATTTGAAGAATAAACACCTCTGCTGTTTTCAGGTTTGTGTTATGAGGGGGAGAGTTTTGTTCTTGTAGATCTTTATTTTCTCTTTCCAAGGGCCACATCAAACACACACACACACACACACAAGAGGGGGAGATCTTTATTTTCTGTTTCTGAGGGCCACATCAAACACACACACACACACACGCACGCACGCACGCACACATATGCCCCAGAACAAGATATGCCTCTAAAGAACTGGAGGTTCTTTGTAGTCTTTTATTGTAAAGTGCCTTCTAGGTGTGATTTAAGGAA
Source organism: Ateles fusciceps (assembly GCA_036589455.1). Taxonomy (NCBI): domain Eukaryota; kingdom Metazoa; phylum Chordata; class Mammalia; order Primates; family Atelidae; genus Ateles; species Ateles fusciceps. The sequence continues at coordinate 3,959,890 of JAZHEH010000889.1, forward strand.
TGTTGTCCTTTAGTGTAAGTGTTTCGAATTTTCCCCTATTGGGGGATTTATACGTTAAAAATGGACCCCCAGCATCCCCATCTGTGTCTATAAATGGGTGAGGATATTAAAAGTTATTTTTTGGTTCAGAAAGTTACAACTCTGAGCCATCCTATTAGGGTGAGGGTGGGCCTTCAAACTGCAAATCTGATGGGGAATGTTTGCTGACATTTAATCTTAGGCATGCCCAATAGTTACATTTGTATTGGGGAGGTTTATGACCACACCGCCTTGCCATTTCCATCAGTATACTGCAAAAATAATATTTTATAAAAATAGCATTTCTTGTATTGGAAGTGACTATTTTTCTTAGATGAGTGGGATGACAAACTTAAAAGAGACCCGTTGGGTTCCAGCAAAGTCTTGGAGAACAGCATTTCTTCTGAAGTACACAGAACACCCAAGAACGACTGCTGCACTGTCTCCTCTTCAGTCAGGCGCCCTGGTTGAGGTTTGTGTATTGTTCATTCTTGCTCTGTTTTGCAGTTGTTCAAAGTTGGAAGACTTGCCTGCGGAGCAGTGGAACCATGCCACAGTCCGCAATGCCTTAAAGGAACTGCTCAAAGAGATGAACCAGAGCACATTAGCCAAAGAATGCCCTCTCTCCCAGGTCAGTGTCTCCAGGTGGGGTCTGGGAAACAGAGGAAGCCATTGGTAGACTTTCTAGCAGGAGGGTTCCTTCTGCTTCTGTAGCTGTCTTCTCTTTTATTTATAGACTTACACTGCATTTGAGGTGTAAAAATATTAAGATTATGTTGCTTCTGGTTGTAGAATAGAAGTTACCACTTACTGGGTGGGCAAGGGGTAGCTCATGCCTATATTTCCAGCACTTTGGGAGGCTGAAGCAGGCTGATTGCTTGAGCTCAGACGTTTGAAACCAGCATGGGCAACACGGGGGAAACCCTGTCTCTACAAATAATACAAAAATTAGCTGGGCATGGTGGCATATGCCTGTAGTCCCAGCTACTTAGGAGGCTGAGGTAGGAGGATTGCTTGAGCCTGGGAGGTGGAGGTTGCAGTAAGCCAAGACCGTGCCACTGTACTCTAGCCTGGGTGACAGAGCAAGACCCTGGGTCTCAAAAAAGAAAGAAAAAACGGAAAAAAGTTATTATTTATTGAGACTTTTGGGGTAAGGAGAAAGTATTAAAACATTTTATGTATATGGGCTGGGCATGGTGGCTCACACCTGTAATCCCTGCACTTTGGGAGGCCAAGGGCAGGGAATCCCTTGAGCCCTGGAGTTTGAGACCAGCCTGGGCAACATAGCGAGATAGCAAGACCCTGTCCCTAAAACAAAGAAATAAAATAAATAAAAATAAACATTTCACATATACAATCATTAATTTCTCACATATTTCATTGGAGATAGGGACCAGTGTCTCCATTTTATAGATCAAGAAATAGAAGCTTAGAGAAGCACTTATAGTCACTGCCTAAGCATACTAGCTGGCTAAGTGGCAGGTTGAGATGCTACTCCCGACATCCCCTTTCAAAGTGGATGCTCCAGATTGTTGTTTTTCTTGGTCAGTTGAATGAGTCAGCCATGCTGAACCCATCTATGCATGAGTTATTGGGCTTTTGCCTATTTGGTGTAGAGAGGTGATCTTCACATCGTATACATTTGTAGAGGTTTTGTAGTGAATTCACCACGTGAAAATGCATCATGAGAAAAAGTGATACTCCATTTTTTAGTAAATGTACCATAAACTAATACAAGCCATGACAGTGAGATTGAGAGGATCAAAAGAAGAGCAGTGGAGGAAAGGGCTGCCTTTTCCATTTGTGTTCATGGGCTGGGACCCTACTTTTTTCTACTGATGAGATAATATTTTGCCTATGGTGGCTTAGGGCTGCTGTAGAAATGAACTCAGATTGACATATTTGAAGCTTTGAATGGAAATCTTATTTCCTGGTTGAGCTGCTACACATGATTTAAGACAATGTCTGTTAAGTTCAAGGGAAAATGATGGGAAACCCATTACAAAAACTTGCTGTGCCATGAGCTTTGTTCCAGAATAAGAGAGTCTCTGGAAGATAGGAGGAAGGCTATTGGTTAAGAGCATGTAACCTGGAATCAGAGCTGGATTCATGTCCTGGTTGACAAGCCTCTACAACCTTACCTTTATGAGCCCTCTCCTTTTTTTTAGTAAGTAAAACCGAGTAGTAATGTTTCTGAGTTATATGAAGAGGATTCAATGATTGGAAATCACGCAAAATGCTTGGCCTAATGCCTGGCATTCAATTATGCACATAAACAGTATCAGCTATTATTATCGAGAGGTGATATGAACTGAATGTGTGTTTGTGTCTTTTAGGGTGTTTTGGAATTTGTATCCTCTCAAGCAAAGTATGCTATTAATATTTTTGCTTCCAAAAAAATCAAGAAGGCATGCATTCACATATAGGCAGTTAGATAGAATAGGACATTATTCTGACCTATGTTTAGGACTTTTCACACAGGCCATTTTAATACCTACCTGTAGGTATGTATGTAGGTGTTAAAGCCTGTTGCATGCAAAGTTATAAAATGCATATTTTGATTATTCTGGTGATACAGAGGAACTGGATAAAGAACAAGTTAGGAAAAGCTGTCAATAATTTCCCCCGAATTTCTCATTCACAATTTTCTCTTGCATTCACATGGAAGTCAAAATGGGCTTTGCCTGAAAGTGGACAAAGCCTCTAACTTGATATTACCAATTCAGAATTTTATCTTGGGCTTCTGAGGTATGCGGAAGTTTGGTCCAAACTGTTGTACCATGACAGTCATGTTTGGTTATAACTACAAGTATGACTAGAGAGGCAACATGAATGGGGAGAATCCAGATCAGGAGCTGAGAACCCTGGGCTCTAATCGCAGTTATTTTATGCCAGATATGTTATCCTGGGCAAGTCCATTCACTTCTCAGAGCCTCGTTAAACTCATCTATAAGCTGGGCATCATGGTATCTGCGTATTTCACATAGTTCTCAGGGTTGTCTTGACATTCAAATGAGATCATCTTTACCCCTATCATAAAAACCTCTTGCCCCCTCCACTGTCTGCTCTCATGGTTTACCCACGTGGTTGCCTGACCTAAACAGTTTCTTCTCCTTCATTCTTCTGTTTATCCTATGGTTTCTACCACTTCTCCATCTAAAATCTTTTTCTCCTGTGCCACTGCCTTGTTCATCCTTTCATAACCTATCATCTAAATTATTTCAGATCTTCTTGCCTCATGACTTTCTCCTGCCACCTGATTATCCTGTGTTCCTTGTTTATAATCCTCCAGTGACTCCCCCTACCCAGCCTGTAAGAAGTAGGACTCCACAGCATAAGACCATCGGGATGACACTGTTCAGCTTTATTTTTCACTAGAGCTACCTTCTTGCCTCTTCCTGTGCTCATCCTGTATTCCAAACACATGAAATTAATTATTCTGAAATGTTTACCATTGCTCAGACTTTACCAAATATCTCTTGAGAGTGGGAGCAACCAAACTAGTATAGCATTACAGATCTAACAAAGCCACCTTCTGTGTTATCTTAAAAATTAATGCTGAGTTTGTATTCTAGTCCATATACCTATGTGTTTTTGTTTTTTGTTTTTGTTTGAGATGGAGTCTTGCTCTGTTGCCCAGGCTGGAGTGCAGTGGCATGATCTTGGCTCACTGCAACCTCTGCCTCCCGGGTTCAAGAGATTCTTCTGCCTTAGCCTCCCGAGTAGCTGGGACTACAGGCACATGCCACCGTGCCCAGCTAATTTTTTTGTATTTTTAGTAGAGATGAGATTTCATTGTATTAGCCAGGATAGTCTCGATCTTCTGACCTCGTGATCCATTCTCCTCGGCCTCCCAAAGTCCTGGGATTACAGGCGTGAGCCACCACGCTTGACCCCTGTGTTTTAAATATTTTTAAAATGCCATAACATTATTTTACCTGTTAAGTTAGTAATCTCCTTCTTCCACATGAGACTGATTCTTCAGGGAGACGTACCTTGTTAATCTCTGGCTTTGGAAGCCCCTGCACGCAATCCTGGTGACCCTAGAATCCTTCAGTTTGACACTTGTTTGCTTTTGCACACATGATTTCACCTGGCTAGAACGTACTACTCTTTTCTACTTGATGAAATTATCTTTCAGATTCCAGCTGGAAAGTCACCGCTAGTGAAGTGCCTCAACCTTCTGGTTGAAGTAGTTGCTTCATCTGCTCTTAGTAGCCTTTTGTAAATACCCCCGTCACACCACTTATCTCAGCCTTTTGTCATTGTAACTTGTCAGTTTCCATCACTAGCTGGACTGTCCACAATAACAGAGGCCATCTCTTATTGATTTTTGTGCCCTCACCATTCAGCATAATGTATATTTTGCATGTAGTTGTTACTATAATGCAGGATAATTGGATGATTATATATATTATGTAATTATATATGTATTTATATATATATAATTATATACATGTCATATAATTATAATGCAGGATCCTATAATGCAGGATAACCTTTTGGCAGGGTAATTCTTTGTGGTGGGGGCTGTCCTTGCATTGCAGCATCCCCATCCATTACCCACTAGATGCCAGTAGCATGCCACTATACCCCTGCCCCCAGTTGTGACAACCGAAATGTCTCCAGACATTGCCAAAGGTCCTATGACAGGAGCAATACAATTCTCAGTTAACCACTTCTCTGATGTGCTTAATGTATTAAGTATAAAAATGTTTCAGAAAGTATGGTTTTCTTAGTATGTAAAGTTAAAGTTTTTTTTATTATTACAGTGTTCTTGCCAGCTCCAAAACATTTTGAACTAGAAACAGTGAACAGAGTAATTTGGTGATTGATGCCCAGCACATTTCGGTTAAAGAGGGGGCTCAGTTCTGTTGTTTAGATTTGGGGGAGATTTGATTTAGGCTTCTGATACATTGCATGGTCATGGAAAATCTCACTGGGATAGTTCTTTTCAGCCAGCATGGATATGTAAGGTGACCCTGGCATTCCTCCTATGATCGTTACCCTTAAATATTTCAGATTATTCACTTAAATTGCATAGCTAGATTGTATTTTAGTGTGGGAGAAAAGCTTGCCCATTTTATTGGTGGTTGTCACAGAACAGGTGCATGCAGTTTTTGAAGTTCAGCCTATATAAAGTGAAAAAGAATGCATTTTTGCTCTAAGCAAGGTGAAACAGTAATCCAACAGTATACTTCCACTGGCATTCCTGGAGTCCTGATTAAGAATCAGGCACTTTGCGATGGGCTAGGGATACAACAATGAAGCTGAGAGAGGAACTAAATCCCTTTCAATATGGGAAGAAGAGAGTGAGGCATCCAGTACTACTCACTTTAGGTGAGAAAGGTGACTTGTTGGGTTTTTCAAAAATAGACTCAACTCATGAGTAAAAGATTCCTGTTGTTGAAATAATTGTACCTTATTACCCCCAAGCCAAACTGTATTAGGTGTTTCTTCACTCCAATTTGGCAATTTCATAAAGAAATGATTTAGTGAATAGTTCATACTTTCTTGAACACCCCAGTGGTTTGCAGTTCAAAAGAGCAGCCTTGAAGGCAGAAGAAAGGTATGGAGAAGTCCATAAAAGTGCAACAATTGTAGCCTGAGGTATATATATTTAAAACAGGGAAGTGATGATTTAGCCCTTCTCTGTCTGGCCAGATGCTTGGAAAGTACAGATTGTGGTTTTGTGTCTGAGTATTTATTTTTGATTTCACCTTTCAAAGTGTGTTTAAGCGCTGGCACCTTTTCCTTTTCCTCTGATGTCTTTGGGAGTAATCACTTGAAGCCTCTTTCCTCTGTCACTGGCTGTCCTGAGCATCCCAATTTACCAGACCTTAGGCATAGTCCTCCCTTATTAAATGGTCCTTAGCTGTTCAAATTGGAAAACATGATTGCATCTTTCTGTGACTTACTTATTCTTACTTGAAGAGGAGTTAAAAGACCTAAGGTCGGCTTTTGATTGCAAAACCCCAGGTCTTCAGGGTTTTGACCCATTTAAATAAGTAGAGGTACCAGTACCTGCCTTGTGCATCTCATAGGTGATCACGATGTTCAAATGGAATGACTGAAGAGACAGTCTTGTTAACTGAAAATTGTGGGGCATTTTTTTTTGTTGTTGTTGTTGTTTTTCTGTTTGAGACAGAGTCTTGCTGTGTTGCCCAGGCTGGAGTGCAGTGGCATGATCTCAGCTCACTGCAGCCTCTGCCTCCTGGGCTGATGCGATTCTCCTCCCTCAGGCTCCCAAATAGCTAGGATTATAGGTGAGTGCCACCATGCCCAGCTAATTTTTGTGTTTTTAGTAGAGATAAGATTTCACCATGTTAGCCAGGCTAGTCTTGAACTCCTGACCCCAAGTGATCCTTCTGCCTCAGCCTCCCAAAGTGTTGGGACTGCAGACATGGGCCACTGCATCCAGCCTGAAAATTGTAATGAAAGAACAGTTTGCAAGTGCATGCAACTTTCAATGTGCCCCATCTCCTACACATGTTCTCTGTGACTCCCGATATGTTAAAATAATTTTCTGTGGTAAAATATATATAACGTGAAATTTACCATTTTAACAATTTTTAAGCTTACAATTGAGTAGCATTAATTACATTCACAATGTTGTGCAACCATCAACCCTGTCTCTTTTTAGAACTTTTTCATCACTCCAAACAGAAAGTCTGTAACCTTTAAGCAACGATTCCCCATTCTCCTCTCATCGTGACCCCTGGTAGCCTCTATTCTGTATTCTGTCTCTGTGAATTTGCCTATTCTACCTACCTTATGTAAGTGGAATCATAGAACATTTATTTTGTGCTGGTTTATTTTACTTAGCATGTAGACATGTTTTTGAAGCAGATCTGTCCCATGCTGCTGGTTGAGATTTTGTTGCTAAATATTTGAGGAACAAAATGACTGACTAAAGTTACTGAATTGCAAAGATGTTACTAGATTTTCAGTGTGACAATGGTAAGGCATTTGTATAGTGTGCCTTTTGAAATAGACTGTAGGATAATTACTTCTGTCATCCTAAGCAAGCCTTACCCATTTGGACTTAACTCATATGTACAACATGCCAAAATAATTGAGTAGTGAAATCAAGCAGCCAATTAGGTCAGCAGAAAAAGACAAATTGAGCATGTGCTCATCATACACAGTCGTTGATCAACTGCATGGACCAGAATCATGTTTTAACCAGTTGCCAACTGTCCTGTTAATTCAGCCTAAGTTCATGCATGTAGAGGGGGATGAATCATGTCACATGTTAACCAGTTGCCAACTGTCTGTTTTAGTTATTTTCATGTGCAGTTGTTTTAGTTTGTGTCCCAATTTCATGAACTCATGTTGAAGAAGGCTCACAAATGACAGCTTGACAATAATTCCTAACCAGGGGATTGCAGTGACCATAAGAAATGATTGCACAGTGGGGGAGAAAGATGCCATTTGTTGATTCCACATCTTGTGCTAGGCCTTTTACACAAATCATCTCACAGAATCCTTACATTTTCTGATGCAGGAGACAGTATCCCCAGTCACAGGTGGGGGTGCTGACGTTAGACAAGCGAGCCATTCAGCAGCAGCTTAGGGGAAGAGCTCTCAAATGTAGTGTTTTCATACTCCAGAGTTCAGAGGAAGTGTTTCGTTCATTTAAAATGGCAGCAGTTTTCGACTCTGATATTGTAGCTCAGAAGTGGGGGATAGAGAGGGATAGTAGAAGGCTGCCAAATGACATTAAATGAATTTTTTTCATGACAAAGTAATTCCTCCAAATCAGTTTTTTCCCTTTACCTAATTGAAGTATCATTATATTCTCATGTTTAATATATTATTTAGCATCTCACCAAGCAGATTGAAAAGGCTGAAAATGAGCAAAGAATGCACATATCATTCATTGCATGTCTTTGCTCTCTCTCTCATGTAGACATGGAAGAGGAGGCTAGGGGATGCCACTCCTCCACCCCCAGACAGGGGGATTCTCACTGGCAGAATATGTAATTCTTCACTTTGGTTTAAAAATGTTCTTTACAGCAAGTGTATTATGTGTTTTCAGCTTAGTTACTCTTAGTACCACACTGCTGTTCAAACAAATAAATCCCACCAAGCCAGGCAGAATGCAGTGAAGGATATACAGTTACTTTATCTTTCTTTCATTTTATTGTGGGAAAGGGGGGTGCTCAGATCTCTGTTTTTCTAAGTGTATCATACAAATCATTTTAACCTGTGTTTATTATTTTGCTTTTTCCTGTTAAGTTTTAAATTGCCTCTAGGTTCCTTAGTTTTCTTTGATTATAAACTTCTTAATTAACTCGTATAAGGGCCGGAGATCACAACTTCATGTTTTCCTTTTTTTGCTGTTGTTACCTTGTTTTTTGTTTTGTCTAAAGTATTGGTGCAGCATTAGCTGTTGAGCTTCTGGTAGCTGATGGAGGTGGTGCTGAATGTTTCCTTCCATTTATTCATTAGTTTCCCTTCTTAAAAGACCCATGAAATACTGGTCCACTAACAGAGTGTCTTCATGGTCCCTCCCAGTGCTATTTGACTTTGGGAAAGATGCTTTTTATTTTGAGCCCTCTGTTTCAGAATGAACCATACTTATAATCATATGTGACATCTATTCTCTGGGCTAGTTAAAAAACAAGTGAGTTAAAAATTTGTTTCAGGAACCTAAAAGAAAATTTATTTTTAGATAGGTCAACCTATCTATCATAAATATTAAATAACAATATTATAAAATTTATTCTCTTGCAGTTTGGCTTAGAGCAAATTCAAATCTGCTAGTAAACTTAGGAGTAAGTGAAGAAAATTCTAATATAGTTTGATTTCTCAAGTACCTTATTTTTTTAAAATTCCAGATATTAATGGCAAACTAAATGTTAAATTGACTACAAATAAGGACACCTAGACTTTATCTCCCATCCAGAATCTTTATACTTAAGATTTCATAATTAACTACATAGAAGTCTGAAATTTTCAAAAGTTTCTATAATTGGAAAGACATTTTAAACGTTTTAATTTATCTTAGAACATAATGTATTCATAAAATAGCTTTGTCTGCGGCCACTGTTTATGAGGTGGTGTTTATAGTTATGTCTCAAATGGGGACTGCCTCAGTTGCCCACTATATGTGTACCTCATCTTTTCTTTTTCACAACTCACCACCATGCAGAGCGATGTGTGCTTAGTAAATGCAAAATCATTTTAATACTAGCCTTAGTAAATCATAGTTCTTCTGTTTAAGTGTTAAAAATAGCAATACACATATGTTCTGGGTTATTCGTATTAGTATTGCTTTGTATAAACATGGATACTTGAGTTGGTTGCATTCTGGATTAAAAAGTGGACTCAGATCTTACTCCTTTATCAAAAAGGTGTGGATCTTAGAAGTCCAACTCTATGGTTGTTGTAGAATGATTAGAAAACATAAAAGAGCAACACAAACTGCAAAATTATACATATTATAAAAAGCAAAAAATTGAATTAGATCTATTTTGACTGGGTAGTAGGTGGGAAAGATTTTAATCATTACTCATCTCATTCTGTATTAATTGTATCTCATCAGGTTTACGATGCAATTGATTGTAAGATGCATCTCTATTGCAGTGATGTTAAAGTATAAAAAGTGGATGAAATATGGAAAACACAGATTCTCTGTGTCTCAGGACCTCTGGAGAACATTGTTTCCTATAGGGTAATAGCACATGCTGGATTCATGGTAGCCCCTTTTAGCTTTACATATCATGAATTAAGTTTTGATGTTCTAGATATTTAATGGACGCTAACATCAAGATGACCTTGTAGTATGTGTCCAGAGCATTCTAGTGGAGTCTACTGATTTAGATTCAGATTATGAGAATTTAACAGTCTAATTTAGGGTTAGAAAATATTCATGAAACTGGAATAATCAGACATAACATAGCCTTTCTTTTAAAATATTCTCCAGATATTTTTATATCTTCTGATTCTAAAGTCCTCTGAGGATGCACTATAACATTTCTTATAAGTAAAAACTATTTTGGTTATTAGCTCTGTATAAAGACCTGCAGGGAATTGATATGAATAAAATGTGTCATAAACTCAAAGAGACTTTTCTGGCAATTAAAGATTCTCATTTTCTAGGAAATTTATTTGATACTTTTTCTCTCAGTTCATAGTTCAAACCTGTTTATTGTCCTGTGATCATTAGAGGTAAAACTTACTTATAATTATCTGGGACAGAAAACAAATCTGATTGAGTCAGGGTTGCCAATGTCTACTTTATAAATGAGTTGTGTGAAATACGGGACCTGCCAATGGAGCCAGTAGGAGCCCAGATATTCATTTCCTTGCCACTCTGTCTTATGCAGGGTCAGTGAAGATACAGCAGGAGCAAGGACAAAGTAGAGAGGCTAGAGAGTGAGGGGAATTTGGATTATCTGGGGCCAGAGTGATGCAGGCTTCTGGGCTTGTGGCCTCCTATTATGAACCAGGAAGAATTTAGGAACAGCGCCAGGCAGTAATCAGACACTGTCCGTTTTAGTCCACTTTCTAGACCATTTTGCTATACAGGGTTTAACTCCGACTCCTGCCATGGCTGTATATCCTGTGCCTTTCCAGAGGATAAATTCACAGAAACAAGATAGAGAGATGACAAGTACATTTGTGATTATTCACATACACCAGTGTGGCTGATGCATCTATTATTAAGCTGCTTTCAAGTTAAAAAATTTTATTATTATGACATTTCAGTTTGGCACTTTTAAATTTCATCTCTGTCCCTTTTCCTGTGTTAAATTTCAGTGACTCAGATATCCCACATCAGAACTATGTGAGACACGAGGTAGAAAAAAAAAATGAAACAAACATAGTCACTGTCCTCAAGGGTCTCACAGTCTAGGAACAGAGAGAATCTCAGCCCAGAGAGGGGAGCTAGCTCAGCTAGTTAGGAAACAGCTGTACTTGGTCGTTAATAGCACAAAGCAGAACCCTGCCTCAGGGAGATGAGAATTCCAGTGGTCATCCTATAAGGCAGCAGACAGGGCCCCATAGGTTCTATGATACACTCTGATGATATTAGCCCTTTGAGTTGCCAGTGCTGTGTTCAGACCTTGAGATGAAAAGAGTTATCCTTACTATCTTCCCTTAGAGAAAGGAATTATCATGTGTATATCAGCAACTAGGGAGGGCTAACCATCTGCTATATAGAAAGGGCCAAAGAGGCTTCTGTGAATTGAATTAAGAACCCCCTCCTCCACCAGTACTGCATAGTGATTGAAAAAGAGGAGTCTGATGTTTTAAGTGGGAGTCTATGAAAGTCTGTCGGCATTTTAACCTCCTGGTAAATAACTTGATTTATTGTTACCCTTTTTCTCTCTACTACTTTGTAGAAATGTCATTAGAAGTTCTAAGACTTCTCTGACTGTTCTATGTCTGGGGCTAACTTTTTTTTGAGAAAGATGAGATTTCAAGGCAAGATATAAAACCTTACACAGGTCATTTGGATCTCTTGAGTTTATGCCTAAGACAAAATAAAAACCAAGAAATAAAAATCTATGTATAAAACATACATGGTCAATTCAGGTATAAGTTAACATCTACCACAAATGTTGGCCCAAACATACTGTATTAACTGCAAACATATCTCTGTAGGAAGTTCAATTCAAGGTGTGCAATTATAATTTTAACTTTTCAGTGCTAAGTCAGTTTATGCTCCCCTTCTCTTTTAACCCCAATTATTAATACAAACAAATCAGTTGATCGGTTGGGCTGAGGAGGATGAGAGCAGGGCACTTAAGCACTCAGAAAGTTTGAGCTTTGTTTCATTTTTGATTGAAACACAGCACAAGTGTTATGTTTAGTTTCCCCAGCTCCAAAATAGCACTGTTAATTTTTTCATTTGGTGAATTTTCACACAAGTGCTAATCACACGTTTCTATAAATTATATTAATTTAACTTATTTTCCTAAATGTTGTTCTGCAGTGTGTAGCACGGATGTTCTCAGATTCTTGGCTGTGTAAGCTTGTTGTAGTTGGAAGCGGGACAGAAACATCTGACAGGCATTATTTGGATTATGGATGCTGGAGCATCTGATCTTACCTTTTGCTCTGGTTCCTAAATCACAACTCTTACTCCTTTTTGCATTTTATCTGTGTGTTCTGTCCCCTCCATTGTTGACATTGCCCCAGGGTTGGCTTTTTGGAGATGGCACTATCATTGCATAAGTTAAAGGGATGGTAATCATGTTTGATGTTAAATAGTTTAGTTTACGGGAGAGTGACTGTTTTAAGTTTAAAAGACAAAACAGGTTAACGCAGGCTATATAGTACTGTTTCTTGTCCTAAAAAGAAGTATTCATATTTTGAAAAAATAATTATATATTTATTTTTCAGAGTATGATTTCATCCATTGTAAATAGCACATATTATGCCAATGTGTCAGCAACCAAGTGCCAGGAGTTTGGGAGATGGTATAAAAAGTACAAGAAGATTAAAGGTAAACTGACTTTTTTGTTTGTAAAGCCTGTTTTCAGTCTCTGAGGTTCATGAGTTGTTGGTTGTTTGGAATTTATGCTCATTTAATATACAACTTATATAATTTTTTTTACAAAGGTGAGATCTTTAATTTCCTGTCATGAGATCCAAATAAACTCTCTTAAAACTAAGAAGATATTTGAAGTAACAGTATGTTAAGTTTATAGTTTTCATAAGTGATACCTGCAAAGACCAAAATCCTTTAGAATGAAAACTTAAAAGTTGTCATTCTTGGTTAAATCAGCACTTAACATTTCAGGTACTGGTTAACCGATACTGTTACGGTATCAGGAAGTATTTGATCAGAAATGAAGTTTGATGTGTCCATTTGTCGATGATTCCAAAGCAGTGGTGAAAGCATTCAGGCAGACTTGGGTTCAAATCTTTGGCTTCTACATGCTAGCTGTGGGAGCTTAAGTAGATTATTTAACTTCACCAAGACTCAATTTCCTCATCTGAAAATGGGAAATAAAGTACTTAGGTCACTGGGTAGATGTGAGGACTAAATAAGACAATACTGGCACAAAGTAACCTCTTGATAAATAATAGTAGAATACTAACTACTAATAATTAAGTGTAGGAGTTGTACTAGCAGTAATGTATTACATATGGAATTATGTTTGGTCCTGAAAATAAAGTTTTCTTATGTAGTAAATAGCATGCTATTTTAGATCACCTAGACCTTTAAACATGTCAGGACCATTTCAGATATGTCAGTGGTGGAAAAATTCTTTTGTTTCACTCCACTCAGATAACTGCTTTCTGGATTTCACTCCTGTTACCTATTCAGGTCCCTGAGGGGATTTGAGGAATTTTTTGTAACATTGGTTTGATGGTCCTTCTAGTCCATATTTTGCACAATTATGACATATTTATCACACTTTGTTACATGTATTCCTAGCCTTGCTTACACTGCCCCCATTTGAGGGGCAAATGACAATTTATGGTAGGTAAATAAAAGTAAAGGATGAATTTATTTGTTTTACTAGTTGGAGGTTTTCTCAGGGGAAACAGGGTGTCAAAGCAGTGCTTGTTGGCTATTGAATACTTGGGAGCTTTTTTACAAGGTTACCTTTTGAAGAAATGAAGTTTACGTACATTGGCAGCACATTTCTGATCACAAAGGAATGAGAGTGTTTTATGCTAAATATACGTTTTATAAGGCAAGTCAAAACATTGAGCTACCTGGGAGAAATTAAGTACACTGAAAATTGAATTAAGATCCGTTTCTTTTCAACAGATTCAAAATTCTAGAACCCTTTAGATTCTGGTTTGGGCAAATGCTTTAGGATATTAATATTCACCCTTGTACAATATAAGATGAATAACTCCTTCTCATTATACAACATCATTATATGGTTCAGAAGGGTTTTTTTCTGTAAGTGTTGCCTCCAAGTTTTTCTTTTAAAATAAGATTGTTAAAGTGCTTGAACATATCCTCTTTGGGTAAAAATCAAAAGAATCATGCAGCTTCAAAGTCATTTGTTAGATCCCATTTACTTGCTGTTATAAGAGAAAGTAAGAGACTTTCCTCTTTTAATAGGCTGGAGTGTAATTCCAGATTCAGAAAGATTGGAAACTCTTCACTCTAGTGTTTTCAGAATTGCCACTACAGAATTTGTTGTGTGTGTGTGTGTGTGTGTGTGTGTGTGTGTGTGTGCAGTTGCACATTAACACTCATGTCTTGAGCTTTAATTCTTCCAGCTGTATTTTTTTTTTTAAGATAGTAAATGCACAGTTAAATCTTTAAGTGCCGTAAAAGCAGACTGAGACCTTGATTTCATTCAGTAGGTCAAGGATCCATACCTGAAGAGGCTGTCAGACACTGTGTGCACATACTATTCAAAGAGATGGAGCTAGTCATTGCTGTTGAAAAGTGTGTATGTGTGTCTGTGTGTGTGTGTCAGTAGGAGGAGAAAGGGAAGGTTAAGGTATGTGTGAAGTAAACACAAGCTGCCATAAAACAGTTCAAGTGGTGTTGATTCATCAACCAAGGGAGTGGGAGGAAAAACAAAGAATTCATGACAGGTATAATGGTGTGCAGAAATAAACACCCAGAGAAGTGCGTTGTGTTAACTTTCGACCCTCAGAACAAAAGGAAGTGTTGGACTGAGGCAGGCACATTTTATTTGGTAGAAGCCTTTTTCTATGAATAGATGTTGCTGCGGGAGTTTCTACCTAGTAGGATCCATTTCTCATGGGAAAGTAATGATTTGATTTGTAAAATTTGTGTCCCTGCTTTCAAAGTGAAAAAAAGAAGCAATGAATTTCAAATTTGGAAACTAGTAGTAGCAAAACCAGAATTCTACCATAGGGCCTGAGAAACTAGAAGTCAGAGTTCCATGTCCCTCCCAGCCTCCCTGCTTTCCATTTCTACCTCAAAGTTACCAATTTACATGCACTTCTATGCACTATTCAGCATAGAAGAAAATCTCAAGTGAACTTACTGACGTCCCAAACTAAATGCAGGCCACATTGTTAAATATGTTTCCTATTATCTGCTAATGTCTGTTTTAATAAAACAGTGGGAACTAAGTGGTTGCTTCTTAATCAAAAACATGATTTCCTAAGCATAAGCTATGTGATTCTGTTACAAATTGCCACATATAGATCTCCTAGGTCAAGATTTTTTTCTCTTCTCATAGAAATAAACAGTAAAATAATGATATACTCCA
This sequence comes from Ateles fusciceps, assembly GCA_036589455.1. Taxonomy (NCBI): domain Eukaryota; kingdom Metazoa; phylum Chordata; class Mammalia; order Primates; family Atelidae; genus Ateles; species Ateles fusciceps. The sequence goes on from JAZHEH010000889.1 coordinate 3,975,081, forward strand.
AAAGATCAAAGTAAATATGACTAAAACCTGGCAAAAATAAGTCTACTGAAAGGATAAAAAAAGATCAGATTGCAAATTCTATAGTTAATGCTTAAATAAATATGGGAAAAGTGAATAATCAATAATTTGATATCATCAAAAACAGATGTAAAAACTGTATACAAATGGAATTGTCTAAATTTTGAAGTAAACATTTTAATGTGCATTTTTTGAATTTGTTGTTATTATAGCTAAACTATTTACACTTATTCTTTAGAAAGTCCTAAATTGGTTTGGCTTAGCATGTTAACTTTATTTTCCCCAGTGATCACAGCAAAGCACATTCTGTTTACCTTTTTTCTTTAATTTCAAAGACAATCATGGTTGACACAGACATATTTGAGTTAACATGAGCATTACTTCAGGATAGATAGGGAGACAGTGTGTATACTCTGGTTTCAAGATCTAGGACCATGAATCTGTTTCCCAGGAGTACTTGACATTGAAGAAAATGGAGTGGGTGGGTAGGGTAGGGTGGTAGGTTGGTTTAGGCAGCATTTTTTAAAATTGCTGATCATAGCATAGTATAATTGCATTTGGTCCAGTTTTTACAATGTACAGCTCATAAGCTCCCAAGTATAAGAAAAAAAAAAGACCAATATTAATAATTGTTTGATGTTTAGGAGTTTTAGTATTGTACATGAGGAGAATCCATAGACACCTAGAAACATTCATGCTATTCCAAAATTATTTTTAAGGTCTTAGGATTATGAGGAATTTACCCAAGTAATTTTTTTCATAAGTTCTACACATTTTAATAAATATATATATATTTTTACCCAACTATTTTTTTGGCTCATCCTGAGATGTGAACTTTCCTCATCATTTTTATGAAACAAAGTGGCAGTCATATACATAGTACCACCATCAGTTTTACTCTCATGGCAATCTACTTTTGCAGGGGATATAATAAAAATAAGAAAATGCCTTAAAAAAGAATCTTTTACATATTTTAAATGTGTCCTAATTAATAAGTTACAAGAAAATAATTTTATATCTAAAGTATTTTTTCATCTGGTACCAAAAGCAAAATAAGTAGTCACCTTTGGTGAGGTCAATGCCAATTATTTAGTATGCCTCAAGAACTGAAGTGTCATTGAAAGTTTACACAAATACTGGTGGCTATTATAAAATTATTTATGTCATAAAATAATACCATTAGAATGAATGGACCTAACCAAATCCTGTATTTTGGCCAGAGTGCAAAATTATCCCCCATCACTTTTCTTTCCTCAGTCATTGCCCAAGAACCCCCTGATTGTTAGTTGTCTTAATTTTATTTGTTTATTTGAACTTATCTTGCCAGATATTAAAAATCTGGGAAAAAGAAGATTTTAAAAACCAGTGTTACTTCCGCAAGCCTGGTTTATTCTAGTAATCAGTATTTTATCTGACCCTGTCTGATCTAGTCTTGCAAGATCAAACGTCCAGGCCAGCAGGCAGACAGTAAACAAAGCCCATGAAGGGTTTTGGTAAACACAAAGATTAGATGTTGAATGAAAATTAAACTCCTTGAACTAGTCCTCTGTACTAAAGTGGTTAAGTGGGTTGTGATTAAAAGAAATAAGTAATTATGATCATTATAGCTGAAATGATATAATGTTACCACATTTAAAGCACCTCTTGTACTCAAAAATGATTGTGTCATTTACAAAGTGGTGCCTTGGAGTTGAATAGAGAAATCAGTGTCCCCTGACCTGGTTCCATAAGGCAGCCCTTGCTTAGCCATGGTGGTATCAGTGGTCAGGACAATGCCTTTAATCAACTCCCAGTCCTTCTGCCTCTGCTGTTGTTTAACTCTGATGAGGTAGAAGTAACTTACTTTTGTCTACCTAATTTTTCTGTCATGAAAGAATTTGCTTTTAGCTTCAGATCTGAATGAAGTGATCTGCAAGGAAGTTTGTCTGCCCTACGTTGTATCTTGTTGAAAGTAATGGCAGCATAAAATCCTTTGAATATTGCATACATATTTATGTATTTTATACTGTCAAATTTTAGCTGTACATATTTATGGGGTACAAAGTGATGTTATGATTTTTAATACAACGTGAAATGATTAAATCAAGTGAATTAATCTATTCAACACCCCAAATATTTGACATTTTTTGTGATGAGAACATCTGAGACTTACTCTGTGATATTAAAATGCACAGTACTCAATTATTAGCTATAGTCACCATTCTGTACCATACAGCTCAAAAAAAAAAAATCAAACTCGTTTCTCCTCACTGAGACTTTGTACCGCTTGTCATCTCATTGCTCCCACCTCCCAGTCTCTGTTAAACACCATTCTACTCTCTACTTCTATGAATTAAATTGTTTTAGATTCCACATATAAGTGAGAACATACAGCATTTGTCTTTCTGTGTTTGGCTTATTTCACTTAACACAGTGTTCTCCAATTCTACTTATGTCGTCGCATATATTGGATTCATGGAAATAAAAACATTCACCTCTGCTGTCAGCCACTTTCCATCTCACCGATTTTCCAGCATATGGAAGAGCCTTGCACATTTTCATTGTAATAGTCACTGATAGTATGCATAGATCACCTATGCTTGCTTGGCCCTCCAATGGAAAGCTTACTGGTAGTTTAAGGGGAAAAATGGTGCATGGGAATGTCTTGAGCACTCAGCTTAGACATAGGCTAATTCCTTGCATGGATCTTAAGAAGCTTATTCCAGCTGTACTGTAACTGCCTTGTTGGCCTGAATGTACTTATTTGTAAATGTTTAAAGATGTAAAAACATTTGTTTGTTAATGATGTAGTTTGTAGATAAAAATAAATGAACTTGTAATCTACTCATATTTATATTACTTATGCTGTTATTTTAGACAGACATTAAAAAAGTATGCAAAGGGAAAAATGATCTACTTTCCTTTTGCCTTCCCCTACTTCTCATGCATCTATTCATCCATCCAGCCATCATGTACCTACTCTTTAGAAGAAGCATAAAACATAGTTCCTGCTTTCCAAAAGCCTACAATCTATACGGAACACTTAATTCATAATATAACACATATCTTGTCATTCAAAAACAAATTTTAGCTTCTATTTTACATATAATACCTGGGGGGGATTCTAAGGGGTGGGAATACAGTGGAGAGCATTACCTTGTCCTTCCTCGTGAGATAATTGTCATCATAATTAAATAAATAATTTTAACTAAATGATTAGTGAACGCTTCTGCTACAAGCCATAGTCAGTGCTAGAAGCCATGAGAAACGTCCATACACACATAAGATGTGCTTCCTACCTCTAGTTGTGTTGCCTTTAACCTAGCAGGAGAAGCAGCTGTATAAATGGATCTGGCAAATATATAGTAGTGATGTAAACTAGTGTGATGGTAGCATAGAGGAAGGTCCGTACACTCTTCTTGCTAGGTTTGACATGGGGTGGGTAGTGGGCAGTTAGGGAGAAGCAGCGCATGAATTATACCTTAAGGACAAGTAGAGTTTTGCAGCAAGGAGGACAAGAGAAGGAGGAATGTTTTGGGCAACTGTGTGTTCATGAGTACAGATGAAGAGGTAGAAAATTACCAAGTGGCTGTCCAGTATGTCTAGAATGGCATTACATTTATCCTGATACTGTAATATAACAGGTGCCCAGAATGGCTAAGCTTTTTATCAGTGAAAAGGCAAAGGTAGAACATCCCTGGATATAGGGAGGGTAATGACACCAAATGTTAGTAGAAATGGTTGGGACCTGGCTGGGTGCGGTGGCTCATGTTTGTAATCCCAGCACTCTGGGAGGCCAAGGCGGGCAGATCACGAGGTCAGGAGATGGAGACCATCCTGACTAACACAGTGAAACTCCACCTCTACCAAAAATACAAAAAATTAGTCAGGTGTGGTGGCATGCACCTGTAATCCCAGCTGCTTGGAAGGCTGAGGCAGGAGAATCGCTTGAACCCGGGAGGCGGAGGTTGCAGTGAGCTGAGATCGCCCCACTGCACTCCAGCACTCCAACATGGGTGACAGAGTTAAGACTCTGTCTCACAAAAAAAAAAAAAAAAAAAAAAAAGGAAAGAAATGGTTGGGATCTGGCTAGGAGATCATATGTGTTGTAACAATGGAAAATAAGGTTGAGAAGGCAGAGAATACACCTTAGCGGTATTTGAAAGCCCAGTTGAGGTATTTTGGGGATACTTGAAGATTTTTCAGCAAGAGAGTGACATATTGAACATGGTGGTTTTAAGAATGATTCCTGTAGACACCATCTGAAGCTGTATGAGGATGTGAGTAGGTGTATGGCAGGAAGGGAAGTGGGTGGGAGGGGGGAAGATAGGTGTGTACACCTGGTGGAAGTAGGCAAAATCGAATCTGTTGCAGTAATTGATGGAAGTGGAGTGGTGAGGGAAGTGAGGCCCTGGCTTTTAGTGGCAGGAGTGAGAAAGACAGGAAGCCACCGATGCAAGAGGTTCAAGCAGAAAAGAGCCATGAGACTTGGTGAGAGTGAATAGGGGTATGGGAATGAGAAAGAGACATGTAAGCAGAATCCAGGTTTTGAGCTTAAGTGACTCCTGATGGTTGTGACAGAAGTAAGACAATACCAGTGGAGATGAAATTGCTGATACCTCAGTGAGAATTGACAACTAGTAGAAATATCCATTAGGCTGTTTGAGATGTGGAACCAGCCGACTAAAGGACAGGATGGAGAATAAATTTTCAGGCTACTTTATTGGAGGACAGTTGAAATGGTACCAAAGAACATTCCTTAAAGAGGAGAGCAAGAGCAGGAGAGAGCTGGAAGCTTTTAGAGGAAAAGGGCCAGGAGTTAAGAAAATGCAACTAGACAGAGTGAGGTGTCAAGGGAAGCCAAGGGAAGCCAAGGGAAGATGAGTTACCGGGGGGGAAGAGTTATAATGGGTGCAGTGGAGGGGCAGGGGGAGAGGAGAGGGAGTTGGAGGCTCTTGGCTTTGGCAGAAAGGATAGCATAATGACATTGGAAGGAGCTGTCTCTGCAGTGTGAGAACAGGGCAAGTCTGTGCATCTACTAAGGGAGGAGTGGCAAGGACATGAGAGGAAAGAGTCTAAAAGTGGCTAACTGAAGCATAATGGCCAAGTGTAATTAGCAGAAAGACATGGAGCCAGCAGTTTTGAAGAGGAAGAGGAGTGATAAGCAAGAGCCCACCAGCAAGGAGGGAGGGAATGGATCTGAGGCACAGATGATGTCCATTTGAAAGAAAGAGAAATAGTGATGTTTTCTTCAGAACCTGGGAGAAGATCAAGAAGATGCATAAAGAGGAAGATTCTGGAAATGTAGTGGACAGTGAGGATGCGCAGCTCATGGCATGAAGTGTGGGGCTGAGCTGGCATGACTTTCTAGCAGTGAAGGAGAGAATGATTAGGATGGGGCTTGGTGGTGAGAACACCTGAAATAGGTTCTGGACAGACCCATGTCTGGGGAACAAGGAGAGAGTGGGCTTTAGATTACTCCTAGCTTCAGATTTCCATTTGTGCTGTCCAGAAACAAAATAAAAAACTCAAAAAATGAAGGTAGATGTGATGGTGGTTGACAATGAATCTACAGAAGTGTGAAGTGAGAGTTTTTGTGTGTAGACCACGAAATACCCAGCTTATTTAAAATCGGATGATTGTGGGGATGTCCTCTTCTACTGGGGGAGACCAGCAGGTTAAAATCAGAGAACTCTCTTGGTTTCTTGATAAGTTAAATAAAGATTATTTATTACCTGATTTTCCTCAGTCAATTACAAAGTTCAAAGCTGAAAAGCACTTTAGCTCCTATAAGGTGCTTCGTACTTAACTATAAATGCTATGTAAGATGCTAGGACTACAATCACATTGCCTAATGGGAGACAGTTATTTAACTATTTGCCTGACTGATGAATGGCCTTCATTCTCCCCCTTTGCAAGAATTTGAGATTATTTGACCTTGGAATCCTGAACTCCCAAGGGAATGGACATGAATCTATAATCACCTAGAATACAAATCAGACTATGAGTTCTAACATTGGGCCTTTCAGGCTATCACGTTTCTAAATTGTGTGTACCTTGGTAATTTTGATTTTTGACTCATCCCTCTTCTGGGCCAAAAGCTCTTCAGAGGTGGAGGTTTTGGGAATATGAGAACATACCCATTTTCTGTCCTCCCCAGAGTCCTGAGAGCATGGGCCCTTAAACATGGTAAATACTTAGTAAATATTGATAGAATTGGATGTAATATACAATAACTTATTTGAATATATGCACATAGAGCAGTTTTATTTTTACACATATCATATGGGGGGGCACTAATCATATTTGCTACCTGATCTTTCAATTGAGAGAAAAAGAAGAAATCTTTGCTTGTTTAATTCATACTGCAAATGTCCTTAGAAAATTAGTAATTGGTTAGAATCATTCTATTTTTCTACTAGTTATTGAGCTAAAGACTTAAAAATAGTCAATTCAGTTGAACGGGACAGTAATACCTTTATAAAGCACAAATTAGAGACCATTTGTGTAGCCTAAGATAAATACCTTTGAGGTTTTCTTAGCTAGTTTATTGAGTATTTTCCTTAATACAATGTCCGAAAACATTCAAGTCCTATAAAAATCACAGAGACTGGTCAGAGGAAAAGAATGAATCATGAATTGATTGTTTCCTTGATTAACTTTTTTTCGGTAGGTTGAATTAAAGGACTAATACACATGGAATGCCAACTGGCAAAGGCAGAATTTTCCTAAGCAGTAATGTTAAGTTTCAACAATATGATTTTTTTTTTTACTATCATGTGCTGAATTCATCTTAGAAGTTATAGTTTTAGATAAAAATAAAGATATGATTAGATATAAGCAGCTATAACCTATATAGAACGTTATAGGAATACTTGAAATAATCAGTGATATCAAACTGTGATAAAGCATTGTTTGAAACCAAGAGGGACAATAGTGTTCTGGTGCAGAGGGTGTAGACTAGGAAAGGCGGATAATGCTCACTTTTTCCATGGAACATAATGGGTCCTAGGAGCTTTTATTACCAAAGAAACAAGAGGTGTCCACATTTGAGTTACTTTATGGTGGATATATATGTTTCTGTGGAGGTTAATATGATGGAAAAAGGAAGTTGATAATAAGGGGGAAAATACACCTAAGAAAACCAGTCATGTGGTATTATGACAATGCCGGCTGGTAGGCTTTGCTTATGGGCTGTTTTATTAGGAGTTAACAAGTTGGCTCTGAATATTTTGCTCTAGGCAGTGACTTTGCAAGCAAGTTCTCAACCTAGAGACAAATTCTCTTGAACAAATTTAAAGAAAAAGAAAATCTTTGGGTTTGGTAGCTAGTTTTTCTTTGTCTTTTTTTCTTCTTTCTTTTTTCTTTTACTCTTCAGCTCTTTCAAGCTCCTAATAATTTTTAAAAATTATATTTAGTGAACTCTTCTGGTAGTAGTTTTGTTTGTTTTAATGGTATGGGATTTATATCTGAGAGATATAACATATTAGCTTTGGCTACTGCAATCATGCCCATGTTTGTATTAACAGAATTTTTTTTATATATAATAAATTGACCTTACACCTTCAGTTATTACCTAGGAGAGAATAAACCAGAGGTATTTTCAGTGACTGGGCATACTCAGTGTTGGCAGATGGGATGCTATTCTGGTTTGTTGGGGGAAATTAGTGTTATGTTTACCTTTTAAAAAGAAGTTAACCCAATGAAAGACTTTTGGTGGACAATGAGTTTATTGAGAATTAATGTGTAGCCCAGATTAGTGAAAGGAGAAAAAATAGTATCAGGTGGAAGCATATGGAATTGCCATTTTTATAGGTCAAAATTGTTACATATCACTGATTTCATATAGTTCAATTATATATGAATTTGTGATTGCCCAAGATTCTCAAGGTTATCATGTTACATGAGTGTGCATACCCCATTTCATTTCTTGTTGTTTACTTGTTTCAAAGAAATACTTTCTATTTACAGAATTTATAGGGTACTTGCAAAAGCTCTCTGTTGTGTGATTCATGTCTTTCATGAGTCAGGTGGAATCCATGCTGATGACACTCATTTTGGGACAAAAGCTTGGCCTCAAGAAAAATAAGATAAAGGGAGGGGATTTATAAAAATAAATATAATCACTATATATATAGTGTAAGACATATATATAAGACATATATATCTTACAGATGACTAGAATGAATTGCTAATAAATTGACAAAACATGAATTTACAGGAGCTATCTTTTATCATCCAATAGAAATGCACTTTAAATCATAGGCGTATATTATGGGCCCATCTATGTGTAGCAGACAGTTAAATTGTCTGAAGCAAATATATTGATGGAGTTTTTTAAAGTTAAGATTATTCAGTACTATATCTCTGGGGGCTGCCTTCATTCCTGGCACATAATAGTTGATAAATAAATGTTTGTTATGTTTATTATATTAATTTTAATGTAAATAATTCTATTTAAGTGATTAGCAGATTCAACTGTTGAGGAATCAGTGATTTTATCACTTTTTGAATTCACAGTCTTTTCAGTCTGTGTTACACAAAGCACACAGTGGAGGCTCAGGTTGAGCTCTTAATGACTCATCCATCCTACATGTCACATATGTGTGCCGTGTGCACGCATGCAAATACAAAGTGAAACTTATCAGTAAGAAAGTTGATTGCTCCTGACCCAAACCCTAAAACTATTAATAATCACATGCCCCAAACTGGGTGGTTTACCTTAAGCAGCGGAATACAGGCTGCAGGGTCCTGAAGACATAGGTTTGAATTCAGAGTCTTCCTTTAATAGGTTTGTAACATCAAACTATTATGACATTAAAGTCAAATAATGACATTAAAGAAGCCGACTGAGCTTCGGCTTCTTTAATAAAGTGGGCATCTTAATATCCATGTCATAGAATTGTTGTGAGAGTTAAACGATAATGTTGTGTAAAGGATTTAGCTCAGTGCTTTAACCACTGTGTACATGGTAGGGCTTGGTGTTACCTGAAAAATCAATACAGTTTGAAAAATGTATGTTAGCAGTAAAAATATAAAAATTCTTACACTTAAAATAAATATATTTTTTTCTAAGGAAAATCCATTAAAAAGTACTTGTGAAACATTTAGGCCCTAGAACTTGACTTTGAGTTATGCACAGAAAAAGGAAAAAGCTAGTTTTCACTGGCCATGTGGTTTATTATTTCTTATTATGAGGCTAGAGCCAGCAGCCATAATCATTTCTGAATATTTCTAAATATTTATCTGCGTTTGGACAGTTATTTGACCTAGAACACATTTTCAAATTTCCCTGTTATTAGACAAGATCATTATCTTTAAAATTGGTCACCAAAGTTTTAGAGCATGAGGTGGGGGAGCAGGGAACCTGGAGAAGAGGTTTGTAAATTTAAGGTATTCATATGCTCGAGTATCTTTTTTCTGTCCTCTGATGTTTGGGTACCAATCTGAAATTGTTGATTTGATTGGCAGCTTTTTTTACTAAGAGTGCCAAAAGCAAGCCTATGTCCTTTTTTACATTTGTAGAATAATTTCCATTTGTAAGATTACTTTCTGAGGTTGAAGGAGTCATAGAGAAATTCTGCCATCTTCTTTTCTTTTTTTTTTTCTTTTTTTGGCTTATGTTCTTCTACCCAGGGTTTCTAGGAGAGGTTCTGGGGAATACTAGAGTGTTATCTTTTTAAGGAATCCATTAGCACTCATTCATGCTAATCCATTTTCATTTGCATAAGCATCTTAATGGCTTAAAGAAAAATCCATAGGCCTGAGATTCTGGAAATTTCTCGGTGCAAAGCCTTTTACCCAATTCATTGCTTTCTACCCATTAGAACTATGGACAAACCCCAGGGGCTATTTCACTAAAGCAACTGTGTTAAGATCTGCATGAAAATACTAGAATAATAGCTCTAGAAATATTATCTATCCTTTTAGCAGTGTTGATAAACTTGCAAGAGCAATACTGTAATTACTACTGCTATTGCCACTGTATAAACAACTATTTTTCTTGTAATGGGGGAGTTTCACAGAGATGTCTAAGGGCAGTATTATATTCCTGCTGTGGAGTAAAGAGCAGAAACAAGTATTCTGAGAAAGAGAATTGTTTTAAAACAGTACTTTTAAAGATGCTCTCAGGTAAGTAACCTGGAAGGTTACTTTAAGACCACTTTACAGGTAATCGTCTTCATTTTACAGATAATCCCGAGATCACTCATCTAGTTATAACCCAGGCCTTCGAAATTTCAGTTTTCTTTCTACCTTTTCTATGCCACCTTGCTATTATTGGCAGGCATCTGTGCCAATCAGATGTTTCACCTTTTGCTCAAAAATCTTTAGTTGTTATACTTTGGGGCACGAGTCATTGGATTATATTTTGAGCATTGACATTTGATTATATTTACACAATTGCAAAAGAAATAAGAATTAAATGCCAGAATAATACACACACGTGTGTGTGTATTATTTTATTTTTTGAGTATTAAAAATGTTCTTGTAACAACCTAAAATATATAAATATATGTCAGGGATTTATAATATTTAAAACAAATACTTGGCTTCCTAGATGTACCATAAAAAGTGTGTTAAATAAAACAAGATTTTTGGACCAAATATGTTTTAATTGTTATGTAGGTAAATTCCCAAGGGAGGAGGGTAACTTTCTCATCTATGAACAACCAGTCAAAGGCAGCAGTTGTGAGCATCTGAATAGCTAATGTTCATAGGGTGCTCTTGGTTAGAGCATCATTGCTGTGAACGTGGTGAGGTTTTAGGAGTTTCTGAAATTCTGATACAGGGTTACAAAGGCCCTACCTACTTTAGAGTTAAATGGAATCCCAGAAGCTTAGAAGGTGGTTAGATAATGGTTGGCCATTCCTTGCAGTTTTCACTCAGTCCCAGGAAGCTTGAAGGAATCTGCAAGATCCTCTTAGAATTCTGAGTTTCCCAGAGGCCTGAGCAGACTCCAGATCTGAACTGTTTATTTGGAAGGCCCCTGGACTGGTACCCTTCCCCAGATGTTGGAATAGCTCCCAGAAGTCTCACAGCTACTGAACATAGAAGCATTTGAGCCTCCTTTGCTTTGACGGTTCCTTAAACTTTGTCCTGTTTGGGGACTTACATTAGAAGCTAGAGGCAATTCCCTCTCCAGTACTTACCTTCATGGCTTTAGCCACAGTAGAATCAAGTTCACTGTGAATTAAATTGCAGCTCTTATTCAAAGCCCTGGAGCAGTTGTGAGGTTTTTGTTTGTTTGTTTAGTTAGTTAGTTAGTTTTGAAACAGAGTCTCGCTCTGTCGCTCAGGCTGGAGTACAGTGGCAAGATCTCAACTCATTGCAACCTCAAAGGTTGCTACCTTTGAACTGGATAGACTTTCTCTCCTCCACCTAGTTCTTCTGTAGCTGGCTTTTCTGGCTGTTATCTACTTGAACAGGTAGGTATTTGCATTTGCAATTTCTTCATTAATGTTTACTAGATAGTTAGTACTTCACGGTGTTACTATGGATGTAGTATGTTGCTATTTCTCTACAAGATACTTCCATAGTTACTCTTCTTAACTATAAGCATTTAGAAGGATCTGCTTGGATGCTCAAAAGGATAGAATGATTATATGTAACCTTAAAGAATAGGGACTGACATTATTCAGACTCTTATTGCACCAATTCATATAGGTTTCATGGAGCTCTGATGGTTATGCTTAATTGTGTACATGATTTTGACTAGATCTAGGAATGAAGTGTTTTTTTAATTATGTGATTTAGATATATCTCAAGAAAGTAAACTCACTCAAATGTAATTAAATTGTTGAAAAATGAAAATACCTGAATTTTGGAAAATTAACATTTTTTTCAAAGAATGCATTCTATAGGAGGATGGTTCTATGTTTTTTAAGTAGAAAATGAAATAGATGGCTGGGCACAGTGGCTTACCCCTATAATCCCAGCACTTAGGGAAGCCAAGGCAGTTGGATCACCTGAGGTCAGGAGTTTGAGACTAGCCTGGCCAACATGAGTAAAACCCCATCTCTACTAAAAAAACTAAAATCAGTTGGGTGTGGTGGTGGTGCACGCCTGTTATCCCAATTACTCAGGAGGCTGAGGCACGAGAATCACTTGAACCCGGGAGACAGAGGTTGCAGTGAGTGGAGATCATACCACTGTACTCCATCTTGGGTGACAGAGCGAGACTCAGCCTCAAACCCCTCCCCCGACAAAAAAAAAATGAAATAGATAAAATATTTGCTTATTAAGTACCTGAAAACATAATTTAATATATGAATTTATCTTTACTTTGACTGAATTAAAAAGCAAATAAACAAGCAAAAGGGAATCAAATATTTAACTGAAACCAAATATTTGTCTGTAAGATTTTACTTTGGAAGCAATTCATGCTCTTTCTAGCTTTTTCTTTTCAGTGAGGAAATTATGATGGTAATTTTTGTTCTATGGAAACTGTTAGATTATGTTATCTGATAGCTCCATTTGCTTGGTTTGGTTTTAAGACTATGTACTATAAAGTTTAATTAATACAATAATTGAAAAAAGTTTACCTTTAGAAGATGAGTAAAATAATTTATCTTGAACCTTATGAAGGAACGGTGACATGTAAAACAAATAAATTACATTGTAAGAGTTAGGCTGGGTGCAGTGGCTCATGCCTCTAATCCCAGCACTTTGGGAAGCCAAGGCGGGCGGATCACCTGAGGCCGGGAGTTTGAGACCAGCCTGGCCAACATGGCAAAACCCTGTCCCTACTAAAAATACAAAAAAATTAGCTGGGCGTGGTGACACATGTCAGTAATCCCAGTGACTTGGGAGGCTAAGACAGGAGAACCACTTGAATCTGGGAGGCGGAGACTGCAGTGAGCTGAGATGGAGCCATTGCACCACAGCCTGGGCAACAAGAGTGAAACTCTGTCTCAAAAACAAACAAACAAACAAACAAACAAACATTGTAAGGATTAAGTTAGAAATTGAGCCCTAAAATAAGTTGAAGTAAACTCTTGACTTATTTGGGAGTTTTTAGGAATGTTAAGCAAGAATTCAGGTTTTTTTTTTTTTTTTTTTTGAAATGGAGTCTCACTCTGTCACCCAGGCTGGAGTGCAGTGGTGCGATTTCCACTCACTGCAACAAGTGATTCTCCTGACTCAGCCTCCCGAATATCTGGGATTACAGGTACATGCTATCATGCCTGGCTAATTTTTGTGTTTTTAGTAGAGACGGGGTTTTGCTGTGTTGGCCAGACTGGCTTCGAACTCCTGACCTCAGGTGATCCACCTGCCTCAGTGTCCTAAAATGCTGGGATTACAGGTGTGAGTTCAACCGCCCATGGCTGAACTCAGTTTTTTTTTAAAAAAGCAGGAAAAAGCACTGTACATGTCTATATATAAGGTGGTACCAAGACTTGGCTGTTCATGTGTTTTCCCAATGAGATGTTTTGCATGCATAAAACTTGCAGACATGGATATAAAATGGTTAAATATCTACCCACATTTTAATGTATTCTCTTACTTCCACCCATAAATTTTTAAAATCACATACTATATAAAGTATTAATTTAGAAATATTACTTTTTTTCACCCTTACAGTTCATTGATTTTATTCAGATGCTTCACGTGTGGTTTGGCGCCAGTGTCTGTCATCACCAACTCCCCTGTTTTGAGTCATCTCATGCAGTTGTCCAGCACACATCATTTCTGCCTAAATTTTTTGAGACTCAGTGTTTTTTGATAAAAACGTGATTCTGTCACTGTTAATGATATGCCAAACCACATGTGCCATTTGCATAATAGGGGGACGATTTTTTAAAAAATGTGTTCTATAGGTGAATATGTTTGATCTCTAGTTTCTTAAAGTTATCTTTAATGGAATTTTGCATAATCATATCCAGTATTTGCAATTATAAGAAATAATTGCAAAATTTGTATGGAATTTTTGCTTTCAAAAAGATATGTTGTTAGATTATATTATACCTATTAGCATTTAAAACTAATAATGATGGGATTCTTTCAGCCCCATTTCTTTTCTCCAAACCAAGCTTTGTTTTTCATGATAGAGTAACATAGAGACTTGGATAAGAATTTGGCTATGAGGCAACTCTGTCTTTCCTGAGACATTATCTTAGGGAAAGAAAAAGACTTGCCTTGTGCTTTTACATGTATGATACTTTCTTTTCCCTTTCAAGGTTATTCTTTAAATCTTTATTAAAGTGCAATGTAATGTAATAAAGCAGATAACCTGGAGAAGGGGAGAACTTCATTTAATGGCACGTTGAGGTGATGTTATTAATTTTGTGATTTTTTTTTCTTATCTGAGTGCGTATCACAATGTTTAAAATATCAGTTTGTGAAAGAAACGTTTCTATCAAAAAGCAAGTGAGTCAATAAATGGATATACTATGTGGTAGACATTTTTTAAAGAACATTTTCACAGTTGTATAATAATAGTTATGCGAGATTTTTACTAGAAGGTAGCACTTAATTTGGCAGGAGAGGTTGTCCTTGTTATTCTCTGATAACTATTAACTGCATACTACAGAAGCTACGAACAGCTAGTGCTTTTATAACAAAGGGTGATTGGGGGGGGATGATAGAGCTTGGGGATCCAAGAGGATTTAGAGTAGTCACTGGTTTCTGTCTTGGCTATTTAATGAAATGCTTACTTTTAAGAATTTGAACAAATTGCAGTGGCAAATATTTTTACTTTCATATGTTCCATGAAAAAAATCTATTGTAACACTTTGCAGGAAAAAATATCACTTTTATGCTGGAGCTTCCATCATTGTACGAACAAATGTTTGTGGTATTAACATACCAAAAGTACAATAATTCAGTTCTACACATATTAGCAATAAATTGTACCCATGAAAATAATGATGTATTATCATTTTTATCTCTTAACAGTGGAAAGAGTGGAACGAGAAAACCTTTCAGACTATTGTGTTCTGGGCCAGCGTCCAATGCATTTACCAAATATGAACCAGCTGGCATCCCTGGGGAAAACCAACGAACAGTCTCCTCACAGCCAAATCCACCACAGTACTCCAATCAGAAACCAAGTGCCCGCATTACAGCCCATCATGAGCCCTGGTCTTCTTTCTCCCCAGCTCAGTCCACAACTTGTAAGGCAACAAATAGCCATGGCCCATCTGATAAACCAACAGATTGCCGTTAGCCGGCTTCTGGCTCACCAGCATCCTCAAGCCATCAACCAGCAGTTCCTGAACCATCCACCCATCCCCAGAGCAGTTAAGCCAGAGCCAACCAACTCTTCCGTGGAAGTCTCTCCAGATATCTACCAGCAAGTCAGAGATGAGCTGAAGAGGGCCAGTGTGTCCCAAGCTGTCTTTGCAAGAGTGGCATTCAACCGCACACAGGTACAATTAGCATTGAACACTGTAATTAACAATAATACCAGGGACAGAATTGAAATAGGTCGTAATTATTTTTATCTCTTTAAAAAGTTTTATGGATCTCAGCACATAGATTAATTAATAATCCTTAGTTCATGAAACTCGATCTCCATTGATCCATGCATGACCCTGATTAATTAACTAATTGATTAATTTTAATAATATAATAGACATCTTTGAATCCAACATGCAACTCAGGACCCCAAATGTTACTAATGACTTGGGTACGTACTCTCTCATCCTCTCCATTTATTGTTCCCAGATGTAACACTGATCTTGAATTTTGTGATTATCACTCTCTTGCTGGTTTCTTTTTTAAACAAGTTATAAAACTATGCATGTCCAGACAATCTATTTTTTCCCCTTGATTTTGAACTTTATAAAAGGAATAAAATTATATTTTATAATTATATAAGTAAAGTTTTATTAAAAAATTATAAAAATCCTGCAAAACATGCAAGTTAGATTTAAGATATTGATAAAATGATAATGGTAATTTACTTTTAGTTTTAATGTTTGAGAGAATTATATGCCAATATAACATTAAGTATTGAAAACGTAAACAGTTAATTCATGTATGTCTTATTTTATTGAGGGTGCTTATATGTAAGGCATTCTTTTCCTCCAGTAGTTCTTAAACTGGAGTATGCATCAGAATCACCTGGAGGGCTATGAAAACACGGAGTGCTGGGCCTCATCCCATAGTTTCTGATTGAGTAAGTCTGAGGTTGGATTCAGAAATGGATATTTCTGACAAGACCCCAGGTGATGCTGATGGCACTGGTCTGGGGCCACATGCTGAGAAACACTTTCCTAGCCCTTATATGAGTAAGAACAAAGCAAATGTGCATAACCTCAGGGAGACGGTGATCTAGTGGTGAAAACCATGTAACCAGATAACTAGAGTAAAATGTGAAGTGTGATAAGTAATGTGGGAGAGTATAAGCAATGATTGTGGTGGAGGTTCATGGCGAGCTGGAGGTGAGGAATGCTTCCAGGAGACTGAATATGGTGAACCTTCAAGAAAACAGTAGGTTAAAGTTTCAGCACCCTGGTAAATGCAGGGCAGGAAGGTAAGCTCTGTGTAGATGCAAAGAGGAAAAAGATAATGGGCAAGCACTTATATAAACAACACACTAGAGTATTAGGGTGTCAAGGGGTTAGACCTTGAAGGATAAATGAAGTACAGCAGCCAAAGATGAAGAAGAGTATTATTTTAAGCTAAAGAAATTCATAGGAAAAATGTTGAGTTAAAAAATGCAGGAATAATATGAAGACATAAAACAACTCATTTCTCAGAAAAACCCTATGAATGTACAGAATTTAGTAATGCCTTCATTTATCTGATATCTGTTCACAGACACATGATAACACACACTATAGATGGATCTTACAAATGCAAGAAAGCATGCTGGATTGAAACTCCAGTAGTTTGGAAGATGCAAGAATGTTTCCAAATTTAATGATTATTTCAAAAGTTAAGAGGCTGGGCATGGTGGCTCATGTCTGTAGTCCCAGCACTTTGGGAGGCTAAGGTAGGCGGATCACTTGAGGTCAGGAGTTCAAGACCAGCCTGGCCAACATGGGGAAACCCCATCTCTACCAAAACAAAACAAAACAATTAGCTGGGCGTGGTTGTGCGTGCCTGTATTCTTAGCTACTCAGCAGGGTGAGGCAGGGGAGAATCACTTGACCCCAGGTGGTGGAGGTTGCAGTGAGCCTAGATTGTGCCACTACACTCCAGGCTGGACTACAGAGCAAGACTCCGTCTCAAAAAAAAAAAAAAAAAAAAAAAAAAAAAAAAAAAAGTTAAGTGAAAACTCTCACTGGAAAGAAATCTGATAAACGTTGGTAAATTGGATTGCCTAATGCAAGTTAACTCTCAAAAAATGCCCCTAAGTGAAATCTTATACCAGTTATAAATATTTTATTTTATGTTTATCAATGGTTCATTGTTAACAAGAGTCTGCGTACTTTTGGTTTCCACTTCTTTTGCAAGAAAACATTGAGGTAAGAATTTAGTAGATACTCTTTAAGCAATACAACATGAGTTAAATAGACAGTGTTTTTAAGTCAGTTAATACTTTTTTTCTCTCTTTATTTAAAAGTGTGTTGGATCTCTGGTTGAATTGAAATGTATTTCTGTTATGTAGGCAATTTTAATTTTTATTAGTTTTGAAATTGTCCTATGATTAATGAAACATTGAAAAAATGAGTTTTTGTTAATGGTTGAGATTTTCCTGCTGGCCTCATGTGGCAAGTTGTGGTTATCTCTCATATATATATTCTACCTTTTCATGGGAAGAACTTCTCATTTTGCTGTAAAGATATTTGTTATATTTTCTTGCAAAGAGTTGTTATCAATTTGCAAGTATAAAAACTGCAAGCATAGTTGGTAGTTGATAAGAAAGGTAGATAATAAAATGTAAAAGGGAGGGTACAGATTGAAAAAGGTCTTGAGTGTCATGACAAGAGCTCTGAAGTTTAACAGGCAGTGAAAACCATCTAAGGTCTTATGTAGGAATGTGCCGTGCTCAACCATCTGAATTAGATCTTGCGGAGGTTTGATAGCAAGAGGGTAGGAATATCATTTAGGAGGCTGCTGCAAGTATCCAGCTGAAATGTATGGAGGTTTTGAACTAGGCTGATGGACAGGGTACAGAGAAGAAACATTTTGGAAATAAAATTGACAGAAAGTGTATGAATGGATAAAGAGAGGAGTGGAGCTGACACTGAGCTTCAATCCCGATGACTGAGAATAAAGGCATAATTATGAAGAGTATTGAGAAAGACATGGAAAGAGTGATTGGAGTAAGGTTAAAGCCGTCATTTTAGATTGGGTTATTTTGATGTTGAAGTGCTGACCGACTTAAGTGAAAATGCACAACAGTCATTGAAAATATGAGTTTGGCACTAGGGAGTGTTATCAGGGCTAGAGAAAGAGATTACAAATTGTGTCACAGAGCCTGGGACAGGAAATGGAAGAGTCAGGGTACGCAAAGGGGAGAACCCACCACTATCGCCACCACCACCAGCAGCAGCACCAGTCCCAGGAAAGAGAGACAGAAGAAATGCCAAGAGATGGGGATGGGTAGAGATGGAAGAATAGGGACATAGTAGTGAGAATATAGAGGACATGTGTGGGGGAGTTTCCAGAAGAAGACTTGTCTACCTGTGGAAAGCTAAGAAGTTAAGAGAGAGAGGCTTAAAACCATGTAATGAGATTTGGCAGTTGGTTGGGGAGAAGACTGGCAAAGTTTAGAGTGTAATTTGTTTGGAGTGATGAGGATAGGAGCCAGAATTCAGGAGTTAAGGAGTAGTTAGCTGTTGAGGATGCAGAAGTAGGTACATGACACTTTCCAAAATTTGATGTTGAAAGGGAGGCCAGATGTGGGTGGGCAGTTTGGATGTGATGGGGGTCAATTTGAGATCACAGGCTTTAGGAGGTAGTTTGGGGCCTCACAGCATGAACTAGGGATGATACCAATCATTGTGGTTTGGTAATGGTCTTCTGCAGCGCTGAAACTGCAGGACTGGGAGCAAGGAAGAAACACAGTGGAATTGTTTGAGGTTTGGTGCTGACATTTTAGGTATGGCAGGAGACCAAGAGAGGTGAAATCTCTTGCTCCCTTGACTCTTAGCTAATTTATACATTCTAATATTGCAAGAGTCTGTTAACATCACTTGAAAATGAGTTCAGAGGTCCTGACAGACTCTCACATGTTCCAGACATCACTTTTCCAGTTTCTCTTGTGATTCATAGTACTCAGGCAATATTTGTGTGTCCATCGTTATCTGGACTGGAGTTATGAAAGGCTCTGATCCTTTTGAGTAAGTCTGTTGCATACTACTGCAAAATAAAAATTGGAAGGATCTATCTTTTGGCTCTGTATTTTGTAATCCTCTCTCTCTCTCCTCACTCACTCTCTGTGTGTGTGTGTGTGTGTGTGTGTGTGTGTGTGTGTGTGTTTTCTTTCATCTCTCATTCATTTGCATGAATAGGCATTTCATGGCTAGCCAACGTTTTATTGCCTGGTTATGTATACAGCTCCTTTGGCTAAGGATAAAATTGAAAGCATGGTTGTATTGCTTTGGATTTTAGAAGCAAACACAGTATGCATTTTATCCAAGTAGCATGAAGCATGAGAGAAAAACTCACAGTGAGGCAAAACAAATGACAGACCATATTGGTGAGAGAATATACTTTGCCAAGGCCCTAGACTCCTGGAGGTCTGTCTTCTCCCATATAATCCTTTTTGTCTATTTTTATGGATTAATGATTTTTCTTTGGCATTGCCATCTTTGAAGTGCCAAGTTATAAAAGTTCTAATTGAAGCATGGAACACATTTTATTATTTTCCTCCTGCCATTAAATTTGTAAGATGGCTACACCCAGAAAGAAACATTCACTTTCAATCAACATGAGCTTGAGTTCATGGGCCAGCCTTGAGGATATCAAATGGAAACTGCATAGGAATGTATGAGTATTTCCTTTTAAAATTCTGCTTTTAATTTGGGAAAGCTTTTCATCCCTCTGGGATCATAACCTGTTGTGTATAAAGCCCAACCTAATCAAGGTAGATGGTATTGACAGAATGACATAGTTTGAACTTAAGCAGGAGGTCAGCAGGCAGATTGTTTTTTGCTGTATGTACCGTAGTCACTAACAGCAGGACTGGGCAGCTGGTTTTACCAGCAGCATTGTTAAATGGAAAATATGGTATATTATGCCCCATGAAACCAACCATAGATTTTCCAAATGTTTAGACTTTTCTGAGTGAAGTCAGACATTTATGGATGATATAATAACTTGCCAGCTAGAATAAACAAAAATAAGCATTGTAGCATATCCTCAGTCAATTGAATATTTTCCAGAAATAGTTCATGATTTCTATTATTCATATATTATCAAATTCAATAAAAAGCATTTTAATGCATTTTGTCACCTTATATTT
Source organism: Ateles fusciceps (assembly GCA_036589455.1). Classification (NCBI taxonomy): domain Eukaryota; kingdom Metazoa; phylum Chordata; class Mammalia; order Primates; family Atelidae; genus Ateles; species Ateles fusciceps. The sequence goes on from JAZHEH010000889.1 coordinate 3,995,437, forward strand.
TGTGTTCCTGGATTGGTGCTTCATGATTATACTAAGAACAAATCTAATGTGTGTATGTGTCTGTGTCTGTGTGCAAGAGTATATAAAATAATATGCAAACATTTACAAATAAAGTTTGAACTGTTAAAAAAAACCAACTTTCCAGTTTTTCATGTTTAAGACTTCCAGATGAAAAACTTAAATTCATAATAAATAACATTTCGAATGTCAGTTCTCCAAAGAGAAGCTATTAATTACCTTGTTATGGCTGATTCATTGTCACCATATCATTTGATTATGTAAAATAACAATTAAGAGAATAGAGCCATATTTTCAAGAGCTTCTTTTTAGTTTATTTTTATTTTAATAAATATGTCTTTTAATAACATAAAATGTATTTGTTTGATAACATGATGCCCTGTCCACACTTTATGACAAGGTCATGGCATCTGCTGGAGTCAGAGATAGACAGCCTTCTGCCAATATGATTTTATTTTTTATTGCTATATTTTTTTATCCTTACATTTCTCTTTTGGTTTGCTAACAAAAACACATACTGTCTAAACTAAGAACATAAAATTGAGTCACTTGTTCTGGGCTGGGGATATAGCACATTAGAGGTCGTGCAATGCCAGGATATGGGATCTTCACTGGGACTCGTGTTTCTAGACACAGGGTGTGGCAGAGCCTGTGTCCTCTCTGTTCCATCAGGGTGGTCATTATGATCTTACATAAAATACATTCTGAATATAACCACTCTTTTTTTTTTCACTAGTGTTTTGAAGTTAAGATTAGCTCTGCTTTCTCTGTCTCTAAGACTTACATGGCAAATAAGACCCAGTGAAAATAGTAGGGTGAAAGTGATAAGGCATTTTCTGACTTGGCCATTAATATTAAGGCAATCCCATGATATATTTCTAAGCACTTTAACCTGTGGCCATAAAGTGAGATGGATGGTTATACACTAGAGGAGGCTCAGGCAGATGACATCCCTGCTCTGTTTTTGATGCTCCCCCCACCCCCCACTCCCGCCCCTCCCATGGTTTTACTTCTGAAAGTCTAAGTCTGCTGTTAGGCTCTTCCGTTAAAGGGCTCTCCTCAGTTTGGGCTGCTGATGTTCTTTGCTCATCCTGTCAGAGATGGAAATGCTTACCACTGTCTGATGGGTACAGGAGGATGAAAACAGTGCAGCTCCCGGCCTCCTTAACTTCCACTCCAGAGTGCTCTGCAGGGCCAGGCTGAAACTGGGACTTTGCTTGTGTTTCTTCTCTTCCCTGACCTGCTTCTCACACTCCCTCAGCAGTTTTCTTTGCAAGTCCTTCTCAATAAACCACTTGCATGGCAGTCTTTATCTGAGGATCTGCATTTTATCCCAGATTATAGATCTATACCATTTCTAGCCTAATTGGTCATGCCATGGGGTAGTAGTTTGAGTAAAACCTATCTATGGTTTTATGTCCACTTTCTCTGCAAATCAAAAGCCATATGTTATTATGGAACTAGTATAGAATTTTTTACTCCTTTCTTTTGAAAATATCACCAGTATTATAGTTTAAAACCTACACCCCCTGTAGCTCCGCAATTCAATGGATCAATATTGATATCATCCAGACTGACTTTTGATTGAATGTGAGGAGAGAGAGAGAGAATGAATAAAAATGAGACAGAAAAAGATGCTGAATTTAAGGCCTTATGAGATTGCAAAACTTGACTTAAATGAAAACTGTCCTTACTGGGTCTAAATGGTGAATTACATGATTCTGTGAGTTTGAAAGCAGCTTTGCCCCTCGAGCCCTATCCTTCCCCTGTGCTCCTGCAGTGATGCAGGTAGTGTCTATGGGAATAATAATTGCAGGAAGCAGTAGGATAAGTGCTCTGTCAGGTTTCCTTTTTTTGTGTTCCTATATTCATTCTTCCTTGCTTATATTTTGAATTCATTTTAGTGCTGACGTACTTTGACTTACTAGCCCTATGTGCATGAAATATGTTGCTTGACTGTTTAATTTGTTTACATCTTTGCCTTTTGACAGTGTGATTATGAATTCCAACCTTAAGCATTCTTTTGCCCTTTGTTACTTTGTGGAC